>OZ018319.1:195757065-196402065 GCA_963969495.1 Ceratothoa steindachneri | reverse complement strand
AATACAGCGGAAAATAGAAACAGAGGAAAGAAGAATACCGAGCGGAAGTAAAACAAACGAATGAATAAGACAATTGAAAAGAAAAGCAAAATAATTCAGAATGAGGATAGAAAAAGATGATGAAAGAAGAATAAAGATAAAGATAGAAGATGAAGAAAGAAGAACCCGACGGGAAATCGAACTAGCGAAAGCGGAAATAGAAGCCGAGGAAAGGAGAATGAAGAGCGAAAAAGAGTCAAAAGAGAGAAGAATAAAGATACAAAAGAAGTAGATGAAAGAAGAATACAGAGGGAAAAAGAACCTGCTCAATCTGAAAGAGAAGAGAGAGAAGAAAAAGAAAGATTGCTCGCGCTCGAAAGTGTATCTATCGAGAATCAGATGGAGGTCGAGGAAGTTGTAGCTCGGCCTGGACCTAAGAAAGGACCATCATGGAAACCCAGCCAAATGGGGTAATGATGGAAGAAGTAGAATGTAGGGATGAGGTACCAGCAGGAGTACCTAAGGAAGAACCTACGAGGAGAACCCAGTCAAATGATGCTATGATGGACGAAGTAGTAACTAGGGAAGAGGTACAAGCAGGTGTACCTAATGAATTACCTCCGAAGAGAACTGAGTCAAATGGGTTGACAAGGATAGAGGAAAGAAGTGTTAATGCGATACACCCAGGTGAACCTAGTCAGATGGTAGACGCGGATGAATATCCCCTACCCCTAATAGTCTCCTCCCCGAAAGGAACGTCCACGGAGTTACCATTAAAACTCCAAATCGTAGTGAGTTCCACGCCCAATAACGACTCCGCAAGGAAAATTGTTTTCGACCCCCGGAGATCGAACCCAGACACGATCTCTCCGTGTACCTGGTTAAAGGAGGGCTATGGGACTCACGCTCCCATCATTTATGCAACTCTGCCAAATAAGGTGACGAGGGAGCAAGACGGAAGTGTCAATGTGGTACACTCAGGTAAACCGATTCAGATGTAAGACGAGGATAATAAGTATCCCCTACCCCCAGTAGTCTTCCCCTAGAACAAAGCATCCACGGAGTTCCCCCTAAAACTCCAAGTCGTAGTGAGCTCCACGCCAATTAACGACCCCGCAAGGAAAATTGTTTTCGACCCCCAGAGATCGAACCCAGACTTGATCTTACCTTGTACCTTGATAAAGAAGGATTATGGGACTCACGCTCCCATCAATTATGCCCTACTGCAACAGGCCGCTCTAGCCATAAGGTTCAGTTTAAACTTAGTCAAGTACCATAAGAAGGGTAATTCGAGTAGGTTGAAATACCACTACCATTTAGGGACTTACTTGGGTAGACCCCATAAATCGAATGACCGACTCAGGTGAGGTCAGGTAATGGTCAAAGAGCACCATTTTAATATTAGCTACATCAAAGGAGCCGATAAAGTACAGCCGCTCTATAAGCTGATACGAAATACCATTGAGGGTTATTTCAGTACCTAATAAGCGTGAAACCATGTTTTCATTTATTTTTCGTGTTAGTAGTTATCGGTAGCATTTAAGTTCTTAAAGGCTTAGAAATGTAAGGAAGTAGCTTGTTTTTTTGTTTTTGTTTTGTTGCGTGTAATCGATGAATTAGGCTTTAGTTGTTTGAAAGTTAAATTATATTGTGAGTATGTTAAGTTGGCTGTGTAACATACCCCCCCAGTAGGCGTGCGAGGTCTATTTCGACCCAAGGCCTGTTTACGCGCGCGCGTGTGCGCTTAAGTTCGAAGAAACTTAAAGTAAGAGAGGGCTCAAAGATATACAACTTTGCTGAACTCGACTAGGTTGAGTTAATTGTTTTGAGTTCACTGGAGTCCCCCTCCCCCCCATTAAGTTCTTCGAAGGAAGGTGTGTAGGGAAATCGTCACTCTCCCGTTCTCTCCCAGTCGAGACACGGGACGGTGACCGCAAAAACATCCGGGCCCGGCACCGTGAGTCAAACTCGTAACCACAGCCCCTCGCTACTCGTCTCTATGAAAAGCCGAACGTTTTTAAAGTGCAAGATCTCCCCTACGAGAGTATATTCAATTTCCCCTCAAGTAAGAAATTGGAGACGCGTTTCTCTCAAGCTCAAAGGCCGCCCGGAGCCGAGGTAAGACTTGCTGAGAAAAACCGTTGGAATAAGAACCCCCCTGCGGCCCGTTCACAAGCCCCTCCCCTCCTACCCCTACCCCATTGGGGTGACGAGGTATAAATAACAAACACTTGGGAATAACGAGGTAGAATACGTGAGTCTCCAGGCTACGAAGTCCCCTGCAAGAGAGGCCGGGCTACCAAGGGGACTAAGAAACAGCTCATCCTCGAACTAGTCCCTGGTTATCAAACCGAACTTTAAGTTAACTTGTTCAAGTTCAACTTACTCTCGTTAGAGAGACTCCTCATATCCTGGTGCATCCTAAAGCCCAGGGATATTCCTCGCCCTTGAAGAATTGCGAAAAGAAGAAGAAAAAGGCTCCCCCTCGAGCCCGTTACCCGGTCGGCACACCAAACTCTAAGTTAACTTGGTTGAGGAACCAAGTTCAAATGATTCTCGTCGGAGAAACCTCTCTCCCCCCACTAACCGGGTGGATCCTAAAGCCCAGGGATAGTCCTCGCTCTTGAGGAATTCCGAAACGGAGAAGAAGCAGCTCCTGCTCGAGCCCGTTCCCCGGTGATCGCACTGAACTCTAAGTTAACTTGGTTTAAGAACCAAGTTCAACTTACTCTCGTCAGAGAGACCCCTCTTATCCTGGTGCATCCTAAAGCACAGGGATAGTCCTCGCCCTTGAAGAAGACCCCCGGCCCAGCGTACACTCCCTGAGACAAGGTATTCCACGACAAAAGTGGTGTCAGGTGTGGGGTGATCAAAAGGGCATTATACGACACATATATATATATATATATATATATATATATATATATATATATATATATATATATATATATATATATATATATATATATATTTCTTTCACGTTCATGAAAGATTTATATATATATATATATGAAAAACTCACAAAGTAGCACGTGAGGTTAGCAATGGATGCAATGGCCTGCAGGAAATAGGAAAAGGTGTTTCCGAGTACTTTCGAACTTTATTCACTTCCTTATCAAGGATAACTACAAGAAAAATTAATATAACAATTAAAGCACCGCCTCTAAGATCAGAAATCACCAATGAAGAAGTTGGGAAGGAAGGGGAAAAGCACATCAAGATTTATCAGGAGTAGGTAGCAAGGTCCAAAAGAGGGGGCAAAATAGAGGGGCCAGGAGAGAGAGGGCGCTTTAAAGACCCACTTCTTCCTTTCAAGAGCTCTTTGAAGACCCACTTCTTCCCATCAAAAGCGCTTTGAAGATTCACCTATTACCTTTAAGTGTGCTTTGAATACACACCTCTTCCTTCCAAAAGCGCTTTAAAGCCCATCTCTTACTTTCAAGAGCGCTTTAAAGACCCACCTCTTCCCTTCAAAATTACGAGGAAAAGAAGTTGGCTATAAATCACTAAAAAACAAGATGGATTATGAATTTTAAACACTTTTCCTCCACTTGTTAAAATAATTTTATTTTTATTATTTTTTTCAGTTTAAATTAAGTGACTTGGTATGGACCAGGTGAGATAGAGATTGATTTAGAGATGGGGTTTTAAGAAAAGAGAAATATTAATTTAAAGGTATATAGTGCCAAAAGGACTGGCGCTGCTCTTGCATTTACTCTGTAGTTATTTTTAGTCGCGTGGAATTGACTCTACAAGTTACTTTGGGCCGTAGGTTGGTTGGTCAGATGGTAGCCATTTTACTTTTCACTTAGCTAGTTGGCAAGAACATTGTAACTATTCTTCCGATTCTAACGAAATTTGAAACCCTTATATTGTTTTACATTCTTTTTCGATTGATATAATTATCAATGTCCTCCCAAAGTTAGTCCAGGAACTATTAAAAAAAACTAACTATGGGTCGGATATTGAAAGTTTTGAAGGTCGTCAGGTCATAAATCAGAATAATTGAAAGCACGCGACTTAGAACTGTTACCTTTGTTCTTCTGATTGAGTTTAGTTTTAGGGCAGAGGTATCTGCCCCCCCCCCCAGCCCCATCCTCCTCTTCTCTTAGGAATGCTTGGGACCTGCCCTTGTGGTGATGTCCAATCTATACTTATTAGTTTTAAGCTCAAAATGGCTCCTCATATTTGATGGTTAAGCCTCGAGAATAAATACTATAAAAAATTATAATTGATTAAGGAATTATAAAATATTTAACTTATTGAGTACTTCCATCTTCTTTAAAGGTTTATTTCTTGTTTGTCTTAATTAATATTGCTTCGGTGATTCTTAGTCTTTGTTCCTCGTTGCCTTTATAAATTATTTTGAGAAATTTCAATTATTTCTTGTGTTCTTGTTGTAGTTGTTCATGGATTTGAATAGGTTTAAAACGATGTTGTTTTATCAGTGTTTTCATGGTTAATTTGTGTTATATCCGATGTAGCAAATGTACAATTATCTTCTGGACATAGAAATCAGTAAACCAAATGATTATTATGTTGGTACCCTAGGCCTGGTTGTGAATTTGAAACTATGTTTTAAATCCTGTAGAAACAATTTAATGGGAAGTTCGTTCCTTTGGGGGATTACGTGTGCTATAATGTATTTCTTAGTGATTCTTCTTCTTCGATCATTTTTACTTTGATTCTGAGTTTCAAAATAGAGGGTGATGTTTTCTTTGGTTTTATTGTTTCTTTGAATATTGGAGTATTGGTTATTTATTGTTTGGGAGATCGTTATTTCAGTTATGGCTCGAGAGAAAGGACATTTAAGTCTTATTTTAAGGTCGAATAGTTGACATTTTTTAAAACTTCGAAATAATTCATAAAGTTACAGAGGAAAAAGAACTAAGAATCGTTGAAGCAATATTAATTAAGATAATTAAACGCCAAATAAACCTTAAAGCATTGCCACTACGACATAATTTAAATATTTTCTAATTTATTAATCATTTATAATTTTTTTATAGTATTTATTCTCGAGACTTAACCCACCAAATATGAGTAGCCAAATTATTTTTAAAGCCAATAACTAAACAATACCACCGCCCCATACCATATAATTTTATATAAAAACTAGTCAATGGCTTCGCCACCATCCCCTACGGGGGAAAGCTTGCACTTCGATACTTAGATTAAAATTTAAAATCTAAAAAAAAGCAGCCATAGTTAAATTTTTATAAATTTTCTGAACTTCGCCAATTATAATAATTTTAAAAAGGAACTCGAAACTAAATTTCCTTCCTTTCAAAATATTACTTTGCTAAACTATAGTTATAGAAGAAGATATATAAAAATAAATTTTCTGAACTTCACCATTTGTAATTCTTTGGCTTTTAAAAAAAATCACAAAATTTCGATACTTATATTTATTTCTCAAGTTCACCATTTTGTTTTTTGATATTATAAAAGAATTATTAGAAATAACTTTGATAAAAAAAACAAGTCATAACCAAACTAAGATGAAATTATTATTCAAATACTCAAAAAAATCACCTTCTTAAATTATAGCGTTAGTGATGATGATGATGACTAGATGAAACTTAAACCATCTTACCCTGAAGATGTAATCAGTTTGAATCCCGAAATATCAGTACACAAGAATTATACAGAAAAAAACTAAATAAAAATACGAAAAAAGACTCGCCAACCAGAGGAAAAATTCTTGCATAATACTTTTAATTTATGAAATATCTTTTTCACTTTGAAGTCTAGTCTCAGTATTTTCAATTTTGAGAGAAATAAACACAAGGAATTTACTGTGTAATGTATTAAAATCTAACGTTTCATCAAAAGCTATTGATATCCTCAGAGAAACTATAAGATAGAAATTCCCTCTTAGTTTAAATATAAAGAAAGAAGGGCTGAGAGTTTACAATATGAAGGATGGATGGAACTGAGGTAATAATGGGTTGACTTCGCGTGGTCTTGACCTCGAAGGTTCATGTGTACCGGGTAAACGGATCTTTATACTGACGCTAAGGGCCAAAGGTGAGAGAGACACACCGCGACTATGTATATTTTACTACAAACCTTATAATTAATGTTTTGTTCCTCCTCTTAAGCTGATGGGGACTAGGGGATTTGAAGCGCGCGTGAGCGAAAAGAGTTATGACTCAAGATGATGCGAGAGAGAGAAATAGCTAAGTGAAGTCGCCTATTCCAGTGTCTACTTGTTGAGAGCCACTGCGCACTCAGAGTCGACACTTGCGTCAATACATTGGAAAGTGCATATGCAAATTTTCGATTTGGTTTATGCAGTTATACAATATATAATTTCGGATATAAATTCATTAGGTTTTATATTTAGATTGTATTTAATATTTTTATTAATGTCGTCTTTGCAAGTCTGTTGTTCATCTTGTAATCTGTTTATTAATTTTAAGTTCATTGAGATTGTCCTTTATATTGTTCTTCTTTCGATTAGTGTAGAGGCAGTCGCCACTTTTGCTTTGTTTTTAACAGTGCTTTAAAAGCCCAGAGATTTCAGGTTGTTTGTGGTATAACCAAATTAAGAACTTGCACATCTTCACACTACATGAAAACTACTATATCACCTGGCTGTGGTTTATGCCTTTTTCTTATCATGAATTAGAGGATAGTGTCGAAGTTTTGTAGTAGCTGTTATTCGTATCTTTTCATTTTGCCTTTCAGGTGCTGTTTCAAAATGTTGTTAATTCGGGATGATTTTTCTTTATTTTTTTTTTAATACTCGTATTTGTTCCATTAAATATAGGACAGTTCGAACAGCTTTTGTAGACTAGGTGAATAAGGGTTTATATTTGTAATGGATGCTAAGATTTATAGTTCATATAGAATTCTTTGTCTGTGGTTTTGTGAAGAACTCAGTGTTGATTTTGCCATCATCCTAGACATGAAATTCTATATATAAAATGATAGACTAATTCGAAACACACATCCCGTTTAAAACAAATCATGCTTCACTAACTTGATTGAGATTTTTCATAAAATACTTCAAGAATATAACCCAAACCAAGCAGTAAAAGCAATTTATTTGGATTTAGACAAAGCCTTTGTTAATATTTCACATCAGCGACTGATTAAAAAGCTCTAAGCTCAAGGTGTCCATGGAAAATTGTTCACATGGGTTAGAGGAAGAAAGCAGAGAGCAATAAAGTGTGTCTAAAGATTATAATCAAATATTAAAAATAGCCTGAATTCTCTTAACAAAATCGTATTTGGGGGTAACGTTCTTCATGGAGTTAAGACAATTCTGAGCAGAAAATGCGATATTAATATATGGAATCTAAATGCCATATAAGAGGATTAGAGTATTTGTACTCTCTAGAGGTCATTTACGGATCATTAATTAGTAGTAATATATAATTTTCATTCTAAATATATAAACAATTAATATAATGACAAATAATGAGAAGTTTAATACACTTGTATGAAGTAATTGCAAGAAGTACAATGAAGGAAAATTAGATAAAATATTATTTTAATTAAATAAAAACTAAGAACCATTCAAAGGTTACTGGATAAAGGAAACTTCTTGTTTATAACTTTAAAGAGTTAGTTGCTTACTAATAAACTTAAAGTTTTTATGCAATTGGCACAAAAATTCTTTGCAGCATCTTGGATGGATTCCCAAAAGGTTATTTTTTTGTTAAACTTCCTGTCATCTGGATTAGGTCACTAGTGTTGGGAAGCCACCTAATGATTGTGTCTCCTACAAATCCTTTTGATTCTAACCAATTTTTAAAGAATTTTGCAACATGTTGATGATCTGCCACTCAGTTGTTATTATAATTCATTTTATTCCTAAGTTAATAAATGATTACCACTTGAATGTCATGCGATTTGTTTTACGAAGCCTTCTGACCGTTTGTCACCCAGTCATCAACAAATTGTTCCCCAGGCGCGATGAAAATTACCACTCAATTTTGTAATCATTCCTTTTCTTCATAAGGTACTGAAAGATTACCAGCGTGTCGTGAGAATTTTCAAACACTTTTGATGATTCGATATTCTGTTCTTATCATAGTTCTTTTTGTTTACAGACGCTGTTGAAAGATTGCCACTCAGTTCTTGAGCGAGTTAAGCCCTTTTGGCCGCAGCTGCAGATGGACGGAGTCCGAAACGTGTGGATCGTGAAGCCGGGAGCGCAATCGCGCGGAAGGGGAATCTTCTTGCTCAATCACTTGGAAGAAATCTTAGCGCTCGTGCAATCTCCTCTTATCTACCAAACGAAATATGTCGTTCAGAAGTACATGGGTCTGTTGGCTTTGTTTTGTTTTTTTGTTTCTTAGTGAGTTTAATGGCCACTTTTTCCAGAAAAATGGCTAGGGCTTTTATATGTGATAGAATAATAGAAGAAAGCAAACAACAAGAAATAAATAAACAAAAAACCAAGATAAGGATGGATTGTAGGCTTGAGATAAATTTCACTAATTTTGTGAGGGTGAGGGGTGAGTTCGATAGGATGGCTCACAAAAGAACAAAATTCTTCATCCCTAAAACTGGATTCGAACCAGCAAACTCCTACTTGAAAAGCAAAGGTGTTTTTTACATTTCTGCCAAGATGGACCTAAAGAAACCAAAACCTGGATAGAGTTTCAACTTGAAAAAAAAGGTCCTAAAAAACCCATAACTCCTACCACCAAGTCATTCTATACCACAATCACTATTAATTTTTATCATCCACTACATCACCCAGTTTTCACCTTACAAGACAATCATATTTTTATTTCCTTCATATTCTCTACATTATATGTCATCAAAGTACTCTCGTCATCTATATACTTTTGATCACCTCTTTGCTCACCAGTACTCTGATATTGTTGTTTTTGATGTTTTAGACAGATATTCTTATGTTGGTTATATAACCCTCTTACTTCATTCTAAAATAACTTCGTGTTCTCATCCGGATCTTCATTCATCTACTATATCAATGCTTGATTTGCTTCTTTCTTATACTCCTAATTCCTAGTTTTACTCCTAACTCCTTTTATACATTCATCTGTATTTCTCTGACTTGATCATCAGGACCTCTAAACATCTCTTACCCGCACATCTTACGTTAGCATTATCATTTCTCTTTCTATTTCTATCACACCCACATAGTGTCCCTACACTATTACTTTCTTCCATTTGTTGTACATTTTCTCTATCTCCATATAAGTACTTCCTCTATCCTACTCTACACTGTTCTTTCATATTATCCCAACTTTTACTGATTCAACAAATTTTCTCACGTCTTCTCATTAACACACCAACCAATTGTAACCTTAAACAACATACTAATGTGACCAGACAATCCTATACTCATACCTTTCATATAAAACACCCTCTTTCGGCATTTTCTGATCGACAAGAAGTAGATCAATTATATTCTTATATACACTCTGTCTTTTTACAATAACCATGTGTACTCATGGGCATTTGGCGATTGAAAGAACGTGTTTATCAACTACAGGGTTCTTTCACCACAGAACCCAACTATCCTCCATCCATTTTTCGTCTGTGCAAATGGACCAAAAAACTCACTTACCCTAACTCTCATCTTGCTTCAATTTTTCCATTGATATATTATACACTTTCAACCGATATCCACCTTAAATTCAATTCATTACTCGTTCCAACTCACCTTCGTATGTTCGTCTCACAACGCAAATACCTGCAGTTTCTCTCCTTTAATCATAGTTAATGCTTCACTAATTTGCCGCTCACCACTTGCTTATACTCCAAACACATTTTGATGTGAATTAGTGGTCTGGCTGGCTGAAGGCTGCGACTTCCCTGCCCATAACCGCCACTTCAGTAAGAGAGGAATTTAGAGGTGTAGCTTCACAGGCCAGCGGCCGTTAACAGAGCTTAGTTGCCTATGACGGTGCGCACCGCAAGGGAAAATTTACGGGTATTCTTTCTGCCACACTCCAGACCTGAGTGTATGAACTTGAACTGTTTTCAAGCGGATTCCTTTGCTGCAGTAATGAAGCAGGGCTGGGTTAAGAGAGTTGCGGACTCTCCCCATGTCTAACAGAGGCAAATAGTTCTCTCTTTTGTTTACGAGGGCTGATGACTTCTTCGAAGAATAGAGTAGCATTGCATTTCCTAAAGAAGGGCTTCTGTATAAGAACATAAGAAAAGAAGGAGACTGCAAAAGACCATTCATGGCCTACACTTGGCATGGTGGCGAAGAATATGCTGCGAATGTCGTATTGGAGTATGGTCTTGTAACAGCTTGTTTTTAATTTGATCTTCATCATTCGAACCAAAGCGTTCAGTTGCATTCAAATCAAGGGAATTTCCTGGCCATTGCAGCATTTTATTTTCAAATTGATCATTAGCAATTGCGCCAAAGTGTTCAGTTATATTCAAATCGAGCTTACGGAGGGTAAGCCTGCTTCAAATTATATGTATTTTTAATACAAATATTCTAATTCTTTTTAGTTATAAATATACTAAGCAATATTAGATTTCACATAAAACAATAAAAATTAACATAAAATTAATAAAAATCAAACAAATCTGATTTAAATAAAAAAAAATCTGATTTTTTTTAATTACGAGTAACAAAATAAATTTTAAAAATCAACAACCCTATCGATAAAGGAGGTAAAGAAAAATAATGTGTAAAATTATCCGTTGAAAATTGCGAAGGAATAATATATATATATATATATATATATATATATATATATATATATATATATATATATATATATATATATATATATATATATATATATATATATATATATATATGAGAAACTCACAAAGTAGCGCGTGTGTAGAGCAATAAATGCAAAAGATCCCACAATATTGCTTAGGGCAAACTGAACAATCAACAGAATAACCCCCCCCTCATATATTATCGTTATTATTATGAATCAACATTTTATACATGGAATTCGGCTAAATTTATTTACAAATCTAAGGAATTTATTCAAAGAAATATTGTTGAATGCTCATTCATTAATTCCTCGCCTAATTTTAATATATCCCCTGGCCTCTTTAAACTAGACTCTGTTATTAAAAGGCTTATTTATAACGAAATTGTCCATTTAAAATCTTAGCCCTTTGATTTATTAATTTAGTTGTCTCTCTTGTCTATTTTTATATATTCACTATCGGGCATGTATGTATTTAGTTTAGTCACATATATGTCTACATTATTTACGCACTGGGTGGAATTTTCAGGAAGTAGTGGACCTTATTTATTTGGTTTTATACTTCACATCCGTCTTTGATATTATCTTTCTATTTTGGGTCTTTTCGATGTACATTGGCGAGGCATTGCTCTTCTTTTTCACGTAAAATATTTCGTTATTCCTTGATAATGAACTGAACGAGTTCGAAAGTACTTGGAGTGAATCCGCCTTTCATTTTCCTGTGAGAGTTTTTGCATTATATATATATATATATATATATATATATATATATATATATATATATATATATATATATATATATATATATTGTCGAGGTATTCTTGGACCACCACTTTTGTCGAAGTATTGTGGTGTCAGTCAGAGAATTATATATTTAAGGACTTTAGAGCGCCAGTCTGATACTTCTAATTAGGAAGAGAAACCATTCCATTGGCTGAGTGGACTTATTAACAAATGTATTTATGAGAGTGCCACAGCGTTTAATCCGTTTTAAGGAAAGAGCCAGTCAACCACGTAAGGATCTAGTGAAACACCAATAATTAACCAAAAATATATCTTTTTAATTTATCAATTAATTCAAAATATTTACAATAACATATCTAGGTTTAACATGGTTTGCCAGATTGATTAAGGGCCTATTCCAGACGAGAGTCATGACCCACATAAAGTAGGCTCAACGTAAATAAACCAATTGCCAGTTAGTTAATTTATGGAGATCTTTTAGTATAGCGTTTAGCCACAATTTACGTGCCACTAATCTTAACTAACAATATGACAGGAGTCACTAAATATTATCTCTCCTTTAGTTAGCTTAGGTACAGCATTAAAAATCTTACTCAATCAAAACGAATATAAATAGTCATTCAGACTTACATGACCTTGAAAGAATCAGGAGTTGACGGATGTCGCTATATTGAACGTTTCACGCTTCTTTGAGTTGCAGCGGCCGAATGGAATTTTTCCCACGAGATGGGGAGGGAGGGGACCCGATGTCAAATTCTTCTTATAACTTGATCGCTGGATATACATTTAGACGACGGAGAGAGGAGTGGTGCTCTCTGGCTTAAGGAGTACTCTTCTGGGTAGCTCATGAAGTCTTTTAGTATCCACGTCTTCTTCGAGGGGTTGCCCACTGGGTTTTGGGGTTCGAGGTGATTTAGAAAGTACTTAAAAATGGAACTTCCTCGGGTATTACTTCTTCTTCTATCCCAATTATTGAGATTGCAATTTGAGAGTCACTCGAGGGTGAATGAGTCTTCTTTTCTCTTGCTCCCGAAATTCCTGTTTGGCACTAGGAATTGTGATCCAGCCAGACTTCTTACTAAGCCTGTGAAGGATAACTCGGTATGGCACCGATACGAATACGTGACGATCTTCTAAGTTTTTAGAAGATCGATTTCGGAACTGGGTGAGGGAACGAGCTCCTCGATCTAGTCATCTATCGTCTCTCACAGAATAATCCTTTTCTCTTTCCTTATGGGGCTTATTTATAGACCGGCGACCGCCAGACCTAAGAGAGACGGGGCAAGGCCGCTGAGAGGAGTGTGAGGGGTGAGTGGGGGGTGGCACCGCGGAGCCCAGGTCTGTTTCTTAATGAGAGGCACCGCCTACCGTCACAATATCTCTCCTCGGTGTTCTTTTTGATCTGGTACCGATTTGGGGGGCGCTTCAACCGCGGACTTCTAGACCTCCTAGGTAATCGGATCTTTTGAGAGCTGTTTAATGGTCTTTTGGGGTTACCTTAGTCCTGCAGCTCGACTCAACTACCAACTCGGCAGGGAAGATCAAAGATTCGCAGTTTGAATGTTAGTCAAACGAATAACGTTCTCACGCCCCTCATATTTTGGTACGTTGCTCTCGCTGTCTCCGAAGAGGGACTTTAACATATATGTACGCTTGGCCCTCTGGGTGTAGTTATGTTATAATTCCTCTCTCTCTCTCTCTCTCTCTCTCTCTCTATATATATATATATATATATATATATATATATATGCACACATATATAAAGCTGTTAACATGGTCTCATCATCACAGAGTCGTGTATTTGCATACTGCTTGAAGGTATTTTTTGGTATCGGAACCAAGCTTCCTTAGTTTCAACCAATCCTGTGTTAAAAACCGAATAGTCAGGAATAGTAGATAAATAAATCGCGTCATTGGTGCTAAATAGAAGGATTTCCTTCAAATTGACCGAAATAAATGCATTAAGTTTGTACATTTTTTTTAACACATTTAGCACATTTCATTCCATTTGGTCTAAATGGTAGGAATATCACCAACTATTCATTTTTGTATGTATATATCTCCTTGTTCAGAGATACTGGATTATTATTGATTATTACTGATTATTATCAGATTACCAAACACCTAGATTACTAAAGATTATTGTTCTCTCACATCGAGTTTGTTGAGACCAAAACTTATTAGTCTTCCGTTAGATTATTCAGAGGATTTTATTTTGTCAAAATAGCGCCACAAGTTGAAGTACCACCAATAAGTACAATCTCCTTACGGAATTTCAAACGAATTTCCTCCTCTTCGTAGTTCATTCCAGCTAAATCACTCTTCGGGTTGGAATAAACCACCTGTGATAAACACAAACTGAAGTCACTCTTGCCTGCAATTCCATACCACTTCATTGATATTGTCTAAGCAAACCAGATGACCCGTAAACGTACTCAATGCTCAACGCCACAATCCTTGAGAGACGTCCCCCGCCCCCCACCCCTTCATCACCCATTGACATCCAGTTGACCTCATCAAAAACTGCCTCTTATATTTTGGCAGATATTATCCACAAGTTTACGTCAGGTTGTCGTTCGTGCGACAACTATAAATCCAGCCTCAACGAGGCCTTGCCCTGCCCCCCCGCCCCTACTACTTCCCACAACCAGCTTCTCTCAGTGCAGAAGTGCCACCCTCACGAAGAGGTTAGTGAAACTGACGTTAGACAGGAGCAGTTTGCGAGGAAGACCGCCAACACCACAAAGAGGTGAAAACAAACATTAAGCCAGAATCTATGTACTGGTACCACCAAGAGTTTGGAGACCAAGTTCACCAATGCCGTCCCGGGTAAAAAATCACTCCTGCCCTCCTGCTGGGTGGTACCTTGTGTAGCTTGTTACTATTGATAGATGGAGGAGCTGCGCGTCCTCCCGGTATGAGTGCAAAATATTAGGGAAGACCCGTCACTGGGTTCACTTAAACTCTCTGACGGGGCCTACTGGGGTGGTTGTCGATGCGCTTCCTCTAGATCCCTCTCACCATTACACTTTTAGTCGCGCGCGCGCGATTCTATAAGTTACTTTGTCGGTCCAAATTTCACCCATTCTCGAGTGCATAAAGTTCTGCTGCTTATGGCGGACGGGTTTTACTGCCTTATTGGTTGTCAGGTCAACGAAAAGTCTCGGGGTCCCGTCTCTAGGTCTGCCACAACACATCCGAGTCCTGGCCGTTCTATAGACTAGGGCGACCTAGTAAAAAAATCAACTGTATCGCTCTGCCTCACCGGCTTCTTAGTTAGGAGCTGCGGCTTTTGGAAAGTGACCAACCGGTCACTGAGCAAATTCTGGTCAATATGCGTCGCTGCACAGGTGCGGACACCAACCATAAATTGACATAGAATGAAGACCTGAAAAGTCCGAAAACGCGAGATGGGTTGAGTGGAGAGGCTTAATGCGGGATATAGCCCAGGACCTTTTTTCTATTTTGCATTGGTCACAAGTTTTGGTATTTTCGTATGTTAGCAAATTTTCATAATTTGACCAAATTTCGAAATACAGCCCTAATAGCAATTCCACGCCCGACCTTGTGTTGGGGGTAGACGAGCTAAACCACGACAGCAGCACGTACAGCGCTGGAGAGGCAACCCTACAAGCAGCTTCATGCGGGAAAGGGGTTTTCCCTTTTGTCATATTTGGAGCAGCCCTTGGGCAGAACTACCTCTCCTCGCAAGGGGCGTGGCGATTTGCCTTCCTGGCCGCCGTGCTGACGTCTTACTCCTCTCTTTGTCTACGGGTGCAGGGGACTCCCCCTAACCCCCTTCTCTGTCACTTTTTCTAACGGCAATCCCCTCTTACTTTTCAAGGGGACTTCCAAGAAAGCAGACAGGCAACCCATAATTAACCGCTCCCGGTTGAGGAGGCTCGATAGGGCCAACCACATTAGGGGTTTAAAGGACGCCAGGGCCCGTCGGCCCGCGCCCCTTAATGTCCTTCAGGCGTGCGCGACAAGTTTTTAGGGGGTCAGTGCACCTGCCCCCCTCTCTTCCTCGAAGAATACCTTCGCCAGCATTAGGAGATAAAAAACGAACCTCAAATGGGATCTGCGGTGTCTTGGGGGGATGGCCCCATGGAAGCCCCCCTTGAGATGTACTTGGTCCCTGAGGTAACTCATCCTCAGATAGTAGGACCTTCCATGGGGTCGAACCTGGCTCTGTGCCAAGCACTGAACCAAAGTCTGCCCCTGTGCAAGGACCTCCTCAGACGGCAAGGGCCCCCGAGGCCTTACAAGGTGAGGAGGGATCTCCTCCAACCGGTGCCCCTGCAAGTAACAGGACCTTCTCCATCTCGGAGAAGAACCTGGCTGAGGCCGGTCCATCTGGCCTAGGAGCTCCTACTGGCAGAGGAAAGAAGCTTTTTCATTCCCTGCCCTCCTCTCCAAAAAAGAAAAAGAACAAGAAAAGGACGAAAAAGACTCGGGGCTCCGCTCCTTCCGCGGGAGCCACGGGGACGGACTGGTCTGCTGCCTTTTCGATAAGCGACCAAACCAAGATTGGCACGTCCGGTCCCGTTTCTATCTAGGGTGGGGAGTCCCAGACGAATACCAGAACTGCGCAGAGCGGAGCCTCGATTACATCGGGGCCCCTTATTCAGAAACTACCTGGCGTTTTTGAGCCCACTGGTTTCAAACACTTCCTGGTTATTCGCTTCAGTGAAGGCAACATGTTGTCTTGGGGCAACATGATCCACCAGAGGAGAGCTCTAGCAAGTGTGATTGGTGGAGAGCAAACGGGGGCCCGTTTCTCAGAAGGGAGCGTTTTGGCGAATGCGTTGAATCCCTTCGAGGCGGCCATGATTAGTGCCGTTCAGACACTTGATGGCACGTCTGTGGGTGTGACGCCACAATCTTACCATGAACTTCGTGAAAGGAGTAGTTTAGGCGAAGGAACTCGTGAACTTCTCCATAGATGACATAGCCTTAGAGCTGGCCGATCATGGGGTGGTCAAGGTCGACCGTGTGATGAGAAAACAGGGAGGGGCCTCGAGACCCACCCCTACATTCTTCGTCACGTTCGACTGTGCCAAACTTCCTGAGTCGGTGCGTGCTGGTGGGTATCGCTACCGCGTGAAAGCATTCGTGCCACTGCCGCGGAGGTGCCATACTAATCGCTCCTGTAGATGCACAAGGTCGGGGTTACCCAAATTATGTGTAAGTTCCTCCAAGGCCACACACGATAAATCCAAATTGTGTGTGGCCAAGTGTGTCAATTGCGGAGAGCCGCACCCAGCTTCTTCGAAGCAATGTCGTGCGTATCTCCTTGAGAAGGAAATCCTGGTCGTTCAGGCCACGGATCGGCTCTTATTTCATGAGGCTAAGGACACTTTCTGCTCCTAGCCCCTTAAGGTCAACGAGCACGGTCGTTCCCGCGCCCATTTGGTACCCTTATGTGGGTTCTACTCACCTTGGGGGCTTCCCTGGTAAAACTGGCGGGACAAAGGGTTCAACCCAGCCCCAGGCAAAACCAGGGCTTCCCTCCCTTTCCCCAACGGGACCGTTTCCCGTAAGGCAAAGCGACGGCGCGCCTCCACCGAGTCGTTGGACTCACATGAAGCAACACCCCTGAAGGTGGTCGTGAGGCCATCTTCCGGGGTTCCTAAAGCTGACCCCCCAAAGGAAGAAAGCACTTAAGGAGCTTTGGCTCCTTCATCCACACACTCACTGGTAGGCTGGCTGGCTCGGATACTGGATCTGCCAAAAGAGAGAACCCCGCTTTCGAAGCCGCCCCGCTCGCCCATGGTTTCGAGACAGATGGAGGAAAAGACTCGAAGGCGACAGCGCATTCAGCACATTGTCTGGCCAACAGCGCCCGGAGTTCTGTCTCCGGAAATCGTACGGCCATTCCCATGAGGGTCTTCTCTTCGAAGAGGGCCACTGCATCCACTTCTAGCTAGGCCTGGAGGGCATATTCCTTCAATGGAATTGCAACTGGGTTGAGCTGCGGAGGCTCGTCTCGTCTAGTTCCCCATTAGCGATATTTTTGCAGGAGACCATGTTGGGCGCGTGCCCCCGCCTACCCTCCCCGGGTATAAGGGCTTTGCGACCCCGCCACCACGGGATGGAAGCCGGGCGAGAGGATGCACGATTTACACCCGGCATGATGTCTCCGTTGTTCTCTTTGCTTTAGATATCTCTTTTCAGGCATAGGCTGTGAAGCTGCACCTGGATAAGAGGTATACTGTTATTTCCTCGTACTTTCCACCGTTAGCCGAGTTCGAGGTGCGGGTCTTCCGCCGCGTCGTGGCACGGTTGCCGAGGCCCTTTCTCCTCCTGGCCCAATCGATCTAACCTCCTGCGTGTCCAAGTTGATGGAAAAATTGGTAAATGTTAGATTAGATTCTTTTCTAGACTGCAGAGGTTATCTGTCTTCTCAACAGTGCAGCTTCCGCAAGTTTCATTCCACATCGGATGCTATGCTCCAACTGGAAAATGCCGTCTGCGAGGCCTTCCTTCGTAGACAGCACTACGCCACGGTGTTTTTCGATCCGGAGAAAGCTATGATACCGCATTGAGTTACGATATCATAGGGACGCCTCCCAATCTTTATATCTGAATATTTGAGAGATCGTTGATTCCTCGTACGGGGGGGGGGGGGCCTTCTCCGGCCCAATGGAAAATTAAAGGGTTTACCGCAGGGAAATGTCCTTAGTGTCATACTCTTTGCCCTGAGCATCAACGGCATCACCTAGGTGCTGCCGGAAGATGTTCACGCTACGCTCTACGTAAACGACCTTTCGATCTCTTTTGGCGGGGCCCAGATGCCAACTCTGGAGCGTCGACTACAACAGGCATTAAACCGCGTCTCTTGCTATGCCGAATCGCACAGACTTCGATTTTCCTTGCGTGAGAATAAAGTGGTGCACTTCTGCTGCCATCAATGGCTCCACCCTGACCTAGAATTGTTTCTCAATAGGGTGCGCCTGGAAGTGTTAGACTCGCACCGTTTCCTTGGTCTTGTATTTGACCGAAGCCCTACCTCGGAAGTTCATATTCGTAGCATTAGGGACTCTTGTATCCCCGTCATGTATATTCTTAGTTCCGTGACGTTCAGCGCTTGGGGTGCTGATAGGGCCACTGCCTTACTTTTTTATCGATCCTTTGTTCGTTCGAAGCTCGAATATGGATGCGAGTTTTATGCATCCGCACCCGAGCGTGTATTTAAGAAGGTGGACTCGATCCACCACACCGGCATTCGCCTGGCAACCGGGACTTTCCGCATTTCCCCCATTGAGACCTCCTTGTCCATCCTGGGAAGATGCCACTCAATCTGCGCCGTGAACAGTGCATTATTCGCCTGTAAGCGCGAGCCTGGCGCCTCCCTCATTCATCAAAAGCTGTCATTGCATCGGCAGCTGATCTCGATGTTGCCTATGCCGCCGGGAGACGCCAGCCATACCCTAAGCCCTTTGGGTTTAGGGCTAGGAAACTCCTTCGAGAGCTAGGTGGCGCCTCTGATTCTGCCCTCGACGCCACCCAGGAGTGTACTACCTTTGACTATTTGTCGCCACGTCTCTGCTCCCAAAGATTCTACAGCGCCGGGTGTATTGCGTGCGGCTTCTTTGGACTACACTTCGTGTCACGCTGAAACTGGGTGGCTCCAAGTCCCAAGAAGGGGTCGTTTTTCTCGCCGTTTGATGTCAGCAGGGCTCTGCCAGGCGTTGCGTCTGTCTTCACGACCGAGCTGGTTGCAATACACCGCTCTGTACGGGAGATAATGCAACGTGACCAGTTCGGAAACAAAATTGTGATTTATAGCGAATCACAAAGTGCTCTGAGTGCTCTCAGGACATTGGAATATCCGCATCAATTGGTTCGCGATATCCGTGCCCCCACGGTTTTGGCAAGCGGGGAGGATATCGAGATTATCTTCTGTTGCGTTCCTGGACGTATAGGAATTGCTGAGAATGAGCGCCCCGATGAGGGCGCCAAAGAGTCTACGAGGACTGGGCAACCAGACCAGTGTTTCGCTCTCCCTCATACTGATTACATGGCAGGAATACGGGCAGCTCTCCGGAATGCTTGGCGAATACCAGGGAGGACGAGGGAAACTTAAAGTTGCGTGTTATTGCGCTGTGACTGTTCCCATGGACCTACCCACTAATACCACGACGACTTCAGGTTGCCGTCTGTGGTCTCCGAATTGGGCACACTCGTGGGACACAACGCCACTTGATGCAGCGCTCGCCTGCGCTATACTGTAAACACTGCGTTGTCCACCAGACTGTTTGGCGCTTTCTTGTTGAATGTCCCAGTTTGGGAGATCTCTGCGTACGTTACCTGTCCCGGTACCGAGACGAGCGTGCTCGCTATCGCTTGTCCCTTGTACTCGGGACGCTTTCATACACACCGATTTGTGGACTTTACGAGTTTTGGGAGAACGTTGACCTCCTCCACGTCATTTGAACTTTTTTATTTCTTTTTATAGGTCGCATGTTCCTGCGCCAGGAAGAGACGGGCGTATCCACGGCGCCGGAGAACGCTTCCCTCTTGTTTGTTGTTGTTATTTTTTTAGCCTTTGTCTTTTTTATCGTTATGTGTTATTTATATATTGTTATTTGTTTTCTAATATAGCCTAATAGTAGTCTATTGTGTACGGTGACTAATGCCCAAGTAGGCAGTCGCCAGATGGGCTACCACACAGAAAAAATAAAACAGCTCCATCTCTATGATAGGAGTCCTACTCACCCGCCCCTTCCTTGAACTTTCCCAAAGGCCCCCTCCATGAATCTTCCAGCCGAGTTGTTTCTTCCTCTCATTTTCCTTCGGGTTCGGGGTTTCCTCTTTACCCCGCTTTGCAGAGTTTCCTATGGGTGACTCTCCACTTCCGCTGGGACTTCTCTGCTTTCCTAGGTGCAAGTTAAGAACACGGCGAGTCAAAGGATGTTCCACCTCATTTCCCCTCTCCGGATGGGAGAAAGTGAACCACTTAAGATCATCGCCATCTGGACCATGCCAAGGCACTTCATTGATCCGAGGTTATTGACAATAACTGGAGCCGGCATGTCCGGTCCCACTTTTTCCCACTGGAGGTCAGCATCCCGGACCCAGTGACGTTTGTTACTGGAAATAGGTCATATGAGTCCTCGATCAGAATACCGAACACTTCAGAGGGAATTACCACTTGAAGGCCCCTCCCCAGGTGGAGGTAGTCCTGGAGGTGTCCCTGCACCAGATGGTAAACTTTTTCGTGGGGGCAAACAGGTTAGGCGCTAAATAACATCGAGCCTGACTACGCTCCTGTACAAGGACCTCCTGAGGTAGCGTGGCCCTCGATGAATCAAGAGGAGAGGATGGGCCTCCTCTCCCCCCTAGTGCCCCATTTCCGCACAAAAGTTTCTCCATCTTGGTGGATATAGCTAATTCCGTCATGGCTTCCCTTCTGGGGATGGAGATGAGTGGGCTCACTCCACGCTGTTCTCTCTGAAAAAAAACGAAAATCTAAGTCAAAACGACTAAGGGGTCCCCTCCTTCCGTGGGAGCTCCGGAGACGGACGGGTCTGCTGCCGTTTCGGCAAGCAACCAAGCCAGGACCGGCACGTTCGGCCTCAGGATGCCCTGGGGAGGGGAAACCTAGAATAAGACCAAGACCAAAGTTGCTAGTGTGTTTAGTGGAGCTTTGACGACGTCTTCGTCACTCTTTGAAAGACTACCTGACATCTACGAAGCCCGCTGGCTTTATACACCTTTTGATGATTCTTTCCACTGTTCGCAACCTGTTGGCCAAATGCCACGTTTTCCATTAGAGACGAGCCTTAGCTAGGTTGATTAAGAGATAGATGAAGGTCACCTGTTTCTCGGACGGAAGCCTTCTGTCGAATGTAGCGGACCCTTTCAAGGAAGCCATTATTAGTGTTCTTCAAACACCTAATGGCTCGTCAGTACAGTTGACATCGCATTCTACCATAAATTTCGTGAGAGGGAACTCGCAGACTAGTCCGTAGAAGACATCACCGAAGAGCTGGCTAACCAAGGATCGGTCAAGGTCGAGTGTGTGATGAGAAAACAGGAGGGGATGGGGGACTCGAGAACCATCGCTACATTCGCCATCATGTTCGATCGTTACAGCCTCCTTGATTCGGTGTTTGCAGGTTGGAACCGCTACCGAACCAAGACGTTCGTGTCACTGACTGTTTCGGTTGCGGTACTATTGCTACTGCTTAGGCTACATGAATCATTCATGTAGGAATGCGAAGTCGGGTTTACCCGAAGTCTGTTGAAATTGCTCCAAGATCATACACAATAATTCATTAGTGTGGAGATTCACAAACCCCGCTTCCTCGAAGCAACGCGGCATATATTTCTTGGAGAAAGAAGTCCGAGCCGTTCAGGATGTGAGCAGACTCTCTTTTCGCCAGGCTAAGGATTTGATTCTATCGCGTGCTGTGTGACGTTGGACATCGGCCTATGCTTCAAAAGTTAAGAAGGCAACTCTGCTCCTTACGATGCTAGGCCTACGAGCTCGGTTGCATCTGCGCCAAATCTTTCTCTTATTTTTACACGTCAATATCTTATTTTGTTAGTTTATTTATTATGATTTCTTGAATATAGGATTGTATCATATGAAATCTTCATTAAATATAGTAAATGCATGCCGCTCTTGTACTATAGAAATGTTATTTACCTCCTCTTCGTATTTTTTAAAATATTTTTAATAAAGGAAAATCATTCTCTTATTTTGCTTTGTAATATATATATATATATATATATATATATATATATATATATATATATATATATATATATATATATATATATATACGGATGGATTCTAATTCCGAAATATTACAATTTTCAGAGAGGCCATTGCTCATACACAACACTAAATTTGATATTCGGCAATGGTTTATCGTAACAGACTGGAATCCTCTGACGGTTTGGATGTATAAGTAAGTAGTTTTAACAATCGACATTGTGAACTTTGGGGGAACATATGTACAACTGAACCCCTGACAATCAGGGTTATGGAGTCGGTTCAAAACTTTACGTCTCTGACTCTGACTCCGACTCTGACTCCGACTCCACCCAGTGGAGAATATCCAATTCTTACTCTCATTACGACTTCAACGATTGGAAAATATCCGACTCCTGCTCAAACTCCATCTCTTGATAAATATCCGACTCCGACTCCGACAATTGGAAAATATCCGAATACTCGTATTGATTAAAAAACAAATGGAATACCACGTTTCAATAGGACATAGTGTGTAGATGATATTTTGACCAGGGAATACTATTGAAGAGGGGTGGGGGTGGGGTTTTGGCCCATTTCAGGGATAAGATAGACTGTGTACAGCTCTAATACTTTCAGAACCTTTGTTCAATTAAGGATTATTTCTGTGCAACTGGTGCCATTTTTAACTGAAAATAGGTCTCAGGGAGCACAACCCCGAAAGAAAAAGCTGTGAGTGGGGTCCCACATTGGGTGGCATTCGACAAACAGGATGTCCGGCAGACCTCTGCAACCTCTCACAGTCGATAGTCGTCCTGATTAACTCTTGATACCATCAATTCTGTGTGAGGCTAAGCTGTGGGGATAGGCCCAGCGCAAGCCCTTCTCCACATTAATCCACTCACTGCGCAAGTACAGCTTCACTCATCTTTCATCTTTTTCTTTTTCTCATCTCTCTCACTCTCTCTTTCATTCAATCATCCCCATTCACACACTCATCCCTTCATTAACCCTTTATCATCATACCCATAAATTCATCTCCATTTTCATCGTCTTCGTATCCGAAGGACAGCTATAACAACAACAACAACAACAACAACAACAACAACAATGAATCATGCATTGTATAGCAGATATCACATTTCTTTTTCTAGACTTTTGGTGGAACGCAATTAACATATTTTTCAAATACATTTAGCCATACAGTATGTGGTTGTCACTTAAAGACTTAGGAAAAAAATGTTTTGTGCGCTGAATTATGAAAATAAATGCATTAAATTGTGACAATATTTCCAATTTGAATATAATCGGTCTCAAAGGTGCATCACCTGGGAGTGCCATGACGCCAAGGAAGCCCTAGATGATCTACAAAGAGCTCAACGACCATCCTTCATATCTAGGAGGAACTTGGGACTCCCAGTGGGTCCCTGTCTAGCAAGACTTGGCCAATGAGTCTCAAAAGACTTCCCCCCCCCCATCCTCTCATTCCCTCACTCGTCTTATCGCATTTTCACTCAATCAGGTTGGTGACTCAGCATCCATCTTGAGACCAATCGTAGCTGGTGACATCGAAACTAACATTAGTTCACAAACATACACATGAAGAAACCGCGATAGCCATATCACACATATACACACCTCACTGTGTTGCAACACACGTACAAACTGGCCCCACCTACACATCAATAAACGGCGGAATACAAAGTACATTGACATTGTAAGAATTTGCCCTTACTAAAGACAATACTCACACAGCAAAAAAACACTCTTAATGTAATAACGATCAACATTAATGACATCACTCTGCAAAGGTTGCCCGCCCCTGCTCTAACAGATTACCTTTGGTCAACACGGAGAAACATTAACCAGTCTATATACACAATTTAACCGCATCACCTCACCCAATTATGCTTACATGCCTGGCCTCCAACCACTGCTAAATCAACCATAAACAAACAGGAAAAAAACAATAGAAGCCCTTAGAACAATCACTCCCCTTCACCAAACTAACACTCAAAAACTAAAATCTTCCTCATATTTAAACATGATAGTCATACACTTCTACTTCAACAGACGATCCCAACCGCACTCATGCCACAGTCTGAAGACAAATTTACTCTTCCCAAGGACCAACAAAGTAACATCTTCAGCCCATTTCAACAGAATATACATCTTACCCCCTTCCCCACCACAACAAAGAAAAAAACAGCATCCAAAAACTCAAATAGTCAGGCGCTACTTACACAACCTCCAATCAATCCCACAATGCACTCACCTTACCCAGACAAGAGCAAAGAAAGAACCTTCCCGACCCAACAAACACTAATGTTACTCTCTCCAGACTCCTATCAAACTACCACCAAAACCTGCAATGCTCCAAACACCTCATAAACCAAGGAGACAACCAAAACTGCCCCCCTGATGACCAGCCTTGAGAAAAAAACTGAACACCTAATGACAACATACCCAAGCCTTCAACCCCATAGACAGACACAACATACCCTCAGTCAGAGATTTATGTGTTCGGCCATCTGCGGCGGTGGCTTTCCTGGTGGGTTCAGGCGTGCCACAATAACAGTCAGGTAGCAACAAGGGTTTTTTTTTAATACCATTTGCTATAATATAACAGTATACAATGTTTTCTATTCGATTAAATCTCATGGAATTATTAGATATTTTTATATATATTATTCATAAATTGGGATGAAAGTTGCAAGTGTTTTATTGACTCCGACTCTGACTTTGAAGAAAATGACTCCGACTCCGACTCCACAACCTTGCTGACAAATTTGGGTTCATGATCTACATAATCTATCTAACCTAACCCAACGCAACATAATCTAACCTTACTTAACTTAACCTTTGTAAACCATAGCCTAAACATACTAAACTAAAATAATTATAACTCAACTTAACCCAGATTAAAATAAAGTAATTGTAACCGAACCATAACTGTTCATAAACGCAAGTCATTAATCATTGATTATTTAAATCTTTTTTACTACCTCTATTTACCTGAAGTTATCGAATAATCCATAACCAGAACCATATCTTTGTTTCCTCGTCGCCTGAAAAACTTTCCAACCAATCACTTAAGCACCCTTCACATGACCCTAGCATGGAGGCGACACCAAAATGTTTACATTGATTCAAATGTAACCTTTGAGACGTGACCAAGCCACCACATCTATTCACACGAGACGCGACTTTCAGTGCAGCCATGATGAGAATGAATTCTGTTGGTAGCGTAAGTAATGGCCAAGAAAAATGGTGACGTCCCCAGTGTGTCGAGAGAGTGATGAATAGAAAGAACAGGAGAGGAATCACTCTGGAAGATCACAAGGAATTGTGTGGCAGAAGAGGAAAGGGTTCGAAAAAAACGGGATAGGGAGAGTTGAAAGGCCAGAGACAAGATACCGATACGTGGTTCTGGGTACGACTGCAGCCCCAGGGTGGGGAGGGGAGGCGCGTGTTGTGAAAACGCGTTGTTCATGTTGTTGTTATTTTATGTGTGGATAGGTGTTGCCTGAGGGTGGTCGAGGGCCTCGGGGTATCTTAATGGCATCGAAGCGTATTTTATGTCGTGTATATGGAGGAGGTACGTGGGATCTCTTTTAGTTTCCCCGACCGTCGTGTTAAGCGGGTGTAGAAGGTGTGGCCCCGCGTGAAGGGGCCTTAGTGTGTGTGATGTTGAACCGAATCTTTAGAAAGTCATGGTGAGGAATCTTGATTAAGCGTAGGCGACAGACCAAGGCTCACTGATTTATCGATCCTCCAGATAACAATAAACATATTGCTTCTCATTTTACCTCAATGTAACATATAACCCAACCTAATACGAAGTCATTCTGTCAGTTCCAACTACATCCGTCGTTAATAGATGCACCAAAACGTACATTTCAACATCTTGCTTCCCACTAGCCAGGAAAATTATAGTGATCCCAGGCCAATAATAGTACATTAGTAGTTACTAAGGTACAATAATTTTCCCATAATTCTCCCAAATTATCGGCAGGGAAAGTTATCTTCGCTTTTGTTCTCAACAATTCGACCTCACTAATAGCGCCGAGGAGATTCACCTAAGCAACAACGCGATTCAGTGCAAGTACGTGAACGGAGAGCGCCACGAAGAATTGCCTGAGGAGAATATGTGGGATTGTCACCAGTTCACTGATTATTTAAGGTAAACAGATCAGATTTTTTACAATTATTATTTTGTCCGGGTGTCATTTAGTTTAAAATCAACTAATATTTAAGATTTTATCTCAGAATATGGAAGACCTGGCAAATTTTCGAAGGCCTAACGGCTGCCGAGGAATATATGAAACCAGAACTGGACAAATTGTAGATATATTCACTTTTAACTCGAAAAAATACAGCCAATATTTTATTTATATAATAGAGACCCTCTAAATCCGGGAGAATGGAAAATCAAAAACAAATAAAAGGTGAAGATGAAATTCGAAGTGATAAATGAAGACATTTTTTTTCTTATCCTATATTAATCCCTATTTTTCAATCCATAGGTTTCTATGTGCATTCATTTTGAATTCGATTTTGTTTTATACTAAGCCTTGACAAATTCTTATTGCACAAAGGGTATACAGCATATGTGCCTGCATGTCCTATTTAATCTATTTTACGAATTGGTACTTCAAAAATAAAGAAATCATCACAGAAAATAACTAAAAAAAAATATCCAGCATGAATTTTAACTGTATTTATAGTCTCACATAGCCACACCCATCAATCCTCATAAATAATAGCTTTTCAACATAAGACACTCATTCGTCTATCGGGCTAAAGTTTGCTTGGAACAGCTGCTCTCTTCCAGTGTCCCTAATTAACTGCTCGCGTGGCTGTGTTCAATTGCCACACCCCAAAAAGTCGCCCCAATGCGCATTTTACAATTACTGTTTGCATGCATCTTTGTGTTGATAATTCGGGACATTTTTGTTTTCCATCAGTCCTTTGCAAAATTATAGTAAATTTTCTAAAAGCACTATTGTATTTATATATATGTTTTATATGTTCTGAAATTGGCCATTAAGCAGGATTGTTTTCCACATTTAATCATAATTCATTTGTGAAAGGAGAAATTCTGCACCCAGTCCATTTTTTAAAAAATAAATTGATATTGAAATTGTTAGGGATTTTTTATCCTGTTATTATATTGTTATGATAAATTGAATTTTGCTTTCTGAACCAATCACTATTACAGAACTGAGTTCGATTCCTGTGGGAGTCAAAACTTCTATATAAATATTTTAAAAGTGATTCTCTAAGTCTGGGTTGCCTTCACTCAATTCCCTCGGTCTCTTTGCCTTGAGTAATTTTACTTCTTTTTTTTCATCTTATGTTGAAGCACTTCGTTAATATGGTCTTTCGCAAAGATAGAGAGTTGTTTTGTTTATCAATTAAGATGTTATGGGTTCTTCTTGCTCAGCTTATTGTTTAAAGTTGAAGATAATAATAACGGTTTATTTGGTAAGTTAGAGAAACGAGAAAATGAATGTAGGAGAAACTTTTGCTCTTCGACGATTTCATCCGGATCCCCACTTCTGCGGGCAAACGCGTGGAAGATTCGCTAGCTCGAGAGTAGGCCAGGTCTTTCAATGCTCTATGATGTAGGAGAGGGAGGGTTGCGTTTTTCCCCCTCTTGCCGAGGGGGTAAGTGATATCACCAAACAACCTAACTTGAGAGGTCTATGCGTTTTTATAATCACGAATCGTCTTTTGCAATAAATTGAATGACAATGTACGAGGGGTGGTCAATAAGTTTTGAGAATCGGTACGGCAAAACAGAGAAAAGGGATGACTGTTTGCGGGGGTGTTAGGACAAGTTATGACAAGTCAGGCCCTGCAGCTGCACGCTCCTGCCCCGTCTATTTAAGAAGCAGTAGCTGATCGCAGATCGTCAGTCACAAATTTTTCAACAATGAACAAGGTTGAGCACCGCGCAGTGATCAAATTTATGATCAAGGAAGGCAAGAATGCAAACGAGATCCATGAACGCATGGTTGCAGTGTACACCGACCCCCCCCCCCTTCCTATGCAATCATTGCTCGCTGGAATAGGAAGTTCTGCCATGGTCGTGAGTCCCTTGAAGATGACCCCCGTCCAGGACGCCCGTCAGACGTGACCAACGAGGATAATGTGGCCCGTGTGGAGAGGATGATCCTCGAAAATCGACGGGTGAAGGTCGAAGAAATCGAGCGAGAACTTGGAATATCACATGGAAGTGTTATCAACATTATCCACGACAATTTGGCCATGACCAAGGTCCCTGCCCGTTGGGTCCCTATAAACCTCACGCCCCATGATCGACTTCAACGTCATCAAAGTCCACAAGGCCAGAGTTGCACAAGCTGCCCTGCGCGAGTGCAGATTCGAGGAGCTCAACCATCCCCCCTACAGTCCAGATCTGGCCCCTAGCGACTACTTTTTATTCCGCCAGCTCAAGGCTGCACTGCGTGGACGCCGGTTTGGGGACGGTGAAGATGTCCAGCTCGCCGTCCAGGAGTGGATTGAACAGCAGTCGGGAGATTTCTGGTTGTTGGGAATTCGAAGCCTCAGGGACAAGTGGCGCAAGTGCATTGAAGTCGAGGGTAGTTATATTGAAAAATAATAAAACACTTTTCCTCATATCTCGTTTCCTTATATCCGAATTGCAAAACTTATTGACCGCCCCTCGTATGTTAACTGATATTAAGGCTAATTTCTTTTCTCTGAATGCAATATGTCAACCTTCCATTCGAGAGTTTTTCGTCTAGGATTACAAACTAGGAACTAGTGCAAATTGCGTCATAAAACTGCTTTTGATGAAAATAGGGTTATGAAAGGCAACTGGAATTAAAGTGATGCATCACTGATAGTTCTCTCTCTCTCTCTCAGAGCACAAGGAAAGGAAGGCGCCTACGAGGAAGCAATATACCCAGGAATGATGAATGCTTTGATAGCCACCATGCTTGCTGCTCAAGTGCAAATGGATTCTTTCAAACATGGATTTGAATTCTTTGGGGCAGATTTCATGTTGACCGAAGATTTAAGGTTAGTTGAAAACTGAAAAGTAAATCAAATGCAAAGTTTTATACTTTGGTTAAGCATCATTCATTAAAATGACCCGAATATTCATTAATATCTCTCAAAATTTTGAATCGTCAAAATTTACATTGATAATAACATATCGTTATAAGAGGGAGTAAAAGTTCGAATCTTCTTTCACAAAAATTGTAAAAATGATCCAAAGAAAGTCAATCAATACGTCAACAATGAATAAAAGAATGGACCCAATTCAGAAAACAAATCGTGTTGGTGTTTAAGTAGTGAATGTAGAAATTTCTGATACACTTATAGAATTGCCAGGTTTTTTATATGCATATATACAGGACATGTCCCGTATTAAATTACCATCTTGTGTCCTATATTGGCTTAGCCAAGGCATCTAAAGGTCTGTAACTTAGTTTATTTCCGAATTAATTGTCAAATTCATAGTTGTACCATTTGGACTTTTCAATAATTTTATTTATCCCAATTTAACTTAGCATACTTCATTAAAAATAAAGTCTCTACCATGTAGTAATAATAGGCTTATGTATATGCAAATTAAAATTCATTTATATCTAAATTTGGCAATTCTGGTAAGTCTCCACTTGTTAAAATATGAAATCGCAAAATTCGTATAGACAATACTATCAAAGCCTTGAAACCAAAGTACATAATTCCAGGAATATTTTTAGATAGAATAAATGGCCTTAAAAAAGTAGTCATACAACCTAAACTATATGGTTCAATCGATAAAACAAAATACACACCTGGAAAGAAACGGTGTAAAAGGTTACATGCCATTAATAAAAAGTATTTTTACCATTAAGAACCATATCTTGGTCATGAGGAAACTTAAAACTATTTGACCATAAACATTAGTGTACAGAGCATTAGCAACCGTAATCCCGTCGCCACAAAGCAATTTATTTAAATTCCAATATAATTATTCTCCTAAAATCAATTATAGAATTTATATTGTAAAATTCTATTCGTTAGGTTTCACAAATCAATAATATAATGATTCATATTTTTGTTTAAAAATAGAGATAAGCACGTTAAAAACCTCGATATTTTTTTAGGTAAACATTACCCGAATGAAGGCGAAGATGTTACATGTCTAGTGACTCACTCGTAATAAGACCAAAAGGGTTGGGTAATGTCTAGTTCTTCCACAGAATTTATTTATAATACCCTTAATATATTTTTAAGACACATTAGACAACTTCGAGGTAAAACGCTTTCATACCAAAGCAGATTATAAAGTTTAGGCTCCATGGAATGTAACTTTTCAAGATAACTTATATTTTTAATTAATGGAAACTGGATCATCAAATAACCAACGAATTATTGACAGAGGGTGGGGGAATGGCAGATTCAAAGGAGGAAAGGGTGTAGGGAAGGGAATCCAGCATGGTAATGTCATACAAAGCCTAGTCAACCTTAACGGTATGAGTTCAACGAGAACAAGTACTCAAAAGTACGAACCAGAGACGCAAAATGTGTTTGCGTGTGAGTACCAACGGTCATCTGATACATTTTTTGTATCTAAAAAAAATAAAGTGAAGCCGACGAGGGAATGTCTAGGCTCTTTGGAAACAGATTTTTAAAGTGAGTAAAATTGCGTGGAAGGTTCATCCTCAGTAGAACACTTGTCGACCTAGGCCAAAAAGCGGCACGCTGCTATGCCGAAACAATAACAGGTCCTCAGTAATTTTGAATAAGAGTATCGCACGCGTTTTAGGCAACTAAGGCCTCTAATATTTCTTCGTATCGTTACAATAGTGTCCCCTCCGATTGTTTATGTCTATTTTCGCCAGATAGACGAAATTTCACTTTCTCCGTACGTAAACCAAAAGGGCCGAAGTGTCACAATGTTGAAAATTTATGCCCTAGGGGAGAGGCTTAACTGTGGGCCCTCGTATCCCCTCCCCTCCCCCCAGGAGATAATCGACATATATATAGTTCGATCTTTAGAAATGAAAGGAGAAGCCGCTTAGCAATCGAGAGGAAAAGTCGAGTCCCTGAGTCAAACAGGAAATCAAGAAGACAGCTGGAACCGAGCGGCATTTCCCCTCCCGAGGCCGTTCCTTTGGTCGCTTAGAAGAGTAGACCAGTGGTATCGATACTCACTCGCATACCATTCTCATTCAGAGAAATCCCCTATCTCAGTTTTGTGTATAAAAACATAGATACCCTTCACCATTGAGGAATACCAACGTGAATTCCCATTCTAGTAAAGATTCACCTCTTGGTCAAGTCTCATCATCGAAAAGCCCGAAATAATAACACAAGGATCGGAATAACTTCCGTTCATCCAAGATCCCCTCACTTACACCTTCAAGTCAAGAAGTCCCTCCACCCGCCTCGAAGCTCCCCGCTTCCCCGGACAAGCATCAGCTATTCTTCCCAAATAGACTCAGCACGCGTCTCTTTCACCCATTGAGAAGAATCAGCTGTTTTCTCAGCCAACCTCACGGCCACGAAAAAGCTCCAGTCCAACGCACCTCGATCATTTCATCGAGGAGGTTCCCGTTCAAGGTCGCCTAACTGCAGACTCTCTCTTAGTTAAAGGTAAAACTTATTCATGTTCGTTAGTTACCATTCCGTGCGAAAGTGAATTTTGCGTCAACCATCGCGTATTACTCATTGGTGGTATTATTTTTATTAGATCCTCTTATTATAGCATTAGTATATTTAAAGTTTTAATATTTCATTTTTTTACGTAATTAAAAGTATATTTTTGTCCTAGTTGTTTAATTAGATCCTCGAACGCAGCAAATGACAATAGAATCAAAGTAAAAATAAAGCTCTCTTAGAGAAAAGTGGAACGGATTTACTCATGTACCGAGCAAACGTACATACATACTCGGCCGTATACTACGACACTGTTGTTTATGTAATAAAATACTTTATCAAACGATATGGCGATGCTGGTTCAGGAGAGTTAGTTACTTGTCCAAATCAACTAGCAATGAGTTCATATATATCATGGCAAAAGGAGTGATTAAGGTTATTACCAACGAGGTGAGGACTGAAAAGTATTTCTCAATTAGTGTGGATTCTACACCAAACATTTCATACGTGGACCAACTGTCATTCATCATTAGATATGTAAATCATGATGATCATCCAACTGAGAGATTTCTTGTCTTCATCTAGAACCCTGGATATAAAGCAGATGAGTTGTTTAATGCTGTGACTGAAATGCTTGAGAAACATGATATTGATATCCAGAATTGTAGGGGACAGTCCTATGATAATACCTCGAATATGTCAAGCTATTAATCAGGGCTGCCGGTTCGAAATAAAGATGTTAATAAATTAGCAGTTTACATTCCATGTTCTGCTCATTCACTGAATCTTGTAGGAACATGTGCAGCTGAGAGCTATAAAGAAGCTGTCTCCTTATTTGGTAATATCCAAACATTGTGCAACTTCTCTGCTTCTACCCATAAATGGGAAGTTCTGCTTTCATACCTGAAGAAGAGACCAGTTGTGAAAACTTTATCAACTACAAGATGGTCTTGTAGGGAAGAAGCTGTTACATGTTTAAGAAATTCACCAGTCACAAGAAGTGAAGCTGCATAATTAGCAAACTATATATACAGGCTTGAAACTGCTATCATGATCGCATTGTGGAACCCAATGCTGGATGATTGAAAGCAGTTAGCGCATACTTGCCGAGTGCTAGAGTGGATATTGGCATTGTGGTTTCTCTCTACAACAGTCTCATTACATCTGTAGACGAATGCAGAGAGGATTTTGATAAATATGAAGAAGGCAAAACCCTCTCTGGACAAGATGAATCTGATTAGTCTATTTCGGGTAAAAAGAAAAGGAAACTCCCATTTGGTGAAAAATAAGCAAAGGATGGATTTCGCATTTTTAGCTTCATCTTCATAATTGATAATCTGAAATAGAAAAGGGAGCAGTACTTTATAGGTCATTCTTTGATTACTTCTCTTTCGTTGAAAAATTACTACAGATTTCAAAAGAGGACCTGCGGAGTCAAGCACTGAATCTCATGCAGCATTATGACTGGTACATTGAACAAAGCGTAGTCGATGAAGCCATGCACCTGCCTGCACATCTACTGCAAATTGAAACACTCATCAACACAATAAGTGGTTTGGCAGAATTTATCTTCACAAATAAACTGGGAGCTGTTTATCCAAATGTTATCATTGCTCTAAGAATATTCCTTTGTACACTGGCAAGCAACTGTAGTGCAGAACGGTCGTTTTCTTTTTTAAGAAGGATAAAAAACTACCTGAGGTCAACATTATGTCAAGACAATTTAAAATCTTGCCATACTTGAAATTGAGTGTCATCTCACCAAATTCCTGGATTATGATATTGTTATTAATCTGTTTGCTGAGAAAAAGTCACCTTTGAAAACTTTCTAAACTTCGTAACAGTGTATAATTATGGATACCCTCATTGTACTAAATAACTGAACTATGGGGCAATGGCATTGCCGATCACGAATTCTTTGATGTATTGTATAAATAAATCAGTGCGTATATGTCAAGTCATACTTTTGCTTCCTTCTAGACCATAAGTTATAACAAATCATATGGGCTTGAAGAGGGGGCGGTACCATTTATATAGCCTATGGGCGACTAGCACAATAAATCCGGCATTGCCTAGGACACTATTGTAACGATGGCGAAGAAATATTAGAGGCTTTGGTTGCCTAAAACGCGTGCGCCACTCAAAATTACCAGGTCCTCTTACAGGGATGGAGTGGGTAAATGGACTCTTCGTTGTTGATTATATATAGTAAAAGTAAGATCAAAATCAGTCTGTGTAGTAGTTCAATAGTTCAAGGAGTGGGGAAAGTATGACCTACTGCCTAAATGTGCGCCGATACTCATAATATCTCGCACGACCGTTGGGAATAAATTACCTAAAATTATATAATATATTACAAGATCTATCAAACCTAACTCTTAATTTAATATAATGTTATGAAAATGTTTTTAGTCGAACCTTAAGTCGGAAGTGCAACTCCAACTTTGTGCTGGAGCCCCCAGATGTTTACATAGCAACGAGTTCCAAAATGCTTATGTCAGCAGCAGTTATCATATCACATTTTCCAAGATCAGTTCCTGTTCTAGGAATTTACCATATTTTTAATTTACTATTCCTAACAATATTAAGAATTTAAATTATTAAAAGCTTTTTACGAATATCGTAAATGTTTTTCATCATTCTCTTGTGGTAGTTGGTAACCTTGGAATTTCAATAATTTAGCACTGGCACTACGTTTCCAAACGTGCAAACCTTGAAGCAATTCTTAGAATTGGCACATCAGTAAAAGAGCCTGATTAAAAGTTGCTTACTTACACCAACTCAAAAACAAACTAGAATCAATCTCACTGAAAAAAAAGTGCATAACATCTCTAGGACTCGTGGTATAAAGTTTGCTAATTAAAAGGTATTACCTAATTCTTACGTTTATAATAATAAAGTGTCCATTTTTTTTTAACTTCACTAATATTAGTTATATGGCCCGCGATATTTTAAGACAGTCGAAAAGTGACCTTGGTCATAATGTTCGCCCGCCCGTGTATCGTTCTTAATTCGTTCCTTTTTCTAGGGGATTCAAGTTCATTATTCCATGTTTTGCAATCCTTATTCATACCTCTATCTTATCCATCTTTTTTCTTCTTCTCTCCGCCCACTTCTTTATTCTTTACTGAGTGACAATAACCACCTACCTTTATTTTCTAGATCAAAAAGTAAAAAAAAAAAATAGTGCCACCACTACTTTTAGAACTTACGTTCAATGCCCATTATCATAATGGATGGTGAGAATAAAATGGAACTTTGACACTACCGAAACTAGCCTTCGAACTAAGGGGCACTCAAAGGAGCGCAAACCTCCGCCAATCGTAAACAAAGGGAATAAGTGACCCAGAATCTGGATCCGCCTCTAAATCTAATCAAATCTTCCTTGCCCCAAGATAAACACCTTCACAAAAATTCAGCGAAATCCATCAATAACCTTTTTTTAGATACTCTGCAAACAAACTACGGGGATCACATAACCCCGCCAAATAATTTTGGGGAGGTAATAAAGGTTTCACTAGACTACAGTTTTATTCCCATTGACCGCCGCTCTCAATACGGTGTCTCACTCATAATGACTGAATTCGTGTCCCCCAACCAGGCCATGGCTGATTGAAATCAATTCTTCCCCTTGCATGGCTTCAACGACCAGCGTCACGCGGAGAATGTGCTACGAGTGCCTAAATGATACAATTAAAGGTAATCAATGAGACGCCTCCTTTTGCCATTATTTTTATTTATTTACTTAAAATTGCCATTTTATTCTGGTGAAATAATCATCTTGGTCGTTCAAAGTGAATTGACATAAAATAGAATATTACAAAGATCAGCAGAGCCCAGAATGAGTTGGTAAAGGTAAAAAATTATAAAAAAAAGTTGAATTGATATTGAGAAGGAATTGTCGCCGAGAAAGAATGAAAAGTGTTTTGTATATTTCTTCCCTCCCCCCGGAAAAAAAAATCACTGATTACTTGAGCATCTGATTTTCATGAGGCCAGAGTTTATAGACCTCTTGAGAAAGAGGACAAAGAATTTAGATTGTAAAAAGCTTAACAATGGATTTCCACCATTGTAGTATTAATTTCTGTATTTTAGGTGAACACAAACTCACAACTCGCAAAATTTCACTTTGTGAAATTGGTATAATTTGTGTAATAATGACCGACTGCTCATCAGCAAGTATTGGAATAAGTTGTACAAAGTATATACATATTTTTTATTTTAAGATATATTTGGCAGAAACTTGAATAGGGTGTAAAAAAGAGCGATAACATGGTTGTAGACAGACGGAACGAAGCAGGTTTGCCAATTCAGCCGACTCAAGCCACATTTAAGCAACTAAGATTTTTCTCCTAGCCGATTACAATGCATTTATATCCGAATTCTAGCCATTTTGAATAAAAAAAATAAAAAAAATTTAAATATAAAACGTATACAAATGTCATATATTTGAATGCCTGACGTTTTTTTATACAATTTCACAAATGATTAAAACCTTCATAACGACTTAACAGGTTTGCAACATGTTTTGAAAACATTCTGTATCCTAACTCTTTCTTGCGCCGAAAGGTTGCAACATGTTTAATTAAAACGTGTTCGAGAAATTTGGAATTCCTTATTTCTGAAACGTATAAGTGGTTCTCTGTGTCATCAATGAGACAGCTATCTTATAAAAGATTCTATGAAACTATTAATTATAGTAAATTACCACTGAAAATTCCATCCGATTGCAAGACAAGTTGAAGTTGACGTAAGAAGTAGGAAAATGTGTAGTAGGTATATAAAGATAAAAAAAGAGTATTAGTTCTGCCCTGGTGTAGAGGGCTCCTCACAGGTTTTTCTTGTTTTTGTCTCTTATTTTTCTTCCCTTTGTTTGTTATTATTATTTCTATTTATCAATTTACATATATATATATATATATATATATATATATATATATATATTATTTTATTATATTTTTTTTATTGTTTTGTTTTTTTAACTAACATTAAGTAAATAAATAAATATATTTGATATTTCCTCCATCGTGGCTTTCAAGCCTTTCAAGTTTCTTACTTGCTATATATTTCTTATTTTATATTTCTATCTTATAATTACTATATGTTTTGCCGGGGTTTAGGTTTTAATTTTCGATTGTCTAGATTGGTTTTATAATGGGCACTACGCCTCTTTCATTCTTCGCTTTAGTCTCTTCACTCTGGACTTTGTTGTTCTTTCATTGTGTGTTTGAGTATATATACCGACTTGTTGTTCTCGGGAGCAGTTCCTTCCACTCGGGAAGAGGGATTTCCTGGTGACACGACCCCTGACTGCTCCCGGTATGTCTAGGTTGTGGTTGGTATTCGGGAGTATATCCTCTTCTATTTTGTCCCAGGTCTTTCTCCCTAGCCTTTGGAGTTCTATATTCAAAGGGGTTAGTCCTGCTCTTGCGTGCAGGACTGTCTGCTGAATATAGTCTGTCCTTTTCGCTCCAGCTATAAGCAGGGCTGCTTTGTTCTGCACTCTCTGCATTTGTCTGAGAGGTGGAACTCGCAGCCTGCATGACCACTGCCGGGTACACTAATGTTGAGCGTACCAGAGCAGTGTAAAGCTTTTTTAGGTTCTTGGAGCTGAGGTTTTTAAACCTATACAGTTTGCCAAGCTGTATTTTGGCTAGGGAGATTCTGTCACTAATGTGAACTTTGTACCCTTTGGAGGTAAATTTTAGACCTAGGACTTTTCCTTTGTTACCATATGGGTAAACATCGTTATTTACTGTGACATCCACACGTCTTCGGCGGTTAATTGGTAGGATTTGGAACTTTTGGTGGTTGGTCTTGATTTTCCACTTTCGTTCATATCGATTGATGTCGATTTCGATGGCTGTCTGCCTTGCTTGATATCCGGCATGCTTGTAATAGCTGGGGATGATTTGAGTGATGTCATCTGCAAACTGCAGGTACATCACTTCCTCCCCTACCGGATCAGGTAAGTGCAGTGTGTACAGAAGGTACAGCAGCGGACTCAGACAGCCACCTTGTGAAACACCCGCCTCAAGCTCAAACTCAGGTCCTCTGTAGCCCTCGATCGAAATTCGGGCTTTTCTGCGCATGATGTAATCGCAGAGGACCCTTTCCAGTGTAGGGTTCAGCTGGAGGTCTAAGATCTTGTGTTGTAAGCCTCTTAGTCAAACCTTATTGAAGTCCTTTTGCATATCTCGCATCACCACGTCTACGTATTTCTTCTCAGCTTTACACCGGGCAAGCTTTTCGGTGAGAAGGGCAAGGGCTGTGTCCGTCCCCCTTCTCTTGCGGAACCCGTGTTGCTGAGGGCCGTGGGCTTCTAGCTCGGTCAGTTGATCTTGCAACCTGTTAGCCAGAAGCTTTTCGTAAACTTCGCCTATAATCTCCAGGCTTCCTCCCTTTGGGTATAAAGATGATTTTAGCAATCTTTAAACCGTCTGGGAATTAGCCCGTGTTCAGGGAAGCATTGTAGATGTTCGTGATTTCCTAAATGATCTGCCGGGGGGCATGCACCCAGTTATTTCTGGTGATGCCCGTCCAGCCTGGTGCCTTCTGTTTGAAGGTTTTTATGACTGCCATGACCTCTTCAGGTGTAGTTGATCGGCCATGGTCTGCCAAATTCTTCCCTTCGTCAACATAAGCATGTGGGAGCGTGCGATGCACATTCTGATTCAGATCTTCAATCAGTTGGCCTTCGAATTCCTGGTCGAATTCCGCATTTTCTTCTGGTGTTATCCTAAAGATATTTTTCCAGAACATGCGGAAGCTTTCTTCCAAAACCGCCAGGTCTTCCAAGTAGTCATCGCCCTCCTTAATGCGGGTCTTTTCTCTACTTGTAAGACCTTTCAACTTGTTTACAAGTCGCCAGAACACATCGGGTCGAACCTCGCTGTCAACCTTTTCAATCAGGCTGTCCCAGACTTCAGCCTGTTGCTGGTTGATAGCCTGCTTAAGTTCTTCACTCAGGCGTCTTAGCAGCGTTGTTCTTTCCCGATTTGTACCCTCTCCTAGTTTCCTCATACACCTTCCTGTGCAGTCTAGCGATCTCTCTCATTTCCTTGGTCCATCTGGGTTGAGGGAGAGTTTTGTACCTTTTCATCGGCACACTCGCGATCTGCTTCGATGATGCGGGCAGTTATCTCTTCCAGCTCATCGATCCTCTCCTGACTCGCCCCGTTCAGGCCCACTGGTTCATATCTAGCAAGGATTTCCTTGTAGCGTTCCCAGTTGGCCGAAGCGTAGCTTTTCCGAAGAGGAATTGGGAGCTGAATTGGCGCGAGAGAAAGGGTTGTCAAGATCAATATGTGGTCGCTGGGTACTGTCGGGCCTGGCTCACTACGGTAATTGAAAGGGAAGCCATCACTTGTCATGATTATGTCAGGTTTCGTTGCGGACCATACCCTGAAATAGGTCGGAAAATCCGATCCTATACGCTGAATGTTTTTCCTTCTTATAATTATTTCCAAGTTATGACCTCTTTCGTTTGTGTTTTCGTAGCCAGCCGTTCGGCATCTGTCATTGAGGTCTTCCCCAAGGTTTACCATTCTGCCGTGGCCAAACAGGGTGTAGAAGTTTGTTAGAGGGAGGTATTTGCGTCGAGGTGGTTGGTATGCCACCGCTACTATGAGCTTGCCTACTAAAGTATGCAGCTCTACCGCCACGAAGGATTCGTCCATATCCGGAAGGCGTTTGAACGATAGGTTCCTTCTGACGGCAATGGCAGCACCGTCGTACCTCTCCTGAGAATGTTTTTTTGATATCACTCTGTAGCCTGGTATCTTCAACTGCTTATTGGTCGTATCGATACCATGCTCCGTAATCAGTATGATGTCGGGATCTAGCACACGGAATATGTTGCCGTACGCCGTAGCTTTCCCCTCCCATCCATTACTGTTGAGCGTTAAGATCTTTAACCTGTTGTTTTGGTTTTCCATTCTCTGTTCTGGCTTGTGTGGATGTCCTAGTGTTTACGGGTGGTTGATTTCCTTTTCTTGTTTCTTCTTTTTTTGAATTCTGTTGGGGACAGTTCAACGAAGGTTTCACGGTGGAAGGCGATACTTTGGTTATGCAAAGCTTCCTCCACCGTTTCTTCGTCGCATTGGGCATCGAAGTCCCATTTGTAAAATTTCTTTTTGATCCCCACACAGATTTTGTTCAAGTCCCAGTCCTTCGGGCAGGGGAATTGTTCTGATGCATATAAATATAGGTTGATCCTGTCGGCATCAATCTTCTTATTCTTCGCCTTCTTTACCCTTTTGGGCTTTGCTTCGCATACGGAGCCCTCTGAGTCAAAGGAGTCCGTGGTGTCTGATGTCTCCGACTCTTTCGTATTCTCCGAACACTTTGGTTTTGGTTGAACTGTCTTGGTGGCAGCCTCTCTCTCTTTTTTGGCTTCGATCCTGGGATCTGGCCGTTTAACCTCCTTATTGTTCTGCTTCTCTGTCTCCTGGTTTCTGCTAACCATTTCTTTGGGGACCATTTGCAACTGGAGTACGTCTCCAGATGGTAGGTTCTCGAGGAACCACATCTCGCTCATACCGTTATTTGCCAGCATCTGGTTCAGCTCCTTTGCAAATGTTCCTGGGTTGGTTAGATTTCTGACATGCGCATATAATATGCATGTCAGTATTTTTGTGGAGTTCTCATTTTCTAGTCTCAGGTAGGTCTTCTTAGCTTCGGTTTCTGTGAGGACTGCCTTTGCTGCTTGCGCATACGTGGTGTTCTGCCTCCTGGTTTGCTCCTCTTTCTTTTGTTGAACCTTCTCCTTTATTACGTATTTTTTAAAGGGCAGGCCATAGCCATAGAGCGATGTCCTAGGCCACAGTTGGCACACTTTTCCCTCGGGCTACTGCAGTTCTTCCAGTGGTGCCCCACCTCGCTGCACCTTGAGCAGATCCCCTGTGGTTCGGGACAGTCTTTTGTCGCGTGGCTCTTCATCTTGTAACAGCGGAAGCAGAACTGAATGGGAGTAAATTCTTCCCTTTCTATCTGCTCTCCGCTGATTTTTGCGTTAAAAAGCAAAAGACCGTTCTCTTTTGCCTTTTGAGCCATCGCTGTGTCCGTGAATACTACTTTGAACACATGCGAGTACTCTACATTTTCTTTCCGGTTCCAAAACTTTAGCCCATGACTGGTTCTTCGTTATCTCTTCTTTAATTTGTTCTTTGGTATGTTGACCAATCCAAGGGTCCAGCTTCCTGCATACAACGCTCCTGTGCGTTTGGATTTGTGGTGGGATTGCAGGTTGAAGGCCTATCTCGCGCAGTGTTTCTATTGCCTCCTCCTTCGTAATTCCCTCCACGTCTTTCTCCTTCTCGCAGACCACCACATATCCTGTGGGGACCTCGAGCAGGCGAAGCATAGCGATCTTCAGTTTCCCAAAGACCACTTCAAACACATTCACACAAAATTTTCTTTTGTGTTTATTCTCTCAAAGCAAAGGAGGCCTGATAATTTAAAAAAGATATTGGAAAATGTATCACTATTATCTGTGGACAAATTTTGATTCCAAACAATGAACCCATTATTAAAGTAATGGAATTTAGGAAAGTTGACGAATATCATATAGGTATTTGCGGCTGAAATTCATTACAATAAAATTCACCTAATTAAATGGAACTCTACAGACGACACTGAAGAATTTTGAAGTGACGGCGTGACGTTATCCAATACATATAAGGATTCATCAGGTTTAAATCCATTCAACGAATTAGCAGAGTTTGCTATTTCTACACTAATTTTACCTTACTCAAATGCTGAGGTTGAGAGGGTGTTCAGCAACATAAATAATAAAATCAAGATTAAGAAATAAAATACAATTGCAAATGCTTACGTCAATATTAACCGGGAAATATGGTTTAAAACGGCACAACAAATCCAAAGATTACGAATTGCCAAAATCATTCACCAATGGCATCGTATTCTTCATCAATAAAAGGAGACGAAACTTCATCTGCTTTGCTTGTATATATTATTCATCCCTTACGATGAATAAAGTGAGTTTTATAAGGTTTTTAATAAAATAAAATGTACCTATAAATCTAGATATATATGGTAAAAATCTAGCTGTTTTTCAGCTGTGCTCTAGGCTCTAGCCAAAATTGGTCATTTTGATTTTGATTTGGCAATTCTGGAACGAAGGCGATTAGACAGTTTGCAATAACAGGCGAAGTGAGCAAGACAGGTTAGAAAGATGGTTTCTGTAGCAATATAGGTGGAGAGAGGACATTGCTATCATATAAGATAACTCAAGGTGATAGGTTTATATTATTGTTGCAATGGAGTATTGGTTGGAAGGAACCGACAAGGGATTGGAGGATATATAGCTAGTAAATGTAAGTGCAAACGAGTGTACGAGAAAGAATGCCAATGATTGATGCTATCTAAATGCGGAATGAGATTGTCTTATTTTCCTGGCTTCGAGAAGAAAAAATGTCGGCTAGACCAGCTATCGGCTGAGAGCAAACTGGCTTTCTGGTTTCAAAGTGTTTATTTTTATTGCATATCAATAGATTTAGTTGCATTGCGGCATGTTTTAGTTCACTTAATATGTCGTAAATTTTGTTCTCCCGGGAGAGCAATGGAAATTCATTGTAGTTAGCTTGAGTCGGCATGAGCACTCTTTGGCTATAAACTAAGTGTGTTTTTTGTTTCACTGTTTATTCATACTATGGTGGGACAATAATGGATTGATTTACATGTTGGCAAGAAACAGTTCACCTGACAGCTTATGTCATTATAAATGTTCTCCTAGCAAGTCTGTAAAAGTCATGGCTGTAGTAGCCGGTTGAGTTTCCAACAGTCATTAAACATTATTACAAAGCATTTTTATCAATTTCTTTCAAATAATCATCTATCATCTTCATTTAAGGATGAGAAGGGTTGCAATCTAAGGATTTCATGAGTTTTCGAAACCTCTTTTGTTGATCACTAAATGTTGTATCATATTTATGACTCAGCAAATCTTTACCGCAAATAAATTAAAATAAAACCTACGGTTTTTTATTTCAGTTGTTGTGGACTACAAAATTAATAAAACTGCAGACACTGGAAATTTTGAGATGGTTTATCAAGATAAGGAAAAATCCGTTTCGAGTCTTCCTTATCATGGAGTCAATCTTCAGGTCAGTAACATTGGTCAGTAAAGGAAAATGTGAGAATTCCTGAAGAGGGTCGTTAAAGGAACTAAAAAGCGTTAGGAATCATTTTATTATTTCCCTATTTACAATAACTGGAGGCGATAAGTAGTAGGCGAGAACATGGATAGCAAAAGAAAGAAATTACAGAAAAAGATATATTTTTTAATTATTTAGAAGAAAACAGAAAATGGGGGTGGTAGTGGTAGTTCGTGCCTTTAACCGCCTTTATCCAGGTGGATCCCTACCGGATAATGGAATAGACATAAAGGTCAGTATGACAATCGTTGGTGAGCCCGAGGGCACCAGGGACCGGTCCCTTTTGTGGAGAGTTTTGTGTTTTGACACCAAACCGCGTTCAAGTGAAACCTTCGTCGCCCCGGGATAGAAGGACTTTTCCCACGTTAGAGATATGTGGATATAGATACCCATCGGCAAGATTTCCTGGAACAGTGTGTGTGTATGTGTGCTGCGAAGATGGGGAAGGAAGCTTAAGCTATGTGTGATATTGGAAGTGTAAGATCTACCCAGTATGGGGCTGAGCAGAGTTCGTCCACCAAGTGGTAGCCAGATCTCTGACGTTTGTGTCCGCTCTTGTCGGGATCGAACCCGGTACCGCGACATTAGCGGACCAACGCCGCATCCACTGGGCTAGCGGAAAATGGTGTAACGGGAAACTGTCTTAGCCCAACATAGCGGTGTTTACACAGCTTCCAGGAACAAAAGAAACCTCATAGACAAATAAGATATGTAATCTTTCGAAATCTGCTCTGATTAAGAGAATCCCAAATTAGTATTAATTATATTTAGGGAAACAACCGCGAATTTCATCCTTAAATTTAAAATTAAATCATTTTTTGTATAAATTAAAGATAAAACTCAGCGTCCACATCTCCCGCCCATAGCTTGTAAGGGGAGATCTATCTGTAAGAAATCGGCGAAGTTAGAATAAGTGGAATTGTGTGGAAGATATAGCCACAGGATCTCTTCTAGGCATTGTGGTCTGGAAGGCACTCAAGCCTCCAGATGTCAGCTGCGGCATACTGAGTGACACCCCCATGCGGGTTACATACTGAGGTTCGGAGGGCGTCATTTGAAGAGGAAACCAACAAGGGTATCTTCAGCGGGAAGTTGGAAGAAGAGATTTGTAAAAAAAAGTGGTTGAAATAGAAGAAAGGAAAATGTATGAAAGATATATAACTACAGTTCCTCGTGCGGGCATTGGTGCCCGGAGGAGACGCGACCTCTCATATGTCAGCTGGGGTATGGTTGCTAGGGTAGAGAAGGGTTTCGAAAAATCATGTATGTAGGTTCGGTGGAAATTTAATATGGAAAAGTGTAAAGTGTAATGGTTCTTAGCGTGTGGTAGTGTAACGATACCGACGATGCCGTCCTCTTCTCGTTTGATCTCAAGTGCCGCTCATTAATAAGGTTGGGCATCTAGCGATTAGCAATATAGCGTGTCGTTGTGATTAGTTTGGTAGCGAGATGAAAGTAGTTGATGAGGAAAAGAGTTGCTTAAGTAAATATGTAGTGTCTAGAAACAGAAATAGGGCTTATAAAATGTTAGGTACAATAACTTGAGGGGAGACAAACACCCTGCTTAAACTTCGCTTATGAAAACGCAACAATAACAACTTCTGGAGGTTCTTGTCCACACTGCAGGCAGTCGCCTTAAAACGGTGGTGTACATCAAAGCCTTTAACGTAGAATTATGTCTAAATGCCCAAACCGATGCAAACAAGGCGTAATAAACAACTTACTCAACAGAGCCTTCACCCACTGCAGTCAATAGGCATTATTCGTCGCGGAACTAACCCAAAGTAACTAAGCCCCACGTCAACAATGGATAATCACAGAATCGGACCGATACCACAATTAAGTGAGACTTGGAAAAAGTCATTTAAAGGCAGCCCAATAACGCCAACAGCCCCTCGGAAATCGAACTGTTCTACCAAGCCTCTATAAATTTCGCCTACCAGGAAGACGAAACGGCTATTGAGAAAATTATTCATCGAAATGTCTCATTGGTTGACCCCACAAACAAAACTGAACCTCATCATCTACTACAAGATTCAACGTAACTCCAATTTACATAGACATTTAGAACAACTGTCTTCCTCCCACCCAACAACTCCAAGAAGTCAAAGTAGTGTACCAGTACATCTGCAACGTCGGTGACTGTGAGCAATGCACTCCAGGTACATCAGCATGCCCACAACCACTTTCTCCAGACGTCTTACAGCTCACCTATTAGAAGGCGCACTAAAAAGCCACGCCCAGAAACATTCCACCCTCCCGTCTCTTCACTCTAAAGAACATTAAATGCCCATATCACCATCCTTCACCACTAAAGGAGCTAACAAGACTCAAAACGACCAAAACCGTCGACAACAGTGTAACGAAACCCGAAATAAACATTGAGCTAAACCAAGACACAGCAGTGCTACCAGCAAAATAATATATATATATATATATATATATATATATATATATATATATATATATATATATATATATATATATATATATATATATATATATATATATATATATATATATATATATATATATCATGAACGCGAAAGACTGATGACATGAATCCAGCAAACCGCAAGAAACAGAAAAAGAGGATAATGGATAGTTTTTCTCGGAAATGTTATTTCCTAATTCGCAAAAATTCCGAGGAGGGGTGGGATTCGAACCGTGCACACTGAAGCAGCGAACAACCGCTTTGATCTCGATTAAACCGTCCTTTAGACCACTCGGCTACGCGGAAGACAAAGTCTTCCGAATAAACAAACTTTTAAGGCACGATTCGCAAGGTCGATCGGGCCTATAAAAGAGAGAGAAATTAATAGGGAATTCAAAGGACAAAGGAGAGTTGAGGTAAACTTGCGGCGAATATACGATGTACAAATCTTTCATGAACGCTCCCTTAGTGTGCACGGTTCGAATCCCACCCCTGTACGCAATTTTTGCGAATTAGGAAATAACATTTCCGAAGAAATATTATCTTGTTTTCTGTTTGTTGCAGTTTTCTGGATTCATTTCATCATTCTTTGGCTTTCATGAAATATTTATACAATATATTACGTATGGTGTTGGATATCTTTCCCATATTTTCACTTATCCCAGCCTCACTACTTTATTTACGAACGCCAACCTACAAATTTTCTGTTCGAGATTCACTTGTTGGTTTTCTTTTATTATCTTGAGGTAAATAATAATATTAGTTCGTCAAGTGTTAAGCGCAAGGCCAACGATGGCATCTCCCGTCGGAAGTTTTTAAGGAGAGGGGACGCGATCCTCCAGAGTTAGCTGCAGTATGGTTGCCAGGGCAGATAATTTAAAAAAAAATTAAACTTGTCGGTTTGATTCAGAGATTTGGGTTGAAATTTAATGCTGGTAAGTGTAAGGTGTAATGAAGGAAGTGAAAATATGTGGAAGGTATATAATCGCATATCCTCCTGCGAGCTTTGGAGGTGGAATAATATGGCGCCAATATTGTTGACTACTTCTGTATAAATTTACGACGAAATTAACAAATAAATAGATTTTAACTTTAATATTTTATACCGATCATTCGTTACCCAGCCACAAAAAAAATTGGTAACAGCTGATAAAACCACACGTCCAATTTACTTTCTTTCTCCCCCCCTTTAACTTAGGAGTGAATCGACAAAAATACCACTACTCTAAAATTGAACGTCTCTATGTATCCCATTTTTATAGGTAATTGGAAGACAAATTTGGAAGCCAGCCGCAAAACACGAAAAACAACGTTCTAAGAAAATACGATCACTACCCAGTGCCTCGAAGCCAATTCCTCTCATAACACTTCAATTAGAAGAGTCGGGAGATGTTAGTCACACCATGACATGTTCTATGTCCAAATGCCAAAGATACACTCAAAAAGGATCAACTTTAACCGCCATAGGGACGTCACTTCCCGAGCCTTCTGTTACAAAAGATTGTACAAATGATTTTGATGAAGTGTCGAGTATTAACAAAACCACAGATTAAGGAAGATTTCTATATCAGTTCAGTCCATAAGTTCGCGCGTTTTAAAGGTAGGTTGACGTTCTCGACACATGCAAGTCTCGTAGAGAATTTATACTCGCTTGGGAATATATTTGACCTGTTTTTATGTTATCCACAAATAGGAGGCAAATCGCAAGGAAAATTTTTATCATGAACAGTAAATATAGTTCATTCCAAGCTTTCTTCTTGAGGTGCGGGAATTGAAAGAGTGGTAAGGATGATGATGGAAAGGTTGTTGAATATTATTGATGAGCTGATATAAGATGCCTAACATGATACTGATGTTGCTTCGCTTTTTAAAATTTCTCTATTTCAAGGGAGTTCTCACGTCAGGAAGGGTGCACGGGCGTGAAAACAGGAGCAAAGGGAAAGAAGTGGTTTGCACCTGAGTCAGATTGACTGTGAGTCGTAAGCTCGTGCTTGACTGAGTCACAGACTCGCATTGACTCGGAATTAGTATGATTGACTGTATTAACGTGTATACACGACAAGTTTCATTTAGAGGAGCCAATGAAGTTTGAAGATAACCTTCTGGTTGATCTTGTGAAGCCCGAGACTGAGAGCTCTATAGAGCAGACTTCAAAACTACTATCATCTAATGCTTCTGTCAATCGTCCCGTTCTCGTTTGAGGGGAAATAGGAAAATCCTATGAATTGAAGAGAACGAGCCGGCATCTACCATAGTACGTTGTTCTTTGCCATGGCCCCCAAACACCATCCGTTCCCTAAACGAATCAGGATCGAGGATTGATAACACTGGGTTACAAAAAAGAATCTATGTAAGTCGTCTATTTTTTTTCAGCTGATTTAGGAGAATTTTGCATTCTACTCCTAAATCCGAAAATGACATCCGTTTGCTCCGATCAAGTCAAGTTTTTGTGCTGAGTCGATTTTTTAAATATCCGATTTTATAACTTAATCGATTACATTTCTGTGAAATTTTCAGTTGATATTTGTTAATATTTCTCGTCTGAAATAGGTTTCTAAGATAAAAAACATCGTTTTCTAACACAATTTATTAATTAACTGTTGCAAAAATTGATTAGTTTATATTAAATAATAAACAGTGATAAAGTTAAAGTACATGTAAATTAGATATTATGTCATCATTGTTAAGAATTCATGGCATGAACTTCCTTTTCTTCGAACTACTAGAATGCTCAGCAGTAGGTATGACTTTCTTCAGAGTCCAACAGTAATCAGTCATTATTATTGCATCCCAGCAACCCTGATACATTGTCTCCATCTCTTTCATGTCCTCATGGAGTCTCTCCCCTTACTCGTCGGTCATTGATACCAGATTCTCAGGAAACCGACCGATATGTGAAAATAAGTGGTGTATTTTGATGATCATTTTGCATCCAATGTTTCTGAAAGCAGTCAGCATATTGGTGACAAGTACTGTTTAGTTCCTGGCTTTCTTGTTGCCAAAAATGTTCTCCCCGACCAGAACAAAAGCCTTCCACGCTTCCTGTTCTATTTAGTTCATTGAATTTTAAAACTCTAGATCTCTGATGAGCTGACGGAGTTGAAGACCATCAAAGATGCCTGCTTTCAACTTCTATATGGTCACTCCTGGTAAAGAGTGACAGAAGTAAGTGAAGCTGTCACCATCCTTGTCCAGAGCTTTGGTAAGCTGTAAATCAAGCCGAGATCGATGTTAGCGATGGGAATAGTTTCCTGTCTCTGTCCACTAGAGGTATTTTTATGACGTCCCTTGCTCTGCAAGGCACCAATTCCATCCGTGCATGCAGTCCTTCGTGTAATGCTGACTCGGTCGCTACTATTCCACATACACAGACAGCACAGGTACTTGGTGAACCCGTACTGTTGTCCCCCCAAAAGTTGACTATATTTAAGTCAACACAATTTAACCACTCATGCTAATTACAATGAATTTTCTCTAGCACGTACTTCCCCGCTTCATACTTCCTCTTTAGTGTAGTCGAGTGAACGAGGGGTACAGTGGTAAATTGGTTGAGGTTGTGCAGCAGAACAAATTTCAGCGATCGCTTGCATACTCTCAATGAACAATCTCGAATCTTTGGGTTGGTACTGTGGCACTCCAAGCTTGTGCAGAAACTGCGCAATATGTATACAGTACACCAAGTCCTCTTCAGAGAAAACACGGTAGTACTCTTTATGTCTGTAGCGGTAGAAGGAGATGTTAAATCTGTCAGAGAAATTTTTTCCTTCAATCTGGATGCCAACAGTTCCGAAGAGGAATTTGACTAGCTGAGATCGCGAACTAGATCATTTAGCTCCTTATGGGAAAGATGATGTGAAGCATCATTTTCAAAACTACTTTTTCTTCATTTTCAACACTGTCGGCTCCCTCAAACCATGGTAATTCCAAATTTCTGACAATTCTTGCCCTTAGTCCAAAGACGGAGATGCTCTATGCATGTCTTACATATCATTTGTGTCACTAGGGCTTTATTCTGGTCACATGGTTTTATACTAAAATAAGCATGGTAAGCACGATTTATGACACTTGTGACTTGATTCCTATTAGGAACGGGCAGTGTATTCGGAATTCATTTATTTAAAGAAATAATAAACATTTTTGCCTTATATAAATAGAAAATAATCGAGTGTTTAAAAAAAATGTAAAAACCATTATGTGGCGATAATTCAAAATGTTGACCTGATTGAGCGAAACTAATGTGATTTTTAGATTCAGCACATCAAAATTGTCCTAAATCAGTTAAAATGACTTAGAAATCAAGTTGGTGTTGGCCAGTTAATTTATCACCTGATATAATCACAAGAGAGGACAACAGTCAAAAAGATAGAGGTAAAAGCCATAGCCAACATATGATTAAAGATTTTTTAGGAACGCTATAAGCAAGACGCACATTTCAGGTTAGTGATACAAGTAGTCTGTTAGTCATTTCAAATTGACGTAAGTAATTCAAACGATATAGTTAAATTTATTTTATGATTATCATTAACCATAGAGAATGTGCACTTTGTTACCAATGGTCATTACTTGGAACTAAATTATTTTGTTTGATCTAAACCTTTCTCGGACACACAACCATTGATAAACGTTGCAATAGGATCCCTTAACTTGATATTAAACCTGGATATTGCACACGTGAATAGTATCAATCCAGAAGTCAGTAAACTAAACTAGCTAGACATAAATTTGGGGAAAAAGGAGATCAAATATGTAATTTAAGATTCCTTAGTCTTAAAGGCAAGTTACTCGCTTAAAATTTGAATAAAAAGAAAATATAGTCCAGTGTTGGAGGAAATGGATGAATATATCATACAGTAATTATTAATAAAAACGCACAAACTTTTGGACTGATCTGTTGTTAGTCTAGTATTAGCCATTCTCTGAAACAATGAAGAAATGTATCACTGCCCAACATAATCAACATTAAAACCGTTCTATAATTTTCTAAATTCCTTTTATTTATTTTTTTTAAAGCTAGGGGCTTTATATGTAAATAAATGTTATTAAAACTAAGGATGTTACTTTTGTTTGATCAAATCTGATCTAAAAAGAATCAACTGCCAAACTTGCCTTTTTGGAATGAACAGCAGGCGAGAAAGACCCAAAGTATTGTGTATGTATAAACTGTTGGACAACTGTAGTATTATTCCTATCCCTCTAACAATCTAAACCCAAATATCCCTACGCGGGACTCGTTTACCTAGGTAAGGATCGATGAAATCATCTCCAATTCTGATAATGACCTTAAATCACATCAATTACCTTAAGATTTCAATATCTACCAGTTTTCCGGAAAGTAGGGTAAGCGCGCCTCGACATCGCTCACATCGTAAACTTACCAATTCGTTCTTAACTCTAGCCACCTCTCGCACAACAAATCATCCCTCTCAAGTTTTAGATTTGAGGCGTTCTCATTCGATATCTTTCTTTCTCCTTCCATACCGTACTCTCTTTTACTATACACCAACGTTGGCACCGGCATACCTTTATCAAGCTTACTGGCACATTACATACATTTACCCTTCAATAACGGTCTAATTGTCCCGCAGACTTTCCTACCGCGGCCTCAGATATCATCCTCACCCTAAGCCACACCAAATACCCATTACCTTACTCTTTTCTGCATTCACTTTTTAAGCGAAGTGAGAATAATTAAGGAATTGTAAGTCAATCAAGTCTTATTAGCAGCACCCATATTATAAAGGTAATAACTAAAAGTTTACACAAAAGAGTGAATGTGAGTGTATATCGCACAAAAACACCCCCAGGCCATCAGCCACCGAATGTGCAGGTATCATAAGTAATTATACTGCATACAAAAGTGGTCAGTATTAAATACATTTATGTATTTAAAATTGTATTTGTAAATACATTTGAGATCATGGATTTAAATAATTTTGAAAGTATTTAAATACTTTTTGCAAATACTTTTTGTGATAATAGGTTTATATAGCTGTTAAGAACGTGTAATGAATGTTTTAGCTGTCGCAACTGGTATGACACAAACGGTTGACTGCGTGAGCCGGTGAGGACAGATTGCTTGCATCAGTTCAAATTCAGTTAACAGATGGTCACAGTTGTGTTCGCTTGTATAGTGAGAGCGCTCAGCGTTATTTCTACTGTTGCATGGCAACTTCAGCTTCGAAAGAGTGTGAAATTGAGAGATTAGACAATATATAGACGAAGAAGATAAAGAATAATATAATTATAGTTATCCTTTACTAGATGGTAAATTTTTTAGAGTGTAATCTTCCGACGGAATAAAAGTGAAGTATGTATGTACATCAAGCAATGGCGAAATCTCTACGGCGAGCAATGGTAGTTCCAATCTACGCATTCATTTGATGGTGAGAATTTATTAAAGCTAATTATATGATACTTAATTTAATTGACAAGTTTCACTATTTCTTATTTCAAAAATGGCAAAATTGCTAGTAGCTAACGAAAATCTTAAGTAGCGTAGGTTTACCATGCACGAGCCAACATGCTTCCTTTTTCAACACCTTTATTTATAGTATATGCTGATTGAATTTAACGTGAATTATGGCAACGTGAAACAAATGTCCTTCAATTATCTGATCTTGTACATTTATCAACAGAGAAAGCATCCTGCTCTGGTGCAAAAAGCGGATAACTACGTGACAACTCAAAGAAAAGATTAAAAAAGAAAATGTTTAGTATTAGACGATGGTCCTTCATGCAGCGGTGTTAAAGTAAAGACATTGCCGGAGGGTTTTGCAGTGAATACAAGAAGGTCAAACAACCTGTTGTTGATAAGCTGATTGCAGATTTTATCATACAAGTTATGCATCCCCTATCAACAATGGAGCAACCAGCTTTTGTGAGATTAATTAAAGGTGAGTTCTGAGTTACAAATGTTGTTTACAATTATAGTATTAGTAGTACAGGTTAAGCTCTTTTGACGTCCGAATACTAAAGCGTTCGGATCATTGGTCACTACGTAGGCTATATAACGAAGTTAAATAAAGGAGACATATACAAACAACAGAGGTTAATATATTGCAATAATTTCATGAGAATCCACATACATATATTCTTAAAGGGCGCTATCATTTTCTTGAAGATAATATTGAATAAAAATTTTCATGAATAATTAGTACAATTATTGATCGATTATTTGTAGTTAGTAGATGAATTCCTATAACGATGTATTTCGTTATAGTAGAAATACCTGTATATCATTATGTCAAAACTAGCATGCCCGCCAGTCAAAAAATGTAGGAAATAAAGCTTGATAATGTATATATTCCTAACAATACTGATAGTCATTATTTTACAATGTAATTCTGAATATGAAGGACTAATAATATATTTATGAATTGATGTACTAGTCTTATATAGCTATAGGATATTCATATATCTACATTTTATATATAAAATTTTATATGCATACCATATATTCTCATTTCACTCACAATAATAACACATTCCACTACCGCAGGTCTAAATTCTTCAGTTGACGACATTTTAGGGCGGACGCTAGGCCGAAATCTTATAGAAGAAGAGAAAGTGACAAGAGCTCTACTGAAGAATAAACTAGACAGCACCTCTTACTTATGTCTTACTGCAAGTCGACTCGTCACCGTAGTTTTTTGGGGCGTTACAGTTCATTGAGTATGTTAAGATTTTGCTCTTTATGAAATATGAAATTGAAAATGTCTTTACAGTTAGGAAGTTATCAGCTCTTGGCTAAAAGAAAACCCTATTTGTTGGTTGAATTTAGCTCGATTAAATTAATATGTAAAATTTATGGAAAAATTTATGAGAAAAAACATTGGACTGTAATTTCATTTTTTTTCAGTTTGAGGAAGCTGCTCTTGTTCGTCACAGTGGAGTATTGGCATGTTGTCGCTTCAAAGGAGAACATAACTACATCAAGATTGCTGAACATATGGAGAATATCATCAATGAATACGATTTTCCCCTGCAGAAAATCACGAGCACTGTCACTGATAACGGCTCTAATTTTGTTAAAGCGTTTAAGGAATTTGCAGTCACTGCTGCAAATGTGTCCACAGATTCAGGGTGAGCACGAGATGGAAGATAGTTTTTTAATGAGAAGTGCCTTAGATCAGGAAGAAGATCTTTAGTCTGACCCATGCAGCTTCAGCTTACCTAAGCATGTGCGCTCTGTTTCACACACACTCAGTCTCGTCGCCACAACTGATGCAAATAGGCACTGAAAATATCTTCTTTTGCAAATATCAATCATACTGCAATTGGGGAAGTGCTCAGCATTATGGAACAAAAGTGGTCGTCCAAAATCAGCAGAGATTGTCAAAATTGTTATCAACTGCTCATTAAAAGTGCCTTGCATTACGAGGTGAAACTCTCTGTTTGATGCATTGTCATTACTTTTAAAACACAAGAACAAATTACATCAACTCATGACCTCCCTTGAACTTCGAGTCTTCAGACGTCACGAAATTGAATTTCTTGGGGAGTATGTCACAGTTTTGGCTCATATTGCAGTGGCAATTGATCACCTACAGGGAGAACAAAACTGTCTTTATGGAGAATTGCTCCCTACCTTGGTCACTGAGGAGAAAAAACTGAAGAGACATCAGTCACGTTCTCTGAAATTTTGCCAACCTCTTCTAAGTGCAGTCACTAGAGGCTTTGGAAAGCGCTACCAATCTTATTTGATATTGGCAAATAAAGCCAGCGTTACAGATGCCATTATTGCATCAACAAGCCATCCATTTTTCAAACTCCGCCGACTAGATATCAATATTTCATGGGATAGTTCAAGCCACCAAAACTGTTAAAAATATTATGATTCAAGTGATTGAGAACTCAGCAGAGGGACCCGAAGCTGAATCATCCAGTGGTGTATCGGACAGGGACGATTATTTGGGATTTACAAAACTCACTCAAACACGATCAACCGCAGATTTAGAATTGTTCAGTTACCTTCAGGATTCAAATAAAACACTTCAAAGCTTAGATAGATATCCAAACATAAAAAAAGTTATTCATTAAATACAATTGAGCAGCCATGTGCCTGTTCGATTGCTAGTGCAAAGGTACCCTCTTTGAATGGACCGTAAGGTCTCCTAGGGTACTTACTTTCCTTGTTACTTCCGTCGTCAGCTCCTGTGGAACGGCTCTTCTCTTTAGGAGGATTGACCTTATCTCCCAAACGGAGTTCTTTATCTAAAGAAACATTTCAGCAACTGGTATTCCTCAAATGTAATGCTGATATAAATAGCTAACTGAAATTTCCTTCTATGGAACTTTCTATTTTGGGGGGTAGTATTTAAGTGCAATTGTCATCAAATCCTACATTAGTAATTATAATATACAATTTCATTTTAATGGATATTTTTTTGTTGTGATACCAATGGTCATTAGCGATTGTCATTATATATCATGTATTTGAAATGTATTTAAGAATGGATCTAAATGCATTTAATGTATTTAGTATTTGAATACTAAATACATTTTTAAAATGTCTTTAGTATTTAGTATCTAAATACATTTTTCTCATGTATTTAATATTTAGTATTTAACTACTCTAAATGTATTTAGTGCCCACCTCTGACTGCATATGATCATCTGCCGGTTGTTACTCTTAGGATTGCAGCAAACTAATTAAAAAGAAGAAGCTTCGCGGCAGTAAACGTTCAATCAGTTCGAAGAGCACTTCAGAAACATGGAATTAGCAAGACCTACATTCATGTACACTCCTATTATGCAACATAGTCATGTAGGTTGCAGACCTAAGTCATGTGCTTTCAATTATTCTAAATTATGACCCTATGACCTGACGACCTTCAAAACCTTCAACAAGTGGGTCAATCCGACCCATAGTTAGTTTTATTTTAATAATTCCCGGACTAACCTTGGAAGGACGTTGGCAATTATATCAATGGAAAGGAAATGTGAAACCATATAGAATTTCAAATCTTGTCAGAATCGGCCGAATAGTTACGATGATAATGCTAAAAAGCTCATTGTCAAGTAAAATGATTACCATCCAACCGACCGACCTACTGACCGACAGAGAAGCTTATTTAGTTGCGAACACGCGATTAAAAGAAGCAAGACAGGAAAACACTAATCCCCCTAACTATTTACAATAGTGCTTCGGGACATTCTTAGAATTATATTCACTATTTTATGTACGGTTTGCAATAAAACCTTAACCTAACCCATCTGACTTAAAACTAAGTTCTGTTCTGTTGTAGATAGTACATCACTAAAGAGTGAATGTATACTGCACACTAAAGGTGCAACAGTGGATTAATGAAAGATATTAAGCCACCTTCGCTCCGCTGACGGCATCGTGTGTTTTTTTATCCAATCCACAAAAATTGCATTCAGTGAAAAAAGAATTATCACAAGAGAATCTCATTGACAGCAAATGAATTTGAGAAAGGAAAATAATGAGCAATAATTTTATACAAGATAAAAGAATTAGAATCAATGTTTAAATTTGATATCAGGTCTAGTAATAAGCAATATTAGGGCAATGTGTGTCTTCTGATATGAAAATGGGCAAGGCAAACAACAGAAGAAAATTAGGCTTGGGAACGGCAGAAAATCTTCGCTACATCTTTAGAAGCGCAGGTTGCTGGTACTTTTAAAGCGTCAAATATCAAACCAACGCATCTTACCAGTTTCAACATAAAGAAGTCAAACTTGGGCAATAAAAACAAAATGAGAAAAGTAAAGGAAACATTGAGCGATATCTATTAGGAACACCTCTCAATTGCCACAAAAGTAATACGTGGATAAACAGAGAGAGACGGGTGATAGATTTAATAAAAATAATAATAGTGCTACAATGGAAATGAACAGGATACATTGTCAGGCATGTTGTAAGTAAGTGGACAAATGAACTAATGTAAGGTTCAAGAATTGTGTGAACCTTACATTGAAAGCTCCACAATGGTTTATTATGGATTTTAAGTCATTAATTAGGCCATATAGTTTAAGTAAATTGAGAGTGTCAAGTTGTCATCCTCTAGCATTTATCCAAAAATGGTGGTTTTCATGACAACCATGCACTACGCTTGCACAGAGAGCAATGCGAAATATGTCTGTTTATGATGTATGTATGTTACTGTTTGCTAACTTTGTTGATCTCATTTACTTTTTGATAAATGACATTTACTCCATTGATTTATCAATGGAGTGTATATAATATATATATACAAAGAAAGCAACTACAGGATCTGCGGGTGATAATACAACCACCACAGGGCTATGCCATTTTTATTTTCTGTCTTTCAAATAAAATTTGAAGACAGAAAATAAAGATGCAGAAACCTGGTGTATCTGACTTTAAATACATATAGTACAAGAGGAAGAAGAATTGGACGCGAATGAGCAAATGAGACAAGAAACCGGAGTTTTTTAAAGGCAAGAGAGAGGGACATTAAAAGAATCCAGAATCAAAGGGAGCAGAGGGCGGCACAGTGAAGGCGATCCTTTACCGAGAAGACAGAAATAACGCCAGGGGAAAAAATTTTGAATTCCTGGCCGGGACTCGAACCCAGGTCTACTGATTGCCGGTCAGATGCTTTACCGCTAAGCAACCAGGCACACTAACCTTTTTTCCCTGGCGTTATTTCTGTTTTCTCGGTAAAGGATCGCCTTCACTGTGCCACCCTCTGCTCCCTTTGATTCTTGATTGTTCTAATGTCCCTCTCTCTTGCCTTTAAAAAACTCCGGTTTCTTGTCTCATTTGCGTCCAATTCTTATTTTCTCTTGTACTATATATATATATATATATATATATATATATATATATATATATATATATATATATATATATATATATATATAGTGCAATCTAATTTAACATGTCTTAATTGTTTCAGACACATGAAGTGTGTTTTTGTTTGCATTGATCATGACAGGGCCAAAACAACCATTATTTATGTGTACACAGCAGAAGAAAAAGCTTACTTTTGAACAATGACAGATATTTATGGGAAGATCTCAATAAAGTTTCCCTATCACAAAAATTTAGCATCTCAAAAGTTCCTTCAAGATAGACGTTCGCCATGATTCGTCCAAACGAAAACGCTAATATGATTCTTACGCATTTGACTTTAAGACTCAGTGCTTATTTTGTGGTGATTTGTAAGAATCGAGCAAGAAGAATTCTAACTCAAAAAAGCGAGTGATATTTTAAAGAACCACCGGTTGGTTGTCTACACCACAAACAATTCAAAAATTCATTAACAAGTATTTACCATATACGCGAGAGCAGTGAAAAAGTGAAGTCCTTGTAAGAGTGGATCGACAACCAGTGATCTACCTGATGCATAAGTAGTATCATTTATACTGCAGAATTCAATTTAAGGCACCATAAGATTTCACACCCAGTGCTCACACCCAGTATTTCAGACCATCTTGAATCAGCGATCAAAGGCCGAGCAATTGATGCAGTATAGTTTGGTTTGGATGAAAATCGGTCACAAACAAGAAATTCTGTGTTCCAACCTCATCTAAGCTATGGTGGCATTGAGCTGTAAAAGTGACTGTGGTGCTCATATTGTAAAATAGGTAGGCCTGTGGCACCCAAATTGCAGGATTTAATATACCCGGCGAGGAACTCCACAAATGGAAGCTCAGTGAATCTATCAAATAAATATAAAGAAAACGCTTCGTCTTAGTCACGCGGAAACACATGAACATACGCACGATGGAAACAGCTATCAAAGGTCACCACCTGAAAAAAATACGAGTCTCGCGCACACATAAACATACGCGTGCTGAGAATAATTATCAGCCAAAAAGATCACAACGGGATACAACAGACAAGCTGAACAAATACAGGCTTTGACCAGCAAAATTTCACAAATAACTGTAAGAGACAAGCAATTCCCTATAATTAAGATAAATCTGGGACATAGGAAATATGTAGGTACCAGCTACACATAGCTGTCGGAACTCCGCCCAAGGGGTGAAAGTAACTAACAAATTAGATCACGGGTCCGCACCAAGAACAAGTCAAGGTCACGCCCCTTGGAGACGACAGACAATATATATATATATATATATATATATATACATATATATATATATATATATATATATATATATATATAGAGAGAGAGAGAGAGAGAGAGAGAGAAAGAGAGAGAGAGAGAGAAAGAGAGAGAGAAAGAGAGACAGACAGACAGACAGATAGACATCCAGTTCGGCATTTATTTCATTCGATCATTAAGTGAAAAATTTAGTAGTTAAGATCAGTCAATCAGAATCAGCCAATCATAAAATCAATCGATCCCTTAGTAGCGTTACGAAACCCCATTAACTTTCCTGCATCCTGCTGCCTTTAGACTCGATACTTCGCATAAAACAGAAGCCTACACACACTTACAGTAAAGAATTCAAGACGTTACCGCTTGCCTTTTTGGTAGTCCAATTTAAGAATAAATTTAGTTTCTTCTGCTGCGTCCTTTCGAAGTCCTTTTCTTACCCCGATCACGAAGACACCTTCAGTAAGCCCGGCCTAACGCATAATTCCTCGTGAGAAATTATAAGGAGTCAGAGCCAATTCAACAGAGGCATAAAGTAGGCCCACGGCTTAAAGTCCTCGTTACCCGTCGAGTCAACTCTACTGGAACCCTCTCCCCGCACACTGCTCGAGACGGGTGATTTTTAGCAGCGCAACAGCAAAGGGAGGACTCTTCATTACTCCCCGTATAATTACTGACCGCGAACCCACAAATTGGTTACTTTTGCGTAACTAATAATAGAACCTCTACCCCAACAAGACATCTTGTGTATTCACTATCAGAACTCTTTGGACAGGATCTTATGGTTATCACCCCCATGGAATTTTCAGGACGTTCGTGCTCCATCAGAAGACTAAATACATATATGTTTAATATCATTCCTGATAACAACAGCGTGAATTGAAGCAAGCTTTAGAGAAACTAGTGAATAAAGTTAAAAGTACAGCCGCGGCCAAAAGTTTCGGACACCTGGAATTATTTTAGTCCTCCAGCATGTCCATGGATATGTTGATGTAGATTTCCATTAATGTGTCTAATAAATATGGAAAGCAAAGAAAAAGTACAAACCTCCTTATAACCTTTTTGAAATATCTAAAATAGTGATGTTATTGAAATGTATGAAATCATGATATAAGAATGATGTATGTTAGAGTCAAAATTTCTTCCTAAAACACATCATACTTGTTTATTAATATGATATTCCATGTCAACAAGATCTGATAATGATATGATAGTGGCCAAAACACGTAACTATACCGTAAAAGAAAGAATTCTGATACGCACGCTGCACGAGGAGGATCTCAATCCGGTGTTGCAAAAGTGTTAAAAAGAATCCGAGAAAGTGGGAATATCCAAGACTGACCTCGTTCTGGACAACGCAGGGCAGTACTAAACGCAAAGAGAGGTATCTGCGTCGCATGAGCCTTTGGAATCCTAAAAAACCGCAGACCAGATGAAAAATGAATGGGCAGAGGGTGGCCAGGTTAATTTATCCGTTACCACCGTCTGTCACAGAAAGTTTGCATAAGGCCTGAATTCATGTAAAGCGCGCAAGAAATTACTAATTAACTTTCAGCAGAAGCGACGTCAACTGGCATGAGCACGTGCTAACCGCAACTGGATCATGTGTCAGTGGGGACGTATCTTATGGTTTGACGAGTCTACGTTCCAGTTGTTCTCCTTATTTCACTGTCAAATTTCCGAGGTGTCCAAAAACTTTTGGCCGCATTTCTCCAAGTAACACTTGAAGGACCGATAAAAGAAAGACATATCATCCGACAGTTGCACAAGTGTGGAGTTGCATGCCGTTATGATAAAGTCTTCAGTTTCCAAAAATATGCAGCCATTGCCTTGCAAAATTAACATCCAGAAGCCTTTTTATCACATCACAAGATGAGGCCGGCATTGTCTAAGTAATTGTTAATAACTCTGATCACAATATATCCTACCAAAATGGGTGGCAATCAATTCACTCATTGACCATGGCAATGATGCAAACATCCTTCAAATTCCATGAGACAAATCCACAGGAAACAATACTTTGGATAAGAAAAGAAGAGATAGCCAAAGAACTAGACTGCAATGTACCAGTCTACATGAAGCTGATTGATATGGTAGAAGCAGATCCGCTGATGCAAACTGTAGAACAGAGAGTTGTAACGATAGAGAAGTCATAAAAATGGCGAGGGGTTGATGTGGGCGAAGGCTTGACGATGGCGATAACTTGATTCAGATTGTCTTTCAGTGATGTGATAATGGCGAAGCGTGACGGCGGCGAAAATTTGACAATAGCAAAGATATAATGTTAGCGAATATCGTAATTTTGAGATCCCTGCTTGTTTGATTTTTCTTGTATTTTTTAGTCTTTTTTGTTGTAGTTTTTATATACTTGCAACTTCGATGACATTTTGTCCCCTTTGCGCGTAATACACGTTTATTTTATGTTAAATAACATAAAATAACACATTAATCTAAAAACAAGACAAAAGGCCATCAGAGTCTCAAGTATATATGTATATATAAATACAAATAAAATAAACATAAAAAACAATAAAAAAGTAAGGATCACAAAATGACAATGGTGGAGATGTGTTGATGTCAAAGACGTGACGATGAAAAAACATAATAATGGCGAAGGCGTGATGAGCGCAAAGGTGTAACGATGGCGATAACTTTATTCAGATTGTCTTGCAGTGATATGACCTCTTTAATTTTGTTTGTGACGATGGCGATGATGCGACGACAACGATGATATGATGACGCTGAAGACACGACGATGGCGAGGACAACGACGAAACATGAAGACTCCGAAGACCTCGAAAGAGAAATGACGACAGAATCACGAGCAAACCAACTACGGCGATGAGAGCAGCGACGCGCAACTCTCCAACCTTTGACCACGTTGATCAACTTGAGCAGGCAAAGTATTGGCAATAAAGAGTGAAAAATAACGACATGAAAAAGCCGCTAAACTCGATCGATGACACGAACTAATGATGTGATCCTGAAAAATACATACAATAAAAGTTGTAGAATGTTACTTATTTTCTCAATTTTTTTAGCAATCTGTTAAAAATCAATATTATTAAGCTGCCAAATGTAATTTTATTAGTATTATACATATGTGAAATTTATTTAAATAATATTTTTTATTCAATTTCATTAATGTCGGCTTTGTTTATCATGTAAATTTCAAGTTTATTTTTAAAAGTGTTTAAGTTGTGAGAATTGACCAGAGATGGGCACCGCTACCAAATTTTTGAAACCGCTATCCACTACTCCGCTACCTTGGCTAGTTGAAATCGCTACTGCTACTAGCGCTACTTTTGCGAGAACGCGAAACGGATACCCGCTACTCCGCTATCGCTACTTTTTATTGTAAAGCGCTACTATAGCGCTCAACCCCCCAAACAGCTTTTCACTGGTTTTTAATAAATTTCATCAAAAACTACTGTATATTGCATCCAAAATTAGCAGTTTTATTGTAAAGAAAAGTAAAATAGGTAGTGGTAGCAGTTTGAACTTTGTTAGTCCGCTACCCACTACTCCACTACTCCACTACTTTTTGCTTATAGAAACTGCTTCCGCTACCATTTAGAGATTTCGCAAGTAGCGGAGTAGCGGACCACCTAACTTTGGAATTGACCACTAATTCAGGAAGATTCTTCGACCTATCTATGAATTATTATCATTGTAAAAAAAAACCCGTTGATTAGAATGAGAGTAAGGCTTGCACATGTTATAGTTATGGCCTCTTGTCCTTGGACTGTTAAACTTAAATAGATAATTTTCATCAACTAAATCTATTTTAGTACATAGTAGATGGGTAAGTTGCGATGCTTGTATTGCTTCAGCCCCCAGGGGAGTATTTAGAGTGATATTTTTCAGGAGTGATTAACAAAATAATTTGTTTTTGTATACTCTACAGGACTACAACTTTTTTCAATTCGTATAAAAGTGATATTAAAATTGATCTTCTGAGTCACGATCTTTATATGGTCTTAATTATCACATTTTTCTGATGATCTGATCCTGATCTTCAAGATCACCAAATTCGAGGATCTTTCCCATCTCCACATATGGGGGAATGCAGAACTACATCTTCCGATTTCATAGGACGATAAAGGATACCCAAGAAGAAGGTGATGACATCATGTGTAATTCTGAAGATCCATATCCCGGGAGCTTCCCCGGTCCTGGTCACATAATATTTCGTCCATGTTCCAATATGTTTTACCTTTTTTTGATTAATTTTGATGGTTGGCTCGTGGGGGTTACGGTGCGTAGGAGGGATCGCTTCTGCGATTAGTGGGAGAGCAAAATCGCTTCTGCGACTCGTGGGTGAGGGCTGACGTCATCAATGAATGAAAAATGATTATTTTTTATTCCATTTAACCCAGGAGCACTAACCATGGGTATAGTTTGCCCGAGGCTAGTGACGTTATGCGCATTTCTCCCCCTCCCTCCCAAAGTAGGATGCTGGGAGGCTGTGCAACTTCAGTCTATCGAACGCTCTCATAGAGTGAAGCCACATCGGTCCACTCCTCTGCTTGGATTTCCAGCTAGACCCCTGTTTGGGTACCGTTCACCCTAGTTCAGTGCTAATTATAGTAAAAAAAATACTGGGCAAACTGTACCCGAATTCAGTGGTAATAGCGTACAAAGAGGAGTTATAGTGATGGTGTAGTGATAAATTTCTCTCTTTTCAGGCTGTAATTCTTATTTCGGTAGACTAATAGTGCGAACTTGTGCCTGAAATGGCGAAAGAACAAAACCTGTCTGGGCTGGAGATTGGTGAAATTCTCTTTGCTCCAGATAGTGACGACGATAATGATTGTGTTGAAACTGATGTACTTTAGGACAGTGAGAATGATAAAGAATATGTTCCAGAGCCACATGAAATGGCTGAAAGTTCAGACAGTGTATCTGGAGAATACGTTCCTTGCCGACGCAAGCAAACAAAGGCGGGTGGTGGGAAGACAAAGAGGCCTAGGCAACTCCCCCACCCCCTCGCCTCCTACCCACGCCACCACAGCTGATAAGCTTATTTCTGGCTCATCCTGCAACTCTGTTGCTGTTTCTGTACAGTAGAGCAGGTCATACTCTAGAATTTTATGAAACTTGTGATGAAGGGTATTCAAATGATGAATATTGGTGAAAAGAACATACTTTTGGCAGAAAAGTTAAATTCTGATTGATCTAACCTACATCAATTTGAAGTTAAAATATTGTTAGTTCTGGATCATTTACTATATTTTTAGTTACCCATAAAAGATCATATTTAACTTTTTCTATCATCAATACTTTATGTAGTCTGAAAGATATTTATCTAAAAAAAATTTAAAAATGTATTAGAGACATATGAGAAGTAGGAAACCTGTTAAAAATGACCCTCAATTTAGTTTAGTCTAACTCCAAAATTGCAAATAGCCAGTACTCATTACTCAGTGGAAGGCAATATTCCAGTAGTGTTGCCAGTTCTGGTAATTATTGTAACTGGTAACTGTTCAAGTGCATTTACATTTTATTTGAAAGCTATCAAAGGCTGTAGATCATTTTAGAATAACCTATAAAAATTTGGTACAGATTATTTCTTAATCTAAGTGCCAACTTTTCATTTGCAGATATACCTGCGATTAGTGTGACAATGGAGAAAATCAAGACAAGGTCCAAATCAAGTTCTCATCTGATTAATTTTGTTGGGACTGGGCAAGAGCTGATGGTGTCTGAGTTACCAACCATAAGAGATATTTTTAGGTACAGCATCTACCTGAGGGAGCAAAGTGAAGATGACCGGAGAAATTATGAAGTGGACCAGCTGGTAAAAGACATGTATCAGGCCTTGATTAATCAGTGGACCAAAGCTAATGCTCTTTTCAAACCACCTGTTGTAAATCAAAAGGTCACAATAATATCAAAGTTTAAGGAGGTGTGGAAGGATGCAGTTAAAGTTTCCCTTAGTAATTGAAAAATTGAAGTAAAAGAGAGTTCCATTGCAAAACTATATAAGTTATTTGATATATTGATATGCAAATGCCAAATTTCCAGTTATGGGAAGGTAGGTTTTAATGGCTGTGAGACTGAAGCCGACATTAACTGTTATTGTATTAAAGAGATAAAAGAATACCTACTAGGGAACTAGCCTTTATTAAAGGACAAAAGAAGAAGGTTGGAAGTAAAGGTACTTTTCAAATTGGAGGTCCTGAGATTGCAGAGCATAATAGACAATTAAGAGCTTCAGAAAGGAAAGAAAAAGAAAGAATAGTAGAAAGAAAGAGAAAAAGTAAGGAGGAAAGCGCTTCTTTAGCAGAAAAAGCAGCAAGAAAAGAAATCGAGCATTTTTTGGCAATAGGTGAAGATCTGGAGGCAGAAAATTCTGATGGTGACAACAGTTTGGGTGATGAAGTAACTTTTCAAGCTGTCCAAGAGCCGGAATTTTCCACCAGGAAAATTCCGGTTCTTGGTGTCGGATTGAGACCAACTGCAGCTATAGCAACAACAGCTTTAAGAGATGCTGGATTCATTACTGATGAAAACACAAGTAAAATAATTGATAAGAATAAAGTTAAGAGAGCACAGGAAAAGCTAATGGCAGTTATTGAAGATGAGTTTGAGAAAAACTTAAGGAAGGATGGGGAAATTTCTTGTGTTCTCTTTGATGGACGAATTAATGTGGCAAATTTGATGATGGAGGCAGAGTGAAGTGAAAAATTGTTTTCAGCAAAAACAAAAGAGGCACATTACACTGTTATCAGTGAGCCTGGGCGCAATTACCTCTCCCACTTTGTCCCAGAAAAAGGCTAAAAAAGAAAAATCACACACAGAGAAGATCGCTAAGGCTATGTTTGGATGGATGAGGGAAAGGGGTTTGCATAAAAGCTTAATGGCCATTGGAGGAGACTCCACGAATGTAAACACAGGTGTAAATGCTGGAGTAATGCGAAAAATGGAGCTCCATTTGGGCAGAAAGCTTGTTTGGTTGGTCTGTAACCTGCACACTGGGTAACTCCCTCTAGTCATCTAATTATCAACCTGAATGGCGCCAACACTATCTGACAACAGATATTCCGGACCAATAGGAAAGCTCATTGACTCTGTTACAGACTTGGATATCAACCCAAATTTCACTCAAATATCTTTAGGTCCTCCTCTTACCAAGATACCTCAGGAAATGGTGCAAGATCTTTCCACTGATCAACACTACGGCTATAGAATTGTATCGGAAATCAGAGATGGAGTGCTTCCTACACGGCTTTCTCTATTGGAAATAGGACCAGTAAACTAGAGTCGCTGGCTGACCACAGCTAACAGACTTCTTCTGTTGTGGGTCTCAAAGCATGAGCTCAAAGGAAAAACCTTTAAGAACCTACGACTGATTGTTGAGTTCATCATTGGTGTAAAGTACCCATGCTGGTAAAACGTTAAGATTGAGCACTCTTTGACCGAGGGACCTAGGCACATTCTTTATCAACTTCACTGCCTTAAGAATCAGAGGGAGGAGGTGTTGGATATTGTTTTGCCAACTATTAATATATCAGCTTGGTATGCATACAGTGAAATATTTAGAGGCTTGTAAGAATAGTGACTGAGGCTTCTTCCAAGTATTTCTTACATAAAAAGAGGGATAGAGGAATCAGGGCACAAGATACAAGTATACGTCTGATGTCCAGGAATGAGTTAAAGCAAGATTTGTAGGCTCTGGTGAAGTTTAACTTTTGAATATGACCCAAAGTGACCCATGCATATACTTTTCTCACTCAATAAACATGTAAATTTGAGGTTACTTTGTGTTTGTGTGTACTTGGATAAAATAAAAATAAGTTACATAAGCTCGTGACGAAAGGGAAAAAATTACTTTTATTTAAAAAGAAATTGCTGTAGATAGGAGCAATTGTGTAACAAAAAAAAAGTTCTTTTTCAAAATCTACACCTAAAAATCTATCATTTAAGCACCCTTCATTAAAGGAATTAATGAAAATATATGGTTGCCCCAAAGTATGACCCGACCTACTGTACAGTACTCTGCTGTGTCATCAGGCTATGATGACCCTGACGACCCTTATTTTGCTGCTGCTGTTCTTGCTGCCATCCCTGCTGCTGTTCCTGCTGTCAGTCATGCTGCTGCTGCCCCGGCTGCAACCCCTACTGCTGCTCGTGATGCTCGCGAGCTACAATGTCGACGACGTGCAGACGATGGGGAGTGACTTTTAGCTCTGCAATAGTAAAAAGTCGCTCAGGCTATGTATGGCACACAGGGCCTCAGGTAGCTGCAGCAACCAGAACAGCAGCCCGAAATATTGTGGCATGGATTAGGCCAGGCCTCACACAATTAGCTGCTACTGTCACCACACCTGAAGGGTGTGTGGTACATGTTTATGGCCTGCTGTGAAGCCAACTACACATTCCACGAAAACCTCACAGTAGATGAGCAATTGCTGGCTTTTAGGGGTAAGTGTCCTTTTAGGATGTATAGCAAAATATGGGATTAAATTTTTATGGTGAACGATGTTGAAAGTAAGTACAAGTAGCAAGGTATTCCCTACCTAGGAAAAAAGGGCACAACAGCAAGACATGGACTGCAACTCGGCCGCATGTTCACCAAAGACCTCACACGCCTCTACCGCCAAACCAACAGAAACATCACCCCCAACAACTGGTTCCCATCTGTGCCCCTCATACAGGACATGCTCAGTAAAGGACTAACAGTGGTGGGGACAGTAAGGGCGAACGATTCAGAAATCCCTGAGGTAATGAGGCAGAAGGAAACCCACACACCTGGCAGCTCAGAATTCCTGTTCACGAAAGATATGACACTCGTTTCATATATCCCTAGGACACATACAAGCAAGAGGAATGTGTCCTGCTGTTAAATATGTACACACAGGCATCGGTGAATAATGCTAGTGGGAATCCTGAGATCATCAGTGACTTCTATAATGCGACAAAAGGAGGGGTCAACACGTTTGACCAGATGTATGAAAACTTATAACTGCAGCAGAAAGACAAATAGGTGGCCATTGTGTGTGTTCTTTGGGATGTTGAATGCGAGTGTCATAAATTCGTGGATCATTTACCAAAGCAACACTGCCAGGGTAGGAAGAAGTGCCATGCAAAGACGGAAGTACATGCAGGAATTGGCCCTACAACTCATCAGGCCCTCAGCTGAGGAACCACTTAACACCCACAACGTAGCATCGACAAGTGAACCTTCCCTCTGGCACGGCTGCACGTGCAGGAACATCGGCAGCTGAGATGAGGGAGCCTATGGTACGGTGCAGCAACAGTCAAAGGCAGACAAGAAGACACTCTTCAGGTGTCACAGCTGCCGCCAACCTTTCTGCCCGAGCCACTACTTCCCTTACTGCTGTGATTGCGTCTGAGGCTGAGGTAGGTAATAAACATGAAATATTTTTTTCGTGTGTGTGTGTGCAAATGTGTTAGATTTCTATAACTAAAACCATTAGGTTCATTTTATTAGCCACCACAATCTCATACCAATAAATAGTAGAAAATAATGAACAGTTTCCATATCAGTGACAAGAGGTTTCAAGTGATAGACAACAATGGAGATGCTTGGTGTGAGTGGTCATAGTCTGTATTGTATCTTAGTAGTCATTTCCAGATATGATTCTTTCAAGGGGTTTTATAACAGAAAAGCTCATTATATTGAACAATTAGTCATTTTTGGTGCACTATAAAAAAGGGTGTTATTTCCACTCTCTTCCCTACAGTTTGTGCATCGTCAGTGTCAAGAGGAGTCCCTGGGAGGAGAACCTGACATCCTTGGAGGCCTGTGCGAACGTTTGGGCAAATTATATGGAAGAAGGTTTTTTTGTGAATTTTTCACCAAAATTCTTGAAAGATTTTTACTTTTTGACTGTTTTTTTTTGTATTTTTATAATATACTTTTCTTAAAGTAAGTCCGGATTTTTATTAGTTTACTTAGCATTTACATGCCTTCTAGTTAGTGTGTACATGATAGGATTAATAAATTTTTATATTTACTATTTTTCTTTTATTTTCCCAAATTAGGTATAATATACCCGAGTTCAGTGACGGTGTAACAGGGAAATATGTTCAGTGCTCCAAAGTTAAGATCACTTTAATCCCTGTATATTGTTTTTTCAGCCAAGATTTTTTTCAAACTTTTTTTACCATTTTTATTATCAGTTTGATACATTTAAAAACAGTTAGCTAGATCTTTTAGAGGAACTAGTTTTTGAGGACGAGTGACGATCTTTTATGCGGGAATTTCAGTTTCAACATGGATTCCTTGTGTGCACTTTCGCTAAAAATATTCTCGAATTTTCTGGGAGTTTTTTCGATCGAGAAAAATTAATAACATTTTTAGCCGATCATAAATTAATTAAAGTTCAAATTAATTGTGAAGCATGTGGTCAAGCATTAGCAATCCAAGATAATTTTCTTTTAAATGTGCTAAAACAAAACGTTATTCCGAGAACGGCGAGAGCTACATATTGCAATTATTTCAAACGTTCGGCTCTAAATGGGAATCAAAGAAAGATACCGCGCTTTCCTTGCCGGTATTTCCGAGCTATTCCCCCCACAATAAAGTGAAAAGCATTTTCTATTTTTTTTTTCATTTCAAAATGTTTGTAGTTAATTTTGGGGATTTTTTAAATGAATATAAAAATGGCGCCTTGTAGATTTGAACTAAGACTCAAACGTGCATCAATATACGCGTTTGAACGAAACATAAACTTCGTCCCAATAGATTTTGGCTGAAAAACATAAACAATGGCGGGCGGGGGTTTACCACATCATGATTCACAAACCACTCACAATTGCAAAAGAAGATCCAAATGCTATTATAAGTATAATTTCAGATGACACAGAGCTCTTCATTCTACTGGTACACTTCTGTCATTAACAACAGCTCATCTGCTCTCTGACAATGGAAAATAATTGATATTCAAACGACTGCCCACTCGGGTAAGCTGCTGCTGCGCTAGCTGATGTTGTCCAGAAGTCTGCCCAATTCAATAATTGCTTGCTATGGATATGCTGAAGCAAAAACGATGACTAATGTTCGTATCAAACTTTGGAAAATTCAAACAGCAAAAGCAAATATGATCTCTACACCAAAAACTCATGTCTATACCTCCAGCAGATGAATGATTTCAGCTCAATGCTCGGAGAGCCCTCTGTCAAGCTTGTAGCTGAAGGCACTCTTGTGAAGTTGACCCTGTTCAGCTGGACCCAAACATGCATGAGTGGTCGCCAGACACAGTGAAAAAACTTCTATAATTAATCATGCTTCAACCTGTTGTAACAGCAAAAGCCAAATCCATTCTAGTATAGTGGTTAGCGCGCTGGCCCGGCAATCGGTGGATCGGCAGTTAGAATCTCCCTCCGGATTCTTTTTAAGCTGACACTATTTACTAAGGGAGGTTACCACCGTGACTGAACATCCCGTTTGGGATTTGGGGCTTGCCCTGGCTGACGTCCGCTTGAGAAGCTACATAGCTTGATATGAGGACTGAAACCAGCAAACTTTAACTTTAAATGCCGTTATGAAAACTGCTTGTCCTCGATGTTCATGGTCATCAGCAATGCTACCATGCCCGATCTTCTGACAATGTGGTGGATACAGCGTTTGTTACAGTGAGTGCACAAAAGCAGATATGTCAGACATAAAAAAGAAGAAGACAATGAAATCACGGAAATGTAACTTTGGAAAACTAAAATAATGTAATACAGAGCCGATAAAATAATTAAGGAAAATAATTGGTGTATGGGTAGGCCTGTGGCTGGACCTACACGGCTATCAGGCGTACGCCCCTGATGATGATATTAACAATTTTTAAAATTGGATATAAATATACCATTATCTTGAGAAATTGGTAGTAGTTTAGACACTATGGACCAACGCAGTAACAACAATTATAAAAATGTTCGAAATGGGATTTTTAACATATAAAGTCTGCTGAAGTAAGTAAACCTTTGCTATATCTAGAGAGATATGGATGTTTTTCAATTTTCGCAATGCTGTCTCAGGGGGCCTGATAGTAGTTGTAGGAACCATCATTTTTTAAGAAAGTTAGAGTGTGTCAGCTTGGTACCCTCAATTTTCTAAATCTATTTGGCCTAATGATTCCAAATGTACAATAAACCATTGTCGGACCTTCAATGCAAGGTCATTCTAAACTTCCTCCGGTCTAATCGTTTTCGTTGAAAACAAATCTCAACCTACTTTGCAATGACATCATACACTTTCTCATCACTGCCAAGTTATTTCAATCCCAGGAAACGAGTATTTTTATTTTAATTCTACTCGAGTAAACATTCATGTGCCCTTTTATGCCCTGGGGGTGTTTTAAATCAGCAGTCCATCGGGTTATGATCGAGTGTCGCTGTGACTAGTTATTTTTACCAATAAAGATAATCCCAGTCTTTTATTCATAATCCTACGTAAGGTCACCTGTATCAGACGATGTGCAGCTTTGTTTTCTGGCTTTCCTCTATGTTGAACTTTCGTTGCACGTTTTTTTTCACCAAACCTTATTACTTTTAAAAATGTATATAAAGTACAGAGTGGTTCTGAACTTTGTATTGCATTAGTAAAATAAAGTAAGGAAAACTTAATCAAATTTGTTGAGCCAAAAATATTAGAATCAAGACCAGATTTACCTTAAATCTGCTCTATGAGTAGTTGTAGAGAAAGTGGGAAGGAAGGGTAAAGAGCTCTTTGGAGGACTTTTAGAGTAAAATATAACAGCACGTTTATACCATGGTTGTATTTCGTGTGCTTTAATAATTAAATAGGCGTTTGTACATTTTAGTTTGAAACCAGTTGATTGACTTGTTTTGAACTACATTAGCTGGAAGAGAGTTCCAAGTTGAAACGATTTTATTATTGAAAACTTTCCCCAAGATATTCGTCTGATAACGCTTTGATTTCATTTTTTTGTTTCCGTGATGTTTTCAGCGAGTTCAAAAAGTGAATAAAAGTTTACTGTATATTATCTCAACTATTCAGAATTTTGAATAATTCTATCAATTGGCCGCGAAGGCTCCTATTTTCAAGCGAAAACAATTTCAATTCTTTAAGTCTATCTTCATAGGGTATGTTTCAAAACTCTGGAATGAGCTTTGTCGCCCTCTGTTGTGCTCTCTTCAAGGTGGCGATATCCAGATAAGAAGATCAGAATCGGGTTTGCATATTCCAGCTGTAGGCTCACGATTAATTTGAACAATGGGACGTCTATTTCTTTATTCTTAGATTCGAATTTTCTTACAATAAAACCGAGTGTTAAATTTACACTTGAGTGTTTCGTAAATATGAAGTCGCTAGAAATTAATCCACTGAAAACACGTACGTTTTCCAATCGATGACCGCTTAACGTATAATCAAAGTTTCCATTTAGAGAACTGATGTGCATAAGTTTGTACTTATTGATATTAACATTTACCGTCCCTATAACCGACTAATTAAATATCTCGTTTAAGTCTTACTGTATTTCATTTCGATGTGAGTCGTGTTCCGCTCTATGACTTAGTTTAATATTGTCCGGGAACTTGGCAATCTTGCTAAATAGTCTTGAATCTAAATCAAAGATAACAAGTTATACATAACCCAAGGCTTCCCCCTGAGGTACAACGCTAGTGACTTTGGCCAGGTAAGACAATTCTCAATTTCTCTCCACTGTTTGTTTACGGTCTTTAAGGCAGTTCTCGATTTATCGCAATAGGCTACTTCTTAACCTATTCACTCTAAGCTTTTCACATTCTCTTATTGGGAACTGAATCAACTCCTCTTTTAAATTTAGGTAAATGATGTCTAGGGCTTTATGACGATCATATTTACCAGCAACAGACGTTAAACTTATAGATCTATAATAATTTGTGAGATCACACTTCTACCCGTTTATAAAAATTGCTCTAAAGTTTGCTAACTTAAAGTCTTCAGGAACAATACCACCTTTTAAAGGTTTATTAACAAGTTTGGTGAGTGACGCTTTTATCTCGTTTTTAACTCTTTAAATATTCCTTGGATGAATTTTATCCAGGCTCGGAGATTTCGTATTTTTTAATTTCTTTTTTATTTTTGGAGTTTAATCCGTGAGAACTTAATAGTGTCAAGAATGTTTTTTCATTAAAATGAATTACATCGGGAAAAACCGGAATTACTTATTTTTTCCAGCGTAAAAGCCTCAGAAAATTTCCGATTTATGTGATACCTCCTGTGTTACTAATAGCTTTCTCTCTTCATCTTTAATTGGTCTAAATAATCTCAAATCGGTTTGCTATTAGTTACATATGCGTAGAACTATTTTGTGTTTTGTTTACACGTTTTTAAAGATCAATTTCGTAATCTTTATGCTGTTTTACTCGACGCCGATAACGAACATAATTTGGGTGGTTTGCATCGTTGCTATTTTCTTTTAACAAGTATTAATAATGGGTTATTTCTCTTATCAAAAACAGTGTATTTATGGAACCATAGCGGGCATCTATTTTGAGTGAGGGTAGTTCTTTAATTTGAAACGTTTGTTATTGTACCTAATAAATATTTTTTAAGATTGTACATCGCAGCGATACTGAAATATTGACTTCGTCCAATCTACTTGTCTCATTTTACAAAGAAAAGCATCAAAATTTGCCTTTCTGAAATTAGGAATATTACCTTTCGGTGTTTTATTTTAAAAGCCGTTTTAAGTCAAATTCAATAACATTTTGGTCGCTTTAGTCGATATGTTTGCCAACAGAGATACTTTCAGAAAATTTTCTTCATCTCTTATAACTAAATCAAAATATTTTTTTTCTCGCACGTTGGATCGTTAACAATTTAGTTGAGGTTATTTTCACTTGAAAACTTAAGAAATCGCTTATCTGTTATCAGCTATTTCATCATAAAAATCTACATTTGAAAAGTTAAAATTGTTACATATGTCTGGCCTTCGCTACCTCGCAACATTCTCTAGAAACTTAGACATTTATAGAGACTACTAAATTATTCTTATTACCTATAGATTACCTATAGTAACGGTATCAAAAGCTATTGCATTTAAATTGTCTCTCACATACAAGAGGCCCATGCTCCTTCACTCGTATATCTGCATTAAAATGTTTTAACCACTTATGAAATCTTTACCATCTGATTTCACCCAAGACTCAGTTATTACAATAATATCAAAATTTCCAGCCCAATCTCCCAGAACTTACTCCATTTAAGTGCAGTCATCTAACATAAACAGGTCGTATCGTTGGTAGAAATTAACCCAATAGTTGACCAAATTTACTGCTTCTTCCTGTCAAAGAACTTTTAAACAGGAGTGTAACTAGAACCCACTAGCGGTAGTACAGTTAAAATAATAATTTTACACCATCTGCCTTTAAGTTTTCTCAATAGTGACCTATAACTCACAAGCAGCTCCTCTGACCTAGCAGAAAAAAATATTATTAGTGCCCACATGAACTATAAACCTAGTATTTGAAGGGACTTCCTCTGAAAAGTCAGAAACGGAGTTAGCTAAATTTGGAACTTTAGCACCTGGGTAACAGTATCCTATTCTTTTAGCCGGGCATCTGCCACGAAACTCATTAAGTTGATACCGCACAATCAAATCGCCGACAAGACGAACTTCATCCTCGTCCTCACGATGCAGAGAATTGAAAACTTAGTAACTGTCATTTGCCGCTATCGGTAGTTTCTCCTTAGGTGGTATACTGGGGTACCTCAACGCACCAGCTCAAAAGAAACGTCAAATGGAGTAGGTGCTGGTGCTGCCACTTCGTGGCGCTCTTCTCTTGTAGGTGTCATTTCTCTGGTGGCAGACCTTCCAGTTACTGCATCATGCTTAACAAAAAAGCAGCGTGCCTCCCTCCTCCAGGCAAAGAAGTTCGACTTTAAGCCACAGCCAGTTAGTGCAGTAGCAACACTGTATTGAAGTACCCGGAAAATACTAAAGAAAAAAATTGCCGGTGCAGATATCAGAAACTCGCAAATATTACAAAGGGAAAAGAATAAATTCTTCATAACGTGTTTGATAAAGAAGAGTTGACACAAAGAAAAGCGTACATATTTTTTCTCCTAAATCAAGATGACCCCCACTTTTTAGAATGTGCTACCCCGAAGTTGTATCCTGATTATTAATAAGTCAAAGAACTTTGACTTCAATTGCGGCCTTGGAATTCTACATTCTGATTGGCTTAGATACACTGGGTAAGTTGAATGCGTTTGACCATCTTTAGTGTAAAATGTAGTTAATTATTACTTAAAGATGGTTCTCATACCCTAAAATAAAAGGATATAATAGAATAAAACGCAAAGATGAGAAAAAAATACAAAACTTAACTTTTCGTCGATATTTCAAACAGACATGCAAAAATTTCAATCACAAAACCTTCACAACATAAAATCGCTCTTTTCAATTTACCAAACAAAACAAAATAATGGTGAGTAAACTTAAAAATTACGATGTATATCGAGAATTAAAAGAGAGCTTCCAGAACAAAGCCTTTGACCAGGAAGTTAGGGCCCCAAAGACGAAAATATACCATGCATCTTGTCTGTGAAGAGAATAAACATCCGATCGGAAAAGAGCGTTCCAGAGGCTTCATCAGTAAATCAAACTAGCTATCAAAGTTCTATTAACAGTTTCAGCGGAGAAGAGTTCATGATATATTTTCGTCTTCGGCGCCCTAACTTCCTGCTCAAAGGATGTGTTCTGGAAGCTTTCTCTTAAGACTCGATATATATCGTAATTGTTAAGTTTATTCTTCATTACTTTTTTACACTTTTATAATAACGTGATGGCATGAAATTTTCTTTAAAGTTAGGAAACCTAAAAACTATAAAATATAAACCAATAACTATGAAGAAAAATAATGATATAAATCAAATGAGGAAACCTATCAAAATAATGGTTTTCTAAGTTAAATGGCTTTCATTCTCTAAAGCCATCGAGTAAGGACATAGAGTTAGATGCAATTGGAATCATGGGGCGTTGCATGTGATACCCACCAACCCAAATTCACCCCTCATAAGGTGATCAACCATATCCAATTTAACTGTTTTTTTCTGTATCATACATTCATAAGATAAATTACAAGCATAAAGTTATTATGAAATCTTAAACTAAATTATTAAGTCTACTTAACATAGAATGTTATATCATCGACATAACGAAACGTTTCGGATTGTACTTCTTTGGTGTCCATTGTTTTAGTGGCATGAGAAAGATGCCATATTTTTTTACTTGGTAATTATAATTGAAGATCATTTTTATGAGACTTGTTCCACTATTCTTGTCTTAGCAGAACTCTTTTAATTTTGAGGTAATTTCTCGAAGACCCACTAATTGACTTCACCTATACCCCTGTACGTTCTTTAAATGTCGGTAAATAATTTTGTGTATTGATGATAACGTGGTACATAAACAGCTGTGTTTTCTAAGCTCAACTTTCAAAAAAACTCTGTGCCTATGAACTATAGGTTCAAACACATAAAGCAAGTAAAATAAGATAATTAAACTGAAAAGCTTTAGGAGATCTTTTGCCGAATCATTTACTACATAACGTTGTTTAGATTTTCGACCGCGGTGGTTTAGTTATGTTAATGTTGAAATCAAGGTCTTGGACGTTTATTAGTAGGATTGTGCTTGGTCTAGAATTTCCAAAACTCATAGGAAAACTACATGATATGATAATACAGATAAGATACAAGATAACTTTCGTTATCTGTGTTACCTCGTGAAATGATAACGGGTTAACAGCTGGTTGGGGTAAGCGCTATGTCAATTTGCATAGAAGGATGCAAAGCTAGTATCCATGAGAGCCTATCGATACTACTTCCTAGTATATCAAGTTTATTTGTGTCTTTATCCGAAGATACATAAACCAGCTTTTGTAGATTTTTTCCTTTTTATGGCACATTAACCTCCTCATAACCTCTTTCACGTACCGGCTCTGGGTTCTTAAGTACCCTGGTTACGTTTACCTATCAGGACCCGGCCAGTCAGATCTGATTTAAGCCCCTGATATCACTTATTTCTCTCATATAAAAATACACGACATTTAAAGTGAGAAACACACATTAACACTCGTGTTTTATGTATTGTCTAATTGCAACACTTGTTTTATTTATTGTCTTCTACCCTTAAAATTTATTGGTCTGGAAACGGGTTACTAAAACGAATTCGCACCGTCATTTCTCAGAAGCAACCCCAATTCTAACCCAGAATTCGAACTTGGGTCTCTACAACGTATAAGAACATAAGAAAAGGAGTCTGCCTATACAAGGCAGCTCCTGTTCCCATCATCCAGTTTAGTCCCACCTACCATCCTCACCCATAAATCTATCCAATCTGTTCTTAAAACTCAGCAGGGAGGACGTTTCTATCACAAGACTACTGAGCCTATTCTATTCATCTACCACTCGATTTGTAAACCAATTTCTTTGTTAAACCTAAACTTTTCCAGTTTAAACCCATTGTTACGTGTTCTATTTTGTTCATTAAACATAAGAACCTTACCTGTCTCCCTTATTATAACTTTTTTTACCCACTTGAAGACTTCAACCAAGTTCCCTTAAAATCTTCTCCTTTCCAACGTATGAAGATTTAGTATCTTAAGCTTTTCACCTTAAGGTAAGCTCCTCAACCCCTCAATCATCTTAGTCATCCTTTTTTGCACAGAGTCGAGCGAACCAATATCCATCCTATAATATGGTGACCAAAATTGCACCGCTAGAGTCAAGATGAAGCCGAATTAATGCCAGGTACAGTTCAAGAATGACATCAGCATTCCTATTATCAATTTACACTCCTCACAATAAACCCAAATACCATATTAGATTTTTCCCTAGCAATAATGCACTGCTTTCTAGGCCGAAGGTCAGAACTAACTAAGACACCTAAGTCTATTTCGCATTCTGATCTTCCTAAAACTATCCCATTCAATTTATAATTATTAAATGGATTACACCCATCTCTGTATGGCAACCACCGCAAAGCAAAGCCGAATTGGGTTTTCCATTCGGCCACTAAACATACAAGTTACGAAATCATATCCATTATTTACGGCCCCAATACAATTTCACTTCTAATTTCTTTTCAAAAATTTCAGCCTGATTTAAACTTATTAATTTAAAAAAAAATATTAAGAGAAAATTTATAACATCTTTTTAATATGTTTTTAGCATTGAGCTTCCTGTTTTCTACATATTTTCTTAGCCTTGAATCTTACTTTTCTAAGTATTATTTTAGTGACAAATAAAAGATAGTTTTGAGTTTGTCTTCCATTTTTTACTCTCAACTTTCGTTATTAATGCGTTTGTGCTATCTGAGAGTTTGGTCATACAAAGTCCTTCCTACCAGTTGGTATAAAATATATAAATTCGGGCAGTATATTTTCATAATAACAACTTTTGTTAAAAGCGACAGCCAATTTCGTACTCATAATTCTTTTTAGTCTTTTGATTTGTTGTACGTTCGTCTCGTCTGGATTGAATCCCTGAATAAGTTCTCTGAAATTCATTGTAATATAAAAGTTTATCTTTCGAGAGGAAGCGGAAAGTTAGAGTTTTTAATCACTGAATTTTATTAAACTGACGCGTTTTGATACCACATTATCCTACTCTGAGACACAGTAAAGATACTACCAGAAAATGAAGTTATACATATATCTAAATAATATATTACGTGCTACAAAACAAAATATGGAAATCAAAATAAAGTTACGACTCTACTAATAAGCGTATACAATAACGCGAACAGGTCAAAGGAGATAAGCATAGTGGCGAGGGTTAAAATAGTGGTTATCTTAGTAGGGTGAAGAAGTAGTGCACTTCTTTTTTCATGTTCCATGCTCTTACACTCGTAAGTATTTGGTACAAATTCGAATCAATGTTCAAACTTGGCTACTTAAAGAGACCACCGCCTCCCACCGCGTCTCTAATAATAAAATAAGCGGGAAAGAAGAATAATAAACCGCTATCGGAAAGTGATTGAAAATCGTATTTTTCCCTTTAGTGCTGGGCGATAAAACCCCTGATAAAAAATAAGGATCCCACACTTATCGATTTTGTTTTTTGAAATCAAAGTCAATTACCTTATTTTATAAGACATTCATTGAGCTCATACACAACTTCAGACGTTCCCAGTCAACGGTAGAACCATGAAGATCCAGTTAATTCTTCTCGCTACTCTGTTTTACCTCTCCCATAATGTGAAGGGTAAGTTTACATATGTTTTCTGTACAATGGTGGTTTCTTGGTTGTTGTTTTTATCTCTTAATACCATTTCGCAAATAAGGTCCTTGAGGTAGGCGGTGGAATAAACTATTAATGTCACCGTAGGTGAAAAAAATAGCTCTTGATCTGCTAAATACAATGTTTCGCTACATCGTAAGAACTATTTATTTGATCATTTGAAAATCCTCCTCCACAGACTACCATTTAAATATTCTCCTCCCTAATTTTTCGCTATTGAACCTTCCTCCTCCCTTCACCCGCCATAATCTTTGATTATGTAGGTAGTATAACTTAGAAAATATTTGTGAGGGGGGGGGGATATTTAATTTAAAAAAACGGCGCTGCTTTAGTATGTTCTACAAACTCATTTTTGTGTACAGTCAAAAACACTCTAACAATCTAGCTAAAACTAACTTAAGCTGTGTTAGGTTAGGTTAGATCAGGTTGCGGACCGTCAACTAATTAATGAGTGTGGTTTTCGACCGCTAAGTTTAGGTTATTACCTAATTAATGCTAAAATAATATAGTTTTAAGTGCAAAAATAACAATAAATTGATCTTGTAAACGCATTTTAGCTGAGTTTGTGTTATGGAAGCATATTTTGTATCTACTTTATATACTAGGTTGGGCAAATACAAGGAGCAGTTGAGTAAAATTACCCCTTAGAAAATTCTGCGCCTTTTTTAAATTATTATAATAGAATAGCAAAACCTTAAAAAAGCATTATAACACAAAATTAACTTTGTATGCATTACCTTTAATAGTGACATGTTTATTATATGGCATAAAGCATTTGACAGAGGAAGACGTTGCATTAGACATCCTTGAGAAGGTCGTTATTTTAATCTTTGGAGGTACATTTTCATTCCTATCTCCCTAATGGAACACTACAATGCCCAGATTTGTCACATTGTATGCCCAGAATTACGCTAAATAAAAATCGAGGCCATCCTTAAGTGATGCGTGGTTGTGTCATTTAGTTAAATATAGCGTCGAAACGCGATATCAACGACATATCAAGTTGTTCTTGTCGATGGAAATCAAGCAATTTTGAATCATCTACGTAAATATTTCCAACCAACATTTTTCTATGTAAGTGAAACTCTATTACAGTTGACATTTTGATCCATTCGATCAATTTCTTCTATATCGTTGAACATTCCTTCTTTAGTTCCTTTCCAAATATCAATATTTCTCTGGGTCTCTTCAAACTCGATCCTGTTATTAAAAAGCTTATTATGGATGAAATAGTTCTTCAGTATAACCCATGGCTATCTTCTTACATATCTTTTTTTTATTTATTTAACCATTATGGATAAACGTATGTATATTTGTGCATATATGTATTCATTCTTATATGACGTCTACTTTTTATGTATTTCTTGGTTTTATTTTCTCTCATTCTCTTTTCTTTTTTATAGTATTGGAATTTTACCAAGTTAGTATCTCTATCTTATTTTCTCTTCGCCATCTGTTCTTTAAGCCAATGGTTGGATTAGCTCTTAATTCCCACTAGACCCAATACCTATCATTTATAGGTTTGCAGGCGGATTTACTGTTTAGCATTCCTATATTTATTTATTGATTGAAAAGTATTTGGGATTTTTTTCATTTTTCTGTGGAATATTTTATTTCATTGATATATAGTGTGATGAAATGTTTAGAACATGAAAAATTAAAAAAACCTTTGGATGGGTACACATTTTAAGAAAAAACAAACAATCATATAACTTTCCTAATGCATGAAGTTATCCTCAATTCAGACTGCTTATGATTAAGAAAAAAAACTAACGAATCAACTTAAGGACTCACCTGCAAGATTTCTATGCCATAAAGTATTAGATTTTGACCTCAAAAGTAACGTATTCTTTGGGAAAGTGGCCCAAATAAATAAATAAATATAACCAAATCTACAAAAAATTAACATACCTTAAATTAGAAAATTTACACTATTTCAAAAAGCTCCTCTTATTTTTTTATCTATAATAATAATAATAAATTTCTTATAATGCGCTCTTCAAGGCCAGAGGCCTTCACAAAGCGCACGTTCTGCTGTGGGCTAAGATCAGGTGGGTGATTAGGCAATCCTGAACAGATGCGTTTTCAGGAGTCGCTTGAAAGTGGTAAGTGAGGCAGCAGATCTAATTTCGGCTTTAGTCTTGATCAATAGACGAATCATTGTTCATCAAAAAGCTCGAAGGATCAACTAGGAACAGCATTCTCTTTTCAACTCAAAGCTCGTCCTAATTCCTAATATAGATGCTAAAAGTTCTAGTTCATTTCTGATCCTCACCTTAGTCTTTAATGAAGTAAGTCCAGCTTTTCTTACAAAATCGCCTTTGTCCAAAATTCGACGTTTCCGTCAAAAATATGCTTACATTCACTAGTTAAAACCTGAATCCACTGAGTTTCAATATCATAAATCTTGCTCTGTTCAGCTTAAGCTGAAGCTAATGGAAAGATGGTCCTGTATAAATTAGATACTCGAGGAAAGATTTCGTACTTTCTTGAATGTTGTAACATTATTCGAGGTCCGAAGTAAAAGTTCTATGCATGCTTTCATCACAAATTGGTGGCATCTAGATTGAATTTCAAACAAGCATTACTCTGTTATTATGCTCAACTTAATTTTCTCGTTTAACAGGCTCAAAAACTCATAACCTAAATCAATTTATTTTTTAGGAAAAAAATTGGATGGTCGTTCATGTCTACCTCTAGTTTTGCACAATTAAATTTTAAAATTCGTCTAATCTGAGAGACTGTAAAAAAATTCCAGTTCATTAGGATGATACAATGATCAGCATCTCTTTGGAAAGTAAATTCATTATTTTTGAATCATTCAAGATGTCTTAAAAATGTGAAATATAATTAACGGACATGATCAGAGAACATGGAATACATTTCTTTGGATAAATACTTATGGTAAGATGAAGCTGTAATCTGAAATGTGTTTTCAGTGTGATCGAATAGTCAAGAACTTCTCATGCTATTGCTTCTTGCTAGCCAACGGTTGCCTGGTAGATGTAGAAGCTCTACAGGTTATTTTCTATCATGGAAAAGTGTAGATATCTAAATACGCTTCTCTCCTCATAGCAGATCTGCGAAATCAATTATGTCTCTCTCTGAATCTAATCAATCTGTTTTGCGGCAATTATTCTGAAGCATTTGAACACTATATGAAATAAGTGACATACATTTGAGAGAAATAAGTATTCGTACACCTTCAAAATTCAATTTTAATAGACTTCTAACCCATAAAAATTCATGAAATCTACACAATAGATGTATATTAATGTAAAGTTAGAAGTTCTGTGCACAAATAGGCAAGAAACAGAATTGATATTCAGTAAACTTGAAATTAATGAAAGCGGGGTGAAAAAAGTATTCGTACAAATCTATATTTGGTGATTAATAATTAGTTGCGTAATCTTTTTGTCTTTCACTGCCATCAATCGTTTCCTTAGTTCTTTCCTAGTGCGCTGCAACATTCCTTTGGTATTTCGGTCCATTCATCTTCGCAGATTACCTCGAATTCTTTGATGATCTTGTGACCCCTCAAATAAATCTTTCTCTTTACTGTTCGCCACAAGTTCTCAATTGAGTTCAAATCTAGCAAGTGAATAGGCCACTGTAGAACATTTGCAGTGTTTTTACGGAACCATTCGCGGATAGCTTTTGCAGTATGCTTCGGATGATTATCTTGCTGAAAGATCCATCTCTCTCCAAGGCCAAGCTTCTCTACGGAAACGAACATGTTCTTCTAAAATATGTCAGTAGATTGCCGAATTCATAATCCCATCTATGATGGGGATATTTCCTGTACCCTTTAGATAAGAACCTCCCCACACCATGATGCTACCTCTCTCAATCTTCATGGTAGAGATGGTGTTCTTAGAGGGTCGTAGGCACTGCCGTCTTTCCTCCCCAGGCAGGAAGGCGATTGTTATAGCTAAACAATGTTAATTTTTTCGCGTCTGACCACAATAGGTTATCTCAGAACTCGGCAGCTTTCTTCAAATGCTCATGTGTGAACTTCATACTTGCAGCTCTGTGTCTTTTCAGCAGCAGGGGTGTCTTTCTTGGCATGCGAGACTTGAAATCATGCCGGTTCAGTTCACTACTGATGGTTCGCGTTGTGACTGAGTATTACACGAGAAGCTCTTGGGGAAATCTTCCGAGGAGCACCTGTAGGTTGAAGGTTGTCGATAGTTCCCACCTTTTACCCACCGTAGAATGACAACAAATCGTGCTGAAAGGTATTTTCAGCTCCCGGATATTTTTTGGTAGCTCAGCCCATCAGTATGGAGATTCAGGATCGCTTTTTCTGGTCATTGAAGAGTTCTTTATATGCGCCATGATAATGTCTTTACAGTGGAAACGTTGACTGCTGAATGGCATTTTAAACTTTTCTGAGCTCTTTTTAATGGCTGTACATATTATTGGAACACTCTAGAATTTTCTTTGCATCGTTCCAGCTAATAGTATATCTGTGATGTGCTTTTACAAATCAATCTGTTCACCCCTGTTTTGATTGATTTCAAGATTACTGAATATCAATTCTGTTCCGTGACTTTTTGTGCCCAGAACTTTTAACTTTACATTAAAATACATCTACTGTGTAAATTTCATGAAGTTTGATGGGTTAGAAATCTATTAAAACTGAATTTTGAAGGTGTACGAATAATTATTATTCCCATATTATGTATTTTACTATCAGTAAATGTGGTAGGTCCTTTTTCTTAAACGTATACAATGAATCATGACAGCAACAAAAATTAAAAGTGCCAAAGATTTAAATCTACACTAGTTCACATAAAATATTCCTTGTGTTTATAATATATGACGTCTGCTTTTGTACTAGCGAATGCAAATGCGAAAATGTTTCTGGGATGCAATGTCTAAGACCACTTCTATTATTAGAGAAAATGCAGATTCTTTTAAAAGCGTTTATGAAATAAATTTTTTCATCGAAGCCGCGGATTTTGTTTGACGAAGGTGTAAATTCTCAAAATTCGAGGTGGATGTGGAAGGCGAATTCTTTATAAGAAGATTAATTAGGTGGTTAAATGACTCCTACAGACGAGTGACGAACAACTTCTACCGATGTTAAAATTTAGAAATATCATTCGACGTCTTCGAAAAAAGAATTTTCTCTCTGATTCGCTTGTTTTTAAGCGTAACATAGTTTGTTTAGGCTTCATAGATTCAGCATGTTGATTTATGAGTTCGAAGCTCCTCTCTACAAAATTCCTTCGTCTTATCATGTTTTACTTCTATTAGCTTCTTTTTATTAGGTTCACGGATTAACAGAATACTGTAATTGCTGCGCATCTCAACAGTAAATGTTTCCACAGTACCAAGAATACTTTATCATCTCGTTTTAGACTATATATATTTTCATTTTGCATTTTGTTTCCATTGTAGCTGATACGGTATCTACCAAAATAACAAAACCTTTAAGAATAACATATCTGCTAGTGATTTATAATCCTGTTACATGTTACAAACCTGCGCGGACCAATGGCTCCCACAAAAGATAGGCACATGTGAGCTTCTGTGGTGCATTTATAAACATGTAGCTACATGCCACAGTCATTGAAGATTTTTGGTTTAGAGATTTGGGGTCTATGATTATTCTAAAACAGCAATGAAATTAATAAATATGAATGATATAAATGTTAATTTAGGTCAAGTGCGATCTGTCAGCCTTAATGAACATTAATAGTAACGGGGAACAGCGAAAATTAGCCCAATCTGACAACTCTGCGAAGTTAACCCTGATGAAACGAATTCAGGTCTTTTAATGACAGGTCAGATCAATTTAGGATGTATAAAACTGTACTTCGGATCTTTAAATTGAAAGTAATAGCAGTAGTAAAAAAGACCTGCTATGTATATACATATAGTAGGATATTAAGCTATTGAGCTCTTCCCCCCCCTCCCCCTACCCAGAACCTTTTGAGAGGAGGGGTGTTCAATTGATTCCTTTTTATTACCCACTTATGTAACCTTATATATGTGACCTACTCGTGGCATAGCCATCTTAATGCTTAATTTAGTGCAAAAAGTAGAATTCATGTGACTAAAATCAAATCTCAATTAATTCTTCCCTATTAAATGTTCATTATAGACCATTAAAATAATTGGTATTTTAAATACCACACCATTATTACGAACTTTCATAGCATTGAATTTAGTCACAAATTTGCTAAACAATGACTCTAATTTCACTTGGAATAAGATAGGGAGAAATAAAGAATCCCCGTTTATCAGCTGCACAATAAACCTTAAAAGTTACTGACAATTAAATGACTATTTTGATGTTTTAGGATTATTTTTAGAATTATTATTGAACTTAGTCACTCAAATGATAGAGAGAACTTTAAATCTTATTTTAACTTTTAAGTCTTTTAAACTTCTACAATTTTATCGTCATTGAAGAGATGATATTTTCAGCGGGGTTGGATGATGCATGGTGGTAGGGTTGGAGTTGGGGGGAAAATGCTACTGCGGCAGCTGACACATGGAGGATTTGCACGCCCTCTCAGCTCCACAATTGGGTCCACTCCTAGCCTCAATCCCTACAGGTGGTCCTGTGGCTATATATATTCTACCCATTCTCACTTCGTCTACCTAAACTACCTTTTTTTACTGATTTCTCCTTATTATTTGCGTAATTCGGCCTCGTTGTTATTGCGCTTCAAATTTGAGGTAAAAAAAAGAGGAAAAAATAGCAGCAAGTTTCAGAGGTCAACTGCAGCATGCTGGTCTATGTTACAGTTGAACTCCTCGCCCCCCTCTTTGGGAGGTGTTGAGAATGAACAGTGCGAGTAAGAGCGGCGAGTCATTATTTGGGTGACATATGTGGATCATGTTGCTGTTAATTAAATGTGAATCAAATCGCCTCAGTTAAATGTTAATGGTTACCATATCTCTGTAAATGGAGTGGGTCTTCCTTACAATTCTGGATTCGCTAAAACGATTCATACTTCCGCGCCATCTTTATCCTGTAGGTTATTCTTTGGAGGAAAACTACGGGTATGTTGACGTACGTTCCGGCGCTCACATGTTCTGGGTACTGTACCACACCGAATTACCTGGGAACTGGACTGAACACCCCTTGATTATATGGCTTCAGGGAGGACCCGGAGCATCAGGGGTTGGGTTTGGGAATTTCAAAGAACTCGGTCCTTACGACATTAACGGAAACCTCCATCCAGGAAGATGGGTGAGTAGAGAGCTTTGCAATTCTTTTTTGGGGGGGCCATTCACTCCTATCTAGCTAGGCATTCTAAAAGAGATCAGACATTTCCCCCGAAAAGCTTTATTCGGGACATTATAGTATACACGTTAATCCCAAGTTGTCTCCATAGTAAGAAAATTTCCCTCAGTGAAAAAGTGAAAAAATAACTGCCCGCAGTGAAAACATGTAAAAATGATGAAGGTAAATTTAATAATAATTATGATAATACTATAGTTTAACGTGAGATCATAACCACAGGCTTCCATACTATAGGGGGTTCCAAAGTCTCTTCCTAGTAAAACTTTTACTTGTTGCAAAGTGAAATAAATAGGTCATCGCAGTGAAAACAAATAATTAGAAATTAAAAATACCAGGTCTCCCTAAAGTCTGGACACAGGCAAAATGTATACATATTTTCAATACAAAACATTTTAACTCCATTTTATTTGATATAAACTATATTTTAATTGAAATATTAGTAAATAACACCTTCAATGTGATTTCCACCAGTTATGAGGTAAAGTTCGATACGATTTGCGAGATTCACCAGATGAACGATACATTATGAACTCCAAATTTTCGTCAATTCAAGTACACGAATTTATGATGCGCTGTTCCCTCAGGATTTTCGTCTCTTTAATTTTTATTGACTATATAATATTCTTTATCATACACATACCCCAGGAAAAGAAGTCAAGGGCGGTAAAGTCTGGTTAACGAGGCGTAGAAGTCGTTGTCTTCCTAATTAATTGAGAAGGATCAAACTTTGTGTTCGACTACAAGGACGATATTTTTAACATAAGTAATTGTATGCCATTGTCTTAAATTTTCTTCCTACCGAGAGACTTTTGGAGCACCATGTAGATTCGGAAGTAACTGGCTTCCATATTGGGCTAAAAGTAGAAGCCAGTTACTTCGGAAACTAGTTTCTGAAATCAAGTTTCCTCGATGAACTTGATCTCTTTTTTTTTGTTCAAATTCTTCCTTTCTTTTCTGAGCAGCATTTTTATCAGAAGGTTGAACTTCCCTTTGACGATATGGAATAGTGTGGGATAGGGATACTAGAGAAGCTCATAGTTTCTCAAGGGGTTTCTAAGGAAAGGGTGAAGTTGGGGGGAAATGTGTTGAAGGTTAACAACTCGGATCACCCAAATAGGGGACTATTTTGAGTATTAAGTAGCAGGAAGATAGCAAGGTCTCGTCTACGGCATCACTTACACAACCAAATCCAGTTACTGGACAGTAGGAGATGATGTTATGTGGCTGAGTTGATGTTGTGTGGTTGGTGATGATGATACGTGGTTGGGTTAGGCGACAACAACTCAATCCTTGGGTGATGTTTATGGGTTATGCAATTACAACTCAGTCTTTGGTTGCCTGGTTGGGTTATGCAACTACAACTTAATACCTGGTTGTGTGGTTTAGTTATGCAACGGCCACTTAGTCTTTGGTTGTGTGGTTAGGTTATGCAACTACAACTTAGTCGATGCAACTACAGCTCAGTTCCTAGTTGTATGGTTGGGCTATGCAACTACAACTAATTCCATGGTTATGTGGTTGGTTTATTGAATTACAAATCTGTCCCTGGTTGTATGGGAAGGCTATGAAACTACAAGCGAGTCCCTGATTGTGTGGTTGAGTTACTATCACTTACATCAAACCGTGTATATTAATCTTTATCTCTCATAATCAAGTTGAAATAAAAGTTCAAACCTGAGGCGCACCCTGTACTTCCAAAGTCTCTCTCCCCTCTGAAAATTACAGCCGCTCTTCTCACCTTGAACAATAGTGGTAGCCTATGTCAACAAAAAGGCAGAGTCCTTCGAAATGGTACATGATAGATGAAAGATTGGCGCGAACTACTCTGTCGCAACCAAGTGATTGATATGCTCAGGAGATATGAAGGCAGAATTCTTCAAAATGGTGTATGGCATGAAAGATGGTGCTAATTATTCTGTTTGCACTCTATTGATTGTTCCGATATACATGTAGCCAGTTTTTTAAATGATCCCTGTTGAAATGAAAGATGGTATGAACTGCTCTGTCGTTAGTCTAGTTTATTGCTAGAGCAACCTTTCATTTTATGGAAAGCGACGCTGCATTGGTACACATATGAGCGACGTGCAGCCCACGAGACGATCTCATACGTCCTGCGGCGTCTATGGAATAGGAAAATTTGATTTTGGCTATTTTCATTTTTCAAAGAAACAACCCAATATTATAACAAGAGAAAATAAAAAATCAGAAAATGACTTCCTAGTGTAGAGTTCAATTGCTGGCTATGAACTTTAGCACCATAGCCAATTCATATTCCTGGTTTTTATGCTAATTTTTATAAACATTTTACGATATTTTAATTTTCAATTTACCTATTTTTAGGGTTCTAATTCCATACGTTATCCAGAAGCCATTAGTAGTTTTATTTGAAATCTAAAAGAAAAGTAATTCTTTGCATGAAATGAAAGTGAGTTTTATTTTACATTCTATGTATTTATTTTCAAGTCATTTTAACGAAATTAGGTATATTATGTTTTATTGACAAAATAAATAAAATATATATTTTTTATAGCTTTTTAATATAGCCTAAATTTAATATTTAGTTTGAGTTACAGCTCACTGCTTATTTTCAAGATCTGCGCGCCGGCCATAGTCAAAATAGGTTGCCCATACCTGGCATAGTGAAATGGGCAACCGTGAGCAAAATTATAGTCAACTCCACTCAGGCCATTCTTTATAATATCTTTATCATACATCATCAACCACTTAGATATGAAGTCATACATTGAATTGTCATGTAGTTATTTAGAACTTTATGAATAGCGATTTTTATAGAACCTACCCGAATGTCAATGCGTCTGTAGCTGTTATTGGGATGGCAATTACGAATGAGCCATCTAGATGTGTTAAGCACAATTATAGCTAATAAAACATCATCAAAGTTCTCTATAAGATATTTTCTAGATGTGAATGTAGGGGAATTTTTGCAGAGGTCATCTGTAACATTCAGGTGATAGGATATGGGTCATGAAATGTTTATTCTTAAATATTTAAATTGTCAAAATATTATTTTTTTTTCTCCTAAAAATATATTTTCAAACAAATACTTTGATTGTGAACACTTATTTATGTAGGGTGGTAGTGAATGTTTCCTTGTCTTAATTTGCTGTCATCTGAGGAGAGGACTTAAGTCATTTCCTTTAGCTTCTTATTCTATGTAGTTAAACTTTCGGTCTAATATTTACCATACAGGTCGGTAGAAAAAAAAGCTTGAATGTAAGGTGTATAACTAAGCTATGTACGGGAGAACTTGTAATAAGTTGGTAGTGGGTGAGGGCTTTTGGCTGCATGCCTCCTTGATGCTAATCATCCCCATTTATCCTCAATGATACCAGCATCTGATTGGGGCTAAGTTGACCTCTCAAATTGGATTGATTGGGAAAGAATAAACTTAATAGTAAAATGCTATTATCTTGCTAGAATCATAATTATTATTGTCAATTTAAGTTTATTATTATTTTTTTTTAATTAGACCCAAAAGGCTAGTGTTCTGTTTGTGGATAATCCAGTCGGAACAGGATACAGCTACGTTGATCAGCTTGATTTGCTGTGTACAGACAACTCTCAGATTGCTGCTGATTTGGTGAGCTTAACCAAATCCGTGTTTGGCGATTATCCCGATTTGCAGAAAATGCCTTTCTTCATATACTCCGAATCTTATGGAGGAAAAATGGCAGCTGACTTTGCCATTGAATTAAATAAGGTAAGATATAAGTAAATTGTTGTTATTAGAGACAGGGTGTTCGGAAGGTCACGCTACACTTATAAGAATATAAGTGAACAGTGACCTTCCGAATAACCTACATATAGTATAAACTGCATCAGAATAGCTTATCCATCGTACTCAGTGGAAAACGATCAAATATAAAAGAAAAAACAACAACAACAAACATTTCAACAGATTCCTAATATGTTACATTTATCGGTTAAGCAAGAAAAAAACATTCATGTTAGATTAATTTTACTCAAAATGGTGACTTAATGGTCTAAATACTCTAAAATTAAAATTAATAGTGCAAAAATTATGTTGATAACAAAACCAGTTTGTGGAGTATCGTCGGTATTAGTAATCAGAACTGATCTTTCGTCTTCTCCACAGGCAATTGAAAAGGGAGAGATTGTCTCCAACTTCCAAGGTGTGGCTCTGGGTGATTCTTGGATCAGTCCCATTGACTTCGTTAATACTTGGGGTTCATTTTTGTACTGGATGGTGAGTATTGTGTGGTGTCTTCAACCATCTGGTTATGCCTGTTGAAAATGCGCACGCGTCTTCAACCATTAAGTTAGGGTTTAAATTAGAAATTATTGTTTTTTCTGCAACAAATTTTCGTCTAAACTAAGTGTAATAATAATAAAGATTTTGGTATGATGCTGTTCAAGGCCATGGATCTTCACAAAGCGGCTATCAAACTAAGAAAAAGATTGAGATAAAAGGTAGGTCTGCGAGGCATGATGGAAGGTACTCAGGAAGGTGGTGAGCGTATCGCTTCACGGCAGGCAGATCATTCCAGATTCCCGGAGCAAATTTAGAGATAGAATAATCAGCTGTGCACAGACGACTACGGGGAACAATGAGTCGGGGCGGGGGAGCCAAAACGTAGGATTCCAGGGGGGGGCTGAGATAAGGTCAGTGAGGAGCGGAGGTAGGAGGGCACTGCGACATTTAAGGTGTTATATGGAAGAAGGAAGACCTTAAAGGTGACGCTGCATCGAATGTGCAGCCAGTGGGGTTCGCAAATTCGGAGAGTTACACGATAGTAAGGTCTCCGAGGAGGAAGAAACCCACAGGGTACGGGGTAAAAAGTTTCAAACCAATTCGATGGGTCGAGGAGTGGAGTCTTGTCCCCCCAGCGAGAAGGGAGGTTCCGGGGAATGGTTGGGGCAAAATATGAATACCAATCTTGAAGCTGTTGTGGACAAAGGGGGCGCAGATGCGGCTGAGATTACAGAAAGGGCAGAAAGATGATTTTCAAACGTTCGTAACATGAGTTTTGAGAGAGAACTGAGGCAAACCCCCGCTTTCAGCCCCTCCGCACCCCTTTGGAATGAGACCCACCTTCCAACATATAAACCTAAAATATTCTAAATAAAATTACAACAATTATGTACAAAACAACTTGTTTATTGAACGTAAGCTCTTAACATTTGAAACTACAACGTGCGTATTGTGCTGGGTGATCGCTCGCTTTTTCCTCCGGGTTTGTCCCTGGTAATCCATGCAGCCCCTGGCAACATAGCGCCCTGGGCGGATGCTCATACCTAAATCTGCCCCTGCATGTCGTCCGCAAACATTGATGAGATCGTCCAGTCTGGCCTCGAGGCAGGTACCAGCACAAAATCAGCTTTCCTACATGTAACTGACCTCCTTTGCAGTGCGGCTGATACCGTTTACCCTTGTACTTTATGATCTATGGCCAGTATTTGTTTTAAGAGCCCATCTGGCGACAGTCCCCAATGGGAAAGTCGCCGTTCTCTCGCCAGCATTTGTTTTAACAGCTCATCTGGCGACAGTCCACTAGGACAAAGTCGCCCTCTTCTCGCCAGCATTTGTTTTAAGAGCCCATCTGGGGACAATCCACTAGGGAAAAAACGCCGTTCTCTCGACAACATTTAGTTTAAGAGCCCATCTGGCAACACTCCACTAGGAGAAAGTCGCCGTTCTCTCGCCAGCATTTGTCTTAAGAGCCCATCTGGCGATAGTCCACTAGTGGAAAGTCGCCGTTCTTTCGCCAGCATATGTGTTAAGAGACCACCTGGCGACAGTCCACTAGAGTAAAGTCGCCGTTCTCTCGCCAGCATTTGTTTTAAGAGCCCATCTGGCAATAGTCCACTAGGAGAAAGTCGCCGTTCTCTCACCAGCATTTGTCTTAAGAGCCCATCTGGCGATAGTCCACTAGGGGAAAGTCACCGTTCTTTCACCAGCATATGTGTTAAGAGACCATCTGGCGACAGTACACTAGGGGAAAGTCGCCGTTCTGTCGCCAGCATTTGTTTTAATAGCCCATCTGGCGACAGTCCACTAGTGGAAAGTCGCCGTTCTCTCGCCAGCATTTATTTTAAGAGCCCATCTGGCAACAGTCGACTAGGAGAAATTCGCCGTTCTCTCGCCAGCATTTGTCTTAAGAGCCCATCTGGCGATAGTCCACTAGGGGAAAGTCGCCGTTCTCTCGCCAGCATTTCTTTTAAGAGCCCATCTGGAGACAGTCCACTATAGGAAAGTTGCCGTTCTTTCGCCAGCTTTTGTTTTAAGAGCCCATCTGGCGACAGTCCAGTAGATGAAAATCGCCGTTCTCTCGCCAGCATGTGTCTTAAGAGCCCATCTGGCGACAGTCCACTAGGGGAGAGTCGCCGTTCTCTCGCCAGCATTTGTTTTAAGAGCCCATCTGGCGACAGTCCACTAGAGGAAAGTCGCCGTTCTCTTGCCAGCATTTGTTTTAAGAGCCCATCTGGCGACAGTACACTAGGGGAAGTCACCATTCTCTCACAAGCATTTGTTTTAAGAGCTCACCTGGCGACAGTCCACTCGGGGAAAAACACCCTTTTCTCGCCAGCATTTGTTTTTATAGCTCATTTGGCGACAGTCCAATAGGGCAAAGTCGCCCTCCTCTCACCAGCATTTGTTTTAAGAGCCCATCTGGCGACAATCCACTAGGGAAAAAACGCCGTTCTCTCGACAACATTTAGTTTAAGAGCCCATCTGGCAACACTCCACTAGGAGAAAGTCGCTGTTCTCTCGCCAGTATTTGTCTTAAGAGCCCATCTGGCGATAGTCCACTAGGGGAAAGTCACCGTTCTTTCGCCAGCATATGTGTTAAGAGACCATCTGGCGACAGTCCACTAGAGTAAAGTCGCCGTTCTCTCGCCAGCATTTATTTTAAGAGCCCATCTGGCAATAATTCACTAGGAGAAAGTCACCGTTCTCTCGCGAGCATTTGTTTTAAGAGCTCATCTGGCGAAAATCCACTAGGGAAAAACGCCGTTCTCTTGACAACATTTAGTTTAAGAGCCCATCTGGCAACACTCCACTAGGAGAAAGTCGGCGTTCTCTCGCCAGCGTTTGTCTTAAGAGCCCATCTGGCGATAGTCCACTAGGGGAAAGTCACCGTTCTGTCGCCATCATTTGTTTTAATAGCCCATCTGCCGACAGTCCATAAAGTCATAAGTCCAAATAATTGAGAGCACGCGACTTCGTTGTGTTGACCTTGTTCTTGGTCGCTTTCCTGAATTCCTGAGTGTCTCTGTAACTAAACTTACCTGGTTTCACTTGTATCTATAATCTCAGGCTTAGCTGATTTACGAGGAGCGGTCAATAAGTTTTGCAATTCGGATATAAGGAAACGAGATATCAGGAAAAGTGTTTTAGTATTTTTCAATATAACTACCCTCGACTTCAATGCACTTGCGCCACTTGTCCCTGAGGCTTCGAATTCCCGACAACCAGAAATCTCCCGACTGCTGTTCAATCCACTCCTGGACGGCGAGCTGGACATCTTCATCGTCCCTAAACCGGCGTCGACGCAGTGCAGCCTTGAGCTGGCGGAATAAAAAGTAGTCGCTAGGGGCCAGATCTGGACTGTAGGAGGAATGGTTGAGCTCCTCGAATCCGCACTTGAGCAGGGCAGCTTGTGCAACTCTGGCCTTGTGGACTTTGACGACGTTGAAGTCGACCATGGGGCGTGAGGTTTCTAGAGACCCAACGGGCAGAGACCTTGGTCATGGCCAAATTGTCTTGGATGATGTTGATAACACTTCCATGTGATATTCCAAGTTCTCGCTCGATTTCTTCGACCTTCACCCGTCGATTTTCGAGGATCATCCTCTCCACACGGGCCAAATTGTCCTCGTTGGTCACATCTGACGGGCGTCCTGGACGGGGGTCATCTTCAAGGGACTCACGACCATGGCGGAACTCCCTATTCCAGCGAACAATGATTGCATAGGAAGGGGGGGGGGTGTCGGTGTACACTGCAACCATGCGTTCATGGATCTCTATTGCATTCTTGCCTTCCTTGGTCAAAAATTTGATCACAGCGCGGTGCTCAACCTTCTCCATTGTTGAAAAATTTGTGACTGACGATCTGCGATCAGCAACTGCTTCTTAAATAGACGGGGCAGGAGCGTGCAGCTGCAGGTCCTGACTTGTCATAACTTGTCCTAACACCCCCACAAACAGCCATCCCCCTTCCTCTGTTTTGCCCTACCGATTCGCAAAACTTATTGACCGCCCCTCGTACATCGGGGGCGATATATCTCGGTCCTTGGAGGGGACCCAACTCCAGCAGTTTGCCCTTCCGGTCACAATGCCCGCAAGAAGATCTTCGGCTATATATCTTCCACACATTTTCACTTTCTCTAGCCGTACCCTTTCTTTACAGATCTCTGATTACACACTTTCTGCCTGAAAATGCCCTCGGTCTTATTGCACTTTGAATTGGAGGGGGGAAATCGGATGGCAGAGGTGTTTTATAATGTGCTGCAGGGGAGAATTCTCAGTCCACTCCTGCTTCGTATCGATCATCTTACGCTTGTTTTTTTTTGTGTTTTGTTTTGCTTTGGTCTCTCATTCCACTTCTATGTTGGGGGAGACGAAACTCTATCTCTCATCTTGCCCAGACATATTTGCTGAGATTTTGGGAAATATATGATCCCCCACATAACCGAATTACTGAATGGCTCCCGGACAACTTCATGAAACTCGATCATGACAAAAACGGTGGGTACTCCATCAGGTGTGGCTCTCTGTAACCTCTTGTTAACCTTGGTGGCTCCATGGTTGTATTTTGGTTGTAAATGTTAAAAATCTAGGAGTCCCTCTTGATAATCAACTAGCTCTTAAAGCCCATGTTGCTAATGTCTGCGAAGCCTTTTTATGACCCCTGTAAAGGGGTGCTCCCTATAGACTTACCCATGGCACTTCGAGGAGCGGTACGCCATCCTATTCCCAGTACTGAGAGTAGTCTCAGACTAAATTGAAACTACCTGAGCAATTTTCCTTTTAGACATCTCTATTTTACTCTCACTCTTGTCTCTGGTGTGTGGGTGTGCTTTATTTCACGTGTTTGCTCTCTCCCTACGTCTTTTCCTTCCATTGCCCTCATGGGGTGTCAGGGGTAGCATGGAAGTCATATGACAGCAACTGACATCTGGAGGATTATTTACCCTTCCGGCTCCAACGCCTGCAGATGCGTCCCCTACCGGCCTTACGCTTGCAAGGGAACCGGCGGCTATTATCTTCCACATCTCTTCACTCCCTCTTTCTTTTACCCTTCCTTTGCAGATCTCTCCTTAAAAAAAAATCGCGAGAGTCGTTTCGTTGGTTCAGCTTTAAATTTTGATTAAAAATTATTTTTCTTTCTCTTCTTTCCCGTAATCTTAGCCGCATCCGCTCTCTCCGTAATCTTAGCCGAATCCGCTCTCTCCGTAATCTTAGCTGCATCCGCCCTTTTCGTAATATTAGCCACATCAGCTCTCTTCGTAATCTTAGCCGCATCCGCTCTCTCCGTAATCTTAGCCAAATCCGCTCTCTCCGTAATCTTAGCCGAATCTGCTCTCTCCGTAATCTTAGCCGCATCCGCTCTTTTTGTAATATTAGCCGCATCAGCTCTTTCCGCAATCTTAGCTTCATCCGCTTTTTCGTCATTTTAGCCGCATCAGCTCTCTTCGTAATCTTAGCCGCATTCGCTTTTCCATAATCTTAGCCGCATCCACTCTCTCCGTAATCTTAGCCGAATCTGCTCTCTCCGTAATCTTAGCCGCATCCGCTTTTTTTGTAATATTAGCCGCATCAGCTCTTTCCGACATCTTAGCTTCATCCGCTCTTTCGTCATTTTAGCCGCATCAGCTCTCTTCGTAATCTTAACCGCATCCGCTTTTCCATAATCTTAGCCGCATCCGCTCTCTCCGTAATCTTAGCCGCATCAGCTCTCTTCGTAATCTTAACCGCATCCGCTTTTCCATAATCTTAGCCGCATCCACTCTCTCCGTAATCTTAGCCAAATCCGCTCTCTCCGCAATCTTAGCCAAATCCGCTCTCCCCATAATCTTAGCCGCATCCGCTCTCTCCGCAATCTTAACCACAATAGTTTCTAGATTTGCCAGTCGTTCTTTATTTACCTCTCGTCAGTAATTGCAACTAAATCCTCGAAGGATCACAAGTTACCACTTTTCGGACCCCTTCGAATTGTTCAAAGTGCCACGGCCCGTGTTCTACTTTGACGGGGATGTTTCTCTCATGCAACTTACCTGGTCAGTAAACTTCGCTGCCTGCTGGTTTGACACTGAATCGCTTTCGAGGTCTTCCTTACACATAAGATCTTAAAACCGCGCGTGACCTGTCTACTGGTCTTCCACATTAAGCATATCCACGGTCCTAGTCCCTAAGAACCCCTACGTTCAGGATCTGCCCTATATTTTTTTGTTTCTCGTAATCAGTGATGTACGGGTAATAATGAGTTTTTTCTATATTTGCTTCTAGAATGTGGAATGATTTGCCTGCTTCTAATACGCCTCTCCTCCCTTGGTAGTTTTAAGCATGCCTGGAAGGTTCATGGCCTTGAAAAGCGCATACAAAAAAATTCATATTATTAAAAATATAATGCGCTCGATGGAGATGATAATAATAATAATAAAGAGGATCAAATATTGACGATGCTGTTTAGTAAGATGACGTTAACGACCTCAAACATCCTTCCAACACTATTTATCCACGTCATTCTCTTACTTTGCCCTTAGGGACTTGTGAATGAGAAGGGACAAGACGCGATCGACGCCGCGGCTGCTCAGACCCAGGCGGCGGTCGATCAGAACCGCTGGTCGGATGCGACCGACCAATGGTCCCACACCGAGAACGTCGTCCTCCAGCAGACCCACGGGGTAGACTTCTACAACGTCCTCGTTTATAACTCAAGCATATACTCGGCGGCTGCGGCCGCACCTGCCTCCAAGTTCTCATTTATGAGACCCGAAATCAGTTAGTACTCAATTGTGAGGGTCGAATTCACTTAGTGCTCATTTATGACATGGGGTTAGGCTCAGGAGAGTTGCGTGCCTTCCCCGCCGTTATCGCTCCTAATTGTCTACTCGCACTATGTACAGTTTATGCCTGGCACTTCTCCTAACTTTACCACTTCATTTACGAATTCCTTCAAAATGTTTAATAGAGGTGTTCTCTTAACCACCTCTCAACCACGATGGCTGAAAGAGCAATAAATACAAGCCATATGTGTACCACATGTGGCTCACATCGCAGTTAACGTCTTCCAGAAATGCCATTGGCGAGTGGATGCCGCGTGGCGATGGATGCACCTGGGATATGTCATCCCCTCCTGGCCCCAGTACTCACAGCATGATTAAACTAGATTGAGGCTGCCTGAGCTTTATTCCTTCTAGACATTGCGATTTTACCTCTTTTAAACGCAATTAAAAAGCTTCTTTTGGTCTAACTTTGCAGGCTAGTCGCTCACCAGCTTTCGTCCATTACGATATTGAGAATGTTCAACCTCTTTTTATAAATCTAGCTTAGGTGACGGTTGGCTGACACCATAGAGGAATATCTAGATTTTTCCTCGAATTTAGCGCGCAATAGCAACGAGGGAGTATCTCGCAGAAAGTTTGTAACGAAAGGATCTGTAAAGAAAGTGGTGAAGTTAGAGGAGTTGAAAATGCGTGGAAGGCATATTATAGCCGCATACCCTCCTGGAAACATTGAGGCATGTAGGGCAAACTACGCATGTTAGGGCCGGTAGGACATGCAATCCTCCAGAAGTCAGCGGTAGCGTGGCCTCCTGTGCTGCATCTAACCTCCCCTTGCGAGGAGGATAAAGAAATAGGAGTGGATTGAAGGGGAAGAGGGGGGGTTGTAAATATGTTAACACCCCCGCGACCGTAGCTAAGATGAGGGGAGGAAACCCCTCCCCCGCCCCTCCCGGCTCCCACCAGTGGTTGATGGACGAAAGCTGGTCGGCGAATAACCTGCAAAATTAGACCAGAAGAAGCTTTTTAATTGCGTTGAAAAGAGGTAAATTGGAAATGTCTAGAAAGAATAAAGCTCAGTTACTGGGCCCGCAAGGGCGTGATTTATCTCAAGTGTAACAGTTTACGCCCCATCCCCCTTGCGGTGAAAGAATGAGAAGCCAAAAAAAAGTCAATGAGTGGAAAAAATTTATGCAACAAAATGCATAGCCCCTGATTCTGGGGCAGGTAGGGCATGTTTGAAGGCACTTGGAACCAATTAATTTAAAAACAGGGACTCAGAAGTGCGGATTTTATCTATTTGAGTGGAGTTGTTCTCCATTAATGGGAGGCGGGCGGCACTCTTCTTACCATTGTTCTACGACCGCATGGTTCCCTGATTCATGTTTTTATATACCTTTTGGTGTAAATTTCAGCACCGTTTCGCCCCGTCTGCCACCTATATCAGTGAGAACCCATGCAGTTTCACGTGACCTTTGAAGTTAGATTGCTTTCGAACTACCTGAAGCTGCTTTAATTGTAATTCAATCCGATACGGATGGTTGTGATGGCAGCAACTCGAACCACCCTACAACTGAGGAAAGAAATTCCCAATAAAAATGATTGCACGAGGCGCAATAATTTATTGGTAGTACTTTTTCGTGGTTTATGTCGTGACAATCACAGGATCTCAAAACTTCCACACTTTCCTGTCGAACCCCATTTCAAGAAGTTGTGATCTGATTGGTTTTCACTAAAACACTGACCTCATTATCTTCAAATTTCAACCGTAGGATTCGGGGTTTGGTTTCTTATTTCTTATCCATCCCTAGGGGATCTTTTCACCCGACACGTACTGCCAATGTCTCAAGACTCTACTTCACTCTGGTCCTTCATGAATGGACCCCAGAAGAAGAAATGGAACATTCCTAACGATGTAACCTGGGGCGGCCAGAGTGGATCTGTTTTTGATTATCTCTCAGGAGATTTTATGAAACCAGTTACGATGTCAGGTAATCAATTGCTAACCTATTTTTTCAAGGTTTTAATTTGTTTTGTTTCGTACTTTGGCAAATATTTAAAAAAATAAAAATGTTCATAGTATAGTTAGCTTAAATTTACTGACTCAGTCGTTCCAATTTTGGTAAAAGTAATTAGTATTCATTGCTCACAGAGTTGGGTTTTTTTCAGTGGCAGATTTGTTACAAGACTCTTCCATTCACGTTGCTGTATACACCGGTGATTTGGATCTTATCTGTGACACACCTGGTAAGTTTATTACATTAGAACAGAAATAAAACTTGGACTCGTACTTATTTGACTCTCAATTTTTTTTTTAGATCAAAATATGTTAATATCGATAACTTTGAGTTTTCGTCAATCGAAAAATATATTTCTCCCACACCTTTGACGCGGTAGTGATCTCGGTTGGTGAAACATACCGTGTTCTTTATAACGTTCATTATACAATAATAATGTTCTTGTAATGTGATGAATGAGTATGAGCGACACGAATAATCAAAGTCACAGCCAGAGAGAGAGAGAGAGAGAGAGAGAGAGAGAGAGAGAGAGAGAGAGAGAGAGAGAGAGAGAGAGAGTGTGTGTCTTTCATTTTGCGCGAAACTGAACCTGGTGTGGTTGTGCGTGGTGATGATCTAAAGAGTCACTAGTTCTTATGAATATAAGTGACTCGCATTACACACCCAGTCAAAGAGGAGTGGAATCATATTACAAGATGCGATGGGTAATTTGTCACGGTCGGTAACTGAATTCTGGTCAGACGTCTTGTTTGTGGTCGGTTATCTCTTTCTTACTATCATAGTAGACTCAGTTGTAAATCGTCTGTTAAAGAAGCTATGCTATGTCATGCCTGAATTCTCCCCAGAAATGAAAAAGGCAAGCTGTGCTGCTTGAGACTGACGCCGGGAGCTCTAATGCGATCTCCAAATGCTTGAGTGTCGATCTGAGAACGGTGCAGAAGACCAGAGAACAGTTGGATGAGTCAGGCTGTGATTACGAGAATACGGTGGCTCGGAAACCACGAGAACCAATTTATGCCACCGTGTATCTTCCCGGAAGGCCTCAGACTCAATACAGAGGGCTACATCCAACGCATGGAAGAGTTGTTGCGTCCTTGAATCCAGGAGATGGGCGCTGGAGGGCCCTACATGAGGCAGCTAGACTCTTCGCCATGCTACCCGTGCAGGAGGACCCAGTCTTGGCTGTCACACCATTTCTTTGACCCCATCACTCCGAGCATCTGGCTCCACAACTCCCAAGATTGCAAATCGCTTGACTGTTATGTGCGGGGCGTGGTGGAGAGGTATAGTGGTTAGCGCGCTTGCCCGGCAATCGTTGGGTCGGCAGTTCGGATATCCATCCGGATTCTTTTTAAAAAGCTGACACTATTCACTAGGAAGGTTATCTCCGTGGCTGGTAGGTGGAGCTCGTAGCTATGGCAGACCGTCCACCTAAGACAAGGATAACTAACTCTGAGTTCAAAACACTGGAGCCACAGGCACGATTGCCTCTTCCAGAAGATCTTCTGAGAATGTTATTTGGAAAAAAGCTGTGCGGGAGTATAGGCTGTGTAGTTCATGTGAATTTGGACTTTCTTTTTTAAGTAAAATGAATTTGGACTTTCTTTTTTAAGTAAAATGAAAGTGCCTGTGACTTTCTTCCAACCGAAGGTTTCTTTACAATATATTGGGTAACTTTATTTCGATCGGAAGGTGGGCTTACTGTTGCGGATAGAGATCGTTCTATAGAAATTTGGATTGATTTAAACGTTGAATGAGTTTTGCCTTTAATTTTCATCGGATAAGACGCATATAACTGTTTCACGAATTTCGGGTAACGTTTCATATTCTTAACGAAAACATTCGTGAAAGTTTGAAGATCTTGGATGAGTACATTCTGTTTGTAGGGAAGTTTGCGAGTACACAGAGGGCGAATGTTTCTCATGTGTACCTTAAGGGCTTCTGCGAATTCATGTAGAGTCATAGAGAGATCAGTACCTGTAAGAAGAGCATAGCGTAAACAAATAAGCATAAAGAGGAACCACACAGAGCTTCGAATGGAGATCTGAAGTCATCTGCCTTAGTTTGCGTCCTATAAGCGAGTAATACTCAAGCTAATTCCTGATACCATTGTTATATTGACATATCAGCTAACAAAGCTCGCTTGCAGAAAATATTCTTGGACTCAGCTGTTGAATTTTCCTCTTTGAATATATGGCATTGCAATGATATGTTGAATGCCAAGAGATATGTTGAAGCTAAAGAAAAGGCTAGAGCAAAAAATGCTTTCATTGTCCGAAATGATTGTTGTCAGTGTCCCAAATCTAAAGATCTAGACATGCGAAATAGCTTAAATCTATTATATTGCGGATAGTTATCGAGCATGTATAACTTCTATCTCTTTAGTTTAACTACCGATGATAGATAATATAAAGTTAAGACCGTGAGATTGATGGTATGATCCGGAAATATCCATATGATTGATTAAAAATAATGCAACTGGTAGGATAAACGGTTTAAAAGGTAGCTCTGTATATTTAGGTGTGTGTGTTTGATCGGATAATATATAAACAGAAACAGATCTTTTGATATCTTTATGTATTAGAGGCATAAAAACTGTTTGCGGATCAGTGATATAGTGACTTTCATACCCAAGAAAAGAATCAAAGATTTGCCCTTGAAATAAACAAGTACAACAAAAAAGCGATTGTCCTTGGAAAGACTCGATCATACTAGTCTCATTCGTGTTATGAAGAGAGATATGGGATAGATAAAGAGAAGAATGCTGTATGCTTGTGCGTTTCCTTCCAAGGAAATTTATGAGAGCAGAGCAGCTTCATTGTACCGTTTCCAAGGAGGCGCAATCACTCCTTTCAAAATGTGGGAAGGGCCTTGATCGAAGTGATCAGAAGTACCTCTCGATTTTCTTTTAGAGCCCGTCAACTTTCTAATTTCATAATAATTTATGATGACAGCTCCAGAGCTACATGGTGTGTTCTTACTTTGAGGAGAATTGTTTTGCTTTATTAGATGGCCATGGATTAGTGCATCTACGGATGGAACTTCCACTCCCTTTGACCATTTAACACTATTAAAGAACTGCCTTATGAAATCCAACATGCGGACAGTTGATGCAGAAAGCCGAGAGTCAGGAGAGCAAAACAAAAGTTCTAATGACTTGTGGTCTGTCTGAACCTTGGATAAGTAGAAAAATATTTCTCACCGCCTTAAAGGCTGAATAGGGCTCTCAAGAAATCGTGGACATATTTTTGGTGTAGTCCTAAACTGCTTTGAGGAAAATGCAAATGGAACTAGTTGATTTGCTTTCACATGCTCAAATACAGCACCCCCACCCTTTTCACCTGAGTTTGCGTAAGCTAATGTTTTTTTTTACCATTTGAAATACATAGTTGGCGTTTCCGGTTCAAGCCAATGGACATTTGCTAATTTGTGTGCTCTATTGAGAAACTCGTTCAGGTAACCCCAAATTGTGTCAGAAATATATAAGGTGTCGGAATTGGGAATATTTTTAGTGGCCCCCAACGTGCCTTGAAGCGGTGAAAGGTGCTCGTTGATTAGGAGATGCCAGAGGAATTTCCGCCTTTGCACATTCAATTGGATTTTGTGGGCCCTAAGTAAGTAAACGATCGAAGACTTGTTTGAGGTATGAAAGGTATTGTTCGTGATCAAGTGAAGGTATCAGTATGTAATCCCCAAAAGGAAGACAATCAGAAAATCACATAATACTTCATTTAAGACACACACAAAAAACATTTAGGATGAAGACATCAGGCCGAATGTTAGTGGGTAGAGTTAGGATTTGGTCATTGCGGGGCTTCTCCAAGTGCTTTACACCAATACAGTGCTCTTCGCGCGACGTTTTAACCATTTGAGCCTTGTGAATCGGCGGATTATCGTTTTGGATGATGTTACCACCATTGGAACATAGTGATAGTATGATTGGGTAAATTTGCTCACCCCAAATGGACCAATAATTCTTAGAGTTAACCCTACAATTCAGCGTTATCACTGGATCAAGTGAATCCCAACGTATAGCCGCTCAAATCATCACAGAACCCCCTCCATGCGTCACGGTCGGGGTCAGGCAATTGAGATCAAAGGCTTCTTCGGGCTTCTTCCATACATAAGTTCTAATTAAGCAAGGAAAACATGGGAAGGATAATTCGTCAGAGAAGATGGCATTCCTCCACTGTTCCATTGTCAACTTATTGTGGTCTTTGCATCAATTTAGGAGTTGTTTAACATTGATGAGGTAAAGAAAAGGCTTGGAAATGGCAGCTATTCCATGGCATCCAGCTTCCATGAGCTCTAGTCGAAATGTATATGTTAATACTATGTTGGCAAGATATTAGTTTAGTTATGCATTCCCTTTAGTTGCAAGGGTTCGTTCCAGTATTTATCTATACAACGCGTTTTAATGTTCTGCAGTCTCTGGTACTGCGCTTCTTCTTTCGTCTAGGTTCTACCTCATCGATCTAGTTGTTTCTTGTTTATCGTATATCAGCATGACTTTAGAACTTAAGACAGTTACTCTTGAAACTTTAAACAACTCTGCAGTTTTTGTTATCGAGACTCCAACAATTCGTGCTCGAACAATTTTCTTTCTTTGGGAAAATTGACATATACTGATGCACAGAGCTCCAAAGAAGAGTCGTCTTAGTTAATACAAACATACAAACTCAAAATACACGCCACTATACAATGGTGCCCCACAAAAAGGGCCATTCTTTCCCTCTACTCTTCAACCTCTTTATACAAGATATACCGAGCTCCAACACTCCTCTCGTAAGAGTACATTATATGCAGATGACCTCACAATAACATCCCAACACAGCAACATAGATTTATCACACAACTACATGTATGGCTCCAAAATAGCAGAATGACAGTATCCGGAAGAAAACCCACAGTAACATTATTCGCCTCACACAGGCATGAATCAACACACCACCCAAATCACTACAAACTCCCTCCATCCCACTAAATAAAAGACTTAACAAAAAATTCAATGAGCTACACACTCTAAAAGTCGCCACATATTCACAACAAAACGAAATACTAACCACCCGATACTAGACTTGATTCCTCATCACCAGCTTGTTACTCCATCACTGCTAAAGCTAACACACACAAACTAGAAACAGCACAAAAGAAAACCCTAAGGATAATTACCAGCTGCATACAACTCACCCCTATACAATCAGAAACCAAATTCTCCCTGTAAATACAGACAAACATGATAGTACACAGTTCCACAACAAGACATGAATGCACTCAATCACACTCATGCCACAGTATCCTCCCCCCTAGAAAGAAACGCATTCAGTACACAATAGAATCTACACATCTTTGCCCCCTTGTATACCGCAACAAAAAGAATCCAACCGCCTCCACACTCAAATAGTCAGACATCTCAACAATTGAGATAATCTTAAATTTAGCACCGGTTTGATTTTAAGGGAACTTTCTCTTCCTCGTTCCAGTCCATTCTTATTAATTAGTCCTTCATAGGCCATCTGGCTGTTTTATACAACCAATATTGTGGTACAGCATATTATTAAATTAATATTAGCTCTAAATTTAGAGTGTGGCATATTTATAAAGTTAAAAATACAGTTATTAATCTTTTTTATATTTTTAGTTACCCAAATTATAAGATAAAAACTTCCTAAAGAAAAGTTTTAAAACAAATAATTATAAGTGGATCATTATAAAGACATGTTCATGCTATTGCATCTGGCAATGTAAATGTGCCCAATAGATAGTATCTAGGAATAGTTATTTGAGTCTGAGATGTAAGATAGACCAGGACAAAATTTTATAAATTTAAATTTTTCTCCGTTAGATATTAAAATAACCTTAACCGTATTTGTTTTAAATAACGAGTTTTTCATAATATATTTGTAAAATTTAATTATAAATTATTAATGATGGTTTGCTACATCCTTAAAGCCCTTTGCGGTCCGAGTCTACCTATAGGAACGTATAGTATGAAATGCAGGGTTGGAGGAACCTTTTTCAAACAGGGAGGGGGGAGGTGCCCGGCCTGGTCAGCGCGCCCCGTCATAACTGAGCATGTTTGAATAACACAGCTACACAGGACATTGGTGTGACAACAATAGTCAAATTTTAGCAGTTTAATCCACTATAGATTCACAGTGCAAAACAAACACAAACATGAAATTGTATTCAGAGTCAAGAATTATATTTCAAAGACACTGTCGTAGTATAGGAAGGACCGAGTGATGGCTGGAGTTCGTACGTATGGGTTGGTTACGTACTTCAAAACTCCGTGATTACGTTTTATTTCTAAGAGTGCTATATTTTAATTATTATGATTATTATTATTAACTGATTATTACTTCTTTAATCTTTGAGGGTTTCGAGGATTGAATAAAAATTTGTTTAAAAAAAACTAAAACTTTAATTAGAAAAACATTAACCAACTAAATTTAACACGCTAAATTCACAGAAATGAATTCCATAAATTTAAGTGAAGCTTTCTAAATGACATACTTTGTAATGGTTGACCCACAACCCACTTTAATCTTAAATGCAACTGACCTCAACGAAACATATAGCAGGGGTTTAAATACTTTACGCGATTCCTTGAGAATCGGATTTGAGTCTGACCTTGAACTCAATGGTTGACACCTTAAGAATGTTGTTTCCGGGCCGACGCGTGGATCAGCGCCTAGATGTGCTCGGACGGGAGAAATGCCTTAAAGCCACAGAGGACTTTGGAGGGAGCATGTGGCAGATGGAGGGACGCACGCCTTCTGGAGGGAAATAATCTCGTCACGGGGCAGGGAAAGAATGTTTCTTCTTCTCTTCGAGATACTCTGGAAATAATTCACACTGGCGAGCAATGAGTTAATGCGTGAATTTTTTGACTCAGGGGAGTGCTGGAGGGAGTTCACTCGGGGGTATTCCTCAAGAGCGAAGACTATGTCTTTGCTTTGGGATACACCAGGATAGGGAGAGGGGGGGGGGGGAGGTTATCTGAGGAGAGTAAGTTGAACTTGCTTCTTAAATCAAGTTAACTTAAAGTTCGGTGTGACTACCAGGAACTGGCTCGCGGATGAGCTTCTTCTTAGTTCCGGTATTCCTCAAGGGCGAGGACTATCTCTGTGCTTTGGGATACACCAGGATAGGATGGTTTCTCTGACGAGAATTGGTTAAACTTGCTCTTAAATCAAGTTAACTCAAAGTTCGGTGTGACCACCAGGAACTGTCTCTGGATGGGCTTCTTCTTAGTGCCTTCTGTTGGTAGCCGGGCCTCTTGCCGTTCTTCGTCGCATTGATGACTGACGTGATCTACTCCGTTTTTCCAAAGTTATTTGATTTTATACTTCACCACCCCACTGGGGGTAGGGGAAGGAGGGGGGAGGGTGCGTGGACAGGCTGCATTACTTCTCTTCTTCTAAAGGTTTTTCTCAGCGCGTCTTCCAACTAACCCTAAAGGGAAGCTTCTGGCTTTAGGACGACGCTCCTCTAATTTCGCATATGCGATGAAATTGAATACCAACTCTTAAGGGAAATCTTGCTGTTTTAACCGATGTTAGGGTCTCGGTCCGACCTGAGCTGATTAGTGCATTATGTGGTCTGGGACGGCCGTTCAGATTCTCTTCGCGACAAGGGGCGAGAGGGGAGGTTAAGTGGTCGGGCTACGCCGGCAACCCAAAATGCCAGGACGTGGTGGTTAAAGACCAGAGGCTCAATTGTGAGGGCTGAGGGGGAGGGGGTATCGATTCCCTCACAGACACAAACTCACTGAATTATGAATAACACAACAGTGTTATAGCTTCTATAAGAGTATATGTAATACAATTTGTTTTCAATATGATACCCATGTTAAATGCAAGTATTTAAAAATATATTCCCCCCAAATTTAACCTTACGATCATTGACAGTGCAATTCCTGGACTAATCAGGAAAAAACAGCTGTGATATGCATGTCAGGCCTATTGGAACTATATTTTTGTAAAATAGCCTACACTGCCTACATGTACCTTTAGGGAGATGAACTTATAGGCATATATTTTTACATTTCTGGATTTCAAAAGTAGAGGGCCCATGCCCCCCAGTTCCTCCATCTATGAATTGAAATGAATGTATACATGGTTAGAGCATTTCACAATGGTTTTGCATTTCAGGGACATACCGATGGATTAGCCAGATGGATTATCCGCAAAAAATTTACTTTGAGTCAACTAGAAGGAAAGCTTTGAAGATCTCTGCGTACACAAACAACGCCGCTTATGTTCAGAGATACCAGAGGCTTTCTCTCTTTACGCTTCTCAGATCAGGGCACATGGTGAGTCAGAGGCAACCCGCAAAGCAAGCAGCAGGACGAGGGGGTAATCCATACTTCCTCTACTCGCGCCGATCCTCTGGACGCAGTTAGGGGTGAAGTACAATGTTTAGGATTTGTATCTTGGTATCTGGTTGACTTAGATGACTTTGATAGGACCTAGTTTTTACTACCTGTGTAATTCTAAAGGAAAACATTCTCAATGGACGTTTTCTTTATTATGAGTAAATTTATCAGATCTCCGTGGCAGAATTGGAGTAGGTTCATAGGACTCGCGGGCTTTTTTTTTACACTTATACGAGTTATGTACTTTCCAAACATTTTCACTTACCATAACTATGCCACTTTCATATAGTGCATTTGGCACTATGCGTTTCTATCTGCCTATTCTAGGACTTTCCTGGACGTTTCCTTTTAATCCACTTGAGGTCAATTAAGTGAATTATATGTCTCACTTGAGACTACCTTCAATACATTTTCTACATTTATTTTATCTCCCTCGCCACCTAACATTCTCTCCTGAGAACCCGTTCGGAAAATCAAGGAGGTCCACTTTTATCGATCAAGGTAATGAAGAAAATAGCTTCTTTTTCGCATTATTAATATCTTGTCATGGTGGAAACCAACGAGGCTATCTTGAAATTGAGTTATTTGCCCCTCTGTGATATCCTCTATCTTTCTTCCTAAGGTTCCAATTGACGCTTCTCAAATGGCTCTCAAAATGATTGATATGATTACCCAGTACGGAGCAGAAGCAGCCTCTGATAATGGTCGCCAATTATCCAGGAACAGGGCCAGCGTCGTGCGCGGAAGGAATTACAGAAACAAGCAGGAATAGAGGCAATGGATTAGTTCTTCCTTTGCCTACATCTGGTTTCTTTGAAATAATTACTTACCACAATTCTGTTACCTACATTTAATCTTGTTAAAATACTTAATCCACCCCACTTAGATTTAATCATTATAAAATAAATACCACCACTTACTTACCTAATCTACTATTTAAAATAATTACCATGCCTCTTATTATCTACATATAATATTCTCAAAATAATTTCCACACATTCTTATACCTATATCTAATCGCTTTAAAATAATTAACCACCAATTATCACCTAATCTCTTTAAAATAACTACTACACCTTTTCTTAAAAAAATCTAACGTTCTTTAAATAATTACCAAGCCTCTCCACACCTTCAGTTAATCTCTTTAAAATATTCACCCCACCACGCTTTATCTACATCTAATCTCTTCAAAATTATTACCACCTCTTCTAACCTTCTAAAAATAATTCCTCCAAATTTCATCACCTACATTTAATCTTTTCAACAGAATTACCTCACTTTCCTTACTTACATCTAATCTTTTTAACCTAATTACTTTGCCTCTTTTTATCTACATACATATAATCTATTTATAATAATTACCATACTTCTCTATACCTACATATAATCTCTTTAAAATAATTAAAAACATTTTATAACCTAATCTCTTCAAAATAATTACCACACCTTTTGTCGATAATTATTATTTTGGCATCATTAATTGAATAAAGTTGTAACTGGATAAATTTGCAACTGAATGAAATTGTATGCTTCAATTGAGTATAATTAAGGAAATATCCAGCTGAGTAGGAGAGAGTGAAAACTACATGGACATTTTTATTTTTATCAATGGTAATATTGTAAAAGTACCAAAAGTTAATAATAATACATAGTAATGGTATTAGATTTGGTATATATAATTTTATGGTTAGTATTTGGCATTAAATTTGACATTCTACATTTTAATTGTAAATTAGACATATTTTACATCAAAGAAATTTCTAATATAACAGAAAGTAGTATGACATTTATTGTTTTCATGATTAACATGACTTACAGTTTGTAACATCAAACATAATTGTCAATCTTATAAAGTGATTTCATAATTAAAAAAAAATCAATTAATGTCGAAGGATAAAAAATACAATCAATTAAAAATTTGAATCTAGTTCACACTATGACCAATTCCATTCTTTCTTTTTTTCAAAAATAGTTTCAAAATGAAAAAAATAGCAAAAACACATGACCTTTCCAAAATTCATAGAGAGAATAAAATTATCCATTTCTAGCTCAGCAAACAACATAAGAATCAATTTTTGAAAAAAAGTCGCGGTCTAATTTCAATTTCTTAAATAAAAGGTTCAAAATTAAAAACCAAATGAAAGAATACTAATTCCCCAAAATAATTAAAAAAAATATTATCAATTTAAAATTCACATCCACCTCATATATGACCAAACATATTTTACTTTTTGGGGGCAAAAAAGAACAACAAAAGAACTTCGGAAATAAAAACAACAAAAACACTTCACCAAATTACTTCAGGAGCCAGCAGAAATCAATCATTTGAGCACTAGCAAACTTGGTATCAATTTTTGAAAAAGAGTCGGGTTTGATTACCTTTACCAGGGACCTTTCGATAAACAAGTTTCTTGGAGGGGTGATTTTCTTCCTCTTGGTCAGTCAGTTCGTGAAACTTAAGGAACGATGTCATTTTCGAAAATTCATTTTCACCCTTCACCCTACTTCTTCTTCTTCTTCTGTCAGCCCGGTGCATAATTACTTTAGGAGAAGGAAGATGCGAGTTTACGAAGCCTGAAATAAATAGAACATTTATTTAATAAAGTCAAAAACTAACGAAGCCATTTTTGACAGTAAATTCGCGCGGAGGTTCTGGAAGAAAAGAGTTAAGAAAGTAGAAGTGAACATTTATTTTTATTTAAAACTAAAGGCTGAAAACTGAGGACAGCATCTTTTAGTCTCGGAATAGTGTACATAAAGCAAGGGATGGAGTTAGGAGAAATGAAAATGTGTCTTAAGTATGTAGTCCATGTAAACAACTACGAGTCCTTGGAATCAGAAGGGGGCGCAACTCACTCCCCCCTCCCTCTTACATAACGAAGGCAAGTATCCTTAGAGGAGGGCGTAGAAAGAACAGAATGAATCAGAAATGGTGAAGATGATGAACTAGAATGATACTAGTGCTACTGCTGCTACTAATACTATTCCATCTTCTCCGATCTCCTTTAATACAAAGGTGTGGGGATTTAAAATACCCAGGCACAAATACAAATGACTCGAACCCTGTAGCGGGAGGTATTTGGAACCCCCCCTCCCAAGTTCTATTTAAGATCCCGTTGAGAGGTTAAAAGGAAAATCAACCGAGGTTGTGAGCCCAAAGGTAGGAAATCATAATTATCAGTTCATCTATGCTTCTGAACACGTTGAGGTGGGACACCTATGGTACACCGGTAGCTTCAAATAATTACCCCTTACTGTGTCGTAGAGATGTCGCACCAAAGTGTTACAAAAATAATGGGGGCCTTTGTAAACTTAAGTACACGAATACGCGACACTTACATGTGACTTAGGTACACGAATACGCCACACTTACATGTAATTTAGGTACACGAATACGCCACACTTACATGTGACTTAGGTACACGAATACGTCACACTTACATGTGACTTAGGTACACAAATACGTCACACTTACATGTGACTTGGGTACACGAATACGTCACACTTACATGTGACTTAGGTACACGAATACGTCACACTTACATGTGACTTAGGTACACGAATACGTCACACTTACATGTGACTTAGGTACACGAATACGTCACACTTACATGTTACTTAGGTACACGAATACGTCACACATGTGACTTAGGTACACGAATACGTCACACCTAAAAGAACAAGATCAACATACCTAAATTGCGTGCTCTCAATTATTCGGCCTTATGACTATATGACTATTTCAACAAGTGGGGCAATCCAACCCATAGTTAGTTTTATTTAAATAATTCCAGGACTAACCTTGGGAGAACCTTGGAAATTATATCATTCAAAAGAAAATGTAAAACAACATGAGGGTTTCAAATTTCGTTAGAATCGGTCGAATAGTTATGATGTTATTGCTTCCCCCAAAACATTGGAAAGTTAAATGGCTACCATGCGACCGACCGACCGACCTACAGACAGACATAGTAACTTATAGAGTCGCGTGCACACGACTAAAAACCAACGAGGACATCTCACGCTGAAAGCTTGTAAGAAGGGATCTGTAAAAAGGACCGTAGAAGATAGAGGAAGTGAATATGTAGGGAAGATACATATATAACGGCAGTCCCTCTTGCCGACACTGGGGACGGGAGGGATTTTGCCTTTAAATTTAGGCGCTCGTCTGGTGGCTATCGGCAAGGGCATAGCCACCGAAATATATTAGATTCGTATTAGGGTATATTAAACAACAAAAAAAAGGAAGAAAAAATACCAATAACAAAAACACAAAACAAAATGACAAAACTCAATTAAAAAAGAAAAAGCCCGCTCAGGTGCCGGCACCTGAGCGGGTGCAGATTTTGCAATGCATCGAGAGCACTCAGTGCGCTCTGTGAGTCGCTATAAATCACAATCCGAACAGTGCGCATAATCTTTCGTACCGGGTGGTTGGTGTATTGCAACCATGTCGTCAAAGGAGAAGTCAGAGCCCGGAAGCACCCCGGCGACTTCTAACAAGAGGAAGAATCTGTGTAGTCATCCGTGTACACTGGCACAGCTCCAGCGTGATACAGCAGGAGTTCCAAGAAAGTCGAATACAATACTCCCAGTGCTGTTTGGGAGCAGAGACGTGCCGATCAACTTTCAAAGGTGGTACTCTCCAGGGTGGTGTCCTAGGCAGAATCAGCGGCGTCACTGAGAGCGAGAGCTAAATCTAGCTATCGAAGGAGTTGCCTTCTCATCAACCCAAAAAGTCTTAGGGTAGTATTGGCGACTTAGGTCGGTATAAACTCCGTGGAGCTCGCCCACGAATGAAATGAGAGTCATTGGCGACCGAGGGATACACTAGGCTCGCGCATACAAACGCATAATGCGCTGTGTATGTAATAAAGCGAGCGGTATATCACCAACATCGAAAAGGACTATATCTACTGGCGAAGTACAAAAAGGCACCGGCCACCAAACCGAGACCAATGTGGTGGATCGAGTTCACCTTCCGAAATTTATGCTCGGTTTCGGATAAATAAAATTGTCATCCATAGTCTATCTTGGACCAAATAAAGGACGGTAAAAAAGTAAATAAGTAGCCTTATCATCACCCTAAGTGTTGAATGCTTCTGAACGATGAATGTTAATGGCAATTGTGAGGCATCAGTAAAAACAAGGTCATTTAGGAGCAGGGCCATGTTGGGATGAAGCCGTGAATGGTCAAAGAAACCGAAACTGCTGTACTCCCGCACAGCGAGAGATGCGGATTAGAGCCTATTGGAGTCGACATTCCAAGGTGGGCAGCTGGGATGCACCAAAGAGATAAAAAGATCGCCAAGGTAGAGATTAGCGAGAGTATCTTCAAAGATCGCCAAGATAGAGAGTAGCGAGAGCATTGTTGATGCTCAAGACAAAGAGATTGACACTTAGGACCCTCTCTGTAGCACGCTCTCTTTATGCTACAATATTTTAGAGCAGAGAGAGCTCCTCCACCCGTACGCGGAATTGACGATATCGCAAGAAATTGTACAAGAAAATTAAGAGATATTCCCTCGCCCACCTAGAATGGTGGGTCTCCATATTACCTATCACCACGCAGTATCATAGGTCTTCAGTTCGAAGAAGATTTTGTCGAAGTGCAATTTACGAAGGGCACGCAGATAGCATTTTCCATCCGGACCAGAGCATCCGACGTCAGGTAGAAATTGCGAAAGCCGCACTTTGTAGGAGGTCGGTGGCTTTTACTGTCCAGGAAATAGGCTAATAAAGGTGACCCCACGAAAAAACGGGCCCCAACTTTCGATAGGCCTCATTTCTTAATTTTCTGCAAGAATTAAATGAAACTTTGGTGATAACTAGTTTGTTGTGTTTAAAAACATCATATCAAAACATGAGATTCTTTGGACTTTTCTTCTTTATTCTAGAGCACGTGTTCGAGATGAGCTCCATTTAGCTCTGTGCATTTCTTGAGGCGCAACACAAAGTTGTCCATGACATATTTAAAAACCGACCGACTAATGGCTCTGATCTCCTTCCTAATAGCTTTTTTTAGTTCCGTGATGCTCCTGGATCTTCCTGCGTACATTCTGTCTTTAAGGTAGCCCCAGAAAACGAAATCTGGAGGGATAAGGTCTGGACTGCAAGGTACCCACTCAAAATCAGTCTAGAAACTGATCACACGGCCACCAAAGTTCTCTTTCAGCCAATCTCTGGACAGGTTTGAGGTGTTAGAGCTTAACTCACCTTGCTGGAACCACAACTTTCCCATAAGCGCCGGAAACAGGGTCTGCAGCTCCCTGTTAAAGGTTTTAAAGACCTCAACATACCACTCCTTGGTGACTCTCACTGTCGTGCCAGATTCTTCGAAGAAGAATGGTCCGATGATGCCTCTGGCTAAGATTGCAGTCCATACCGTGCACTTAGGGACTGTAGGGGCTTGTTGGCTACCTCATTTGGTCTGGAGGTCCCCCAGAAGACATTTATCTTCGAGTTTACCTTTCTTTTAAGATGGAAGTGACTTCATCTGAGATCCAAAGAAGGTTAAGGAAAGTTGGGGTCTCCTGAATCTTCTCCAGTATATTGACTGCCATAGCCTTTCTCTGCTCCTTTTCTGAGGCTGTAAGGGTCTGCTTCGTCTGTATTCTATATAAGTAGGCCTTTACATCCATTACTAGCACTCCCCTGCAAGTCTCACGGGATATACCGAAGGACTGACTTCGCTTGCGCACAGAGCGTTTTGGACTCTACTAAACTAACTCTCTCACGCTCTCGACCAGCTCAGCTGTACGCTTCCTGGGGCGTCCTGAATGGCTTGGACGGTTGTCACTCGCTGCATTGAGGTTCTACACTATCTCATAGTTTTCGAAGTGGTCCATCCAGTCCTGAATTCTGCTCTTGCAGGGGGATTTTTCACATTCGAACTGATGCACGAAAGTGTCCTGCACTTTCTTGAACGAGCCTGTCTTGTAGTAATGTTTGACGCAGTATATTCTTTTCTGGAGCTCCCATTGAAATCTAGTTGTGTTCACAAGCGTTGCTTATGTCATGTACTGAAAAGTACGGGTGATTAGTGAATGAATGAAGGATATATCACAAAAAGTGTGTGCCTGTCCGTTTTTTGGGGTCACTCTGTATAACATAACCAATTTCTATATAGACTGGCACACGCAGAGGCTTAAGAAATTGGATGGAAACCAGTTTAGGTGGGGAGATCTCTTCCAGGTTTGCGAAAAGCAAGCACAGTATCTATTCTTTATGAATCTGGGAATATACCTTCTCACCAGATCTTGTTAAAAAGGGCTAGAAGAAAAGCTATGACTCGCTTATCCAGGTTTTGAAACATGTCATACATGATACTGTTCAGACCATGGGCAGGTATTCGCGCATAAGACGAGGCTAGAAACCAGCTCACTTTGCTTAAACAGGTCGTTGAAGGGTTTCTCACCTCTGGAGTTAAAGTCTAGTTGACGGCCTTCGAGTCCACGGCCTACTTTAAATGCTAGCAGAGAACTCTTATAATGCCAAGAAAGCGGTCGGAGAGGACTACGTGACAGACTCGGGGGGTCTGAAATTAGGGGCTGCACTTGCTGCAAGACGGGAGTGAGGAAGGAGTCCTACCAAAACATGCCCCGAATCTTTTTGACTTGCTTCCTCACCTCTGCAAGAGGGTTTTATTTAGTTGAGGAAGACACGTACACCATTCAAGAAAAGCAGCGAGCGTGCTTCGAAACGTGCCGGAACCTTGGCTCTTGCTCCGGGAAATTCACACAATTTTAAATAGTTCGGACGGCGCTTGTAGCGCATATAGGCATATTGTTTCTTTCGTAGGTTTGTTTCACACTCGGACAACCACCAGGGAAGCGGACGGCGTGCAAAAATGGCAAACTTTTGAGGAATAATATGCGCGCCCGCGGCGCTGAAGGTACCGGTGAATAAATCAACAACCTTATCAACCAACTTAAACTCCTCGACTGATATAGTAGAAAAGTCTTATCTCATGGAATGCGGGCAACCGCGCACGCTCAAAGTACTACCGAGGTGGTTTCTTAGGTGGTAGTAGCCCAGCAAAGATAGTTGAATGATAGAAGAGTTCTCATACAAAATCGTGGTCTGCGTTTGGTGATCACAAAGCTCAATGGAAACAAGAAAATCGATCAGTTCTTGGATAGTAATAAGGGAATTCACAAATCACCAGCTCTTAAATCAGGTTTGCTAGGACCTGGCAATTAGGGGAGAGAGGAGTAACCCCCAAGAAGTGGTGCCTACCGTCCAAATGCCCAGGGAAGAGAAAGGACCTCGGCAACATGGCCAAGACGCGATGAAATTCCATCACATCTGGGTCAGCTGATGGTCAAATTATACACATAAACTGCCTATTTAAGTCTCTTTACCGCCGCCACCTGTGAAGAGGTTTTTAAAATAAAAAAGAGAACGGAGAAATCATATGGGATGCAAATTGGACATTCACCTGCCCAATCTCCAACCCGTGCTGGTGGGGTTACAAACCCCTTATATCCGGAGAGGTTGGGTAGGGAACATACACTCAACATAGACTCCTGACGGCAAACAACTAAATAGGAACCATGGAAACGAGCACCCACGGCCCCTCTGAATTAGCCCGGAGTCCACAACAATTCCAGTGAAGAAAAATGCTCTCCTGGTCTAGTTAGGGGGAGGTGCGAGGGCATTCCTTAACGTAAATACCCTCACATAAATGGTCGTAGTCTACTTGGAGGCTGAACTCCAGGGCTGCTAATATCGGAAAGCACATAAGGCCCTACTTCCTTCTAGGAATTTGCTGGAGGAAGGTTGGATCGGCATGCGAGCCCTTACCTCTTCCTACTTCAAAACCTTTGATTTACTTGGCAGGTTTGGGTCGGGGAGCTTTCTTTATTTAGAGGGCGCGACTTTCTTATGCACCCTTTCCCTCCTAAAAGGGGGGCCAAGTGCCAAAGTTTCCTTGTTGCTACATTCCTCTCGGGCTCAGGTTTAGAAGCCTTGGAGCCTAGCTTTACCTCGCGAGGGCCTCATTTGGACATCTGATCTCGAAACGAAGTGGGTCCTGAGCGAGTACTCTGTAGTCTCGTTGCCTATTTCGGCGCGCCTCCCTCCAACGGGAAAATTTAGGAGCAGGCATACCTGCGTCCAGAAAGGATACAATTCATGGGTATAAGAAGGGGGGAGGGCTGTATCTAATAGGCTACGCCACCCCTTGCTCCTCTAAGGATATTTCCTCTATCTAAAGTTCCCATGGGTGGCACTGATAGCGCGTGCATTTGGGTGATGGTGGTCCCTCTGGAAAAGAAGGGGCCACCGCTTATCCAACGAGAGAGTCGCACGGGAACGACTCTGAATAAATTAATGAAGGGAACTTCCCTTACCCGCATAGATGGAAGAGGGAGACAAACACTCGCTTCTAGAAAAAGTTTGTAGGGGCCCCTGGAGAAACATAGACGAGCGTGTTTTCTTTAGAGGTGAACTAGCAGTGGAGAGTGGACGGAGGGGAGCGTCTCTACCAGTCAACCTAGTGTTGTCGGGGTCTTCACCCACCTTAACTCTAAGGTAGGGAGAGGTGTTTTCTTTCTCTTTGGTTGTGGGAACTTTCAACTTTGTCAATGCATTTAACCAAAATTTAAAAAATGTGGGACCCTATATTGGATAAAATAAGGGCGGTAGTCCATATCCCGCATCCAGCTGTTCCAGCCAATCCCGTCTCGGATTTTGGAACCAGTCCTTGGCTCCATCTATGGGTGCTTAAAAAAGATAGTTTTCGCAATCTGTTTAGTACTTTCACCTCACTGGAAGTTGCCCAGTGGACGGTAGCACCCAAAAGGGTGCAGCTCCCCCTGAACAAACAGAAAGGCAAGTGTGATAAATTGGAATCCTTTGCAGTCGCACTAGTCGTGAGCAAGAGAGTCCGGATATGAAGATCTGTCATGTGACAGTGCCAGAGGCGTGACCCTAGACTTTTAGTTGGTCTGGTCACCAACAAGGAAGCAGAGCCTTTCCCCATGAACATCCCCGCCTTACGCACCCTCATACACCCGCAAGGAGGTGGTCATCCCATTACACGCAGGAAAGGGATTATTGGAACGTAAACCGATATTCCCTTTATTCGCGCCCCAACGCCTGGTCCCCTCAAGGCCTAGTATCTTTCAACCTGTGGCGTTAAAGGGCGTGGTTTGTTGGTGTTGCAAAGCTTCTTTCCTGACACAGTATAAATTAGCTGGCCAGGTCATATAGCTAGATAGAGGAAGGAATAAGGAAGGAAAGGAGGGATGCTTGTAAAAAGAGAGGGTGCATAGAGGGACCGAGGGGACGCACGTCTTCCCTAGGCATGGCTAGAGTTGAAATCAACTATGTGAACCAGTCCTCTTTCTGGAAACCCGGCCGGGAGGACGTGCCCTAGGTGTAGCAGTCTACACAGGGTCGCCCCCCCCCCTGAGGGTCAGGGAGTTAGTGTTATTTAGTTGTTTTAATTTGATAGACAGAAAAGCATAAGTCTTCGTTCTTTCAACACCCTCGTTCTTTTTATTAAATTTAAAGCGAACACCAACGAGGATATCTCCACGAAATGGTTTGTGAAGAAAGATTTCTAGAGAAAGTGGTGAAGATGGAGGAAGTAAAAAAAATGCCACCTTCAATCCAAAGCATTAGGACCAGGAGGGACCCTAATCCTGCAGATGTCGGCTGCAGCACACTCATGTGACATCTGGAGGCTTGTCTGCCACCCCTGCCCAAACGCACACAGTTTGTCCACAGCCACAATGCCTTCTGGGAATCCACGGTTATATACATATCTTCCCCATATTTTAACCTCCTCCATCTTCACCACTTTCTGCGTGTTTCGGCCTCGTTGCTATTGCGGTTTAAATTCGAAAAACGAAAAAAATGTCAGATGCAAAATGGTTGCCCATTTTACACCTATCCCCATCCCTGCGGGTCCAACGACCCGAAACGTATTGGGTTGATTTCCCTTTAAATTCTTACCTCGCTCCGCATTCGTGTTATTGAATCCAGTAGACCTTTGGCCGAAGCCTCCGGGTTTCTGCTGGGCTGGAACTTGACAAAGGGGAAGTTTCTGGGTTGGACCTTGACCAAACGGATGTTTCTGGGTTTCATTTCTCAATGCCCTAACACAAGATGCCCAACCACTCGGAGACGATTCATTCTTCCTCCGTTTTCTCTCATTACCCAGCTGAGGTTCCATCCACGAATGGGCAGACGGTAAGGTCGGGTGTGTGAATGAAGACTGCCGGGTTATTTTACTCTCGTGTGTGTGGGGTGTATCGTTGAATATGGGGATATTCTCTAGTTCAGAACTAGACGCAAATAACTCATTCTCTCGATAAAAACGAGATTTGTATTGGCCACTTGAATACAAATTTTCAGTGAAGCTCATTTCAAGAGTATCGTCGGTAAAATGGCTAGAACTAGGGGGCTGGAAGTAGGAAGATACAATATGACGTGAATAGCTTGGGCCTGGGTCTGCCACATTACTATGCTCCCTCTCCAGATATTCTTTGGGGTTAAAAGTGACCGTTTCGTTAGTTCGCTCTATCTGCATCACGGCTGTGATGTTCAAATCTGTATGACCAAAGTGTAGATCTGAACTGCTCAAGGAAGAATTTGTGACATCAAATCCTTCAGAACTTTGATTCGGCGAGTGGTATCTCGTATCTGTATCCAGAGTCCCACTACTACTGTTAAAATATGGGTAAGTTTCACGGCTGGTTGTATGAATTCCATCATCGAAGTTGTTGACATGTGAGGTTGGAAGTGGTTGAACCATTCTAGTAGGGCGAAAATGGTCTTCAGTTGGACAAGAAGTAGATTCGCAATTATTACTTCCAGTTTCTCTATGAACTACGCGGTAAAACATCTGAAACAGAAGGAGATTTTTTTTATGATTCTTAATCTCAAAACTACTATTACCTACTTTTCTTATATTACTTGGCTTGTGAATATACATTTTATGTCTACCCAAATATATATGAAAAATCAGGCTCCATACTCATTCAATCCAACGTCCTCTGACATGATACAAGAGTTGCAACTGAGCCATGATCGAGTAAAAGAAAACAGCTTGAATGTGTTTCTTCAATGGCCAGATATCTCATACAGTCGCGGCCAAAGGTTTTCGGACAGGTCGGAAATTTTAGGTAATAAATAGCAATAAGTTATAAATGCCCCAAACAATCAACAAGAATGAACAAAATACCTAATTTTCCAAAACATGTAACATCAACAACAAATAACTTAAGCAGATAAAGCTCTGTGAAAATTACAGCAAGACCAAACTGATACAAGAAGCTCAGTAGCATGGCAAGAGTCGCTTGGCAGTAATGAGAGTATTTATTCTTTGAGGAATGCTCTCCACGAGGGTGTGACTCCTAAGGGGTTTGATGCTGAGCCACTCTTTAGTGATGACTGCCTTCAGTAGTTCATTGGTTGAGGCTGGTTGACGACGTCTAACAGCCTCTTTCAGGTCATGTCAGAGATTTTCCAGTAGATTCATATCCGGAGATTGAGGGGGCCAGTTCATCACCCTGATTATTGTCCCGGAACCACTGTTAAGTGGACGCAGACTTATGATATGGGGCATTGTCCTGCTGGAAAATCCCATTCCAGGCATTTCTAGAGAGATAATGCGCTTAGGGCAGCATGTACATAATTTCTCAGGACGGCTTGGTAGCTCTCTTAATTTATGATGTCACCACAAACGGCGAGACGATCCATCCCTAGACTTGACATGCAACTTCATACCATTACAGAGCTGCCAGCATGATTTACTCCAGGCACTATGCACTCTCGATTCCTCTACTCCCCTGGCCTCTTGCGAACTAGAACTTTGCCTGGAGTCGAAAACAACTAGAATGTAGACTTGTCGGACCATAAGACACGTTCCCACTGAAGCATGGTCAAGTTGCGGTCAGCAATTGCTCAAACCAGTCAACATAGCTTCTGATGAAGGCTGATCAGCGGCTTCTGGCGGGCTATAAATGAGTTCAGGCCTTGTTCAAGCAGTCTGCAAGGGACGGTTCTGGCGGATGCATTACGTAGCGCCCTCCGTCTATTCATATTGCAGCTAGACCTCGATTTCCTCATGATCCAGAAGGTCCACGCAACGCAGAGAGCTATCGTCACTTTCGCATTAAGCATGGTTCAGAGCTCCATATTTATGCTAACCCCAGGGAAATTCAATTTGATGCTGGGAAACGGGGTAGTGCGACGAATATCAAGATCTTAACGGGTTTTGTAACCCTTCCTTTCAGAACGATCGTCGTGCAGCGTGCCCATCAAACATTTCCTTCCAGGTATGGTTACGTGTTATCTCCTTTATCATATCATTATCAAATCCTGTGGACATGCAATATCATCTTGCTAAACAAATATGATGCGTTATATGAAGATGCATGATGTTTTTTTACATGTCCTACATTTCAAGTTTAATAAAATCAAGAATAATTTTGTGATCATAATGAATCTTTCAGAAGCTGTTGGTAATCGTTGTGGAGTTTGAGTCCTAAAATAGCTAATTGATTCATTTATTTTTGTAGAAGTTATGCCAGTTTGAGTGAAGCGTTGATTTTTAAAAACTTTCGCTGAACTTTCAGATATTTATTGACTATTAAAACCAATTTTATTTTAACTAATTTTATTTGCTTAAAATTTACAAAATATAAGACTACTAATCAGTTTGCATAATTAACGTAACTTAATTTATTTGAAGATTCTTTTCAAATGCTGACCATTCTTCTCATAACATTCATTTACTTGTGACGAAGTTGCTCTCATCACTTTTTTCAAAAGTTCTTCATCGATGTTATTAATTTCTTCAACGATATTACTTTTTAGTTGTTGGATACTTCTAAGATTATTAAGGTAAACACGATCTTTTAAATATCCCCATAAAAGATCGGGGGATCTTGGAGGCCACTTAAATTCAGTGTTTCGAGAAATGATTTTTCTCTCAAGTTTCGTCTTAACAACTGCATTGTTTCATTCGATGTATGTGATGTTGCACAAACTTGCTGGAAAAACAGTTGTCGTCTATTTCGAAGCCTTCGAAAGTTCGTTAAAAAATATTCTTCAAACATGTGTCGGTATCTTTCGCCATTCACAGTGATTGAATTTCCATTTTCATTCTCATAAAAATACGCCCCAATGATCTTCTGAGGTGTGGCTTTGCAGGATGCAGCTCTTTCTGGTGTATAGATTCTGGGTTGTGATCCGACCATATTCTGTTGTTATGTTTATTATTGTATCCGCTGAGATGAAAGTGCGCTTCGACAGATATTATCACGGGCAGTACATCAACTTCCCCAAATTTCCGTCTAAATTCTTCTGCAAACGATTTTCTTTTCGCGAAATCGTTGTCTTCAAATTTTTACACAACCTGAATCTTGTATGGCTTAAGTTTCAGTTTTTTCTTCATTACATTGTATGTTGCACTTTTTGACAATCCCACTCGTTCTGATCTTCTTTTCAATGATTTCTGCGGCGACCGTTCGACGTTTTGACGCAACTCTTTAATTTTATGTCAGCACGCCCTTTTCGTTCATCTTGTACACTACCGGTGTCTCGAAATTTTTTAATTAGTCTGCATAACGCTCGTTGTGATGGTACGTCTTGAGCTCCTCCTTCACATCTCATCCGTCATTGTGTTGTAACCACTCAACAGTTGCATCTGAAGAAGGTTTCAACAATTTTTTTTGTCCAATTATTTCCAGTAGCTTCCATGTTTTCAGTTTTAAAAAATTCTTAATCATGAATTTTGCTAGAAATTTTTCTCCTTTTATAGTCTAAGAATGACTATGATGCTGGTAAATTTATTACTTCAGAATTTTCGCGAAAATTTTGCTAAGAATCGAACATTCCCAAAATCACTTTTTTAAACAAAACTTTTTACACTTTCCGTTTCTAGCAAAAAAAAGGTCGATTTACTAAAACTGGCATAACTTCTAAAATAATAAATGACTCAATTAGCCTTTTAGGACAAATAACTTACAACTATTACCAACAACTTCTGAAAGTTTCATTCTGATAGCAAAAAATATTTTTTATTTTATTAAACTTCAAAAGTAGGACATGTAAAAAAACCCACCCTGTCTTTTGACTATAACATCCTGCATTCGGATGCCAGGAATTCATACATATCAATTAAATTACTATTTTAGACATTTTATAAAGAGTTAAAAGGATCTTGTACTTTTATGTTGTTTTCCAGATGTATTAGACATATGCATGCAAACATACATCAACATATTCATAAACATGCCCAGAGAATAAGAAAATCTCCAGGTGTCTGAAAACTTTTGCCAGCAGCTGTACTCTCCCTTTAAGGGCAACTACGTGTAAAATTTTGTGCATTATTGGAGAAATAAACACAAACTAACTCTCACCAGTGTTCCAAGACTACAGTTGCCGAGAGGACAAGTGCTAAAACAAGTTGTGAATGCTAAAACGAGTGACAGGAAATTGTCCGCATCTACAAATTGGTGGAACTCAGACCGAAAAGAATTGCAACTGTCATTCCTTTAAAGATAGGAGCTATCCGCAATGAGGCCTAATATACCAAAGGTACTTAATTCTTCATCGGTTGTGCTTATGGTTGGACACTATCTTATTCAGCTTTGTGTACTGGCAACTGTAAACAAAGTGGATGCTTTATGCTCTCGAAATATTCTTCTTAAATTGTTTATATTATTAAAGAGTAATCACCAAGTGCTGATTGCGGAATACTACCTGAATAATTTTCTCTGGAATCCAGGGAAGGTTTGCTATCAGAAAATTCAAATCTGCTGTCAAGAGCTTTTGCAGTGGTAAAGCTGTTAGCATTATCTGCAAATGAAGAGAAAACATAAATATTAATATATATATATATATATATATATATATATATATATATATATATATATATATATATATATATATATATATATATATATATATATATATATATATATATATATATATATATATATATATATATATATATATATATATATATATATAAATTGGGGAAATCGTTATAGCTTTAAACCAAAAATAAAAGAAGTTTCAAATTCCTTTTATTAATGAGGTCTGTCAAATGCACGAAAATAGTGGAGGATTCATTTAAATTAATGGGAAATTGATGATTAATTGGGAGTTCCTATTTTTCTGCTAACCAAAGGGAGATTTCAATTTGATGTTGGGAAAGAGGGTGGTGTGAAGAACATCCAAATTCTGGTGGGTTTTGTAACCCTTCCTTGCGGAACGATCAGAGGCCTAGAAGAAGTGTGCCCTTTCCTGAGTATTAGCAACTAAGAGGGTTTGCTCGAACTATGCTATATCATCATCATTATTACCATCTCTACTACTCTCCCACAAAAGAGTAGGTTGGTAATTATCAGCGGCAAAAAAGGCCTCTTCCATCTGACAAACGTTTATATCCTTCAATCACATAACTGCCAATCCCACTCTCACCCAACGCCACCACTATTGGGCCTTTTAAGCAATATGATGAAATTCGCAATTGCATCTCATCCAATCACGGTTAATTCCTAGGAATAAGAACCCCAGAAAACGCTTTTACAAGCCCCCCTCTCCCGGGAGCCGCACTTTTCACACACAATTTTATCCATTTTTCGCTCTGAAAGTTCCCTTACACATAATCTACCTATATTGTACGTGGTCTACCACCCCCAACCTCAGGGAGAGGGGGGCACCATGTGTAGTCTGTTACACTTGGTACCAGGAGGAGCTGAACGCCCTCCCGGCCTGAGTTCAAATTATTAATAAAGCCCCGTCACTCGGTTGACTAGAACTTTGACGGGGCATGGGGAAATAGTTGGTGCGCTTACCCTATTGTGTTTCTCTATCTGTATACCCTTAACCTTTTGTCTACCTGCACTAGATACCTGAAGGAACTGTTCCCTCGCGGACCTAGTGCAATTTAGGGAAGCCACCTCAAAGGGAAAAGCGTTGCTACAAGGGTGCGAACACCAACCATTAACGCATCTATGTTGGAGACCTGAAGAGTCCGAAAAACCGAGATGGGATAGGCAGAAACGGCTGGACGTGGGCTATACCTCGCCACCTTTTTTTCACTTTTTGAAAAGCCACAAGGTTGGGTATTTTCCTGTTGGCAGATTTCATTTTTCAATATTTTGAATTACATCCTTCTTTCAATATCTTCCCAAGACCTCGGTGTTGGAGCAGATGAGGGAAACCAACACAGTATCACTCCCACCGATGGAGGGGCTTCCCTCCAACCATTTGTAAGCCCCAAAGGGGTTTTCCCTTGCCATCTTCGGAGCCGCCCTCGGGTAGCTACACCTATGTGATGGAGGTGGCCCCCTATGCCTTCTTAGGGGCCCCTCCATGATTCTTCTAGCGGAGAAGGTGTTTCCTCCTCTCTACTTGATACGGGTTCGGGGGATTCCCCATTGTGTAGAGTTGCTTCCAGGTGACTAGAAGTGGGTACCACTTTGCATTCTCAGGAGCTCCCGAAGAACACGGAAAGGCAGGGAAATCGCCGCCTAGCTTCACACCCATCCCGTTAGGGGCAGGTGGACTACCACAACTCCCTTAAAGGAGTAAGAGGCGGAATCGTTTCCCGGGCGCTACCTAGACACATCGTAGATCCGAGGTTTGTAACACTGATGGGGGCCAACATGCCCGCTCCCCCTTCTTTCTCCATGTCAACCGGCATGCTGGACCTAGTGCAGTTTGTGACACATCATAGTCCTTATTTGTCTCCGGTCGGGATGCCCCACCTGAGGTGGAGATAGTCCCGGAGGTTTTCATGCTCCAGATTGTATGGTCTTCCGTGGAAGTGAATCTGAGTTCGGTCCCTAAATTACACCGAACCTGAGTCACCCCCTGTGCAAGGATTTCCTGAAACAACGCGGGCCCACGAGGTCTCACAAGGAGAGGTGGAACCTCCTCTCCCACCTGGTGATCCCTCGTCGTTCAAAACTTTCTCCATCTCGGAAAAGGATAGTGCTGAGTTTAGTCCGTCCGGCCCTGGGGTCCTTTCCGTGGGTGGAGAAAAGCGGGCTCACTTCCAGCCCTCTTCTCTAAAAATAAACGAAAGGGAAATAATAAGTTAAAGGGGGCTAGGGAAATCTCTAGCGTCGAAGTCGGCTGACGGTGGAATGTACGCGGAAAATAACAGTTTCTCTCCTATCCAGGTTTAGCTGCCCTGTAACTGCCTGAAGGTGACGTATTTATAGCAAATAGAAGAACGGAAATATCATGCTGGGTGTAAATCGTGCATCCTCCTCCCATCCCCATCCCGTCTAGGTGGGGTCGCAAAACCCTTATACACCGCATGGTTGGGCAGGGGGCACCGGTCCAGCATTATCTCCTGCAGAAAAATAGCTAACAGAGAACAGGAGGAGATTAGCCTCCGCAGCTACTCTTAGTTGGCCCAGACTTCTAGTCAATTCCATTTGAGAAATATGCCCTTTAAACCCAACTCGGGAGAAATGCGGGGCCCTCTTCGAAAAGAAAACCACCACTGCAGTGGCTATACTCTTTCCGAGTGCAAAACCCCGGGCGTGGTTGGCCAAACAAGTCACTAAAGGCGTTGTCGCCTCCTAGGATTTATCTGGGGAGGTTGGGCTCGCAATGCCAGTCTTTTCCTCCCTCCGCCTCGAAACCATTGACGAGTGGGGCGGCTAAGGTAGCGGGGTCCCTCCTTTGGAGGATACACCGTCGCAAACCACCATTTAACCCTTCTGTAGGGACATAGGAGCCAAAGATCCTTTACTAGTGTCCTCCTTTTGAGGGGCATATTTAAGAACTCCAGCAGGCGGCCTTCAAGGCCACCTTCAGGGTAGTTGCTTCCTGTGACTCTAACGACTCGGTCAAGGCGCGTGGGCGTTTCGCCTTACGAGAAACGGTCACGCTGGGCGGAGAGAGGAGCTCTGGTTTAAGCTGGGCCTGGGTTTGAACCCTTTTTACTTCCAGCTCTACCAGGGAAGCACCCAGGAAGGGGGGGAGTAGAACCCGCAGAAGGGTTCCAAATATGTGAGGAAACGACCGTGTTCATAGGCCTGGAGGTGTCAGGATCAGAGGGGGCCTTTTTTAATTGAGATATAGTACGTCCCACGCAACGTTGGGCGCACCCGGAGCAAGTTTTTAGCCCCGCGGAATGAGAAACTATCTGCAGCCAGAACGGGCAGGATTTCCTTCTCTAGGAGGTACGCACCACATTTCTTCGAAGCAGCAGGGTATGGCTCTCCGCTATGGACACACTTGGCTATACACGATAAGGATTTATCATGTACGGCCTTGAAGAAACTTACACAAAGTTCGAGTAAACTAGATTTTGCACGTCTACATGAGCGATTCGTATCACGTAGAGGTTTTAGTAGTAGCACCCACCCGGCAGTGGCACGAATGCCGTCACGCGGGAGTGATACCGACCGGCACACACCGACTGCTTTCTTGTCATTACCTGTGAACGGATAGGGAGGACCAACGCTGGTGTAGAGATGGAATAGCCCATGGGCGACTCCAAAAAAAGGGTTTAGGTGGGAGCCACCGCACTCGTAGGTTTTGGAGACGAGTAAACTTCCTCTCCTGTAGAAGAGGATTGGAGGGGCCCATGACAAAGCCCATGGAGAGGCCTCTTCCTATTCTAATGTGACACTGCCTGCGGGCGGCTCCAAAGACTGCAAAGAGGAAGCATCTTGGCAGCGTATAAAAGGTGAGAGGGCAGCCCCTCCACCGGTCGAAGAGGTCTCTCCTTTTCCCTCGCCCTCCCTCACACCTGCGCAAGGCGAAGCCGCACTTGGAGGCGGATCTCCGTGCGCCTGCGGTCGCCCACTATTTCCTTCAACTGTAACCATGATAAATTTATAGAGAAAGAAAATTGCATGGGAAGGAGATATTATGACCTCGCAATACGGAAATTGAGAGAAAAGTCTTCACTGGATCAAAAAATTCCATAATGTGATCATTTAAACATATTCAGCTCACGGGTTCGAACTAAGATGGGTCTTGATAACACGGCCCGCCATTCAGGCGAAATTGCCCTCTAGCTTTGACCACCTTACATCTGTACTGGAAGGAGTTGAGCAGAGTCGACGGCCCAGCACACCCTGTAACTAATATTTGCCTAAATTGTGGGGGGGCTTTCGGTCTTCGCAGCAGGTAGGGACCTCACGGTTTACAATGCCACTCGGTTAAGGACTTATAAGAGGACGAAAGTTCGCCGAGCAACCAGAAACTTGGTAGATAAAAGAGCAAACTTGGAAGTGTGTTGGCGGGAATGTAATATAGAGAAGTAGAGATAGACAGGCCGACTAACAAGTAGGTTGGATAATTACCTATTATTATGATACCCCGGCCCTAGGTGATTTTCCGGGATGGCGTGCATTCCACCCAGGAACAAAGTCTAGCGAACCGAATTCTGTCCAGGTTCGAATAGTTCCTTCTGGTGCAAGTGCAGGTATACAAAAGGGTGAGGAGAGAGTTCGGCAAAAAAGAAGTAGCGCTGTGAGGGAGCGAAAGGGAAATGCACCAACAACTTTCCCAAGCCCCATCAGAGCATTCAAGTCAAACCAGTGACAAGACCTCCCTAATTTGAACTCAGGTCGGGAAGATGTGCAGCTGCTCTTGGTATCAAATGCAACAGGCTACATAGGGTACCCCTCCTGCAAGGCAAAGCTAGGCAAATAAACATAATTATCCCTCATAACAAACTGAAGCCCTCTTGAAAAGTACATGGTCGATAATTTTCTTCCATTCCTGAAGTCCTACCTGTGCCGCGATGGGGTTGATGCAAGGCAAACTCAGAAGGAAACTTTCATGCTGAAAAAGAAAATTCATTGTTTTTTTATAAATGAAAAATAGCGGGAGCGAATGATTTGGCATGCGCTGGGTGCAAGACAAGGTTGCGCGATATCGCTATGGTTGTTTAATATCTTTATAGATGGAACACTGCGAAAGGTAGGTATGGGAATAAGAGAAACGCGAGTGAGGTTGATGAAGAATGGAATGGCGAGGGATGGGTTCTGTCTATCTTGGTATATGCCGATGACGTGGTTGTCGGTGACTGAGAGTAAGGGGGGTTTATAAGTGTTGATTGTAACTTTTGACACTGTGTGGGAGAAGCGGTCTAAAGTGAATACCGAAAAGAGTAAGGTAGTGGTACCTGGGTGTGAGAATTGGGTTGGATGTGCTATCTGAGTCCGTGGTGTCACACTTGAACCACCGCGAATTTTTAAGTATCTCTAGACTGCATTGTAAGTGAAGTGGTGCAGATAAAGCAGATTGCAACCATAAGGTTTTGATTGTAAAGGAAGTCTCAGGGGTGGTTAGGCTGTTAGTGAATATTAAGGATGTGGGTGTGCAATGTGCCAGAAATATGTATGAGAGGGTACTAGTGCCAACGTTGGTGTATGGGAGTGAGGCTACAGTATGGAAAGAGAAGAATAGATTTCGAGTGCGAGCAGTGAAAATGAACAAATTGAGAGGAGTGGTTGGTGTGCGAAAGGTAGACTGAGCGAGAAACGAGTGGATAAGAGATGTTTATGGGGTGGAAGAGGTTGTGACTCCGATGTTCTGAGGTGGTATAGGCATGAAAGAATTAACGGATATAAATAGACTTGTGGAGAGAACATTCGAAAGTGAGTGTCCGGGTGTGAGAATGGTTGGAAGAGCGCGTACAAAGTGGGTTGCTTATGTAAATGAGTGTTTGAGAGGGAAAGTGCCGACGGGAGAGGAAGTGGATAATTTTGGGTCTGATGAATGTTTATGGAGTGGGTTTGTGAGGGGGCGTGATAGGGACCTTCCGTCCAGGAATGAACCGTGACTGGGAGATATGCTACAGCACATAGCGCTCCATCACTATGAAGGGGCATTTTGGTGGGGAAAAAATAATGGGGAGGTAGTTTTTAGTGGGGTTGAAGCTCGCAAGCCCCACTTTGTGGGAAGCTGATTGATGTTAAAATCTTAGCAAGGCCAACAGACCTAAGTCGCGTGCTCTCAATTTTCGGACTTTTGACATTATGACCATATGACCTTACGACCTTCAAAACTTTCAAAAACTCAATTAAAAGTAAAATGGTTACCATCCGACTGACCAACCTACGGACCGACATAGTAATTTATAGAGTCATGTGAGCGCGACTAAAAACAAAATTTTATATTAAATGAGCCTCTTTATCTTTCAATCTAAGGCCTCTTCCTTGCTCTTCCGCAATACCACAGACCTGTTTTGGGATCTTTGTTACACATCACAACGGGCAAAAATCTTCGTCTCCGCTTTTATGTTAATACAACCCCTGCTGCCTTGTAGGTTAACCTTTTGAGGTAAAGGTTATGGGAGTAAAACCAGATTACAAATCTTTCCTCTGGTGTAGGGAAAGAGTATGCCAGACCTGCTGCCTATCTAGGCAAAGGCTATGGGAGTAAACCCAGAAAGAAAATCCGAGGGTGGAGGGTTGGGAACCCCATCCCCTTGTATCTTTCTTTCCAACGAAGGAATCAGACAGTGATAAGGGGGAGGATAGACGAAAGCTTATCCAAACCTTAAATATTGGGGCCTTGAATGTGCGTGGTTGTAGTTCAAGTGAGGAAAAGAGGGAGGAGATCGGAGACCTATTTAGAAGTAGGTCTCTCGATGTTTTGGCATTGAGGGAGACAAAGCTAAAGGGAGTAGGCGAAGTTAGCTTTGGAAGTGGGAAGGGCAGAAAGTCTGGAGTGAGTGAAAGTAGTAGGGTTAAAGAAGGTGTGGCACTAATAGTAAGAGAGGATCTGAAAGATTGTGTGAGAGAGTGGCGTGAGGTTTCGTTAGGACTGATGTGGGTACGAATGAATATTGGTTCTGAGAAATGGGTGTTCGTTAGTGCGTCTGGTCGAGGGAAAGAGAGGAGTGAAAAGGAAATTGAGAGGTTTGGAAATGGATTGAGAGTGTGTGTGCAAGGTTTTGATTATAATAAAAATGTTGTTGTGTTGGGTGATTTGAATGCTAGAGTGGGAGAGGTGCCAGTAGAAGGTGTGATTGGTAAGTATGGAGTGAGTAGAAACAATGAAAGTGGTGAAAGGTTAGTGGAGTTTTGTTTGTAATGCGAGTTGGTAGTAGGGAACACCTTCTTTAACAACAGAGGTGTTCATAAGTATACCTGGTGTAGATATGAAAGAGGAACGCCTGTGAAGAGAGCATTAATGGATTATGTGTTGGTGAGTAAGAGGATACTTGATAAGCTGTTGGATGTAAATGTGTTGAGAGGTGTAGCTGGTGGTATGTCCGATCTTTTTTGGTGGAAGCAAGATTGAGAATGGGGTATGGCTGTAGGAAAAATGGAAGGAAGTGTGATAGAGTAAGAATCATGGTTGAAAAGCTGGATGATGGGGGAGTAAGAAGAGAATATCAGAGTTTGATAGAGTCTAAATGGAATGAAGTGAAAGGAGAAGAAAAGAAGGAAGTGGAAGAAGAGTGGCAGATGTTCAAGGAAACAGTGATTGGTATTGTGACAGAAGTGTGTGGTAAGAGAAAAGTAAAAGGAAAGGGTATTATAAAAAAATAGCAAATGGTGGAATGAAGAGGTGAAAAAGGTGGTATGCGAGAAGCGATTGTTATTTGAAAGGTCGCTGCAAGATAAAAGTGCTGAAAGTTATAATTTATTCAAGGAGAAAAGAAAGGAGGTTAAAAGGGTGGTGAAATAAGCGAAGAGAATTGCGAAAGAAAGGTGGAGTGAAAGATTAGTGAGATGTTTTGAAAGAAATAAAAAGATGTTCTGGAAGGAAATAAAGAGAGTAAGGAGAGCTGAATCAGGTATGGAAACGTGTGTGAAAGGTGCAAATGGAGAGGTACTGGTTGAAGATGAGGATGTGCGGAAAAGATGGAAGGAGTATTTTGAATGCTTGCTGAATGTAACGGATAACACAAGTGCTGAGATTATGTTTGTGGCAGCCGAAGGGAGGCAGATGGGTGGTGTGAATGTAATGGATGAAAACATTAATGCTAGTGAAGTTGAAAATGCGGTAAAGAGTTTGAAAGTAGGAAAGGCTGCGGGTATGGATGAGATACATGGTGAATGTTTAATGTATGGTGGAAAAGTCCTTACTGAATGGTTGGTAAAGCTGTTGACTGTGTGTTTTATAGCAGGACGTGTGCCAAAGGCTTGGAAGTGTGCAGTGGTTGTGCCTTTGTATAGAGGAAAGGGTGATATGCGCGATTGTGCTTCCTATAGGGCGATTAGTTTGTTATCGGTGGTTGGTAAAGTGTATGGAAAGATTTTGATTGAGAGAGTAAGAAATTTTACAAATGAGTCAATTGGAGAAGAACAGTGTGGTTTTAGAACAGGACGAGAGTGCAATGACCAGGTGTTGCAGTAAGACAGATATGTGAAAAAGCAACCAGGAAACGTGAGAAGGTATTCTTTGCTTTCATGGATTTGGAAAAGGCATACGGCAGAATAGACAGAGAGGCTTTGTGGAATGTATTAAGAATATATGGCGTTGGTGGAAGTTCACTGAGAGGAATTCAGAGTTTTTATAGTGGTGGCAGGGCTTGTGTAAGTGGGTTTGAAGCTGAGTGAGAGTTTTGAAGTGACAGTGGGTCTGAGACAGGGTTGTGTGATGTCGCCATGGCTATTTAATCTGTATATGATTGGAGTAGTGAGAGAGGTGAAAATGAGAGCATTGGATAGAGGTTTTGCTATGAAAGATCTTGGTGGACGGGAGTGGGAAGAAAACCAATTGTTGTTTTCAGACGATACTGCATTGGTTGCTGACTCACAGGAAAAGTTACAGAGACTTGTTACGGAGTTCGGCATAGTATGCAAAAGACGTAAATTAAAGGTAAATGTTAGAAGGAGTAAGGTTATGTTGTGTAGTCGAGATGAAACGGCAGCAATGGAAATTATGCTGAATGTTGAAGTGATGGAGGAGGTAGAATCCTTTAAATACCTTGGTTGTGTGATAAGTAAGAATGAAAGTGTGAGTGAAGATGTTTAAAGTAGAGTGAAGGCTGGTTTCTCAACAGTTGGTGCTATGAAAAGTGTTTTGCGAGAGAGGAGTTTAGGAGTTGGGTGGGATAAAGAAAGTTCTGAATGAGAGTATAGTTGTCCCGACTGTTTTGTATGGTAGTACATGTTAGGGACTGAAGGGGAGTGATCGTCAGAAATTGAATGTGATGGAGATGAAGTGTCTGAGAGGTATGTGTGGTGTAACTAGATGGGATCGAATTATGAATGAGGACATTCGAGCGATAATGGGATTAAATGTGAAATTAGATGAGAGAGTCGATAAAAGTGTTGAGCTGGTATGGTCATGTAGAAAAAATAAACAGCGAAAGGTTGGTGAAACGTCTGTATGAATCAAGCGTGAGTGGTGTGCAAGGACGGGGTAGACCTCCTATGGGATGGCTAAATGGGGTAAAGGATGGTGTACAAAAGAGAGGAATCAGTATGGATCGTGCTAAACTCGTATGCCAAGGCAGGGATGCATGGAGAATGTTTGTGAACAATTGTTAAATGACGCAGCCTCGAGGTTGATACCTCGGATCAGATAGACCCAGTTATAAGTCTAGCTGGTCCGAGGAGTTTAGATAGCCATATGACGAGGTGCACAAAAATTTGCATTGCATCGGGTGGACCTCTAACAAATTACGACACCAGCAGTGAGTAGCCCTCCTTCTGCTGCTGTAGTCTGGCAGGCTAGGTTCCTGGACCTGGAGGCCAAGGTGTATGTTAGTGAGCGTTTTTCTTGCTGTCTGATCCTGCTACCCCCAGCTAGGGAAGGGGCCTTGTGTAAATAAAAAAATAATTAAAAAAAATGGAACATCAGCCATTGCCCTCAGCGGGCTTGTCGTTTATCAATATTTGCTAAAAAAAAATGGATATGAAAATTAGTGCGCAACGGTAAAACCGTTTGCCTAGTTCCCACTGAATGCTAGGAAAAAATAATAAGATATATCAGGGTATTTCCAAAAGGACGCAACTGAGAAAATATTAATAGGAAATGCATTCCATGATCTTTCAGGGCCAACTGTGGATAATAAATAAGCTTAGAACAAAATTCTAATATTTTTTCGGTAAAACAAATATCAGACAATTGTAGCGTAGCAGTAAACTTTGGATAAGTGGTTGGTGAGGGAGAAAGCGTGATGGCTACTCACCACACTTAGAACGAGCACATTTTTGCAGTTGGGATCGGTCTTACCGTATTATGCGACAATGTCTTTTTCGGCATTTTCAACTCCAAATGACTGGGGGAATTTCTTCTCTTGGTGGTCACCCGGAAATTGACCCCAAAATACAGCTTCACTTCTTGAACCAAGGCCTTGAGAGGATCCGCATCGTCGTTGTGGAATGCAGGAAATTGAGGAGAGTTGTGTTCTCCGAATAGTCCCCACTTTTCTTAGGCTACATACCTCCCACACATTTTCACTTACCCCATCTTCAGCACCTTCTTTACGGACCAATTTCCCCAAACGTCAGGCTAGAATACCTCGCTCGCTTTCGGCTTGGCTTAAATAATTATAAAAAATCTTCCTTCTTCATCATCTTCAGGACTCTCCAACAAAAAGTGGGGAGGTGCTCATCAACGCCGCAACATAACTAAATGGACGACGGCACTGGGCAACATCCCCGCACATTTCCAAAATAAATAATAAAAAAAACTTCCACGGCTCTACCAGAGGAAGTAGCTGACTAAAATGCATTGCCTCGTCTTCCGACATGGTTGGTAATTCGAGGACTCGGTTGACGCAAATGTGCGTCAAAGGCAAATAAATGATTTTAAATGAGAAAACTAAAAAAATATAGAAAAAAAAATTATATTGACTCAAAAGAAGCAAAAGATAACAAGAAGAAGAAGAAAAAGAAGAAGAAAAAGAAGTAGAAGTAGAAGAAGAAGAAAAATAAGAAGTAAAAGAAGCAGAAAAGGAAGCAGAAGAAGAAGAAGAAGCTGAAAGCGAAGAAGAAAAAAAAGATAAAAAGAAGAAGAAGAAGAAGAAGAAGAAGAAGAAGAAGAAGAAGAAGAAGAAGAAGAAGAAAAAAAAAAAAAGGAAGAAGAAGAAGAAGAAGAAGAAGAAGAAGAAGAAGAAGAAGAAGAAGAAAAAAAAAAAAGGAAGAAGAAGAAGAAGAAAGTGAAAAATAAGAGAAGAAGAAGTAGAAAAATAAGATGATGATCAATAATAATAACTAATAATAATCATTAGAAGCCCGTACTCACCGAGCTCATTTCCGGGGTTAGCCACGACCGCTTCGTCCACTCTTCTACGTCGAGGGTCCTTGACGACGCCTTAGAGAGGTCCCCCAACGACCGCACAACTCTCCCGATCTTCATAACCCCAGGAGGAGAGAGGGAGAAAGATTAAAAACACCCTTAGTATCAACGTGTATCTTTCCCCCTTAAGGAGCAGGAGCAAATTCAGGAGAGTTGCGCCCCTCCTCCCTTTTGGGGTTCCTCGAGGGCTTGTGCCTTCCGGACATTTGTCATTTTCCCCCTTCCCGAACCTCTTCCCTAGTCCTTCTGGTGGAGATGCCCTCGATGGTTTTCGTCAAAGGAGGTTAAAGGGGAAGATATCTAAGTAATATAGACGCGATACCCTCGTTGGTTAGAACCATGAATGGCAACCTCAGGAGAGTAAGTATACCACTTAAGTTGTGTCATCCACACGTCGATGAAGACAAAGACGCATGATTGTACCTATACTTAAAATAGGCGGGAACACTGGCGGAGGGAAACCACTTGCTTGCGTAATAATCCCAGGAATATGTTAAATAACCTTGTATAAGCTCGATGATTCACCGGTCTCAACCTGACTTAAGACTTTCGCACATTGAACGAAGTTAAGTTACATTGGGAGGGAGACCCAATGTGGTGGTTCTGTAGCGAACCGTAGCTCGGATCCCACTGGTAGGTCTCCACTGAGATAGGAATGAGACGGCGTAAACTGATGCTAAAGAAAGTGAACAACTCAACTGAAACAAATTCCAATCCCAACGAATCCCTTCCCCTCCTCCAGGAGCAGTAATGATCCATCACCAATGATGCTGCTTTGATTTTATCAAAAGACAGCAGGAAAGGCAGAACCCGTGTTCTAAAGCTTTCCCAGTCAGTACTCAAACTGCTTCATCAAGCCAAGCTTGAGATGGAATGAGTAGAAAATGATTTTCTCCACTGACAATCGGGTCATTCACAAGATGTGCCCTTCCTGCTTCTAGAGTTTCCTGGATGGGACATTCCTTTTGAGTCCATTGTTTGTTTCGAGCTCGACTGTTTCAAGTACTGTACAGAGACAGCATAGCAACTTAATGAAACCTTTCTGTTGGTTAAGGTGGAAGTTGACTAATTTTAGGCTCACACAAATGATCTAGTTGTGCTCTTCATATTTGAGTAAGTGAATGATGTTTATGTGGTCATTTGGCTCTCGCCAAACCCTGGGGACTCCAAAAGGTAGACATTTTAATTTTCCTTTTGTTTAGTCACGAAGGATTTCCTCACAATTATGACAGTTTTTGGAGCCCACTTCTTGGCTTGTTCGCTTTAGCTTGTTCGCCTTTGGCGAACAAGTGTGTAGCAGCTACAGATGTAACAGAATGTGTTATGATCATTTATGCATTTATGTCTACATAAAGAAGCCATAGTTAGATCTTAAACAAAACATGAATCGGGAGAATTAGAGAAAAAAAACATCATAAATTTCAAATAGCATGAAAAATCACACGCATCAGAAAATGAGAAAAAAAAAGTTCCTTAGTGTAATCCATCAGTAATCATGTTTCAGAAACGATGCTTCAGTAATGTTCGTTCATTGATGATGTTTCAGTAATAATCTGTCATTAATAATCGGTCAGTGATGATGTTTCCGTAATAATCCGTCTGTAATGATTCATTAATAGGTAAAATCCTTATTAGAAAACTGCAATCTTATCCAACACAAAACTATGTGGGGCAATTTGTTATTTAAATTTAAAACAAATACCAACGAAGGAATCTCCCGCAGAGAGTTTAGAAGAAGAGATCTGAAAAGAAAGTGGTGAAGGCAGAGTTAGTGAAAATGTGTAGAAGATATATAGCCGCAAATAAATACATATCGATAAAAAGTGAAGAATGAGAGGTGCGATGATACCCCGATCACCCCCAAAATCAAATTTATGTATAAAACCAGCGTCTTAACAACCAATCCAGGGAACTTTTAAAAATGGAGGCAAACACGAACGGTGGATATAGGAAACGGAATAAAAGTGTTAGAGAGTAAACGGGTACGCCACAATGTTAGGAGAAAAGGAAGAAGCTGGAGAAAAATCCTACACTGGACTCTTTCATACATATAAAAACCCGGAAGACTTCCCAGAAGGGAGGGGGGGAGAGGAAATTCGTTCATTGACGGGAGTGACGTGAGAAGAATCCATGTCTTTGCCACCATTGGGATTATTATATTTTCTCCCAGCTCAGCTCCAGGAGGATTCCTTTGCTGGGCAACTGCATCTTTGCTCTGGGACTAAATCTCATTTCCCATAAATTGCGGTGATTTATATTGTTTTAATTAAGATATAGAATATTTTGGCCAATTTACCTCTTGGTAGTCAATGGCGTAGAGAAGCTGTACGGTGAATTCCTCTGGCTTGAACAGGACGCTGGCGGACACGATTCTGGCAAGCGCATTCACCCAATTGCCGCTCAAGGTCGACCTGATGCCGCTCAAGGCCGACCTGACCTCAGACGGGAAAATATCAGATATAAAATGATTTACCCTCGCAAATCGTGGAACTTCCCCTCAATCAATAAGGATGAGAATAGACAAATATTATAAACTTAATGTTAGATACCAATGGTGCATAGAAGTCACTCGATTAATTCTATTTTCCTTTTGCACCTATTTTGATTTTTTCTCATCTCTTCCTTTCTTGGAATGTCCTCGAGTAAACCTTACATAGGTTCTTCACTGGTCTCTAATCCTGTAATCTTGAGTGACTTTTACTTAAGTTATTTTTCCTCCGGATTTTGGAGTACACCCCTTTCCAAAGATTGTGCTATGGAGGGTTGTAATAGTTTGAAATGGGTTTCATTACTTTTAATCTTTATATTCTTTTACTATTTTATTTCTTCCCTTAAGTAATTTGTAAGAAATTCATCAGAACTTTAACAATCGTTTCGAGTATAAAAGTATTGATTAAGTTTTAATAGTGAATTCGAAGAAATGGAATTCCCAAATTAAATCAATCCATATTCTAACTTTTACGGTTTAAGGAATTATAAATACAGGGTGCGGCATAACCGATTGAGCAGTTTTGAGGGGTCAATGATCGGGGAAGGAGGAGGGAGGGAGGTGTCCCCTTGGCGGTTTCCGAGAAATTGCTCGCCCCCCTGGGCAAAGCCCCCTAGGGCTCCTCTCGAGAATGTACCCCCCAAATATGGCGTACGATCTCTATATACCCACCTTAATTTTTTATAACTCCTTAAAACTGCTCAATCGGTTCTGCCGCACCCTGTATATAAAAACAATCTTCAAACTTATGTGATAAAAACAAAGCCCATGTTTAGTGCAGTACCACCCAGAACTAGAGAACAACATACTAAAATCTACATTTTCTTGAAGATATTAGTTTAATTTCAATGAAAATTGTAGCAAATGTCCTTTGAAATTTGCCTCTAAAAGTATCCAAGTATCATTTCATAGAATGGTGACTACACATTTCTTTTTTATAAGGAAAGTGGTATGTATTTGAAGAAAGGAAGCGCCTGAAACTAGAAAATGATAACATAACTTTTAGTTTACATACAAAAATTTACAACGCATATATGACAGGAGTCTCCCACATGTATTGTAGACGGCTACTAATGGTATCCATCATTTATCAGGATGGCTAAATGAGTTAAGGTCGAGAAATCCTTCAGAAAGAATGGTTGTTCAATGGAGGAATGAAGGAAGGATACATTGAAATCGGTCATAAAGTGGGACTTTCCACATAATAAATCTGCATAAGGATACCGGGTCGTGCGAGACGACGAAGAAAATAGGTCACCCTCGAACAGATGTCGATGTAGGACTGATTTGAGATAATAGCTTGGATTGCATGTCATGCTATTGAGAGCGTAAACCAGAATGAGTTTCACCACATTGTCTCAAGTCGCTTGAGAGAGTTAGAACTTATAACGAGTTCCTCTGCAAAGAAACCACTCATATGTAAAAAGAAAAAAACGGCTAGGTTGGCTTTTATTACTGAGCATATCCTGTATAGTGCTAAAAAGTAGGAATAAGTGTTTTCAGCTAGAAAATCAAATTTTATTTGTGCAGATCAGATGGAAAGCAGCGTGTGAAGCGTCGTACTGGTGAAAGATTGAACCGGTGAAAGATTGAACCAACATTGAAGAAAAAGACGGTTAAATCTGGACATGAATGTAGCCGTGTTCAAAAATAAACTTTTGCGTATTTTCATAACTTTCTGTACATTTCCCCATGCCCTTTGACCTGAAAAAGTCGGAAATCTCACCTTTCTTTGACCTTGGATGTTGAGTTTTTAATTTTCTGCCTTAAAATCGCCCAAAAGCATCAGTTCCTTGAATCATGTTACGTACTATAACTTTTGATCTAAACAAGATGAGCAACGAATTAAGAATCAAATTAAAGAGCATATTACATAATAAAAAGAATAATAATGAATAATAATAATAATTATTATCTCTCAATTTGTAGGAAATAAGAAAACTCAATCTACAAGTTACAACTTCACAATGACATTAAGCAAGGAGCTGAGGGAATTCAGTGGGCGCACAGTTGATATCTAAGAACCTCAACCTACTATCTACAGGCAGATGTCAACTGAGCCATCTACTAGATCTCTTACTAAAACTTTCCTGGTCGGATACCCTTCAGCTTCCCATCCCCAGACAGGCGTTCCAGTATTTCCTTAATCTTTAGAATTTACCAGAAAATGCAGGGGTGCGCAAGGTTCAAGACCTTGCATTTGTAACAGCTGAATCTATCATCCCATTCTGGTAAATAGCTAGGATTAAGACAATGACAAAGTACTGCGCAACGAAGCTCTTCATGAACTACATGAAAAGCGTTGTGCTAGGGTGAAAAACAAAGGAAGAACAAGTAATCGTGAAGGAAAAAGAGGAGCATTTAGGTTGTAATTAGCAGCTTGTTCGATATAGGAACTTTATATGCAATCCTGAAAATACAGAACAACAGACTGTTATTCAGAGAGAAGAAAGATGAGAATATCAGGTTCTACGAAGTCTAAAAGACGGAGAGCAAAGGTCATATGTCTGGTTATGACAAGCAATTTGAGACAAGATCCATGGAGAAAGCAGCGAAGAAGCATAAAAAAGAACAAGGTAAAACTAATTACTTTGAAAGTCACAAAAAAATGATAAGATTTACTGTGCTGTGATATTTAGCTTGTACTTAACAATTACTGTTTTAACATCTTAACTATTTTACAGCTGCATTAGAACAAGGGACAGTTGTTCATGTAGTTGACATTACCTGGTCTGACTTAAGTAACAACGACGGTAACTCAGAGCACGTGAATTACCATCAGCCTCGTCATCAAGGCACTGTGACTGACGTTTCCAATGAAGGTCACGGAATGTGATTTCATCTGCAATACAGCTGATCGTTCTTGGTATATCAGACAATCAAGTTACTGCCATGGTTTGTGCAACATTGAAAGCTAGGGGTCTGATCTGGATAACTTCGTCCTATCAACCTCAACAACACGTCACAACATAATAATATTCACGTTTTGTGAAAAACCACCACTATGCGCTGCTTTACACTGGGATGTAAAGTTGCTCAAAGATCTCTTGGGCAGTGAGCCTGAAAGTAGCTCGGAAACTTTAGCTGTGCTTTTGTCTGGTCCACCTTCATACACTGAAGGAATGTTATTGGGATTATCTGTTAACGACATGGTAACTTACGGAAACTTTTATTGACCTTGTTGCTAAAAAAAGGTGTTTTATCTGGCCTGTCGATATTACACCCTGGAAATCCTAGTAGGAGCACTTTAGCAGAATTTATTTGGAAAGATTAAAGGGTTATATAATCGCTGGTTTGAGCATCTGAAGGATGTTTGGACGACTTTGTCAAAGGAAAACCCAAAGATGTTGGCTATCAACAGCAAATAATTGAAGGAAAAGAAGAAGATCAGAAAATAAATATTCCAGGACATTCTAACAATAGAGAAGATTTCAAGAGCCGACTACAGGGAAGTGGCTGAACTGACAGTAATTCTTTTTGAGGAACATCTCCTCGAGGTATTCATTTACTGGAGTCGAGCCAGATAGATGGCAAAAAGCCAATCCTCCAAGAAAAGGCTGATGTTTGCAAATCTACTTGAGTACGATGAAGACATTGTATCAAAACTGGAAAGACCCAACACCTTCCTTGAACTGATTTACACTCCTGTGTGGATTATGTCAATGTCTGCTGCAGATGCTCTTGTGAAGTATATAAGTCTAAGAAATTTGACCTAGAGCTAGCTGATATTGTCTATAATAAGATTAAGAACCGCAAATGGTACCTGAGGCAGGGAATCATTCTATTTTTCCTGTTTAGCAGTAAATTGAGTGACACATTGAAGCACGATATTGCTGGCCAGTTACATGCCAATGAGCCCACACAGCTTCAGAACACGAAAACCTATATTCCAATGAGTCACAGCTAAGACCAACCTGGTTGATCTCATTTTCCCAGAATCACATTTTCTATTGGACACACTGAACATTGAATCCGAGTGGCCTTTAGAACCTATCACATCTTGGCCACAGAATGAAGACTACAGAAAAGCGTTGGGCTATGTTAGGAATCTGAAAGCGGCGAATAAAATTGTTGAACGTGGTGTGAAGATGATAAGCGACTTTGAAAATGCCATAACAACAGATTCCAAACAAAGAAACCTTCTCTTTCAAGCTGAGGAGTTCAATAGATGCTGCTTTTACAACTTCAAATAAAAAACTCTCAACAGTTGACTACGTAAATGTTATTCACTTCTTGTCCGATTAGACTTATGACAAAATATTAATATCCAATTTTCTCTCATGAATAATGCGCCCTGTCTGCCTTGAGTGTAAGAAAACGAATTTTATGATATTTCTGAAATTTTTGTATGTACTAAAGTGTTATTTCTAGTTCCCAGACTATCATAATTGTATAATTTAGAAATAGGATAATTAAAAACACTTAAATTTGGTGCTTATTTTATTTATTTATTTTGTTTAGTTAAAATTTATAGTGCAAAACATGTTTCAAGGGCCCCAGAACTGTTACTTTTGTTCAATTTTAAGGCAGAAAATATTAAAGCTCACATTATCTTAAGTCAAAATAGGTGCAATTTTTCGACTTTTTCAGGTCAAAAACACTGGAAAATGTACAGAAAACTATGAAAATAAGGAACAGTTGATTTTTGAACAGGCCTTAGGTGGGAGCGTTGTTGTGTGGACAAAGTAAACATTACAATATACCTGAATTTGCCTTAGTAAAATGTGATCCCCACCCTCTCCCAAACATCGGGATTACGTCAGCTTGTTTTCTTACCGGACAATTCTCCCTGCGACACACAGCAGTTCTTGGACGTTGAAAATATCGATTTAATGAACTGGCCTGTTCAGATCCCTCATATAAACTATGCAGAAAACTTACGAGAGATATTCAGAGAGAAGGTTATAGCTAGTGGAAACTGACGAATATTGAAGATCTCTAGCAAAGATTGGAAGAAGAATGGAATAAAATCACACCTGAACAATGCGACGAATTGGGGAAGTCCAGCGGCCGAAAGATCCGCTCGAGACATTTAGAACAAGGGCCTGCATACTTATTATTAATATTTTCTTGAATTGTCTATGATATAAGTTGATTTCTTTTTATAGCTGCATTTATACTTCTCTCTATTTAGTTAAGGACGCATCCTTTCTTCAAATACACATTCTTTTCCTTATGACCTTTTTCTTACGCTATCCTATGGAATGACACTTGGAAAGGAACGGATGCAAATTTCAAAGAATTTTCTATGCAATTTTTAGGGAAATTTAACACCTCAGTGTAATTTGCTTTGCATGATTTTTTTTTTACAACTTTCCATCTTTCTTTCTTGAGCTTGTTAGGTAGGTTAAAGATTAATGACCCCAACATTTAGAACATTTAGAAGGTTAAAATGAAGTAAACTTCTCGTTAAAGAAGGATAAAATTTAGGTCAAACTTTCGGTCTGGGACCATCTTCGGTGCGAGGTCTTCTCACAGAGAATATCTTGAGTGGTCTGAGTAGCGAAATAACCGAATTGTTTTGGAGAGTAAGAAGGATAGAGTTATAGACCACATGTCTCCACCCCGAAGATTTGGAGTGGGGAGTATGTGCTCTGCCAATGAGCACCTCTTAATGATCACTCAACGCGGGATTGTACCTACCAGGGCAAAAAATGTTTTGAGTGTTCAAGTACAGAACATAGATGGGAAGATTGCAAAAGCCTTGACAAAATGTGTGATAACTGCGGAACCACACACTGCATTCTCGCAATATCCTGCTCAAAGAAAAGCGAAATAATTAAAAACAAAAGACTGTCCTGCTCGAAGAAAAAGAAAGAAGAAGGATTATCACATACGCAACAGCAACTGCAGCATGACCGGTGCAGGAACAAAAAGACAGTCGTAAACATTGAAGGTAATATGAGGCCGGACCTCATACTGTACATTTTACATGCATACTTAGTCAACATGGCCAAACCCGACTCATACGCATAAGAGTATAAAAAGATGCGGTCTAAAAACCATGTGGTTCCACTGAGCCCACCTTCTAGCGATCTATACCACATTTCTATGACGCCCAAGCAAGAATGAGTAAATTAACCAACCCCATCAACAGGCGAACGAATCGACAGCATAACCATGATCACTAACAAAGAAATTAAAGTCAGTGAACAAATAAAATTAATACAACAAAAGTTAGAAAATGTAAAGGAAAAAGAACTGACTAAGAATAATAGTGAGATATATAATATAAAAAATTATGGATCACACTCAGCCCCACTACCACCAATCACCAAACAAAAAGATATAGTCGAAGGACTGACCAAGGGAAATTTCACATGGGACTACGACTCAGGCTATGACAAAACAGATAAATAATGCTCCGATGGATAAAATCGTACGTTACCTAAATAACCTTAAGGTCCTTACCCTGAACGTTGACGGATGGAGAACCAAGAAAATCATATATATCAATATCCTAATAAAAATAGACCGAGATATAATAATAATAACCAAACACGGGATTAATTTACAAGTATGTAGAACATAAAAATTCCAAACTACACAATGATAGCTACAAACCCTACTCAAACACGCTATGACGGAACAGCTATGGAGATCAGAAAATGAATCGCTTTATCCGAAATAAAATATCTAGAAGAATCATATTTGACTATCAAATTAAAAATAACAACTGGAGATCTGGTCATAGCCGTAAAATACCAACCGCCCCGGCGCTCATACCTTCCGACCCCTAATTTTATTAAGATCAGTCATCAGCAATCCTTTTAGGGGACTTGAATGCAAGGTGCCAATCAACGTGATATAAAAATGGCATTAATGGCAACGGCAAGACCCCGGAATTTATCTTGAAAAGGCAAATAGTGCAGAGAGAAGGGCCTGAGTTCCTAACATTCCTATCGGAGAGGTCCTCAACGACTCCGGACATCATTCTGACAAACCCGAATTTTTTATCAACCTCCACACCCTTCCTAGCCTCGCAATACCGTCTGATCACATCGGGTTTGTCACAAATTTCTTCCCCTCACTCATACAAATTTAAATACCCCAAAGGAAAGCACTATCATGGACCAACTGGAACGCATACAAAGTCCATTTTGCTGAGTATAACATCTCCACTCTTGACGACAGCCCTATAGAAGAAGTAGATTCCCACCTAAAAAATATCACAAACCTAATAATAGAAGCTGACGCACTCTATACCCCTAAAACAAATTATAAAACAATCCCCATCCGTTCATGGACTGAAGATATCAAGAAAAAATGCAAGATATCTACAATACATTCGAAGAAATCCGTCAACATAGAAAGAACAGAGATAGGTACATACGCCTGAGAAATCTATGACCTCAAGTAAACGAACTCATAAGAAGAAACACGCACACAACTTGGAACAAACTAATCAAAAATAATAATATCAAGAGAGATCCCAGAAGGTTCTAGAACCAGCATAGAAAATTAAAATATTCCGAACCCAAAGAGAAGATGCATTTAAAAGGAGGGGCTACGATAAACGCCGATAGAGAGATCGAAGATCGTTTCCAGTAGCATTGGTCAAAGATCTTATTCATCACCAAGAAGGAAAGCCAGAACTAAGAGGTGGCTTTCGAAAACTAAACAATAGATCAACTTGAAGTATGGGGGGCCCAAACTCTTATTCTAATCGCGGGTAAATGAAGCCCAAGAGAAAAGGAACGAAGGAAGGCCCTTCTACAAGAATTCAAAACAGCCCTAACATCATTCAAGCATAGAAGCCCAGGTATTAGTACAATCACTAAACACCACATGTCAAACGCGCCTGACAATATACTAGCATTGTTTCTCAAAGTGTTCCACGCATGCCTAAACTCAGGGTACTTTCCACCTGCGATGAAGACTGCGAAAATGATATTCCTCCCAAAGGACAGATCAAAAACTACTGACTGATCTCACTGTTGGAGCTTATTTGAAAGCTACTCGAGAAACTTGTTAATGAGAGGCTAAGAAATTTCTTGGAAGATAAAGGGAAGCAGAACAATCAACAAGATGGGTTCAAAAAACATCGAGGCACCGAAAAAGCACTGCCACTCATCACCAAAAAGCTTTCAGTCGAACGGACAAGGGGCAACATAGCGGATTTGACACTCCGCGATGTTGCCAAGGTTTTCGATAAGGTATGGGTCTCAGGATTAAAACTAAAACTAGCTGAGCTCGGTCTATAACAAACCTTACCTGAATCCTCTGCACTTATCATGAAGAAAGAAAAACAAAAAAATCTATAAATACCTACACCGGCAATGCCTTCGCCTTAAATGCAGGAGGGGGGGGCGCAGAGAGGGTATCTCAGTCCTACGCTCTATACCGTGTATACCAGAGACCTCCCCAAAGCCACGGAGGCAAACAATATCTCAGATATTACCAGTGAACATAATAATCCGAGAGACATCGCGCAACGAACTGCTCGCGAAATCATAAACATCAACGATTTAAAAAAAAACAACCAAATGAAAACGATTACGGACAAGTTCAGAACCATCCCACTGAACATTAAGAAGACACACCAAGTCACTACGAATAACATTATGTATCCATATAACATTGTGTGTCCTCGACCTGAAAATTAGCAAAAATGGATACAATTTGAAAGGAAATGAGAAAGTTGCTCAATCATAGAATGCCTTATCTTCCCTGTATAGGTTTAGAAACCTCTCAGAGAACAACAAGAGGAAACTCTACCTAGCACTCTTCGCCTAATGCTGACTTACTCTATTATTCTCATTTATATCCTATCTGAGGCAAAAATGCTTCATATCAAAGAGTTCAAAACCAACCGACCCGCTTCATACCTAGTACATCCAGAAAGGAAAGAACCTTATCAAGTGATCTACACCGAAAAGCAAGATTAAAACCAATCAACCAGTTTATCTATGAAAGCGCCCAGAAAATATGGGACAAAATAGAAGAAAACTTCCCAAACGAAGTTCTAGACAAAGTTAAGCTAACATAATGAGAAAATAGAACAATTAACTTCAAGCAAAAATTCAAAAGCAGCCGGAAAAAGAATTTATATGAAATAGAACCTCTGTATAGCTAAAAAAATAAAAGATAAGAAAAGATGAAAAAGTAAGAAAGGATGAAAAAGCAAAAAATACAAACAAGGAAAGAAAAAACAAAAGCACGAGTGTGCACACAAATATTAATTCAAACAAAGAAAAAAGTGAGTCGGAGTACTACTGTGAGATATATCCATCAACTTAGCTACTTTGGCATAGCATTTAGAAGGAAAAGAGATCCATAAGGTTCTGGCAGACTGTCATATTCTTGGACAATCAAGATTTTCACAATTTTCTAGCAGTGGACGTGTGTGGGTCTGGAGACTGCCTAATCGAGAGCTTGATTTAAATCGGTTGCAACCAATTGAGAAACAAGGCGGGTTTTCAGAGATAGTATGGGGAGCAATCTGGAGCATTGGTCGTTAAGAAATGATGGAGTATAGTGGCAACATAAGCTCGGAAAAATACATCCCCATCCTTCGGAAAGGACTTCTTCAACTTTTCCCAGCTGTCAGATGATAAAAATGACGCCTTAATATAGAGGATGGTGCTCCATGCCAAGAAATGAGGTGCATAAACTGGATCAGAAGACTTCCTTGACCAAGCCAGTTTCGCGATATGAACCACATTGAAACCTTTTGGGCATACTAGACAGAGTAGTGCGAAAAAAGCTACGAATACCAACATCATGTTCAACATGTTGTGTGCAGCCTGGTCAGAAATTCTATAAGAGACAATTTATTAACTCATTATTACGATGCCTAAATGGGTTAGTGCATTAAGAACTTTACAGGGTATATCTAATAAATACTGGATTAATTATTTAAATGCATCAAATGACATTATTTTATTTCTAGATTTAAAACTAGCAACAAACAATTAACTACAAAAAACATCCCCAGGTGCTCAAGTGAGGCTGCATCCTTCAGGAATCCAGTGGTCCATCAGCAATTGAAAATATATTGTGACAACCTGGCATCCCAAAGACATGGGACAAGCGGTACCAAGCCCGCTCGTCACAATAGTGGAACAAATATCGCTGTGCAAGCCTCCTCCACCAGTAAAATATGTAGAGCAATCAAAGAAAAAGTGTCTTACGGAGGCAGCGCTATCAGACGGAGTGTTCGCCTTAACCTTCAAGTGGGCACTTCATCTAATAGCGCTGCGTCCCGGGTGTGTGTTCGATTCAAGGACATAAAAAATAGCACAGTAGCATCGAGACATTGTGGAATAGATCTACTAGAACGGTTGCGGCATAATTCCAGGCAGCTTTCTTTTATTCCCAATCGCCATCTTCCAACTTCTTTGTCATAAAGCTCGGTGGGATGGCTTAATCATTGCCACATAGTGAATATGAGTAAGAGCGAAACGCTGATCCAGTTGTTTAGACTGGGCGAACTGCCTGGCTCCCTCATCATTGCGTTCGTTCCAAAACTTCAAGGCTTTGAAACTGTATCGTTATAAAAAACTACATGATACGCTTTTAAAAATGTATATTATCTTAACATAGATAACATTTGAATGTTGCCAAATAGTGGCCTACATGTAAAATTATAATTATACTAAATTATATATTAAAGTTAAAGGATGCTTATGAAAGAGAGGTTGATTTCTTTTGTCAGGGTTTTCAAAAGGATCTCCAAATGGCTATTGACTCTATTATTAGATGATCCCTTGACCATATTTCAAGAATCCATCAGTCCACTGAATGTTCCATCATAAATGAACTGCCCTACCCTCCACAGATTAACACTAAAGCCCTAAATATTTTTGCACATGCCTGCTAAAAGCTCTCGTCTCAAGGTACTTGTAATACGGAAATATGGGGAAAATTTCTCCTCGCCAACCTTTTAGAATTATTAAATATTTTACAATAATGTAGCACTGGAACATCTTCGACCTGAAACGGCTAGGCCAGGGGTGACCAACTTTTGGGGGAGCACCCGCATTAGACATAGCTAAAAGCTTGTCAAGCCACATTGAACTAATTAAATTTAGTTTAACTAAACTAACGCAGCACAAATAATTAAAATTTAATTATACATGACTGAATATAAGTCCTTTTTAAGATAGTAAATCCGAATTCCCAAATGGACATTAGAAAAATAAGAAAGACAACTACGTGAAATAATTTTGCTTCATAATTTAAACTTTTTGATTTCCTTATTCCGGCCGCATTGATACCCCTCGAGTGCGTGCTGAAACGTCTTGGCGCTGAAACGGCAAAGCGCTGAAAAGGCGGCGCTGAAACGGCAAAGCGCTGAAAAGGCGGCGCTAAACTGGCAAGGCGCTGAATTGGCGGCGCTGAAACGTCCCAACTCCAAGATAACCATTATTAATGATCAATGCACTTTTCTCAGACTACTCAGAGGAAGGAATTCAGGTTACCTCCCCTCCATTTTTAGCCTGGATCCACCACTGATACCACTACCTTGAAGGCACAATAACACCACGCATCGGCGGCTAGCCACCAACCTTTTTACTTTTCCTATCCTTTCTTAAAGTTTTTTTCCGAACCTTTTTCTCTCCTACTACACGATCTCTAGTGGTCTTCCTTAGTGATCCCTCTATTATTCTTCTATTCGCGAATCGATCGACCGCCCCAGTGCAATTTTTTTTTTTATGTCACCAAATCAAAAACTCGCTATTGATTCTCCTGGTTTTCGAAGTGTCTTCTTTCGTAAATCACACCTGTATTGGGTGGTACCATTATTCTGTCCTGGTATAATGAAGCAAATTTTAAACAAAATATCGGAGACGATCAAGCTTACTTTTGGCCAATATCAGGTCCGGTGTACAAGATAACATAAACGATCGTGTATTGGACGTAGAGTAGAACTAAATGCTGAATCAACTGTGTTGCAACATCATTTTGGTGAAGTAGATCGAGAGGTTGTAGAAGAATTCCCGTTCTCTCATCTACTACGATATCCGCCCAGCCTTTGGCTACCGTCGCGTCGTAATTACTATTATTACAGAAGAGAAAGAAAAATGGTTTAGTACCATGCAGTGAGTGGTACCTGCCTATCTGGATGGTTTATGCTGTCTTTGAGAATTACAGTAGGGTGTCGATATACGAACGCTGGGATATACGAACACTTAAAATAAAGAACGGTTGTTCTTAAAAAGATAAAGTTTTAATTACGAACCACAACGATTAGTATCCGAATACCCAAACACGAAAGAATACCCTCCCTGCAGACCCTGTAAGACTATCAAGAGTAGTTTTAGTGAAGATTTAAAAAAAAACAAACCCCGATGACTTTCTTTAACCCCCACCCGGCTGGTTAAAAAGGTCAGTTAATCCTAAATTCTGTTATTAAAAGGATTAAATGAAGTGGAGGATCCTTTTACCTGTTTTTCCGTTCGATAAGCTCGATATTAAAAACCGAGGAGAGGACATAGTGTAATTCTACATTGGAAACCACTTTCTCGGAGGCGATAAAGATGTAAGTGTCACATTGCGTCGCCTCACTTTTGTTCTCGCTTCTTCCAGAACTAGGTGAAGTGAAGGGTGTTCCTGAATGTAGGAAAGGGGCGATTTTGAGCAATTGTCAAATAGGCAAACGAAAGGAGCTGTCGCTAGCCTAGTGGAAATGAGGTGGGGTTTTAAATCCAAAGCAGGGGGTTTGATCCCCAAAAGGGTGGACACAACACTTTCAGCAGCGGCATGAGCTGGCCGCCCATTGGGCGAATACCCTCGCGGGATAGGTAGCGCCACACGCATCGTCATTCCCATAGTCAATTACAACAGCGCTATCATCTGTTCCAGAACCCTGCCGATGAGGTACTAATATCCCCAAATGGGGCACTCATAACCCCATAACCCTGATGCGGAACGGGTGCCCTCCTCCCTGCCCAGGGTAACAAAGGACCCGACCATCACTTGTCGGTGGCACAATACGACCAGATATCCTCGCCCAAACACCCATCCACACAACGAGGACCTTAGGGTTCACTATTGATTGTCATTCTGATCTTTATGTGTTTTTCATTATCGGGTTGGGGGATCTAGTTCACGATGGGAGGGACCGGCGTCCATACCTACATACAAAGTCTTAAATGCACATTTAACATTCTTTTTTTTTCCTTTGTGATTTATGACAAGTGAAAATGAGGGAAAATAATACCGACACGCAAATATTCAACGCACCGCACTTTTTTTATAAAGCCCCGGTAAAAATCCCCCGCATTCGATTCACACACACTTACTCCACCGAACTTTTAAATTTCTCACTACAACGAATGTTAAAATCCAATCAAATAAGAAATAAAAAGTGCGGAATCTTGTTTGGAATTGACCTCAAAGCGCCAAACCCCCAAATCACGTCACTGCAAAGAAGAGAAAACAAGAATTCCCACATCATTTTTTCTATAGCGCCCATCTGGCGACAGCCTACAAGGATAAAAATCCACCTCACATCAATACATGCCCTCTTCCATAGACATAAAAGATGGCAAAATCTTGCATAACCGTGCACCCACACACATTAATTCATTTTTATTACCAGTAAAATCAATAAATCCCTCCTATGGCCATAAGATATGGATGTGTAACCCTGCACTCACACATCCATGTAGTAATCGGCTTTTCATGGCTTCCGTGTTTCTACAAGGAATAAAAAAGGCAAAATGTTACATGAAGGAACTCACCGCTGCTATGGGGGAAACAAGGCCCCGCCAATGATATGAGGGGAATCCTCTGCTGACAGCATAACTCGACGATAGCAGATCGACCTCCCTCTACGCATTCCCATTCAACCACCAGAGAAAACCACGCCAACCACGTTCTTCCACTCCATTCCACAGGGTGTGCTGGGGAACAGGACAACACCAATAGGGTTTTCGTCTCTACTCTGTAGGAACGAAATCGATTTAAAAAGGGATCGAAAATCAACGAGGATCTATTCATCAGAGTTGTAAATGAGGTTAGAAAAAGTGATGAAGTTATGGAATGTGAAAATGTGTGGCAGGTAGTTGAATACACGAATCAAGGGGATAGGGACCGGAAGAGAGGGTAACGCTTTTGAACCCGACACAAGATGCAGAGATAGACTATTGGACATGGTTGGGGTCGGGATGGTGTATGTATGGAAGAAATGAGGTCAAGTCAACCAAGGGTAGAATAATCAACATAAAAATGACTACAAATGGTTATCATTGATTTTTTAAAATTAAATCGAAGAATAACGAGGGTATCTCTACCAGAAATTCTAAAACTAGATTCATGAAGAAAGCGAAGTTCGAAGTGAAGATGCGTGGAAGATACATCACCCGAATACTTGACTCTAGCGACCAGGAGCACACACAACTCTCTCAGACATAGTCCATAAATTGCGCGTCCTCTCCAGTCCTGTACTCTAAGTAGTTTATTCTCATGCTTTATCGGGCATTTGCAAACCCTCTTACCTCCCTCTATCTTTTCGAATCTTGATTCCCAAAATTTCTGGTGGAGATTCCCTCGTTTGTTCTTGTTTTTGTAACAACAACAAAAACCAGAGAAGGCAATCGTCTCCTTGACCACAGGACTCACATTTGGGCGATGTGGCGAGGCGCGACCTCGTCACAATCGGAGACGTGCGCCACGCTCTCCCCGCCGAACAACTCCGCCAGATCGGACGCTATCGCAGGCCCTTCGCGGTAAGTAATCACTAAAACCTGAGGCAACGACACAAATTCTACATTGTCATATATGACCTGTTTTATTATGACCTATTACGGCCAATTTTGACCTGCTATGTTATGACCTATTATAAGATGGGACACAAGAGTATAGGTACTTTTATAAAATCTTTAGCATCAATCGAAGGAAGATAGTTTCAAGTTTATAGACTCGGCCTTCGAAATAAATAAAAAATCGATGACCGCCATCAGCAATGAGGTACAGGCCTATTCTTGATAAAGTGATGTGGCAAGAAGGCGATGCTTGGAAACTGATGGATCACATTTGAAAAGTCACTTAAAATGTATAAACTTGTAACTCTACTCGTTCGAATCCTATATAGTTTGTATGAAGGAAATAAAAATATTAAAATTATATAACTTGTTCTTATGGGCCCCATTTTCCTGGATCACCCAGTATTATAACCACATGACCAGCTGTATTATTAACAGCAATTGCTTATCATGACCACCTATGTTAGGAAATCTATTAAGACCATTATGGCCTTAGTAAGCTCTATGCCATGACTTATGCCTGATTATGTGTGAGCTGATATGTTATGATTTATTGTGACCAAATACATTAAGACCTGATACTTTTACTACCTATTATGACTAGTTATACTAGTGTCTATTATGGTTTGTTTTATAATGACAAGCTGCCGAATATATTATGACCTTTGTTGATGATTATTTTAGGACCTATCATGATTATATTGTGGTATTTTGTGACTGATTATATACGACTTACTATGACATTGTGTATATAGTGACCTCGTTGGTCTCCTACATGTATATCACTAATTGTAATAATGTGTTTTATGTATAGTCAGAAATCAGGACCTATTGTGACTTATATCAGAACACTTGCTATGGCCAAAGATCTTTACAGGGCACGTAACACCCTCTTCCGCCTCTAATTGGGTTTGTGCCAGCGTACAAAAGAAAGAGAAAAACAAACGGTGGAATGAAGAAATAATGGAAAAGAAAAGGGGAGGCAGGACGGTTAAGGTATATAAAGCGTTGCTACGGCAAATTTTTTCACCCCTAAATGTGGGTCCAGGATGGACGCGTTGGAATACATGAGGAAGAGATTCGTCTAACGAACAATGGGACCCGAAGAAGCGAATTCAAACCCCATCGAGTGACACTCAAACGAGAAGTAGTAAAATTCACGAATCAAACAAAGAGACGGGTACTTTGAGAGGGCCAAGAGCACAGGACAGTATGCCTTTCAGCGTGTCTCCGTGAGAGGGAGCTCTGCTGCGGGAGAGTGGTGTCGCTCAGAGAACATCCTCACTCATCCCGTCGACGCTGCCGGGTGCTAGCTTTAGTGGCGCGGCCTGAAAGCCGTTGGTCCGAATGGACCATCTCACATCCAAGTTTCACCATCTTCTTGACATCAAATTTATAAACGATAAATTCTAAGTAGTGGTCGAACGAATGCGCGGACAGAATATTTTAGACTTAATTTTCACTGATGTAGATAAGTTAGTTGGTAATAAACATATTACCAAAACGCTTGGAAATAGCGATCACAACATAATTCGATTCATTCTAAACGTTCCAAGAAATGTTCGCGAGAGTTAACTCATTCCGACTTTAAATCTTACAATTGTTTTTGTTTTTCCGCGCCTGGTTACAACTTTTGAATTAGGATGAAATTTTAAACTTTGAAAAGCTCCGGGAAATGTATCTTGAATTTTAGTGTTCATTTTTACTATAAATAATGGAATAATGCACTATAAACCTGTAGATTCTAATAGATTAATTCAGGTGCCGTTGCTAAATAGTGAGATTAAAAAATCTATATGGGGACCTAATACATTGTATAACATTTCAAAAACCACGAATACTATTCAGAATCGAAACCGTTTCCTTTATTATCGTCACCTTGCCAAGCGCAAAATAAGAAAAGTCAAAAACAGCCAAAGCGATTTTATAGATATGTAAATGATCGTAAGCCAAGTACGGACAATTAGTGAGTGTATCTGGACCTTGCAGGATGCAGAGGAAACTATTTAGTGACGAAATATTTAAATGAACATTTTTTAAAATGATTTTAACATGGAATTGACAATCAATTTACCTACGATACAGGAAGTAATAAAATTTAATTAAGAATCTACACTTTCAAATTTCGACATAACATAAAAAAATTAGTCTTTATATTAATAAAAGTTATATCTTATAAAATATATCCAATACACCTTGAAGAGTTAGAATGTAAACTATTACAACCCCTTTATATAATGAAAAAAAACTATTAGTGAGGATATATATATATATATATATATATATATATATATATATATATATATATATATATATATATATATATATATATATATATATATATATATATATATATATCGTCTCGAGCCTCTACTGCCACCAGGGGCCTTTTTCCCTCGGTCAAGATACGGGTCCGAAGACTGCACACATTCCTACCCGTTTAAACCTAGTGCAGGTAGGTGGATGCCCTCGCCCTCAAGAGGGCATCCGTCATAATCGACCTCATTGAACTTCCCAAAGCAGCCAAAGCCATATATAAATATATATTGTAATTTTACAGAACAACTACAACGCAATCGAAGGAGTATTGTTATAAATATTTCCATTTTAAAATATACACAAATGCTGTAGATAATTTTCACTAATTAAGGCGCGCAGATTTCTAATTATGATGTTATAACGAAAAATAGGTGACAGCTTCCTTGCTTCTGATAGGTCGTTTTGAACCACTAAAAGAATACTTGGATTAGGTGATGGTTAAGGAATATAAGTTCTTTGTAGTTTGTTTTTAGGTAGGTTAAATTTGAGGCGTTCGTTTAGTTTGTTTTAAAAGAGAGGTGCGAACCTTTGGGGGGCCGTTTTTCCGCATGAAAAGAACCAAGCTAAAACCCTAGCCTGGCAGGCTTGAATTTAATATATTTTTATGAAGATTTCATGATACAATCGTATATTCAAGAAATGATACGAAATAAACTAACAAAGTAAAATAGTGACACGTGAAAAATAAGGGTTCGATTTTTTCACTAACATTCTAAAAGTTCTTGAAATCATCTGGCAACATTTTGCTCAGTAGGTAAGAACTGTGCAGCCGCTATTGTTGTATTAACTCTGCCATCACTAGTGAAAATGACTCCTGAGCTTCGTCAAAGAATGTTCGTTAAGGACATCGTAGAGGACTCTTTCTGCGATTTCAAGACAGGTAGGAAGATCCAAGACTGTGATTTCGTGCATTTTGAAGTTATACAATTAAAACCAAACCAATAAATCTCCTGCAAAGGTCGGTCGACCCCGCATAACCACCGTGCGAGAAGACAGCTATTTGTCGCCTTTCTATGTAAAATCCCTTCGAGAATGCAGCAGGAATTTTTCGAAAACCTTTGACCAATAGTGGAAAAGAAGTGAGCCGTTTGACAGTGTTCCGTCGCCTCAATGCATCTGGTTTAAAGCGTGTTCTCCAGCAACCAAACCAGAAGGCGAGACTTGAATATGCTGAAACTCATGTTGTCTGGAGTTTCAGCAGTAGGTAAGAACTGTGCAGCCGCTATTATTGTATTAACTCTGCCATCACTAGTGAAAATGACTCCTGAGCTTCGTCAAAGAATGTTCGTTAAGGACATCGTAGAGGACTCTTTCTGCGATTTCAAGACAGGTAGGAAGATCCAAGACTGTGATTTCGTGCATTTTGAAGTTATACAATTAAAACCAAACCAATAAATCTCCTGCAAAGGTCGGTCGACCCCGCATAACCACCGTGCGAGAAGACAGCTATTTGTCGCCTTTCTATGTAAAATCCCTTCGAGAATGCAGCAGGAATTTTTCGAAAACCTTTGACCAATAGTGGAAAAGAAGTGAGCCGTTTGACAGTGTTCCGTCGCCTCAATGCATCTGGTTTAAAGCGTGTTCTCCAGCAACCAAACCAGAAGGCGAGACTTGAATATGCTAAAACTCATGTTGTCTGGAGTTTCAGCAGTGGCATGGTATAGGTGATGTTTTAGTCTGAAGGAGTTGTTCCGCTAGTGTGAATAATTAAAAAGATAAATGCGAATGTATACCTAAACCTCGTAAAACAACATCTTATACCTTCACTCAAAGCATCTCTGAACCAGCCAGTAGTATTTATGCAGGACAACGCGCCATGCCTTACTGCAAAGTGAGTAAAATGCAATTTAGAACAAAAAGATATCGAAGTAATGAAGTGGCTTGCTCGGAGCCCCGAGATAATCGTAGGGATGTTCAATTGCATCAAACAACAACCTATGTCAAAACAAGACATTCTATGAAGCTTTAGGGAAATCTCAGTTAACCGATTTGCAATTAAAAAATCTGCAGGAGAACGGGGCCACCTCGCTTCATTTTCATAAAATTTCCCTACTCTCGCATTCTCTTATTTGTGATCTATCTAAGGTTTTGTTAGGCTTTATTTCACATCTGATTTCCGAAAGCTAATTTTCAACTATTGCCACAATTTGGGTCAGCTAGGCATACGCGCCATCGTCAAATCAAACTCAGACAGACTTGTTTCGTGCGATGAAAAAATACATACATGTGTAGGTTAGAAACTGTCTTCAATGTTAGAAGTCTAAAGTAAAAAGACATACGAAACTACTTTACACAATTTTCTGCAGGTGCCTCAAGGTTTCACACCACCCATGTGGACATTTTAAGTAGTTTCTCAAATACAAAAAAGGGTTACAAATACCCACTAACCATAATCTGCCGCTATTTTAAGTGGATGGAGGCATATCTACTAAAGGGTATAACATGAGAATCCGTAGTTGAAGGATTCTTCACCAACTGCATATCACGTTTAGATACTCCTGTTAACATAATTTCAGATAATAGATTGCAATTTCCTTTTTGTCTGATATAAGTGTTATTAAAACTCTGCCACATAACACATTTTAACTTCTGCTAATGCGACGAGAAATTCTCTTCTTGAAAAACAACACAGAACCATTCGAGCATCTCTCCTTGCAAACGGATCTTCAAAAGCATGGCTACACAATCTCCCATCCACTCAATTTGACATGCGAAATGCAGTAAGCTAAGAAACAGGCTTTTTTAATTGCTCACTTGGTTTACAATTACTCCATTCCGCATTCCAGGTAACATATTTGTCAATAGAGATCGAAACCCTTTCCAACACAAGTGCATACTACGACATCACGCAGCCATGAATTCTCGCGCTCCCCTCCTTTCTCGCCCTCTTGCACTACAAGAAACTTTCATTCCCCCAAATCTAGATGACTGCACACATGTTTTCGTAAAGGACACTCAAATACGTTCTACCTTCTCCACCCCATACAAGGACTCATACATGCAAGGTCTTACAGAGGCGCAAACATGTTTACATATTTCAAGGAATTAAAGGAAATATTCGTACTTACAAACCAAATATAAAGCTACAAACATGGAAAAGAGCACGCAATCTAACACAGATAACAGCCATACAACCAACATACAGAACCGACAACGACACTCCGATGTAACTTAAGAGAAAACACGACAAAAAACATGTAAACAATCATATTGAAATCTACATCATAATTGGTCTGACAATCTTTGCTCGTAGTTTTAACTGAACCTTTATATTAAATACCATTGCTCTTTCATACTGAAAGGATACGTTCAGATGCTAAAGAAATGTGTACGTATTTTGACGAAGCAATTTACATCTATTTTTTTATATCATTATTACTATATTTTGTATTTAGGATTATTATTGTGCTATACCTTTGCTGGTTACCATTTTTTTTTATATATTTTCGTCGGTTATTATTTTGTTTATGCAATCAATTGCATCATATAGCTAATATTGAATTATTATTTTCCATTGAATTTAGTTACGGCGTACCGTCTTCCATCATTATCTTGCGATGAAGATAGCAGATTTTATGCAACCATAATTAAGTACATTAATTAATAACAGCGTGTGCTTCTAGGCCATTTTAATAATAGAAACATAGATTTGGAAACATTACGTTACAATAGAAAAGATGGTCAACGGTTTATGGAGGACCAACTCTTAGTTCAGAGAGTCAACGAACCAACGCATGGCGAGCTAATGTTAGATCTTATCCTAACCAATAACGATAGCTTAGTGACTGAAGATAAGATAAGATAGTATAAAGTTAAAATATGGAGAGAATGATAGGATAGATAGAAAATATTGTGTAAAAAGTGTATGTGTTGATGGGATGGTAATGAGTGTAGGAAGAACGATGAGGGTGATAAGGTGAGGATGATAATGATAAGTACCAGGTTGCTTGGCTAATGCTTTCCTTTTTATGTTTTTTTTTTGCTTTTTGATGTGATTTTAAGTGAAAATAAGTGAAATATTTAGCATTCGGGCCTTTGTTTTCTTTTGCTCTATTGATCATCTGTATTTTTTTATTAATTTTTTGTTGTGCTTCTTTCGCTTTTGTACAGTAGTTTTTTTTTTTGTTTTTTAATATATATATATATATATATATATATATATATATATATATATATAAATAAATAAATATATATTAAATTTTAGTGATTTTCTTCTTTATTAATATCAATAATTCTCTTACTCATCGGGTTTCTCATTTTGTTTGTATAATCGGTAGTCTTATTCGGCTTCTCATATTGATTGTATAGTCGGTAGTCCTCTTCGGTTGATTCTATTTCGGTGTGTTTATTCTTTCGGTAATCTTGAATTTTATTTATAGATCGGGTTGATGTTATATAACTTTTTTTTCAGACTTCCGTTAAATCGTTGTTTGTAGTGTATTCGTCGGATTTCATTTTTTGGTACTATTATTCGGTTAATTTCATTTGGGAGAATTAAGTTTTTGATATTTTCCCACACTTTCGTTGTTCGTTTTTGTAGGGTTATAGTTAAAGTAGGAAAGCATTTTAGGCAACAGCGCTCACAATATGGTTCAGTTTGAAATAAAAGTTTGTGAGGTAAATTGTGAAAGCTCTATGCGCGTTCCTGATTTTAGACGGGCTAATTTTACAGACTTCCAAATGAAGTTTGCAACATACAGATGGAAGGAACTACTTTTCGCGACTTTTGTCTAGCAGACTTTGTTTAAACAAAAGAATCACGAATGGCGAAGGCCAGAAAATTGATTAAAATTTAGGCGTGACTTTTTTTTCGTATATTCGAAGGCTTATGGAAGTTATTTCTGAAATAAGTTTTAAATTTTAATCTTTCTCAGGAGGAAATAGCAACTGGCTCCTAAAAACGAGTAAAGCAAAATGAAATTATTAGAGCAAATTTAGTTGGAGAAAAAAAAAAGAATTCTAATAATAGTTTTTTCTGGCCTTTTAGTCTTAAAAAATAAACGTCGTGAAAAAAATAGATCAAGAGTAAATTATTAGTAGACAAGCCGCTGTTCTCTTCCTTAGCAGGAAGAGCTTGGTTACACAGGCACCCCTGCGGGGTGTGGCCTACGGCCTTATTTGCTAATCTTTACCGCCTTTTTTAATCCCCTTTATAGACTCTATTTTAACACCCTGAACACCCTTTTCTTCTTCTTCTTCTTCATCTTCATCTTCATCTTCTTCTTCTTCTTCTTCTTCGGTCTGTGTCCTACGGCCTATCATGATTCTTTTTTCTTTTCTCCATCTAAATTTGCTATAATAATTTCCATGCCAAAATTTTAATAAATTTTCTGAACTTCACCATTTGTAATTCTTTTAGTTTTAAAAAAGTCACAAAAATTCGATACTTATATTTATTTCTGAACTTTACCATTTAAATTTTTTTCTATTATAAAGAAATTATTAGAAATGACTTTGATACCAAATTTAAATCTACTTAGGTGACAACCGAACTAAAAGAAAAAATCTTATTCAAACCTTCAAAAAATCTCGTTCTTAAAATATAGGGTTATGGACCAGAGGAGCGGCTTTGACACTCTTCCTTACAGGAGGAGCTTGCGCTTTGCTGGCATACTTTCGGTCTATGGCCTACCGCCTATTGGGCTTTGGCAACGGCTCTTGCTCTAATTATTTTTTTAAAGTTTCTAGTGCATATCTCCTAATAATTTACTCTTGGTCTATTTTTTTTTATATCGATGCTTATTTTCTAGACCTAAAGGAGAAAAAAACAACAACTTTTATCGGAATTCTTTTTAAATACAAAAAAAAAACAACCCTCAAGAATTTTTTTCTCTAACTAAATTCGCTCTAATAATTTCACTTTTCTTTACTCGTTTTTAAGTACCAGTTGCTAGTTCCTTCTGATAAAGATTAAAATTGAAAATCTACTTTAGAAAGAACTTAGATTAAACTTTCGAATGTACGAAAAAAATTTAAAAAAACAACAACATCCATGCCAAAGTTTTAATAAATTTTGTGAACTTCATCATTTGAAATTCTTTTTGTTTTTAAAATCCAATTCGATAATCATATTTATTTTTCTGAACTTCACCATTTTGTTTTGTTTTTTCAAACTTTAAAAGAACTCTTAAAAGGAACTTGGATAAAAACTTAAAATATACCTAGGTCATAACCGAACTAAGAGGAAAAAAGAAAATCTATTCTTATTCAAAACCCGTTCTTAAAATATAGTATTAGGATATACGAGTATGTACTAGAAACATTTAAAAAAAAATTATACTAAAAAGTTGTCGTCAAAGTCGGATAGGTCAATGGCCACAGACCGAAGGTATGCCTGCGAAGCGCAAGCTCCTACTGGATAAGATCTAACATTAGCTCGCCATGCGTTGGTTCGTTGACTCTCTGAACTAAGAGTTGGTCCTCCATAAACCGTTGACCATCTTTTCTATTGTAACGTAATGTTTCCAAATCTATGTTTCTATTATTAAAATGGCCTAGAAGCACACGCTGTTATTAATTAATGTACTCAATTATGGTTGTATAAAATCTGCTATCTTCATCGCAAGATAATGATGGAAGACGGTACGCCGTAACTAAATTCAATGGAAAATAATAATTCAATATTAGCTATATGATGCAATTGATTGCATTGTGGTAAAACCAATGTAGGATGTTTCAATGGTGTTTAAATGGTGCGTTTCAGATCTAGTAGCAGGCAATAATTTTCTTGTTAGAACTAGATTTATTATCTTTGTATTAGATATTTATTTATATTTTAGTATCTTTACTTTTAATGTTTTTACTTATTATATTTTTAAGTTGTTTATCTCTTGGAATGTAATTGTCATTTGGCTGCATTAGTATATTGCTTATTTCTCTTTTTCGGTGTTATTTATTGTGTTTCTTTTATTAGTTATAAATTGATTAATAGTATTGTCTATAATAATAAACAGGAAAAAATCATGAATGAGTAACATTTGTTTGATCTTTCTAACTTCTGTATCAATGAAATGGAAACTGTTGTAATATTTTCGACATGATTCGAATGCTCACTTATCATTAAGTCAACAATTAATGAACAATCTTTGATTAAATTTTAATTGAAAAGTGGATAAATAGGACGAACAGGAATAGTGAAAATAAAGATGTATTTGCAACAGCAAACCTTCTCAATCCTTAATACTAGGAAGGAGTTACTATAACACTCTAGGAACAAATTCCTACAAAGTTCACAGATACTCTAAAAAAGTAGCTGTTTCAACCCCATCGCAAGCGAAGTGCACAATAAAGAAGCTAGGCGTCTCTAAGTCGCCTTGATCAGGTAGATTCCAGACCTTAGTATCCTGGCGCTGCCGGGAGAGGAGAGCGAATTCCTTGTGTGTCGCCGCGGCTTTGGGATGGACAAGATCCTTCTTCGAGTCTCGTGAGATCCGGCTGAGTTTTTCCATTACACCGTCGTATTCGCCTAAACGAGATGAAAGGGTCATTTTTCAAATAACCTACCAGCGTTAATGTACTAAAGATACCAATGAACATACTTGTTGCGATGGTGCCCAAAGGTCGATTAATTGGACTTACCACCACAACATAAATCTTTATAATAAGATTTGGTTGGTTTAGAGAGAGAGAGAAAGATGGGGGGGGAGAGTGTTAGAGATAACTGGTCTCAATGGCTATGCATAGTCCAAGCCAGTGGTTGTCTCGCGAAAGAACTGAAAGAGTTTTGGCACCTTGGGTGCCACTTCGCTTTTTAGTCGACCTAGAGTCCTTTGTTTGTCGCTTCGTTATTTAACCAACTTAGATTATTTGGATGGTTTCTTGTTGTTTAGCCGAGTTAGAGTCCTTGGTTGCCGCTTCGTTATTTTGCCAATATAGTTGCCTTTTCGTAATTTAGCTGACTTAGACTCTTTAAGTTGCCGATTAGTTATTTAGATGGCCTAGAGACTTATTCACCTCGCAATATAATGCGACACAATTAACGGGGAATGTTTTCTACACCTTTTTCTACTCTTGTTAATATAAATATATTTTAAGGTAAATCTAGATCACCTGAGGGAGAGTAAATAACGTGCATTATACGTATGCTTAGATACAATTTATAAGAGGCACATGCTTACAGCCCTATAGCTCGGGGGATGATCCCTCGACACACGGACTCAGCCGCTTCCTGCCATCACTAATTAAACCTTCGAATGAAGAACATCACGGTTGAGCCTCTGTTTGCCAGTAGCCTAATTTTTCATCTTATGGACCGAGGTCATGATGATGATGATGATGCCATTATCTTTATTCAACATGATGACCTCTGCGCTTGACGACACTTAATTAGAATTCCTACAGGATTCTTAGGGTTGAGGCACTTGAAATTAAATCTAAGGTTATCACGTAATGAACAAGCAAGCCGAGAATGGCAATGAAACATTCAATTGTTTTTTACCACCGAATTGCACAACATATGATGGACGAATTGCGCACTATATGGTAGTAGAATTGCAGACTGTATGACAACTGAATTACACAACGTATTATAGCCAAATTGAAAAATACATGGTAGCAGAATTATACAATACGAGGTGGCATTCGGATTGCATATGCATGGCAATGGAATTGGGCAGAATATGGCAGTATAATTGCACATTATATGGCAGTATAATTACATAACATATGACAGGCGAAAAGTACAACACATGGCATCCGAATTGTTCCTCATATGGCAGCATAATTATACGGTACATGGCCTTTTGAATTCCATATGTATGGTAATTCGAATTGCATAAGTATGAAAATGGAATTGCCCAATATATGGCAGTATAATAACATTATATGCCAGTAGAATTACATAAAGATGACAGACGAATTGTACAACACATGGCAGCCGAATTGCACAGCATATGGCAGCCGACGAAAAGGCAAATCGAATCAAGCTAGACGACTTTTTTTCTCGAATTTAAAGCGCAATAGCAACGAGGGCATCTTTTGCCGGGAGTTTGTAAGGAGAAATCCGTTAAGAAAGTGGTGAAGATGGGGGAAATGAAGATGTGTGGAAGATATATAGCCGCAGATCTCGCTACAGGCCTTGTGCCCTGGAGGGCAAACGGTAGGCATCGGGGTTAAGAGGGAACACAATCATCCAAAGGTCAGCGGCAGCAAGGTTGCCCATGCTCCCCCCTCCCCTTGCCGGTGCGTAAACGGATAAATAAGGAAAAGTAAATATGGGAGGTAATAGAAAAATATAAGGGCGGGAATAATGCCGTCGTGTTACTCCCCCCCCCCCCCAGCCTACCAACAAGAGCCATAAAGGAAGGGCGAGCCAGCCAATGCTTCGACTAAGGGTGAATGGACGAAAGCTGGTCGGCTACTAGCCTGCGACATTAACTGCCGGCCAAGTAAATAGGTGAGAGTGGGTCTCTAAATAAAACGGCGATAAAAGGATGGAAATAGGGATGTGTAAAAGGAATAAAGCCCAGGTAGTTTCAATCTAGTTTTGAGACTGAATGGGGTACTGACGCCGGAAGGAAAGCCCGGTCCCTCAATGTAACAATCTATCCTGTGTGGCTTAACTTCCCTCATAGTGCGAAGCAGTGTTTGGACACAACAAATGATAATAAATATGAAGGATTAAGACCATAAATACAAGGTTGTCCACAAATATTTGCCGGGTAAATAATTAAAACAACAACAACCATATATTATAATTTTCAGAGGTAGAAAGTCCATATGTGTAGTGCATAGCTTAAGCATAGTGTTTAACTAAAATTTCCGTTGTCATAGAGATCGCATAAATAAATGAAACGAATTTCCGTTACCATAGAGACCTCAGAATTGGAAGAATCCCTGCGGGTTTTCACCGGAGAAAATCGAAAAGAAAAATGATGCGGCTCCGTCAATTCAACCTTTGCTCCCAACCCCCAGCGCCCGCAGTTTGCCCCCTCGTCCGTCCCTAATGCCTACAAGAGGATCTGTGGTTTTATATCTTATCCATTTTTTCACTTACCCGCTGATAAGCATATATATATATATATATATATATATATATATATATATATATATATATATATATATATATATATATATATATATATATATGACAAAGCTAGAAAAGAAAAAAGGACTTGACGATTCAAACTTGACCATTTCCGAAGCAAAATCAATGCTATTATTAATGGTATATAGATTGGAAGTCAAAAGTCATTTTTTCTTTTCTAGCTTTGTCATCACGTCCTTATTTACAAATATTCACCTTCAGGCAACTATAGAGATTATTTTGACTAAAGCCTTTCCGGATAGAAATGGCCTCTTTAATGGTTTCAGTTTTTCACAATTTTCACAGTTATTGTATCTAGCTGTCAAGGACAACTATTTCACTTTCAATAGCGTGGTTTATCATCAAATTGAAGGTGTTGGGATGGGAAGCCCACTAGGTCCGATTTTTGAAAATATTTTCATGTGTAATTTTGAAGATAGACTCTTGCGTGATTGCCCTTCTCAATTTCGTCCCTTATTCTACAAAAGATACGTTGACGATATCTTTGCGGTGTTTTCTTCTGGTTCTTGTTCAAAAAGGTTTTTCGATTTTATAAATAATTTACACCCTAATATTTCTTTCACTCAAGAACATGAGATTAATAATATGTTGCCATTTCTAGATGTTAATGTCTCTCGTAACCCTTCCGGTATTCAAACGTGTGTTTTTAGAAAAGCAACTTTCACAGGGCAGGGTTTAAATTTCTTTAGTTTCTATGATTTAACATACTAAATTGGCTATAAAACACTCCTCTTCAGAGGTTTTAATTTGTATTCCACTTATTTTAGTATACATTTTGAATTTAATTTTTAAAAGAATACTTTTTAAAAAATGATTACCCCTTATCTTTAGTTAAAAGCTGTATTAGGAAGGTCCTCTTCAGGCTTTATAACCCCTCCACTTCTTTTAATGTCCCAAAGGAAATCAGGTATGTCCTGTTACCAGACATCAGCCCTTGTAATGACCTTCTCCGAAAACGTTTAATTTCCATTTTTAGGAAATTTTATTGTCAAATTAATTTTAAACTTATATTCATTAATAACAAAATATTGGTAATTTCTTAAAAGTGAAGGACAGTATTCTCATGCCGTTTAGTTCGTGCATTGTATATAAATTCATTTGCCCGAGCTGTAAGTTGGGGACTTATATAGGAAGCACAGTACGTACTCTTCAGTCGCCTTTTTGTTCTCACATGGGAATTAGCCATAGAACCGGTAAAACAGTAAGTAACAAATAGTTTTCTTCCATCAGGAAACATTCTATTGATTGTAAAGCAGATGTGTCCTTAAATGATTTTTCTGTCTTAAAATTTGCTAAATCTATTTCATCTCTGCGAATTAAAGAATCGCTCTGTATTAAATACAACGACCCAAATTTAAATGAGGACACCTCATCCTTTCCTCTGTTTATAACTTAACCAAGCTGTATTCATTCTTTGAATTCCTTCCTGTTTTCACTCGACATTGTGATCCGACCATGTAAAGCAATGTTTCAGTGTCTATATTTTACTTTTACCTTTTTTTGTATCCAACTCTCTATTTTTCCATTTCAATTGTTTAATTTTGTAATATTACTTTACTTTGTTTGTCCTTAATTGATAGTATCTCTTTACAAATATTTTGCTGTTCTTTACCTCACTATTTGTTTGTTCATTAACGTAACGTTCATTTTATATTTTTAACGTCGTTTTTTTGTGATTTTCTCTGATCTGTGGTTTTTAACTTTGAACTTGTGCTGTTATGTTTTTAGGATTAGGTTCCTCATTTAGAATTTGATTTTAGCTCCTGAAGATGGGTTTTGTAATGACCCGAAACGTTAGAATTAAAGATGGGACCCGCCTTCTTTGTTTTGTCCTTCTTACTGAATATATATATATATATATATATATATATATATATATATATATATATATATATATATATATATATATATATATATATATATATCTTGTCCCCATAATATCCTGCCACAATCGAAATACTCTACTATATTTACTATAAATCGTAAAATGATCAATACTCCTTAAACAATTAATAAAATTTCATTTTCGCTCTCTCTCTCTCTCTCTTTCTCTCAGTCGAGGGAAACTTAAAGTTGCGTACCATTGCGGCACGACTGCCTACCCCTTAATGCCGCGGAAACTTCAGGTTCCTTTCTGTCGTCTCCGAATTGGACACACTCACGGGACGCACCGCCATTTGATGGAGCGCTCTCCAGTGCCCTACTGTGAAGACTGCGTTGTCCCCCAGACTGTTTACTGTTAGCATTCTTGTTGAATGTCTCAGTCTGGGCGATCTTCGCGCACGCTACTTGTCCCGGTACCGGGACGATTGGGGTCGCTACCGCTTGTCCCTTGTACTCGGGACAAATTCGTGCAAACTGACTTGTGGCCCTTACGACTTTTTGGAGGAGTCTGGCCTCCTCCCGTTTACTTGACTGTTGTTTTTTTGTAGGCTGCATGTTCCTGCGCCGGGAGGAGGCGGGCCTACCCTCAACGCCGAACGCGCCTCTTTCTTGCCTTTTTGCTCTGTTTGCTTGCTGTTGTTATTTCTTTTAGACCTTGTCCTTTTTAGCGTTGTTATTTGTTATTTACATATTATTTGTTTTCTTGTTTTGTTTTTTGTTGTTTCTTAATATAGCCTAGTTGTAGGCTGTGTCGTGTACAGCGACTTATGCCCAAGTAGGCAGTCGCCAGATAGGCTCCCTGTCCAACGTCCCCCTTCTCTCTCTCTCTCCATGATTTTGCAATTGATAGTAACGGTGGATGACTCAATAGCAACGCATTAAGAGGTTCAATATTAGCATTAAAATAATATGTAACAATTTTTAATCAAGCAAATCATTAGGTTGATCTGGATGGGGTTTTGCAGTCTTTGGAACCTTAGACATAAGTGAATAATCGAATTCCAAAGAAATATTAGATTGAGGAATAAGTTCTTGCGTTTTTTTAATGTTGTGTTGATTTAAGTTTTGTTGACGTGATTAGGGCACATGATAAGAAACAATAATAAATAATGAGAGCAAAGAATAGGCTACGTCTCTTAACAGCGTAGACTATTAGGCTTTTGCTCAGGCTACGTCTTGAAGTTGAGTAATAAGTCATTGCGGTTAATTTAAAAGTTGTGCTAATTGAATTTTTGTTCTGTACCCTCAAAATGAAATGTCAAGTTGAAAGAAAGGCGCATTTTCGACACTCGTTGTTATTCATTTTCCATCGAGACGGGAACAATGCAAACGCAGCCAAAGCTCGTCGCGATATTTGTGCTGTGTACGGAGAAAATGCTTTATCAGAAAGGACAGCTCAATGGTGGTTTTCACATTTCAAAAACGGTCATTTCAATCTTAATGACGAAGAACGTTCTGGACGCCCCATTAAGTTGGATGAAGATCGATTGAACGACTTTCTTCATGAAAATCATCATCAATCGACTAGAGAATTGGCTGTACAATTGGCGTATGATCAGAAAACTGTAGTGAATCACCTTCATTCGATGGGGAAAGTTAAAAAACTTGGTGCATGGGTTCCGCACGCTTTGAGCGAAAACAACAAACTGTAACGCTCCACGATTGCCGCAGGTTTGCTTGATCGTCACAAGGCTACTCATGGATATAAGGACAGATTTATCACCGCATCATCACTGGCGACCAAAAGTGGTGTTTATGTCAACATGAACCATCGAAAAAAATGGCTTAGCCCCAATAAAAAACCACTTCCGCGATTAAAGCAAGGACTTCATCCACGAAAGACGATGCTGTTTGTGTGGTGGGATTGTGAAGGCATCATTCTTTATGAGCTCCTTGCGAACAACGAGATTGTCAATGCAGAACTCTACGTTCAACAAATGTATCGACTCGCCGAAGCTATTCGTGAAAAGCGACCTCATCGACGTTATGGAGTCCTTCTGCAACACGACAATGCTCGTCCTTACATTGCCAATATGACAAAAGACGCCATCCAAACGCCTAATTGGGAAATCCTGCCGCATCCTCCATATTCGCCAGACTTGGCTCCATCTGATTTCCATCTGTTCCGATCGCTCTCCAACAACTTGCGCGGCGTTTCGTTCAATACTCATGTGGAATTAAGAACTTGGTTAGACGAATTCTTCGAGTAAAAATCCAGAGATTTTTTTTGCAGAGGCATCGAGAAACTAGTTGAACGTTGGGAAGAAGAAGTAAATAACAACAGAAAATACATTATTGATTAAATTTCATATTGTTATCAATTAAAAATGAAGTTTTTCTGAAATTGTTAATGGTAATGAATAAATTTGCTAAAACCGCAAGAACTTATTCCTCAACTCAATATAAGAAAAACACCCTTCCTTTAGGATTGGCTTGTGTATTTAATTTGATCGTGGCAAGAAATGGACGAAATAAGTGGACCACCAGAGGTTCAATTAAGAGAAGCCAAATTTAATAGATATTGATGGGGATACTGGTTATTGGTAGTGTAGTGTTAAGCATTGCGTTGTTGTTATTCATGAGTACAATGCCGAGTCATGGCGATAGGAGAGAGGCTATTCTCGGCAAGTCACCGTTGAGGTCTCAGGGTCACGAGTCTGATCCAACAGAGAGGGTTGGAGTTGGGGTGGGAGGGGGAACCTAAGGAATTAGTCATCTACACTCGAACTTAGAACCAAGAACCAGATCAAGTTAAGTAGCACAAGTCACTAAAACCACGGGATGATCATTATTATTAAAGTAGTTTCATTGGACAAAACGATTGGTAGCCGATAGTAGCAGTAATATCTACTCAAGCGCAAACCATCTGGGGCATCTACTCTAGAAAGCTTAAGACAAAGGGTTTTTGAAGAAAATGGTGAGGATGGGGGAAGTGACAATGTGCGTGGAGGTATAGGGGCCGATTAGTGTAGAGAGGAGACTACGAGTTCTCGTGACTGGAGAGAGTATTGGGTGAATTCTTGGAAGTGTCCGCTTTGGAGACCTGGTCCTCCAGAATGTTTCTCCCAGACACTTAATTGTATGTATGGTAGGAAGAATAGCCACACCACCCTCCGGTGCGTGTGGTAAAGGGCAACTAAACCTAGATATGGGTCGTTAGCCAGCCAGCGAAATGCGACTGGAGTTGATGCGCACCACCACCAACCACTATGTGGAAATGCAGTTAATAATAATAATAATATATCATTATTACATTCACAGTTTTATGAGCGATGGACCAGTTACGATGACCCAACTTCCACCCTCATATTTATGTGGTGAGGTGGTGTCGAAATGAGTTTGGCTTCCGGCTTTCAGACCCTCCCTCTCAACAACCTTCAGATAACTGTGTGAATGATCGGCCGATAGTCTACAAGGTGGCTTGGAGCTCATAATGTTTGCTAGCACCTGGTCTTCTCAGCCACCACATTTTCGTCTCATAAAATACTGCATTCGGAACACAATTAAAAACATGATATATTCAGGCCGAGAGAAAAATGTTAACAAAGGCTGAATGTAAAGAAAAATACTCGAGTATTGGAGGAAAATTAATGCATAAATTTAAAAATAGTGTATAATATTATGGGAGGAAATGTTGCAATTTGTTTGGGGAGAAAGCAAAGGTGCTAAATAAAAGAAAATTTGGGCACGCGTTTATTTGACCATGTTTTATTATTTAATAAAAATGTAAATGAGAATTTATGAAATTATTTTAGGCAATATAACAAAGGATTAATAAAAATTAGAAATATAATTTGGTGATCCTATAATTCATACTTATGAAGATTATCAAATTTAAAATACAATAACTGAACAAATTTAAACTATAAAACACTCAAAATGAGCATAATTTTGACCAATCTTGCAATTCTAAAAAATATGATCCAGAACACACAGCCGGATCTATATCGGGCTTCAAATTTAATCAACCCAAAGCAAACCTCTCCACAAAATTTCATGTCGATTCGTCATTAACCTTTTGGGATACATTGTACACAAACAGACAGAAAGATACGGGCGATCACATAACCTCCACCAAAATGTTGGTGTAAGTAATATAATTATATCCGTCAAGGAAATGGTGAGGATCCGAATCTACGCCAACAAGCTTTCCTCACCTAAACCCACAGCTCCAACCAGTAGGCTACAGTACAAATTTCCCTCTCTTCTCCCCTAAGGACAGTCGTTTGTTGTGTATTGTTGGTATTATTATCCCGTTTGTTATCTTTTCCGTTCTTCAGATCAAATGGTGCTAACCTTGACCGATCGTCAGGCTATCGCGAAAACATCATTTTCACGGTTGGAGATAATCCTCAATCACCTAAGAAAACTAGTCATGGCCTACAGTTTTTGAGACCTTTTTTATTCATTTGATTTTAAAATTCACGCGATACCAACAATTATAGCAAAAGTATTAACATTTTTGCGGGTTTATTAAAAAATTAGCATTTCAAAAATAATAAGAAAATTGTATTCCTCCCCTGAATCCAAAATCGCGCTCTTGTCCTGTTCCTGTACAAAGTGAGTTTTTCAGTCTTGGAGCTTTGCATTTCGATCAAAAAGGTTAAATGATGAGAAATATGTGTTGAATGAATAAAGATGTGTAATTATAATCTATATCGTGATATTTTTTGGTAAAAATAATTGTTTGAATCTTTTTTAATTCTAAAAATGTTTTTTTTTCCAAAGAAAAGCGTGCAACGATTGTTTCTCTGCACCAAAGTCGTTACACTCCTGTGAAAAAGTCTTCTGAACGCCCAACAGCTTCAAATGAACGCCAAGATCGCTTCCTGCTAAGGTCTCAGTTCAAGGATCAGGTTGCCTCAAGTGCCAAACTTGTTCATGATCGGGAAGAAACAGATGTGAACGCTTCAGCGCGCACAATAAGGAGACTTCGACAAAGGTCTCAAGACGAGAAGGGCTGCCAAGCCAAGCCTCATCTCACCAAGAAGAACCTCAGGGATAGGCTCCACTTTTGTATGGAATATAGAGAATGGACTATTGAAGACTGGGGCAAAGTGATATTCTCTGATGAAGCTCCCTTCCACTTGTTTGGAGCTTCCGGAATATCCTTCGTTAGGATTAGAAAAGGGGAGCGCTTTCTCGAGTGCTGTGTCGTGCCCACGATGATGCATCCGGACACTCTCCATGTCTGGGGGCTGCTACTCATCTAAAGGAACTGGAGCACTAACAATTTTGCCCACGCTTTGTGCTTTGAACTCAAAATTGTACCAAAATGTGCTTTGTCAGCGCCTTTTCACAACAGATCAGTAATAATTTGGGAATAATAATTGTATTTTTTGGCACACTTTGTCACAAAGCAAAAGCAATAACAAAGTTCTCGGTAGAAAATAACATCGAACTTTTGAAACCTTGTCCCTGGAATTCGGCAGATTTATACCCATTAGAGAATTTGTAGGTGATAATCAAACTGGCGTCTGATAAACAGAAGTGATCCAATTGTGAACAGTTGCCGTTGCTTAATGAACAAAAATTGAAGAATCTCAGCTAAACTATCATCACCACTAATCTTTAGCATATGCCAAAACGAATCGAAGCACTCATGAAGAACATGGACCATTAGTGTAAATATTGACTGCGCGCATCAATTGACTGTACTTATTAATAAAATGTGTTTGAGCTCTAAATTTTTGTATATTTCCCTTTAAAATTATGATGCAAACATACTGAAACAAAATGCAACCTATGATTCGTTCTATTAATTTTTTATAGGAAAAAATACAGTAGTCTCAAATCTTTTGCTCATGACTGTATATCATTTGGGCCTTTATCGAATTTTGAAGACAAAATTTAGCTAAGGTTAAAATTATATATTCAAGCTTATATCTTATCGCCTTTTTTTGGAATTTATCAGCCGGGTTTGCTAATCAATGATGCGAAAAAGGAATCTTGAGCTTATTATCATTCCGTATAACCAGTCATTGTTTATCTGCCCTGCGCTGATAACGCAGATAGAATATTGTATCTCTCCTTACGAACACCCACCAGTCGAAGTTGACAGGTCAGTCATCAGAGACTGAGCAGTGATCAGAAGCAGTTGACAGAGCAGTTCTCAGAAGCAGTTGAGTGAGCAGTCATCAGAAGAGGTTCCGATACCTGCTTGATTCGAGAGTTCCCTCCAAGTTCATTTTGTGGTTCAGTTTTTTTTTACCTATTTCGTCCCCCCCCCCCGGGGCTCCGCCCTCTCCCCCTGGCTCCAAGTAACAGGTTAGATATTCGTTGTTAAATAGACGTCTTAGTTAGGTGACTGTTCCCGAATAATTCAATTCGTGTTTTGACCTTGCAAGTGACCCTATCTTCGTTTGGGGTCAAATCGAGGTAAAGCTTTTCCTCCCCTCGATTTCTAGCGAGTAATTTACTCGGGCCAAATAGCTCTCACCGAACTTTTATCTCCCCTAACTTCACCACTTTTAAGAAAATTGAAAACAAAAATTGAAAGGTGAGATGTCTTTAATATTTGTCTATTGTGATTGACGTATGGAGAATGTATGCCCTACCGGCCCCAACGCCCAAGGTTTGCCCTCTCCTAACTCAATGCCAGAAGGAAGATATGCGGCTCTATCTATCTTCCGCACAATTTCACTTTTTTCTATCTTCTCCACTTTCCTTGCACAACAGCCTTTATAAATGGTCTGTTGGAGATGCTCTCGTTGGTTTTCAATTTAAATTCAATGAATAAAACACATTCGATGGAAAAATTTTCCCTCATTCCGTCCGAATCATCAATCTTGAGACGGGGAGTGAATTAAGGGAAAATGCCGCTTCTCATCCTGAGCGATGTTAAACCACACTGGGGATGGTTAAACACCAAATGGGCACCCGATTTGAGGAGAGTTACATAGCGCCGGGTGACATATGTCCTAGTACCTCGTAGTTACATAGGAACATATGAAAGAATGAATCTGCAAAAAGGCTGCCTATATGAGGCAGCTCTTGTTCCCATTATCCAGCTGAGTCCCGCCTAACACTCTCATCCATAAATCTATCCAATCTATTCTTAAAAGTCAACAGGGAGAACGCTTCTACACACGACTATATAGTTAGCCTATTCCATTCATCTATCACTCGATTTGTAAACTAATCTCTTTTCTAAACCTAAACTTGTCCAGCTTAAATCCATTGCCACTAGTTCTATGTTATTCACTCGAAATACGACCCTTACCTGTGGCTTACCTATTATAACCGTTAGCCCAATTGAAGACCTCAATCAAATCCCCTCGAATTCTTCTCCTTTCCTCCGTATGTAGATTTAGTCTCTGAGGCCTTTCACCTTAAGGTAAGCTCCTCAACCCATGAACCATCTTAGTCATCCCTCTTTGCACAGATTCAAGCCAACCAATATCCATCCTACAACATGGGGACCAAAATTGCACCGCAAAGTCAAGATGAGGACTAACTAATGCTGGTACAGTTTAGGAACGACATCAGCACTCCTATTACTTACAATCCTCCCAATAAACCCCAATAATCTATTAGTTCTATTCCTAGCACTTATGCACTGCTTTCTAGCCTGGAAATCTGAACTTAAGTCTCGTTCGAAATCTGACCTTCCTAAAACTATCCCATTTAGTCTATAATTATTCAGTGGATTATACCTACCTATACTAAATACACTACACTTACTTACTGTATGTTAAACTTCATTTGCCATTTCTCTGCCCATTGGGATAGTATGGTCAATTCATCTTGTAATACTTCAGCATTGGAATCAGAGCTCATAATCTGACCTAACTTAGTATCATCGGAAAACTTGCTCAAACCGCTACTTAAAACTTAGTCAAGATCATTAATATAAATCAAGAATAACAACGGTCACAACACTGACCCCTGAGGAAACCTACTGGTAACATTCCCCCACTCAGATTTAATCCCATTTAAAATAACTCTTTGCTGTTTGTCGCTAAGTCACGACTGAATCCACCTAAAAGTCCTTCCATCGATCCCACGGGCTTTAACTTTATTCAAAAGTCGTAAGTGTGGCATCCTGTCGAAAACCTTACTAAAATCCAAATAAATAATATCGTAATTCTCATCTCTATCGAAAGTATCGTAACCCTTTATATAAAAGACAATGAATTAGTCAAACACGATTTACCCCCAGTAAATCCGAGTTTAGATTCCTTAATCAACGTTGTGTATCTCACTGATCCCTAATAGATTTCGCGAGTATTAAGATTCCATTATTTTCCTCACCGCTGATGTCAAACTCACTGATCGATAATTGGACATAATTGTTTTATCCCTCTTTTTAAATATATTAAATATAGGTATCACATTAGCTTTCTTTCATTCCATTTGTAAAAATGCTAGACTAACAATTTTCTAAATAGGCATGCTAGGGGCTCAATTAACACATCTTTACATTCCTTCAAAATCCTAGGTAAACCTCATTAGGGCCCAGCGCTATACTAAATTTGATTCGATTTATTTCTTTTGACAGTATCTCTTTTTGTAATTAAAACATCCTACAACTTCTCATCATCATTACCTCTGAAGATCAAGGTCCCTTTAGGTAAAATTAGAATATTCTCGAGTGTAAATACTGAAATAAAATGCTTATTTAACATCCTAGACATTGCATCACTATCACTCACTAACTCTACATCTGTAATTTTAAGTAGGCTTATATTATTTCTAGTCTTAGTTCTGTATAATTAAAAAAAAAACCTTTGGGATTTACTTTTGCCTTATTTGCTACTTTAATCTCATAATTTCTCTTTACTATCCTAATTAACTTTTTAATGTCATTATATCTCTGCCTTAATTGCCCCTCGCCCTTTTTTATGTTCCAATAAATCCCCCTTTTAGTGCCGATATAAAGTTTAGTTTTATCCGACATACATTGAGGGCCGACAACCTTAGTTCTAATTTCCCCATACGGAATTTTCACAGTCTGTCCGGCAATTAACTGCTCATATTCCTGATCTACAATAGTCCTCTCTACCCGAGGGTTATTTTTCCCCTTGACAACTCCCATTGACGTCACATTCTTTGACCTAACCTCACTCGTTAGTCCCCAACCAGCAGTCTCTGTATGTCTCATCAGACCACTATAATCCGCTTTTTCAAAACTAAGATTATAACTTTATTGATACTACTGAGAACCACATTTCATTTTAACTTAAATCTAATTTCGCGATGGTCGCTATTTCCCATATTTCCGCCAATCTTTGCATCGCTAATACTCTCTCGTTTACAACCTGTCTAAGAAAATTATTCTGCCCCATATTAAAAAATTCTCCGGCCTTCTGAACACCTACAAGAGCTTCCCAGTCTATAATTCTGTAATTAAAATCACCCATTATACACATACACACACGATTAATTCTACATGCACGTTCTATATCCTGCCACAGAGGACGCGAAGCTTTCTTACTATTTGGTGGTCTATATAATAATCCTATAACAAGTTTATCCATTCCCTCTTTAACATCTTGCCATAATGACTAAGTGTTAGTATCTATTTTAAACCTAGTACCTTTACAACACTGCAGAGTATCCCCAATATAAATTATTACCCCTCCTCCTTTCTTCCTGTTCTATGAATTTATGAAACCCGCTATATCCATCAATCTGGACCTCCGGGCTATATCCTCTCCGAGAAATTAAGCCACGACTCTGATATCGCAATATCCTCCAAATTCTATACACTTGCTACCCCTCTTAGCAAATCCATCTCATGCTCCTAACTGTGTACTACATTTTTGATGTATCATTGGTCTTACGATTAACGCACTACCGCTCCTGCCCTCTATCATTATTCCCCCACTGAAATTTTTGATATCGGTACCAAATGGGATCGAACGCGGTACCTAGACGTAGGAACTCAACGGTTTATCCACTAGGGTAGCAAGAGGTCTAGGACTCGAGGTCAAAACCTTAACAATGTCAACAGGCCTAAGTTGCGTGCTCTCAATTATTTCAATAATTAAAAAAAAAATTAGCAAACGTATTTTCATTTAACAAACATATCATATGACCGGACGACCTTCAAAATTTTCAACAGGTGGGGCAATCCGGCCCATAGTTAATTTTCTTTTAATAATCCCAGGATTAACCTTGAGAGAACCTTGGTAATTATATCATTCGAAAGACAATGTAAACCAACATAAGGGTTTCAAACTTCATTAGAATCGTCCAAATAGTTACGATGTTATTGCAAACAAACTCATTGAAAAGTAAAATGGTTACCATCCGATCAGTCGACCTACGGACCAACATAGTAACTTATAGTGTCAGGTGCACACGCGACTAAAAAAAAACACCTTTCTTGAGCCTAGCCAGGGTCCGTTTTCCCACGGTTGAGGACTTTGGAAAATGAATCAACAACAAGGAGTAACAACAAGAAAAGAAGGTACCCTAGGAGACCTTACGGTCCATTCAAAGAGGGTACCATTGGACTTGCAATCGAGCGGGCACAAGGCTGCTCAATTGTTTTGCGTCCCTAAACGGCCACTTTTCAAGACCTTGTCTAGTCTTGCCTTAAACTGGTCAACAGATTCACTGTTGACAACTTCCACTGGAAGTGCGTTCCACTTACCACAGATACTGTAGGTGAAAAAATTTCCACACAGATTGCGGTTGTAACGCTTCAGTTCAAGTTTGAAGCCGTGATTGCGCGTTCTGTTCTCACTCAGTGTGAAAATATCCCGGTAGTCAACATTGTCGAACCCTCGAATTATTTTGAAAACTTCGATGAGCTGACCACGCAGTCTACGGGTTTCCAGCGAGAACAGATCTAATTCCCTTAGTCTATCCTCATAACTTTTATGTCGGATAGAGGGAATCAGCTTGGTTGCCCTGGCTTGTACGCGTTCCAATCTCGCGATGTCCTTTCGCAATGAAGGACTCCAAAATTGTACGGCATACTCCAGGTGCGGTCGGACAAGTGAGTTATACAGGCACAGTACAATCTCCTGGTTCCGATAACCAAACTGGCGCTTAATATAGCCTAGCATCCTTTGGGCCTTTTTCTCCGCCTCAATGCACTGTTTCGAGAACTTGAGGTCGCTAGTGATTGTTACACCCAAGTCCTTCTCAGTGTCGGTGGATTCCATAGCAGTGCCCTTAAGGATATACTGAGATTGGTGGTTTCTGTGGCCGATATTCATCACTTTGCATTTGCCCACGTTAAAAGGCATTTGCCACGTGTCCGACCACTCCCCAATCTTCCAAAGATCTTCCTGCAGGCGGGCAGTATTTCCATCCTTTGCAACGTTCATACCAAGCTTGGTATCATCGGCAAATTTGGAAATCTTGGCAACCATGTCACCGTCCATGTCGTTGACGTAGATGATGAATAGTAGTGGTCCCAGGACAGAACCTTGAGGCACCCCGCTAGTAACGTTTGATAACTTGATTTCTAGGCGGCTTTGGTCGTACGAGCGAATGTGAGAGTGGGTCGATTTTTCATTGAATTTACCCTGACTTACTTCTGTTGCCCCTGACAACGGTTCGTGCCCTAAACCAGGGGCATCGCCAAACTCCGCTGACCGGACGGCGCACCATAGAGATCAAGCGCTCCGTGTATATGTAGATTTGGGCGGAGCCCCCGCCTCCTGCCCCCCTCCCATCCTTCGAATTTTAAATCACAGTAGTAACGCAGGCGTCTCCCGGAGAAAGTTTATAAAGAGAGAGATTTAAATGAAAGCCATAAGGATGGAGAGAGTGAAGATGCGTGGAAAATATACAGCCGCAGATCACCTTGCAGGCAATGGGGCCTGGAAGGCTAACTGCGGGGGGAGGGGGAGGCAGAAGGGTACTACACAAGCCGCCGGATGTCCCCTGACAACCCCTTGTGGTTTCGTAAAAGGATATGAGAAAGGAGGACGGTGGATGGGGCTTGGAAAAAGGAAAGTGGTGGGAATAAGACGGAGATGTTAAAAAGAAACACCTCTTTAACCGGAACCATGAGGGAGGGTGAACCGGCCGTCTCTCCAACTAGGGATGAATGGACGAAGTCAGGTCGGCGACTAGCCTGCAATATTAACCGCCGGTCAAACAAGATATGGTAAGAAGAAGGTTGCAAAGAAAGTGTTAATAAAAGGTAAAATAGAAATGTCTATAAATAATAAAGCCCAGGTAATCTTAATCTAGTTTTCTGAGACTGGCAGGGCCACTGAGGGTGGGAGGGCGTGCCTCTCTTTCAGACACCAGAGGTAACAGTTTACACGCCCCCCCCCTTTGTGAGTTGGAAGGTTTGTGTGTGTATGTGTGTAGGTATCGGGTGTGCTGTGAATGTGTTTTAAGCGGCACCTGGTTACTGGTGTCCTCTGCGTGCCCTCCCGGCCCCAATTCCTGCATGTCAACCTACGGTTATTATCTTCCACACATTCACTTCTTCCCTCTTCACCACTTTGTTTAGAGATATCTCTCCTTACAAACTCCAGACGAGAGATACCCTCGTTGGTTTTCGCTTTAAATTAAAAGTCGTGGTGGCATCGTGGGGCCGTTGTTTATATGAGTCGGGCCGATGCGGGGCTTTGATCCGCTTAGTTTTCAATACATGTGAAATTTCTGCTCCAAAGCTCTAGAAATCCTCTTTCGCCTCAGACGGCAACAAGCAGTCCACTATCGTGCCCCTACCAGTATATATTATAAAATAAGGCCACACTACCAGGCGCGGATCCAGGAGGGCTAGGGTGATGAAGTCCTCCGCCCCCCAAATTTCAGACCCGTTTATGTTTATATTTCTTTTTTAAGCCATACTTGTAATCTGCTCTTCAGAAAGAATTATGTAATAATATGGAACATATTTAAAAACAGTTTTATAAACGTTGTGAGCGAATGTAGCTTATATGATACATGTCTAAAATGGAAGTAAATCTCAAAAAATAATTATTAAATTGAGTATTATAACCTAGCTGACGTCCAAAAAATACAATAAACCACAATTCATAATTTTCTGTCTATAAAATATTCAGATCTGGTAGAGTTAGCGCTCACTCCCGTGTAATAGTTATTTATTATTTATCAATTCTGTGTAAAATAACCATTATTAATGTTTAATGCCTTATTCTCAGACTCCTCAGAGGGAGGAATTTAGATTAGCCCCCCCACCACAACTTTTTATCCTGGATCCGCCACTGGCCACTACTATCTTGTTGTTGTTTGTAAATCTTTCGTCTAAAGATGGGTCTTGGGACTTCGAAAAGCCTGCTTCGTTCTCTAAGTGGACTTTGGCCTTGGTATTCTTTTCAGAAAGTGAAGAAGTTGTTCTGTGAGAAGCCATTGATCGATTAATCTGATCACTGATTAGAATGAGCATGATTGGGCCCATTTCCTTAATTATCTGCTTGACGTGTTTAAATCACTCGCAATTATTAATAAATCTCATTATGTGCGATTATTTTTGGTAGTTGTGTTTTACCACCGAGGTGCACTAGTTTGTAATTGGTTAGGTTTTATCCCATATTTTGACCTGTTTTTGAATGTTTTTCAGACGATTTTTAACGCGGATTTTTAATAATGTTTTGGTATTGTTTTTACCACTAGCTAATTGTAGTTTTTTATTGCCTTTGGTGCTAGTTTTACCACCCATTTTCAGTTGAGTTTCGAGGGTGCACAAATAAAGTAGACACTAAGCGGCTCATAAGATTTCTCTCCACCCCCCCCTTAGAGGAAGGTTAAGGAGAGTTGCGCGCACTCCCGGTGTCCAGGTCGATAGGTTGTCCTCACAGGCCATGCAACCTCCAACATATATTCACTTCCCCTAACTTTACCACCTCGCGGGTTGCCGCAGTGGTAAAGCCACCTCGCATCTCTTAATTACACCACTTATACGAACCGTATTTCAAACATTCTGGCAGATTCTCTCGTTTATCAGCACTTTAAAAAAAACATAACAGGAACGTGGTAGTGTTTTTTAATGTTCATATCTCTTGCTATAAATACTCCAAGTAGTCTCCTCTTTTAGCACTTAGGCAAGCAACTTTTACATATCCGGACTTTCGTAGACATTAGGAACCTATTTTTAAAGTTAGGGTAATGTTATTGTTATTTTTTCCTTTTAAATTAATAAATATATTCTTTTCCAGAGCGATGTTTCTCTTCCCTACACTGGTGCCCAGTCTGTTTTTGAATGCAACTACAACCGTACTTGCCTCCCCCGTGGGATTATCAACTCTCAACCCAATTGCGATTATCTCACCTCCATACCCTCGTAGCGCGTCTCAACGTGAGAGTATGGGCGGTCATGACCCCATACAACAATACAACTACACGTACCTCGATCACCTGAAAGAACTACCGGGAGATTTTCAGAATTATGTCAACGAACGCTACAACTCGAATTTTGTGATGGTCTCCATTCAACCGGAGATCGAAGATAAGTGGAACGACACCCAAGCAAGCTCCGATATTTTTTCCCATAGAGAAGAGTGGCAGAAGATTCTTGACAAAGTTGTTACTCTGATCATGACATTCAACGTGGTTGGGCTGATGTTCGGTATGGGATGTGCAATCAACTTGCGTGAGGTAATAATAAATGGGTGAATTTAAAGAAACTCGAGACAAATGGTGCCGTTAGTATAAAGGTAAAATTAACCACCGTCACTGCATAAGGTCCTGGAGGGCGGGCATCGTGCCTCGCCAGAGGGTAGATTTTCAAAGAATCTTTCTAACACCTCACACAAAGATGTGTATCAATCGATTCTCTTATAGTAATTCTCTTTTACCGTCGCATAAAATAGATTCTTTCTTATTGATTTCCAGCAATGTCTTCGCTAAATACATTTTAAAGATGGGTTATTTTCGAGAAACTCGAGACATTGGCGAGGCACGATGCTCAGCCTCCAGGACCTGATGCAGAGTCGGTTGTCAACTTTTGCTTTATAGTAACCGCACCGTAATATATAATTATAGTCTGGTGTCAAGGGGGATGGAACACAGTTTCATGGGTGATTTAAGAGGAGTAGAGATTTAAACACGGGGATATGCGCATTAAAAAAGACTATTCAAATGATTAATGCTGCATTGTCGCTTATATGAGATGGATTTCATCACATTGGATCCACATCAACAACTCTACTTTCATCCACCCAAGGTAATCTCAAATCTGTGGCCTCCAATCGGGATTATCATCGGCATGTGCGGGCAGTTTATCTTCCTCCCAGCAACCGCCTTCGGGTTTTCGATTCTCTTCAAATTGAAACCATACGAGGCCCTAGGTTGCTTGGTCGTGTCGTGCAGTCCTGGGGGTGCCTTCTCTAACTTCTTCACTTACTGGGTGGAAGGAGATCTGGCTCTTAGGTGAAGTTATTCGCGTATGCTTATAATAATACCACTTCAATTTTACAAGAAAGTAGAAATAATTAAATTTCGGCCATTTATGGTACCTAGTGTTGCGGAGCTCCCTTGTGTGCATGGAAACAAGGGAATTGAGGTTTGAGTGGGTTAAATCTAACATAGATCAGCCTATTTGAGGTATAGTCTGAAGTAAAACTAGCATTAACTGATCAGTGGGTAAGGGAGGTTAGTTAACATTGCCACTGGATCTGAATGTCTCTTAGTAAAATCTGAAATCATAATTAAATCTCAAATTTGGGCTATCAAATATATCTATCTATCTCTCTCCTCTCTGTCTCTCTCTCTCTCTCTCTCTCTCTCTCTCTCTATATATATATATATATATATATATATATATATATATATACGAGTATATGCACAAAACATAGGATAAACGTCGTCTAGGTGAAGGGATAAGTTATGATTGCGATTTAGCCTTTGTTCAATGCGATTAATATTACAGTAAAGAACTCGCTTGTCATCTTTCTTAGCAATTTAGTGCAGAAATGTCTTACGAACACTTTGATACTATGAAGATAAAGTAATATTCCCACGTTTTAAACGTTGTCTTTCAGACACTTCACGTTGCACTTATCTGGTCCTTATATGTTTACGCAAAGTTTGATAAGTGACACTTAAAACTCTTACTATTTCACGGGTGTCCGGCCTAGAATTAGACTACACAAGAGCCTTAGAAACATAAAGATGAATTGCAGCTTGTGGTCCTCTACCCTCCTAATATTTTGGTTCCGAAATCGCCTGAACAGATTTTTATAACCAAGGTTGACATGTACGAATATTAAACACATAGCTATACATATCTGTAATGTTTCTACTGACAATGGGTCACTATTCTTTCTCTTGTATTCTTAAAGCATAATATGCTCTATGCATTTCACTTGCGGCTATTAGTATTTAAGAGTTCTAACTAAACGAAACTAGAAAAAAGCCTAGGAATTACTACATATTTAAAAAGGCCACGACATTACTACCGTTAACTTTAAACAGTTTCGCATCAAATTGGGAACAATTTAAACAAATTTAAGAAGCATTTTTTATTTTTTCTAAAAACGACTTCAAATTATTAACAGCCTAATATCGTCAAATAAAAGTTCTGCATTTGCCAGTTCTTGACACTAATATTTTGCAATATCTTGAACGGCACATTCTAAAATATGAGCTCACATTACAACCCTAATGTAATTCCAAATGTTTGGGGATGCAATCAAATGAATTTATAATCACAGTAATTTGATTGGCTTTTTTTCTTAGTTATGATCCTCATTCACTATTTAGTATACTATAATTTATGAGATTTCTTCAACACAATACCTGGATTTGGCTTCTTTCCTATTAATTCAACCTTTCTATTTTATCTTTCTACTTTGCCAATCTTGACTCAGCCTTTTTTTTTATATTGGTGCTGATTTGCTATATATCTTTGTCGCTTGCAAAAATTGTACATATTGGTACTATGGTATTAAGTAGGCGATTAACAAATATTCTAAACAATATAGGTCCTAGAATTGGAGCTGGCTAAATACCACTTCTCACTTACAGAGGTGAGAAAAAGTATAACAAAAAAACTAAAAGTACAATATTTCCAATTAGTTCACAAGGCTGGAATTTATACATTATCATCAGTAAAGATCACGATTAAATTAATTCCCAAAGTTCAAGTAATTTGAATTAAATGAGTTTACTCAATCAAAAAATTCAGTTAATTTCTCCCATGATTTACACACATTCGTCAAACATGAGCTTTCTGTTAAGAACCCATGTTGACATAACATAAAAATTCTACCTTTTTGCTTAACAGTTCATTTATTTTACTGTTTGATCCATTATTTTGACGACGATAGTTTTAAAGGTATAAATTAATTATTTTCTGATAACTTTCTTTAGGTAACTACTATAACTAGTGGATTGTTCTATTTTATAGGCAATTTATTTTATCCCAAGTTTTATTAATATTTTCTTCAAGGATGTTAATATCATAACTGAATGAATCTTTAATTCCTTAAATAATCTACTAATGTTTCATAATGTTTCTCATGCCATTCCATGTTGTCCACATTTAGCTATAAAGGCTCAAATAACTCTTCTCCACACGTTTCTCTTCGAGAGTACATCAACTTGCACTCGCCACTCTTAGAAGGGGTACAAATGCAGCAATAAAGGTTGTTTAATCATTTTTACATTGTACATATGCAGCTTCATCGGCAGAGGAAAGTACAATAGTACATCTTAGTATTCTACTTTCTATATGAACTTGTTCCAGAAGGTTTGTCATTCTTTCTTTCAAGGCATTTTTTGTATTAACTTATTTTTCCTCGTTTATAAAACACTATATTCCATCATCCTTTTCTTTTCATTTCATACAACGGTATATTTAAGAGGAAAAAGTCTACCGCAAACCTTATTATGATTACAAATGAATACTTAAATTAGGCCCAGAAATTTGATTGGTTTGGCTAGTCCCAGCTGTAATTTCTCAAATTTCTAAAATAGAAATCTCCAAGTAAAACTAGAAGTTACTTACCAAATATTTCTATAACTATTAGGTTGTTAAGAAATTAATGTCGTTGTTAGAAGACAGTAAAATGCTTCTTAGAGTTATTTAAATTGTTCCCAATTTGCTGCTTAAAGAATACTGTATTGATGCCTAAGCCTTTGTTTTAAATTAATAATCTCAAGGCCTTTTTCCAAGCTGTCGTGACACCTGGGCTTGTTTTAAGCTAGCAATGCCAAAGTCTTTCTTTTAAGGTACAAACATGGCATTTTAGTGCTACATGAACTATCTGAAAGACAACACGTACAACGTCTGAATATTCTTTCATTTCTATTGGCTCGAAATGCTCGGGGGGCCATTACTGGAAAAAATTGTTACGAGAGATGAAAAGTGAATTGTTTACTGCAATATTAAATGCAAAATAATTGGCTCGATCGCATAGAAAAATCAATTCTACTCCTAGACACGATCTTCAATAACAGAAGGGTATGTATGCTTTGCATAAAGGCGGAATGTGAAAAGAGTTATTCCATATGAGCTTCCCCAATAATAAGAAAAAAGTTACTGCAGATTTATATGTTAAGCAATCGCAACGTTCAGTTGGAGATCTTGAACCTAAGCGTCCTACACTGGTCAACCGAAAGGGTGTGTGTACTTCTCCTTCATGACAATACAAGCCCGCACAGGGCAATTCTCACCCAAGGAAAAAATATTGCCTTAGGTTGGGAAGTTCTTCCTTATCCTCTATTTTCACCTGATATTATTTGATAAATACCTTTTATTTAGTTCATTACAACATCACCTAAATGGGAAAGTTCATTCTGATATGAAGGAAGTGGAAATGGAAATCAAATCGTATGTTTGATCAATACCAAATGGATTCTTCTAGAAAGGAAACCATTGTTTAGTTAAACGATGCGAGAGGATGATAGCCAATAATAACGGAAATTGCTGAATAAATTTTGTTTTTTATATATAGAATTTTACTTTCATTTATATAACCGACTTTACTTTCTTAACCTAATATTATTGGTCGGTCTCCTCTTCACAGTATTGTAATGACGGCGTGTTCTTCCCTGATTGCCTTCTTCGGGATGCCTTTCAACCTGTGGCTTTACTCCTCGTATTACGTCGGGGACGACTCGAACAACATCGTCATCCCTTACCTCAGCATCCTACGAGCACTGAGCTTCATCTGCGGGCCTGTTATTGTAGGGATGATCCTTCGACATTTTAGTGAGAGAATCGCTCGCATCATAACCAAGGTATGGTTTGAGGTGTTTATATTGAACCATACGTGGGTACAGAACTTACTTTGATCTTAGAATTTAGAGAAGATTAAGTATCGATGAAGCATCGTCCCCAAGGCTAAAATAAATTCATATAAGTTTGGTTCGAACGATGGATTTGAGCATAGTTAGTTCTTTATATCTACCAAATTATTTAAGAACAAAGCTCGATTCTACCAAAATGCCTATATAAAAAAGCCAAAGTTCAAATAATATATAGAACATTTTTTAATTACATATAAGAAGGAATTTGATAACCGATGAGTGAAACTCAAATAATTATATTTCTAAGTCAAAATGGCTTTTGTATCGCAGAACTTATCAGCCAAAAGCACTTTTTATGAAGGTATAAGTGAAGTCTAGCATTTTTAATGGGGCCCTTCTGGTAGTGGGCAACAAGGCGATAGCTGCCGGACTCTTAAGCTTAACTTAAGGCTAATTTAAGATAATATCGAAAAATAGCCCTGGCTACCCCCACGAAAAATAAAAACAACAACAAATAAAAACTCCCAAAAGGCAAAAATAAAAACAAGGTTAGGCCTGACAAAAAAGCAGATCCACTTTTGAGCCAGCTCCAATGGAGTCTTTTTAAGGTCTTAAAATGGTTAGCCAAACGATTCTGAATATTTATATCATGGTATTAAGTAGGCGCTTAACAAATATTACAAGCAATATTAGTCCTAGAATATTCCTGGGAACACCTCTTTTCACATTACCCCCTTGAACTCTACTCACTTCATTAATATGCATTGCTTTATCTCAAAATAAAAATATTTCTAGTTAGTTCAAGACTATCAAATGCTTCTAGTTAGTTCAAGACTCTAATAAATTCTTTTAGTTAGTTCAAGACTCTATCGAATGTTTCTTTTAGGTGTCAACCCATCAAAACAAAAATATAGCTTCAAGACTTCAAAACAAACAGTTCTGTATTTTTAAAAACTTAAATTAGTTCCGTTCTTACTCATCTTGTTCGACGAATGTTCATTGCCTTTAGTCTTTTACTTTAAGTCTTATGCCTCAAGCCTGGAGGAAGGGTAAGAGTTTGTCGTCCAATGATAAATCTTCGCAAATACGAGGATTGTCTCCGTTAACTGAGAGAAAATGCGTTTTACTACCGGTCCGTCCTCAGGCTGGTACTGCGGCGGCACAAGTGAAGCTGAAAATAACCAATTAACACAGTTCTTTTTAGGCCTGTTAAATTCGTCTATTGGATACAGTCACTGTCTTGACATAGATGAAGAGCGTCCCCCAGGCGTCCCCGATGCACTCTGAAGGTGACTACTCATTGTTATACCCACTGCGTATAACTGAGATGTATTAAGATTGTTTCCACTAACAGGTAACAAGCATTATCGGATATATAGGCTTCCTGATCGTGCTAACGAGTTGGGGTCTTCTGTACTGGGAAGTCTTCACGACGGCAACTCCCTACATATACGCCAGCGCCGTAATTCTCCCGGTCACTGGCTTCACGACCGCTTATCTAGTAGCTTATCTGCTCAGAAGGGTAAGAGATTTTGTCTCTCGGGAGATAGGGGCCTACTTTAACCTGGGCTATAAACTACGGCTCACTATAAATTAAAGTTCCCGATAAGTCACTACAAATCAAGTTCCCATCTAACGAGTACTATACTCTAATGTGGCTTAAACTTCTCTCGTGAAGGGAAACTCTGTTTCCATTCGAGTCGCAGTCCTAAGTAAGATGTCCACTCTCATATGTCTATCAGATGAAAATAGGGAAAAAGACCCCCACCTCAAGCCTTCAAATTTTGAAATAAGGAAAGAACAAGGATTAAATAATAGGATTTAATTTACAATTGTTCCTTATTTTCAGTCACACAGAGTATGCCGTACTATTGGAATCGAAACTGGCTCTCAAAATATGCCAGTCGCTCTTAGCATCATTCTGCTCTCTTTCGAGAATCCGGAGGTGAGTCAGTTCACAAATGACCATAAAGATCGTGTGCTGCGAATGCCAAGTCAGGAGGTGCTTTTCTACTTGATTAAAAATAAGCATCGGCTGTAAACAGCGAGAGCATACTCAGTGCCAATGAAGGAGATAGACAATTAAAGAAGGGGAGAGGATAAATAGAGAGAACAGAATGTTGGGAAAAGGTATGAAATAAAGTCCACTGTGGCAAACACCCTTACAATCAGCCAGGTTTTCAATGATCTATTATAATTATATCAATAAACATGGTCGTAGAAAGAGAGTAGATACTTCAGAGTAAAAAGTTAAACCACCATTGAGGTGTGGTAACGAGTGGCAAAAATGCCTTGGTAAGGTTAGTGTGTGGGAGAAATGTTTTTACACATTTCTCACATTCAAGTTCGACACCGCTTTAAATTTTTTCTCTTAAAAAAAGAAAAACCCGTTGACTAGCATTAGGCTATTTTCTGACCACCTAAACCTCGCATCTATCCTAGATTTTACCCATTTATTCATCCAGGAAGTGCGGGGCGGCACGAAATGTGTGGCAAGGTGTTCTCAAGGGGCAGAGCACAAAATGTGTCTCAACAAATTACAAAACAACATTCCCTGAATATAAATCCAATTAACTTTACCCGATTCATAGCAATTCAATTATTATTATTCTCCATTATTTACACATTTTTTATAAAATGAGTCGAGTAAAAAGTAAAGATAGAGGAAGTGAAAATGTGTGGAAGATATAGAGCCTGAGACTATCCTAGGGGCATTGGGTCTGACAATGCACTCACCTGCGGGCATTGGGGCAGGGAGGGCACGCAGTCCTCGAGATGTCAGCCGGATTCATTTCTATACAATTTTAGCTTAAAACTACCCATAATTTTTTCATCAAAATTTTCCCTTTTAACTATAACTAAAAAAAAAAATCCCCATTTGTTAAACAAATCATTTTTAAAAATCAGCGCCATAATGAAATCCAAAGTTCTCTGGATAATTTTCCCCCCACAACGTAACTATCAATACCCATAACTACTTATTATACCCTTTTTACGGACAGATAAGAGCCAGAATGCTGTTATTCCCCACCCTGTACGGCATATTTATGCTAGCGGAGGTCTTTCTCGGTATTGGATTCTACAGAAGCGTAAAATATTGCCTAGACAAGAAGAATCAAAGGATAATGTATCCTCAATTGCATACAGCGACGCTTGAAAGCGGAACGTTCCACGAGAAGGAAAATCTTCGAGACAAAAGCTAGAGCCGAATCAAGCGACGATTGCCAGATTGCAGGTTCAGCAAACGCTCTGGGCAAATGAGATATTCAAGTTTCAGAGTTAAAGATTATCCAGCTTTAAAATTTAAGGGGTCCATTTTTATTTACCCCAGGAAGACTTTCTAAGGTTCGAGAGATCCAGGTTTTTGAATAGTACGAAGAAATGGACAAAAATGATTTGATGATTTTTCTTTTTAGTAATGTCTGCACTTGGATGTAACCTTCACCAAGGGGCAGGGGTACAACGAGACCATCAGGCCTCATGACTTCCTCAAAATAAATTTGTTTTATAAATTTCGAATATTGCTTATAATCGATTTCTATTAATTAAATACAAGCCAGACATTCTATCCCTAACCGCCAAAATATCCCCAAAAATATCTCATTAAAAATAACTATTATTAAATATTAAAATCGCATTTTCCTGAGCATGCATCAGTGGCGTCCACTGCTCTTAATTTCCAGGAATTGGAACCCCGACCTACAAAAGGTTGGGCAACGCTTCCATGGGGTATGACATAAAATTGAAGAGAAGCGTTAATAATAAAGCTTATTACTTAAATGTGTTTTTTATTGGTGTTAAAGAGGAAAAATGTGTGTATTTTGATAGTTTATATTTAGTGTTTAGGCACTATTTATATGGGTCAAAGTTCAGCTCGTCTTACTTATCAAAGTACTACTGTCACAATTAATTCGATTGATTAGTGTACATCTTGACGGCCACAACTTCTTGAATAGGCGTCGATTTTCAGGGACTTCAATAAATCAAGTGTTTTGAACCAGATGCGACAGACCACAACACCTCTCTACTTCATGTGCTTGAAGCACCCACACTTAAGGAACCAAAGATATACCCATAAAAACGAATCCCATCGTAACCCAGGGTCTCTCAATACTACACGAAGTCCCAGCAACCCTTTACGCCGCTGCCAATATACCAGGGCTTCGCAATAATCCCCACGACACATGGCGTAAGTCTAAGAGTATCCTACACGGTCGATTGTGATTAGGCGTAAGTCGGGGTATTGAAGGAAGCAGGATTGAAGATTAGCACAAAGCTGAAATCAATGTCAGAGCAATCCAGAGAAAAGGGACGGACTGCGCCCTCCGTTGAGGAAGCCGATAGCAACACAAACGAGGGTCAGCCCAAGAACATAGAAGGACACATGATCGTCTCTGTGCATGGCAGAAGCAGTCGTGATATCCAAACTCCAAACGCCACGGCACCCCTCGAGTGGTGGTAGGTGATTCAGCCACCACGCATCATCAAGTCCGCCATGATTCACCCCTCGGGATGACCCTATCGTAGAATTCCCCCCTTTTTGTTCTATTCTAAGAGTGCTAAGAGTGTCTAATATATTGATATTATAAGAATATTTTAACGAACAGAGCCGTTACGAAACACGTAAGGATATATAAGAGAAACGAACATTAATCCCGAAATAGACTTATATTTTACCTTTATCAATTGAATACATAACATCTAAACATTAATTACAGCATTACTCTGAATATTATCTTAAACAAGAATTAATTAAATTAGTTTACCCACAAAAATTGGTTAACGTTTTCTCTACACATAACAATAATTTAAGAATTAGGCTTACGGACTCATGTGGAGTTTAAAGGCCTCAGAAATGTTATTTACTCTCGACGCGTGCCGCCGGCCAGATGTAGATGAGCGAGATCACACGGTTGTTTAAGCGAGGGTGTCAGCTCGGGGGGTCCACACGTTCTTCCGGGGGGAGGGGGGGGTTCTTTAAAGACAAGAACCAATACGGTGCTTTATGCAATACCTAGGCAGTCGTGGTCTCTCTGGCGAGAGTGAGTCGAACTTGGTTCTTAAATCAAGTTAACTTGGAGTGCGGTGTGACCACCGAGTAAAGAGCTCGAGGAGGAGCTTTTCTATTTCGTTACTTATTTCCTTATGGACGAGGACTGAACTCGGGGAGGGTCTTCTTCAAGGGCGAGGATAACGGAGGGGGGTTTCTCTGGCGAGAATAAGTTACTTAAAGTTCGGTGTGGCCACCGAGTAACGGGCTCGAGGGGGAGCCTTTTCCTTCTTCTTTTCTTAATTCCTCAAGGACGAGGAATACCCCTCGTGTTTAAGGTGCACCAGGATATAAGGAGTCTCTCTGGTGAGAGTAAGTTGAACTTACCAAAGTTAACTTATCGTTTGGTTTGATAACTAGAGACTTAGCTCGAGGATGAGCTTCTTCTTAGCCCCTTAAGGTAGGTAACCCTGCCTCTCTTGCAGGGTACTTCTTGGTCTGGCGAGCCAAGTACACTACCTCTCCAGTCTCGGTAGTTCGGTTTGATCCGAAGACTTCGTCCCCTAGAGACTGACGCATACTACCTCGACTTTCCTCAGAGTTCCTCATTTATACCTCGTCACCCCACTGTGGGAGTGGTAAGGGTAAGAGGGGCTTGAGGACGGCCCCAGGAGAGTTCTTTTGGCCAACGGGTTTTCCCATGAAGTCAAAATCGGCTCCTCGTTAGCCTTCGAGATTGGAAGAAACCCGTCTCCAATTTCTTATTCGACGTGAAACTGGATCTCACTCTCCTGGGGAAGATCTCACATTTTGACCTTTTGGGTCTTTCATGGCACCGAGTTGTGCCACACTGCGGTTAAGCACTGAACCCGCCGTTGCCTAGGCTGGATGTCTTTGCGGTAACCGCCTTGTGACTGCACCAAGAGTGAACGGGGGGGGGGGGCAGAGACCATTCCCCTACAGACCCCCTCCCCGGGTACATCCTTCCATCATCCATCCATCCCATCATGGGCAGTACAGGTTACTGGGCGTGTGGGGATCGTAGAGGCGGGGAACTCTCTCTCTCTCTCTGTTTTTCGAATAAACGCCCCTCTCCATTACTCATATACTCATAATTACATTACGAGTAAAAGGGAAAATAAGTAATATAATTCTCAGAAAAAGAGACAATTAAAGAAGAGGAAACAAACAAAGAGAAAATGCACCGTCTCCCCTCGGGAGATGGAGACCCAGACAAAAAGATTCCGCTTAAGGACACCCCCAGGTCACACAGTTCTGGCCAAAAGCATGGTATGCCAAGTCCTCTTTGCAGAGCTCAGGGTTTCCCCAATGAAACTCATTGATGTGAACAACGGGTACATCGCCCTTTGCTCAGAGCCCAAAGATCTGGCTGGATACCATATTATCGAACCAGGCAACAACGAAATTGATGAATCTAAGAGTGGAATCACGAATCCTCCCCACAGGTGGCAGCCAATAGGAGTGTCATCTGTAGGAAGATAGGAAGCTGGATCGGCGAAAGAAACACGGACGAAATCACGAAATTAGTGGAAGCACAACACACTTGCGCAAAGAATAAATGAATAATAAATTTCAATAGTTACACCCATGTGTTTACAATTACCTTCGAGATAACATAAATGGCTCAGAAGGCTAAGACTAAAGGAATAATTGCCTTTAACATAAGAATTCCTACAGAAAATATCGAAATGGGAAAATTTCATGACATTATGATGTGCTTCTCCTGTTATAAGCTGGAGACACACACACAAGTCACAAATGTCCGGACAAAGAGAAATTCCTTTTTTCAGAATTGGGTCAGGTGAGTTCTCGCTTCAAAGTGTGTGCTTCGATATCGAAGAAATGTATAAATTGCAATGGAGAGCACCGAGCAATAAATCTCAAGAGGAAATAAATAATGCGAAGAAATAAAGAGGAAGGACGAATCTGCGCCAACCAAAGTTACACGGCTGCAGCTTCTAAAATAACGACCCAAGGAACGAACCAACATACGAAGCAACTTAACAGTGACACTAGTGGAAAAATCTTGACGTGCATAATACATGAACCCATAGCAAATATGGGAACCCCAGTATGCTATGAGAAGGACTAAATTCGATGCTCCGAGCAAACGAATTACCTACAATTATAAAGTACCCAAAACGCTAGACTTGTCAAGAATACTCAACATGAACATTGGGCAAACTCATTCTACGGAAGCCGAAAAAGACCATGAACAACATGAATTCCCAGAAGAGAAATGTGAAGAATCTAAAGAAGAGAATGAACCACAGACAAGCGACACATAATCAGTGACAGCGGAAGAACCCATGCAGGCGACGTGGTCCTATAGAGCTTCCAGAAGCTAATCTAAAACCCCTCGCCCCCCTCCCAAGAAACCAACACAGAAAAATAAATATATGGAAACGATCCATAATTAAGGAACGTGAACACCATCCAGCACAAAAAGATAAAACGTCCCTAACAGGAATCCGAGGCTACAGAGGAGATAAATAATAAGATCAAAATGCAGAGACAAGAATCTTAATACATAAATACCAACCAATGGACGAAAAAAAAAGAGTGCAGCACGGAAACATTTTTTAGGAACATCGATGCAAATATAATCCTCATTTCAGGACACGGAAATAACACCAATAGTGAAGTGATAAACTAGGACGTGTTAACAGGGAACCTTGAATCATCAACTAAACGACCAGGATCTGAGGATCTGTCACGTCACAGACCAAAAGAAAGTATCCGAGAAGCCTGGCAGCCATCAAGCAGTAAAGCTCACTCGCCATGCAATAATCAGTACAGCCTTATGCACTCGCGAATGACACAGAAGGGGGGGGGAGATGAGCCCATTAGCTGTCAGGAAGGAGTTATTGGGGCTAAACCGATCCTCCCAATATTCGTGCCCCAACACCCAGAACCAATGAAGTCATGGTCTTTTACAACCTGCGGGCGTTGAAGGGCGGTGTTTATAGATGTTCCGAATCCTTTCTTTTGACACGGAATGAGGTAACTGTTTCAGGTACCTAAACCTAGATAGAGGAAATAAGGAGAGGATACTCTCATAAAAGATTGGGTACATAGAGGGAAAGTGGGGACGCACCAGCTTCCTCCTGCCATGGTTTAATTCAACCCAGTGTGACAGGCTTTCCCAATTGCCTCCCTGGCCGTAAGGACATATCGCTTCTCTAAGTACCAGGTGCAACAGTCTACACAAGATACTTACTTCCTTTGCAGAGTAGAAAGACTCGAACTCTCCCAGCAGGCTTCTCACAAAAGGCTGTAACACCCCATACACGATTCGCACCAAGACTGGAACACTTCCTGCATGATTCTCCGTAAGTTGTAGAAATATTTCAAAGGGTCCCCATTCCTATTCTTTTTAATGGGAAAGGAGGACATCAACGATTGCCCGAAATGCGTTCCAGCAGCAAAATTGATTATTATTATGAGAGAGGAAATTTAAAAAGTAGAGGCTAGAAAGTGAAGGGAGGACACAAAGGCAACCTACATCAGAAAAATAGGACGAGTGACAGGGATGAATGAGACAAAATTATTTACCTATTTAAGTACATAGAACCAGAGTCAAATGGCCAGAATTACACGCGAGTGCTCTGACATTTGGTAGGGAGGAAGAAAAGTAAATAAGCGACGACAAGGCTGGAATGCAGTGGGCACCCAACGAGCACGTGGAGGAATATGGTGAGCTTGGTACGGTAAGGGCTACAGTTGGAGGGAGATCCCCAGGAATAAGGTGTCCGTTGATTAGGCTGGTATCACCCAGGTGGAGACATGACAGGAATACCTCCTCATGGCGGAAACAATGAAAAGAATAAACCCAGTATCCGAGGAGGGGATTTAATCCTGGGAACTTTAGAGAGAGGCCGAGTTTACCAAGCAGCACGTCATTTAGGAGATCAGTGATTGTAAGGAAGAAGTGGGAGGGCTGGGACGGAGACTGGCCGAGTAGCGAGATCAGCCGCTTCTTCGATACCCACCCTACCCTTCCCACGAATATGGTAGGGCACCAATCAGAGGGTGCAAGCTCTATTAGGCGGGACCAATATGTAATGAGGGAGTGCCGAAATCGCTCTCAGGAAATCCGCGACCAACACAAATTCGGTGGATATTTCCATTGAAATTTAAAGCGAAAACCAACGTGGGTGTAATATGTAGAAAGTTGTAGAAAATATGTGGAAGATATATAGGTACAGGTCGTAAATACAGTCACTTGGGACGGGATGGAAGAAGTTTGTGGGTGTTTAGGCAGGGAGGGCACGCGACCCATTAGATTTTAGCTAAGGAATGACTTAGGTGGTATACCTGATACCTCCTTTCGGAGGATAGTACTGGAACGAAAGATGGGGTTAGTAGAAGGGAATGTTAAGTACGCTGAGCAAAGAGGGAGGGGGTGAACTCCTACTCGTGCCCCGAGCATGGGTGAGTGGACGAAATCTGGTCGGCGACTAGCTAGTAAAATTAGCCGAAGGTCAAGACAGGAGGGAAAGGGAGATTATGAAGAGAGTAGCAGAAATTGGGGGAAATGGAAATATCTAAAAAACTAAAATCCCAGGTCGATTCAATTCTGAAAGTTTTGTTACCCCGTACCGAAAATTAATAAGAATGATAAAGTAACAATATATTAATATCAAACACACGTACTGGTTATAGTGTGTTAACTTTCAATAAAGTAACACTATAATAATATCATGTGCCCGTACACTTGCAATCAGCCTCTCTTCCAAACTGTAGGAGCTCGTGTGAGCCATCTGAAATAGACAACTAAAACAATATTTGAAATAGAAAATTAAAACAATATTTACAAGGCGTGAGAGAACTTTAGGACCACCCTGTAGTATCCGAATACCGATGGCACTGGGGCCAAGAGAGCGTGTCACTCCTGTCGGTGACAGGTGTAACAGTCTACACAGGAAAAATATAGGGGAATTTGATGGTAGGGAGTAGGTTGTGAGGTAAGCGCATAGCTCTACCACCATGAATGGGGAAGTGATATCATGCTCAGCGTGAAGCTGGCCACTGGAGAAGATCGGAAAGCCCAGAAGCCAAATGACAACTCTGGGTCAAAAGTGGGTGGAGACGAGGGAGGGTCGGGTAGGATGCAGAGTTGTACACCGCTCAGCCAAGTCTAGTTTGACTGAGGTAAAGTGTAGTAGTCATTGCCCCATTCAGTGTAGGACGGGTATGTTAAGGAGTTAAGAGGAGGCCAAGTTTCGGCAATGAGGTAGGAAATGTAAAGCTAACATGAAAGCTTCTCATCAAGAATGAGGATTCGAAGGCTCACTGATAGCTTCACCGGAATGCGATGACGGGATGTAAATAAGGATGAAACGTCCACGTGTCGTTGACGCAGTGGGCGGAAGAAGACGAGGGAAAACTTGTGGGGGAAAAAGAGAATTCCTGAAAAGGGGTCTAGTCAACGGCTGCAGTGGTTGAAAGTTGGACCTGTCTGGCAACCATGTAAAGAGATCAACTGAAGTAGTAGATCACTACGTCGTGAGTGTTTAGTGTACTCCTGATCGAACGAGGAAGGGAGGAGATGAAACAAAAAAGAGAAGAGTAGACTCAAGACCTATCTTCAGAGAACGCCTTACTCGTCCCAAAGAGAAGTTAGTGTATGAGAAACCTAGCCGGACTTGGTATGAAACGTCGCGCAAGAACTGTAAAATATGTAAATGTGGACAAGAATCTATGAGGTCAACTAGAATGCAAACTAAATATAATAAATGGGGGGGAGGTAGCTTTATATGATTTGAGCATGCCAAAGAAATACAGCTAGGATGACACTACGGCACGATAATACTTCCTAAACGTCGTGATTAAGATGGAGAAAGGGATGGAGATCACTGTAGAATTAGCGTAAGCCATTCTAACAGTCAAGGAACAGGGAATAAGATTCGCCATTAAGGAGAGGGAGGCCATTATTATATCTGTGATTTTGTCTGAACAACGTGTTATGGTTATGGAACGGTAAGATAAAAAACCAAGAGTTCCTAATCCGATATGAGGAAAGGCACAACGAATGCCTTAAGACATCACGGGGAAAGCTTCTCTTAAGCCTGACCCTGTTATAAAGATCTAGCGTGAAGTAAAGTGCCGATACGAGAGGGAGTTTGATGATGCAGTAAGGGCTTCCATAATACACAGCAGAAGACACGGTCATAATCTTCATTTCGTGTATGTGTGGTCACTGAGGGTGGGAGTATCCTAAGAGAAATTTGTAAAGTAAGATGAAATAAGGAGCTAGTCTCTCAACAAACACTATTCTTCCAAAGAGAAATAAGTCACCGTCTCTGAAAACAGTCGGGTAAGACAGGGCAAGCTTGCTTGCTACACTGCAGATCCGTCACCAGACGTCTTTGGGAGAAAATGAGGGCGAAGTTTTATCAACATATGCCTTTTTTTAAGGCTCGCTTCATAGCGCAAACTGCTGGGAGACTGTGAGATAGAAGAGTTGTGGTAGGCTAGAGTCTCATCCACCGCGAGAAAATGATGCACTCTATAGGAGCAGAATGTGACTGCAGAGTAACCGGTTCAGCATCCCATGTGAAAGTGCAATTTCAGTCGCATCACAGATAGGATAGGAACATAAAGTGCAAGAAAGACTACTACGTGATAACTACATAACTCTCTAGGATAGATAAACTGCATGAGAAGTCAAGTAGATCTTCACCAAAGACAAGGTAGTTCGGACAAGAGAATTACAGCTCATCCATGATGGATAGGAAAGTGGGCGCGAGAAAAGTCGAACAAGAGTACTCGAGCCCGGGTCCTTGCTGTTGAAATCTCCAAACAGTAACTTATATTTCCCCACTGAAATCCGGGACCTAAAACTTGCAGGAAGCAAGTTTTGAAGATAGGTGAATAATTAATAATTCTTTTTTCCTTAATGGACAAATGACTTATGTTTTTTGCGTTTTGTTGAAAAAATAGTCACAAATCGAGAAGTTTAGAAAATGTACTAAAATTAAGGGATGGATGTTTTTTTTTATTTCTTAGTATATAAAATCAATTTCAGGCGAAAAAAGCTTCTTTTTTTAGAAAAAAACTCCGTAGGTATATTTAAAATTTTTATCAAAGTTATTTCTAATAATTCTTTTATAATATACCAGGTAATGGCTTCGCCACTCCCCCCGTAGGGGGGGAGCTTGCGCTTCGCTGCTAAGATTAATTTTAAAAGGAATTCTAAATTAAATTTGCTCCCTTTCCAAATATCTCGTTGCTAAAATATAGAGTTATAGAAGAAGAAGATATATAAAAATAAATTTTCTGAACTTCACCATTTGTAATTCTTTGGGTTTTGAAAAATTCACAAAATTTCTATACTTATATTTATTTCTGAACTTCACTATTTTGTTTTTTGATATTATAAAAGAATTATTAGAAATAACTTTTAGAAAAAACATAAGTCATAACCAAACTAAGTTGAAATTATTATTCAAATACTCAAAAAATCCCCTTCTTAAATTATAGAGTTAGTGAAAAAAAATGGTGAAGTTCAAAAATAAATATAAGTATCGAAATTTTGTGATTTTTTTAAAACCCAAGGAATTACAAATGATGAAGTTCAGAAAATTTATTTTTATATATTTTCTATAACTCTCACTAACTCTATAATTTAAGAAGGGGATTTTTTTGAGTATTTGAATATTAATTTCATCTTAGTTTGGTTATGACTTATGTTTTTTATCAAAATTATTTCTAATAATTCTTTTATAATATCAAAAAACAAAATGGTGAGTTCAGAAATGAATATAGTATCAAAATTTTGTGATTTTTAAAAACCCAAAGAATTGCAAATGGTGAAGTTCAGAAAATTTATTTTTATATATCTTCTTCTATAACTATATTTAAGCAACGTGATATTTTGAAAGGGGGGAAGTTTAGTTTAGAGTTCCTTTTTAAAATTATTATAATTGGCGAAGTTCAGAAAATTTATAAAAATTTAACCATAGCTGCTTTTTTTTTAGATTTTAAATTTTAATCTTAGTAGCGAAGCCATGGCTGGTAGTTATATTAAAATAATACAATCAATATAAAAATAAAGTAGTGCATAATTTAACATTTGCCTCTACATTACTATAAATAGAGCGGAGTTATTATATAATTTATAGTTTGAAAATTTTATTAGCATAAAATAACCAGGCAATGGCTTCGCTTCTAAGATTAAAATATAAAATCTAAAAAAAGCAGCCATGGTTAAATTTTTATCAATTTTCTGAACTTCGCCGATTGTAATAATTTTAATAATTAACTCGAAACTATTTTCCCCTTTCAAAAAACCACGTTGCTAAAATATAGTTATAAATAAAATAAAAAAGCAGCCTTACTTAAATTTTAATAAATTTTATGAACTTCACCAATTGTAATGTATTTTCTTTTAAAACATTATAAAGAATTGGATAATCATACTTATTTTTTCTCAACAAAATATTTTGTTTTTTTTCAAACTCTAAAGAAATTCTTAGAAATTACCTTGACAAAAATTTAAAATATACTTAAGTCATAACCAAACTAAGATGAAATTATTATTCAAATACTCCCCAAAATCCCCTTCTTAAATTATAGAGTTAGTGATGTTCATGATCATGATCATGACGAAACGTTAGAAGAAATAAATAAAAAGGAATAGCTAGAAGATATTCAAAACCAATTCACTATTTTTATCCCAAAGATCATTTTGAAGAAATTGACAGCCCTTTAATCGCGTTTGAAAGTAAGAAATGCATTTTCTGATATCAAATAGCGTTATGTTATCTCATGCAAGAAAAAAAAATTCAGATTCACTAAATTTATTTTTTCTGTTGCCGTAAACTTTTTTCTTGAAGTAAAGTCCATAGAGTTACAGTCGGGTGAATGTATGTGACCAAAAAGGCTGACATATTGATCATTTATTTGAATAAAGGTATATGGATTTTAATTTATTTTTTTACATTATCCTTTGTCGGGAACAATCGGCAAGCAATTGTTTGAGTAGATATTTTATTTTTTTTAATTGTAACAATATTCTTATACTTATATTGTTGAATTTATTTTCAATTATAATAAAGAATAGATATAAGCTGTATACCAATTTTCATTTATATCCAATTATATTTCCTGATTGATTCAAGTTTGGATTTACTAATTTAGTGAAGTTTTCGCTGGGTCACCCAATATATATATATATATATATATATATATATATATATATATATATATATATATATATATATATATATATATATATATATATATATATATATCCAAAAAACCGCAAGAGACAGAAAAATACGATAATTTTTCTTCGGACATGTTATTTCCTAATTCGCAAAAGTTTCGTACAGGGTTGGGATTCGAACCAAGCACACTAAGGCAGCGAGCAACCGTTGCCTCATTTTTGTATATTTGCCGAGTGTTTACCTCAACTCTCCTTTGTCCTTTGAATTCCCTATTGATTTTTCTCTTCCGTAGTCCCGATTGACCTTGCGAAGCGTACCTTAATAGCTTGTTTATTCGAAAGATTTTTGTCCTGCGCTTAGCCGAGTGGTCTAAGGGTCGGTTTAATTGAGATCAAAGCGGTTGCTCGCTGCCTGAGTGTGCCCGGTTCGAATCCCACCCTTGTACGGAATTTTTGCGAATTAGGAAATAACTTTTTCGAAGAAAAATTATCGTCTTTCTGTTTCTTGCGGTTTGCTGGATTTATTTCATCATATATATATATATATATATATATATATATATATATATATATATATATATATATATATATATATATATATATAAGTAAAAGAACTCAATGGCGAGTTATGGTATATGATAGTGAAACCACTGCATATGAGCCAAACGTTTAATTTACGAGACTAGTTTCAGTATGTAGTTTATCATAACCTCTTCAGTCGTATATTGAGAATACAATTGTTACAAAATCTATAAATAGCGTACAGATAAAAAAAAAACACAAAGAAACACAAAACGGGAGAAAAAGGTCATTAATCAGGCAGGGGGTGTAAGTCTAAGATCGTTAACTAAGCTGTTCACGGTGAGGTTACGGGAATGGGGGCTGCATTTCAATTGCCCATCTGACAAATTAAAATTGGGAATTTCTTCTATTAATATAGATTCTACTATTAGTATTTTACGGAAATATTTACAATTATGTATGATTTGTGACTTTGAATAGTCAATTTGGTGGTTGAAATTGCTAATATAATTAAAAATACTGGATGTGGTACTGCCTCGTCTGACATCACCTTTATGTTCATAAATTTGTTTTGTTAAGGTTCTTCCGGTCTATCCTATGCAGAATGAGGGACAGTTTGTAGAGCCACACGGGATTAAATATTCACCTGATTCATTTAGCTGATCCACGGGCTTGGTCGAAGGGAAAGATTTAAGGATAGAAAAAGGGTATTTAAATGTAGTTATGCATGGAGAAATAACTTTGTTTATTCCTTTGAGGAGGGGAGAAAAAAGGAGGGATAGACACTTCGTATTACTAAATTTGTATTTATCCTTGGGACGGTAATGAGTAGACTTTGCTTTAGATAAACTTTCATTGATCACTTGGGGAGGGGGGATAATTTAATCCAATGAAACTGCAGGTTATATAAGTAATCTCGTCTTCTAGAAAGCAAGAGTCACATATCCTAACTGCTCTTAAAAACATATCTGATGCAACGGCTCGTTTAATGTTAATATCACGATGAGAAAAGAAATGGATATAAGAGTTAGAATGGGTTGGTTTTCGGTACACAGTGAAGCTAATTTTGTCAATGACTCTAACAAATTTTACATCAAGAAAGGATATACAATTATCCTTTTCCCACTCTACATTAAAATTGATAGTGGGATGGAGGTCGTTAAGATTTTTGAGGAAATTGTCAAATAATTTTAAACTATTTATAGGCCAAATTGATATGAAATCATCTACATACCTATACCATACAAAGTTATGATGGGGAATCATAGAAGGAAGTAAAGATACTTCGAAATGCTCCATAAAAAGGTTACATAATATGGGCGATAAAGGATTACCCATGCTAAGATCATAATTTTGACGGAAAAAAACCCATATCGCTGATAAACCTACCAACCCATCACTTTACCGTATGTATGGTTTGTCAAAAACCCACAAAAGAGGAATGCCACTCCGACCTATTATAGCCCCTCAACTATAGACTGGTATCACTCACCTGTGTGTTGTCCAAACTAATGGATGGTATTGTACGGCAAACAGTAGTAAAACACCTAGACGACAATCAGATCATCATTGAGGTGCAGCATGGGTTCAGGGGTAAGAGGAGTTGCCTGACCAACAAGCTATGCTACCTGGATGACCTGGTCAATGCGGTAGACGAGGGGCTGTGTGTCGCCATCAATTACCTAGATTATGAAAAGGCTTTCGACAGGGTACCACATCGCAGACTCCTCACCAAGCTAGAGGCGGTTGGCATTGATGGTAGAATGTTGGTTTGGATCAGGAACTTTCTTGGGGATAGGTACCACCGTGTCAAAATTAGAAATGCTACATCTGATTGGCTACCAGTAATGAGTGGGGTCCCCCAGGGATTGGTGCTAGGCCCGGTGCTGTTCCTTGTCTACATTAATGACCTTGTGATGAACTTTGAATCTTCGGCCATCTTGTTTGCAGACTACGCAAAGATCTACGGATCACTAAGGACGGAAGCTGACGTGGAGGCCGTTAAGAGAGACATGGAACGCCTGGACGAGTGGAGCAGGAAGTGGTTGCTGTTCTTTAATTTGGATAAATGCAAAACAATGCAATTGGGCCAACGAAGCCAGCAGGCAGAGTATGCACTGAACCAGAGGGCACTCCGGAAAACCACGCAAGAACGAGATCTGGACATCATTGTAGCAGCAGACCTTATGTCCTCGGCACGTGTCTCCAAAATATCCGCCAAAGCCAACAGTCGTCTGAAGATCATCAAAAGGAACTTCACAGTGCTCAGCAGGGATGTCCTAGTGCCTCTCTACCTCTCCCTTATCCGACCGATCCTGGAATATGGTGCTCAAGCCTTGTCTCCCTACTTGCTTCAGGACATCAGGGCATTAGAGAAGGTCCAGAGACGAGCGACCAAATTAGTTCCAGAACTGTCCCATCTACCCTACGAAGTGAGGCGCAACAGTCTTGGTCTGCAGACACTGGAGCAACGGAGAGTGAGAGGTGACATGATCGAGACATTCAAGTTATTACATGGATATGAGGAGATCCCCTAAACCAAGTTATTCCAGCTGAACGACAACAACTTAAGAGGGCACTTCCTAAAGCTAGCCGAGCCAAATCACTGGAGAACTTCAACGAAAGGAAACTGGTTCGCCATCAAGATAATAGAGCCCTGGAATGCACTCCCTGAGAGTGTGGTAACTGCCCCAACAATAGCCACGTTTAAAGCACGTTATGATAGACACCTGGGATTGACTGCATAAGATACTGGCTAACTAGTCTAAGAGGTGGGGGACAACACAAGAAGTCCTCTTCTTAATTCCCCACTATCTATTCATAGGTGAGCTATCGTGTATCGACTCTCATTCATACAAACTCTCGAAGTGGTTACCCTCCATTCTTGCTGACGCTGTTGGATTGACTTCTCCTTCACACAGGGGGTGATGGGGAATATCGCGCAACTCATATCCTATGTTCCCTAAATGTTGGCACACCACCTTCACGTGGTGCCCCTGTTTTTTAACTGAGCGTGTGCCCAACGTCCGAACACCAGGCGGGATATCCTGGTTTGGGTATCCGACTAAGGGTACCCACCAACCTTTTGGGGCAGTTGTGTGTATGGACACCAGCACACTTCTGGCCCATATGGTTGTCTTTGCTGTGGCCCTGCAGTTAGTGAATGGCATCACAAGGGCTAAGTGACCTCACACAAACATAAAAGGTGGGTGAGGGGAACCCCATGAGGCGGTTTGATGACCAAACACTGGCATCACTCCGGCATCCCCAAATAACCTTGTGGGGCGACTGTGTGTCTGAACCCCAGCGCACTTTCGGCCCACTTGGTCGTAGTCAGTATGTGTACTCTGTACGAGTCGACGGATGTACCCACTGGGGGGCATCGTCCGCAGGACCGTGCCACGGAGGTAGGTTTGGTTGCCTGGGTCGTTGTTTTGCTTTCGGGAGGTCTTTGCACCGCAGTCCAGTAAAACTCCGTTATGCAGCTCCGCTGTTTTTGAAACAACAGTGGGAGTCGGGGGGCGGGCTACCCTGTCTGGACTGTATGGGCGCTCTCCGGACTCACGATGGCGATTTGGTACATGCCCTCGGCTCCAGAGACACCACTTATAAAAATAAAAACCATATGGGTAAATTTTCCAAAAACTCATCCCAGAGACCGCCGGCCTCTGGTCACCGTGAAAACAGCAAAGATCTTCGTCGCTTGGATCCTTTTGGATCAGAAGTAGACGAAGAACTGGATTATGACCGCTTTATAGTACTCAAATCCAGCAACGAACGTTGTCCTCTTAGCAAAGCTGACATCTTTGATGTCTTCGACGACTTCGTAAACAAGTGTGGCGAACCTGCTCAGATGTGGCCGCGCAATGATGACGCATTGATTGCCGAGGCCAAGTCTAATGAGCAGCAAAAGAGAATTCATTTTTTTCGAAAAGTTAGCCTCAGTGAATGTATCATCCACGTCTCACCCGACATTTAATACCTCCAAAGGTGTTATTCGATCGGGTGAACTCATTGAGTATGATATCGACAGGTTAGTGACAAAACTTGCCAATCAGAAAGTAACAAGTGCACATCGCATTTCTAGGTTTGTGAATGGCGCTAGGGTCCCTACCGCCACCATAATCCTAACTTTCAACAGATTGGAACCGCCCAAGTACGTCAAGGCTGGCTACCTTAACATCCCAGTCAAGCCTTACGTCGAAAACCCCCGGCGGTGCTTCCATTGCCAACGCTTTGGCCATGTAAGCAAGTTTTGTAAAAGCGAAAGGATTTGTGTAAACTGCTCAGCAGAATTTCACGGAACACCCTGTTCCAAACAGCCGTGCTGCCCCAATTGTGGCGGAGACCACTCTGCCACATCACAGCAATGCACCTCCTTCCTCTACGAGAGAGAGGTCATTGCTGTTCGAAATAAAAACAGGGTGAGCTATAAAGAGGCTAAACGAAGAGTTAGGGAGACTTACGTTCAGCCTGGCGTGAGCTTCGCGGATGCTCTGCGCACCGCCACGCCAAAGGAGGGGAGAAGCCAGAGACCATCTACAGGCTCTCCTGAACAAACCAGAAGTCCTCCACAACCGAAACCCAGGTCTCCGCGCAGAGATGTGCCTCAACAGGTAGAGGGTTCTCCACACCGTAAACCCGCATCTCCACGAACACCTGAAAAGGTTAAGAGCCCCCCTCGACCGAAACCACGATCAGTCGGTAGAGAAAACTCTTCACCAAAATCTAGCCTAGCTTCTGATGGCACAAAGAAGAGGAACCTTCCATCCTTTCCCGATTCACCAAGAGTGGCAAAACACCTTGCCACCGCTCCACAAGACGTGGATGTGAATCGGATTGGGCCGCAGGTGGTGTCTATTCCAGCTCTGGACATCCATCCTGCCCCAAAAGAACAGAGAACTACAGCCCCAAAGCGAGTAGTCAGCAACCCACCCCTTGCTGATACTGCTTTGGAACTCCTTCGAGCCCTAAGTGAGAAGGAATCAACCTGTACCCCATCACAGGAAACAGCTGTAGTAGAGGCTGCCCCCTTATCCAAGGAGGAGCCGAACCAACCATCAGATTCCAAGAATCCTTCGCCAGCCGAACAATCGCTGCCACCATCACCAGCCAAGTCGATGTCATCGGCTCACGAAATGACTGATGGAGATGCTCCCACATCTGTTTCTCCAGTCAAGACAGTCATTTCGTATAGCCAGCTAACAAAATTGCCACGTATAAAAGTAAAGTCGAGAGCTAAATTAACGCTCCCGATGCCTCCAGAGTCATACCCAAAACCGGTAATTGGTATGACCAAAACTACCCCTACGGGGAGTATAAAACCAAAACCTCCTTCCCCTAAGGGTAGGATGATTGTCTTAAAGAGGTAAGGATGTATCCAATCATTCATTGGAACATCCAAGGTCTCTTCTCAAGCTCCTGTTTAAAGACTACAATCCTGATTGTATAGCTTTACAGGAAACTTGCTTGGGTACTCGTAGTGTACCCAATATTCCTGGTTTTGTGGGATACTATAAGAACCCTATAGAACCAATCCATGGTTCTGCTGAGCTCATCAACAGCAGGGTTCCCCACAACCAGATCTACCTTGCGACAGACCTGCAGGCGGTCGCTGTCCGCCTGTTCTCCCATCGCCACTATACGGTCTGCTCGCTTTACCTCCCTCCTAGTGAGGAAAAAGACACAGCCTCTCTAGCTAGAAAACTAGTAGAGGTGATTAAACAGCTCCCTCCCCCCTTTCTATTGATTGGGGATTTTAATGCTCGACACCCCCTTTGGGGGGACCATGATAAGAACCCTAGGGAAAACATGATTGAGAAATTTCTGGGCGAAGATGATGTCTGCCTTCTAAACGATGGCAGCCATACATCATTTCACATCCAGACAAGCAGCTCTACATGCGTGGACTTGTCCCTCTGTTCACCAAGCTGTAGAGCTGATTTTGACTGGGCAGTGGATCCTGACTTGCGAGGCAGCGATCACTTCCCTATTATTATAGCGCCATGTACAGGTGGCCCCCCTCCACCACCTAGTAAAAAATGGAATGCAAAAAAAGCAAACTGGCCTAAATTCAGGCACCTCTCGAGCCATGACGGGTCCTTCCCTCATGAAGATATTGACGTGGCTATCGATGATCTCCTATTCCACGTCAATAAAGTGGCTAACTCCTCCATCCCGCTCTCCGGCTCAACCGCTCGCGGACCACAAGTTCCCTGGTGGTCGGCTGAATGCTCGAGAGCCGTGACTAAATGTAAAATGGCTTGCCGACGTTACCATCGCTCCCCTACGATGGTAAATAAAATTGCTCGTAACAGAGCAAGGGCAGCACGGTGACGCATCCTTCGACAGGCTCGAAAGACCTCGTTGGAAGGTTACATCACGTCCATAAGTTGGCAAACGCCTATAGACAAAGTGTGGAAAAGGGTCAAAAAGCTATTGGGCAAATCCAATGGCTTTACAGCTCCCAACATTGTCCAAGCTGGAGAATTGTTGGGGGACTTGTCCCATATTTCCAATGTCTTGGCCAGATCATTTGCTAGCATCTCAAGCCCAGATAATTATGAGATGCAATTCCAGTGCTTTAGGCTCCAACAGGAGCAGCAACCGCTCAACTTTATGGAGCCTAACATGGATAACGAGTCTTACAACCGACTCTTCTCTATCCATGAGCTCCATAATGCACTGAAGCACTGTAGATCCACTGCCCCCGGATCGGATGGCATTTCCTATGATATGATTAGGAATATGCATCCATCCCTTCTCTCTCATTTACTGGACATTTACAACTGGATTTGGATCAAGGGCCGCTTCCCTTCCATGTGGAGAGAGGCCATAGTCCTTCCATTCCGCAAACCAGGAAAGGACGGGACGGAGTCACCCATTACCGCCCCATTGCTCTTACCAGTTGTCCATGTAAAGTGTTTGAGAGAATGGTCAATTTCAGACTCGTCTGGTTTTTGGAGACTCAAAATCTCATATCTCCTTCCCAATCAGGGTTCAGGAAAAAGCAGAGTACGACAGACCTGCTTGTCCGAATGGAGTCACTCGTAAGAGATGCTTTTTCAAAGAAGCAGCACGCCATCGCTGTCTTCTTTGATATTTAGAAAGCATACGATACCACCTGGAGGCGTGGTATCCTTAAACAACTCCATGATTGGGGCCTGCGGGGTTACCTCCCCAGGCTTGTCGAGCAATTTCTGATGAAACGCACACTACGCGTAAGGGTTGGAGGCACCTTATCGGAGCCCGTGGACCAAGTTGAGGGTGTGCCACAGGGAAGTGTCCTCAGTGTCACCTGCTTCTCTGTGGCCATTAATAGCATTGTTAGAAATCTCCCTCCCGAGATTTCGTCGACGTTATATGTGGATGATCTGGCGCTCATTTGTTCTTCGCCCAGAATCCCATTTATCGTCCGTAAGCTACAGCGAGCTATAAGCACTGTAGCTGAAAATGCTTCCTCCAAGGGTTTCCGCTTTTCCGCAGTAAAGACCAAGTCTGTTCACTTTTATGGGCATAAGTTAGTGACATGGACCCCTTCCCCCCCATTTGTCGCTATATGGTGTGCCTATAGATTTTGAGCCCCATTTCAAATATCTGGGGGTCATATTTGATTCAAGGCTTTCCTTCCGGCACCATGTGGACGCCTTGAAAAGGTCTTGTTTAAAGAGAATGGACATAATGAAACTGTTGTCTCACACTTCTTGGGGAAGTGATCTACGTACCCTGTGGCTCCTGTATCTAGCATTGGTCCAATCAAAGCTAGACTATGGATCACAGGTGTACTCCTCTGCCTCGCCATCCATTCTCGAAACACTAAATACTGTGCGTAACCAGGGTGTGCGCCTGGCTTCTGGAGCCTTTAAGTCCTCCCCAGTGTGGAGCCTCTACGCAGAGAACGGGGTTCTTCCCCTTCCCTATCACAGGCTCAAGTCAAATTTAAACTACCTCCTTAGACTTGAGCAACTACCGCAGACGCCAGTGTATGAGTGCATGTTCAATACACGGACAGTGGCCTCATACGATAGATCTCCATCTCTGGCTTGCCCCTTTGCTCTGCGTATGGCCGAGCACACTGCGCAACTGAGGGAGTTCTCAGTGATTCCCTTTACCATGCCAAAGACCCCCCGTGGCTCATACCACCTGTAATGGTATGTAGGGAACTAGCTGATAGGCCCAAGGATCACCACCTGCCTGTAGTATTGAGAGCCATGTATGGCGACCACTCCTCTCAACATCGGCATAGCACTTTTATGTTCACCGATGGGTCCAAGTCACCGGACAGAGTTGGAGCAGCTGCTGTCTTTCCATCTGAGACAGCATTGGTCCGCCTGCCAAACGCAGCTTCCGCATTCACAGCGGAACTCGTTGCTATGATAGCGGCACTGACTATCATAGCTGGCAGGCCATCTGGTTCTCATACTATCTTTACAGACTCCCTTAGTTCGCTTCAAATGTTGGGGGATGTTGGTTCGAGCCATCCGTTGGTTTCCAAGATCCAGCGGTGGCTAACACGACTATCGCCCATCCACGAGATATCCTTTTGCTGGGTGCCTAGTCACGTGGGCATCCCAGGCAATGAGAGGGCAGATGCTGCAGCCAAAGAAGCAGCATCACCGGGGACAGCTCCAGTGGCCCCAGTCCCACTCTGCGATGCCTATCCTCTGATCAATGAATACGTGGTCGGCCTATGGCAGAAGAGGTGGAGTGAGCTCTCTCCCACCAAGCTCCACTCCATAAAACCCTCCATTCACCCATGGCCACGTACAACTAGACATCGTAAAATGGAGGTTGCGCTTGTCCGTCTGAGGATAGGCCATTGCCGGCTCACCCATGAGCATTTAATGAGTGGGCTGCCCCCACCTATGTGCATTCTGTGTGGGGTACAAATATCTGTCCTCCATATATTTGTAGAATGCCCATTGCTAAGGAATCTCAGAAGGACGACTTTTCCCTTCATTACCAGAGAGATGGCCCCCCAGCAGGCTCTGCGGGGCATCTTTTCTGAGACCCATTGCTTCTTTGACGTGACTAGGATACTAACCTTCCTAAAAGAAAGCAATCTTTTAAACAAAATTTAAAATAGTTTTATATATTTATTGTTGATCTATTCATAGTTTATGTTTTTACATTTTTAAAAAAATGAATAAATTCTTAACAAAAATATAATTGCTTAATAACTTTTAAAGTTATATTGTTGATATATTCATAGTTTATTTACTTGTTATTTATTATTTTTTACTTTTTTTTTTACCTTTTGTTGAATTTTTTAATAGTCTCTTTTTTGTTAAAAGATTTTAACTCAACTGACTTAATATTGCCTATTAAACTAATTTTGGTCCCAAGGACATTTTTGCTTTTTTATGTATTTTAATATGGCAATATTTTAAAAATAATAATTTTAAATTCACCGCCCATAAGTGAATTTGGCTGCGAGATAGTCCATCTGGGCTGCGCAGCTTTTAATCCTCAATGCACTATTCATTCATTCATTCTCCTTCACACATAATCCATTCCTCTGATTTCATTTAAAAATTTAAGAAAATCAACATAAAAGGAAGCGGCTTAATGAGCCTTGATGTAGACAGCCTGTTCACTAATGTCCCAGTTAACGACGCTCTTGATGTTTTATCTAAGGTATTAGATAATCAAAAATTAAACCTCCCTCTAGGCAAAAATAAAATTATAAATCTTGTTAAACTTTGTGTTACTGAAAATGTATTTATCAGCGATATGGGTGCTTTCTGTCAAAAATATGGTCTTAGCATGGGTAATCCTTTATCGCCCATATTATGTAACCTTTTTATGGAGCATTTCGAAATATTATTACTCCCTTCTGTGATTCCCCATCATAACTTCTTATGGTATAGGTATGTAGATGATGTCATATCGATTTGGCCTATAAATAGTTTAAACTTATTTGACAATTTCCTTAAAAATCATAACGACCTACATCTCACTATCAATTTTAAAGTAGAGTGGGAAAAAGATAATTGTATATCCTTTCTTGATGTAAAATTTGTTAGAGTCATTGACAAAATTAGCTTCACTGTGTACCGAAAACCAACCCATTCTAACTTTTACGAGGGGCGATCAATAAGTTTTGCAATTCAGATATAAGGAAACGAGATATGAGGAAAAGTGTTTTAGTATTTTTCAATATAACTACCCTCGACTTCATTGCACTTGCGCCACTTATCCCTGAGGCTTCGAATTCCCGACAACCAGAAATCTCCCGACTGCTGTTCAATCCACTCCTGGACGGCGAGCTGGACATCTTCATCGTCCCCAAACCTGCATCCACGCAGTATAGCCCTGAGCTAACGGAATAAAAAGTAGTCGCTAGGGGCCACATCTGGACTGTAGGGGGGATGGTTGAGTTCCTTGAATCCGCACTCGCGCAGGGCAGCTTGTGTAACTCTGTTCTTGTGGACAGGGGCATTGTCGTGGAGGAGCAGGACACCGCGTGTCAACTTGCCGAGCCGCATCTGACGGATGCACTTCTTCAACCCAGCCAGTTCCTCGGCGTAATATTGGCCTGTGATAGTCCTTACACGAGACGTATAGTCCACCATCAACACTCCCTCAGAATCTCAGAAGATGGTGGCCATGATCTTTCCGGCTGAGGGTTGGGTCCGGAACTTGATGGGGGTCGGAGAGCACCTGTGCTTCCAGGCCATGCTTTCGAGCTTGGTCTCAGGATCCCAGTGATGGACCCACGTTTCATCACCTGTTACTATGCGTGACTCGAATCCCGCCGAGTTTTGGTTGTACAGGAGCAGCAGTTCCTCCGAACTTTGACGACATTGAAGTCGATCATGGGGAGTGAGGTTTCGTGAGGTTTCTAGGGACTCAACGGGCACAGACCTTGGTCATGGCCAAATTGTCGTGGATGATGTTAATAACACTTCCATGTGATATTCTAAGTTCTCGCTCGATTTCTTCGACCTTCACCCGTCGATTTTCGAGGATCATCCTCTCCACACGGGCCACATTGTGCTCATTGGTCACGTCTGACAGGCGTCCTGGACGAAGGTCATCTTCAAGCGACTCACAACCATGGCGGAACTCCCTATTCCAGCGAGCAATGGTTGCATAGGAAGGGGCGGTGTCGGTGTATACTGCAACCATGCGTTCATGGATCTCTTTTGCATTCTTGCCTTCCATGGTCAAAAATCTGATCACTGCGCGGTGCTCAACCTTCTCCATTGTTGAAAAAATTGTGACTGACGATCTGCGATCAGCTACTGCTTCTTAAATAGACGAGGCAGGAGCGTGTGGCTGCAGGTCCTGAATTGTCATAACTTGTCCTAACACCCCCATCAACAGCCATTCGTCTTCCTCTGTTTTGCCCTACCGATTCGCAAAAACCTATTGACTGCCCCTCATATATCCATTTCTTTTCTCATCATGATATTAACATTAAGCGAGGCGTTGCATCAGGTATGTTTTTGAGAGCACTTAGGATATGTGACCCTTGCTTTCTAGAAGACGAGATTACTTAGATAACCTGCAGTTTCATCGAATTAAATTATCCCCCCTCCCCACGTGATCAATGAAAGTTTATCTAAAGCAAAATCTACTCATTACCATCCCAAGGATAAAAACAAATTTAATAATATGGAGTGTCTATCTCTCCCTTTTTCTCCAATCCTCAAAGGAGTGAAGAAAGTTATTTCTTCAGGCCTAACCACATTTAAATACCCTTTTTCTATTCTTAAATCTTTCCCTTCGATCAAGCCCGTGGATCAGCTAAATGAAGCAGGTGTATATTTAATCCCGTGTGGTTCTACAAACTGTCCCTCATTTTACATAGGAGAGACCGGAAGGACCTTAACAAAACGAATTTATGAACATAATGGTGATGTCAGACGAGGCAGTACAACATCCAGTATTTTCAATCATATTAGCAACTTCAACCACCAAATTGACCATTCAAAGGCACAAATCATACATAATTGTAGATTTCCGTAAAATAAGAATAGTAGAAGTTATATTAATAGGAGAAATTCCCAGTTTTAATTTGTCAGATGGGCAATTGAAATGCAGCCCCCATTCCCGTACTCTCATCGTAAACAGCTTAGTCAACTATCTTAGATTTACACCCCCTGATTAATGACCTTTTTGCCCCGTTTTGTGTTTCTTTGTAGTTTTTTCTGATATGTACGCTATTTATAGACTCTTGTAACAATTGCATTCACTATCATATATATATATATATATATATATAGAGAGAGAGAGAGAGAGAGAGAGAGAGAGAGAGAGAGATATATATATATATATATATATATATATATATATATATATATATATATATATATATATATATATATATATATATATATTTAAAGATATATTTGATAAATATGAACTAAAATTAACGGTAATCCAAGGGGAATAAATGACGAACCAAATAGTGAAATCCCTAAGAAAGAGTGCTGCATGCGCGTTCAATCTTGATCAGATTGACTTAAACAAATGAAAGGATTAACGATAAGGCCAATAGCTCTGATCCAAGCTTAAAACTGCTAAGCTGTGCACTTGCCAGGAATGAATTAGCTCGAGTGGGTGTACATACATCGAGACGTGCATATCGGTGACCTGAATGACCTTCACCACTACTGGTGTCAGTGCCAGAGTGGGCAACCATACCGGAGTTGACTTTGGGGATGATTGTATACCTCCCAGGCCCCAACAATCGCGGATAGATCTGCAGCAATATAACCTCCACACCATTTCACCTCTTTCATAACAGATATCTCCTTACAAACATTTTGACGAGGTGCCCTTGTTGGTTGCCGCTTCTCACTTTTAGGTATCAAGAAACAATTGTGTACATAAATGCAATTGCAAATATGCAGGAATATAAAAAGTTTTTGTATGTAAGGTTTGTAATTTCGGTATGTTGTGAAGGTGAGTAGTCAAAGAGATGGATCTCTGTACCTGGTTTTCAAATCCCATTTTCCAATCTGCTTCGACATTTCTCTCACTCCTTGACTGATCTCATTATCAACAATTTAACTGAAAATATCTCCTAATTACCCTTAATGTATCACTTTATATACAACGAGGACTGGCATATAAATAAGCTCGTCACAAAGATCCATAAATCTAAAAATCAACTTTAATGGTAGGTTTAAAGGATCTTCTAACTATCCATTTGATCAATCTCCCTGGAAGACAGTGGCGCATCCAGGATAAAAATGGGAGGGGGGTTAATCTGAATTCCTCCCTCTGAGTAGTCTTAGAAAAGGGCATTGAACATTAATAATGGTTATCTTTCACACCATTGATAATAAATAACAGCATCTCATAAAAGAGTGGGAACTAACTCTATCAGATCCCATTTTTTTTCACATATCAGAAAATTATTAATTGTAGTTTTGTGACGTCAGCTAAGATATGATACTTAATTTAATAATTATTTTTGAGATTTCTCTGTATTTTAGACATGTACCATATACGGTACATTCGATTGCAACGGTTTAAAAAGGGTTTTTTTATATATTCTATAATGTTACATAACTTTCTGAATAGCAGATTACAGGTATGGCTTAAAAACGAAATATAAACATAAACGGGTTTGAAATTTACGGCGGGGGCTTCAGTCTCCTAGCCCCCCCATCCTCCATGGACCTGTGCCTGTTGGAAGAGTACATGAGTGTCGCATCGGGTTCTAATTTAAAAGGAAATCTCAATACAGAAGCCGAGGTTTACCTTGAATGAATGCATAGTGGACTTTCAAAAATTCCTCGAAGGTAGTCGAAGCACTCTTGAAGGAACAATGAAGAAGATGATCGCAAGCTTTTACGAAACCGTGCAAAATCAGAGTTTTGCGATACCATCTCTCTATCAACTCCCCTACAGATAAAAAAAAAGGTCTCTTCATATACCTATTTGGGCATCGTTTTCTTTCTACAGAAAAGACACCTTAAATGTCATCAGTAGTCAAATAAAACACGAAGTTTTTTACCGTTCGTTGTCTTTTTCTGGCCGTGGATTAGATCATTAAGGACGAATCTTGTCTTATTGGGCGAAAGCTGCTGAAAGGAGTTGTATTTGTTTAGCAAAGATTCAAGATTCGAGGATTCAGCTGAGTTTCGCAACCAACTTAAAATTGGCTCTGCGCTTGATTGCATGATGATGTACACCTGCGTAAGGGATTCTGTAGAATAGATAAATAGGAAGGTTAAATATTGAAATTACATCTCAACAATAATGGATTATGATTAGATGAATAGAGAAAAAATTCAAGACAATGTACTGAGACAAAAAAATATAGTCAATCAAAATTCGCGTTTTGACGTCCGACATACATTTTCCTCTACAACTTGATCTACATAGAGAATTTAAGGTTATATATTTCTTTTCCCACTAAAGAATAGTAATTTCCTAAGATATGCAATTATTTGTTAATAAACATATTAAATGTTACAGATCTCAGTCGATTATAATCAATCATAGGTTTAAGTCTGCTCGGTCTGATTAAAAATATTGAAATATTTTTATTGAGAACTCACAGATTCAACATAATTGGATATCTTCATCCTTACCAGATAATACAACGTTGACAATTTTCGTATAAGTCATCCCTTGTTTTTCATCAAATAGATGAGGCTGAGGATCTTCAACGCATACACCTTTCCTGTGGTAAGAACCATCAGTCTGTAATGATTCAGACACACTGTTGTGATCCATTTCCCCGACTTTCGTAACTTGATCACTTTGTTTTTGTTCTTCGATACCGGCAGTAGAGATGGGCTTGTTTATTTCTGGCGCTCTTGAGTGTTCGCTATCGGAAATCGTCTCTGACAATTTTGAGTGGGCGATTTGTTTAGGTAAATTAAGGTTAGCAATTTTTTCACTGATTTGTTCAAGAAATGAAGAGAGGGATGCATCCTTATTGAAGGCTGAACTGGATTTAATCGCGATATTTAGCCCAATGTTTCCTTTAACGGGAAATGCTTTTTCATCAGTTCTCTTTGGTGATAAGTATTTTATACTCGTATTATTAACATCTGCACTGCCTTTAGGAGCAAGGTCTGAAGGCATGGATGTTGAATGTAGCGGAGATAACTGATCTTGATTTTGAAAAGTTCTTCCAGTTTGATTTTTTATTAAATATTTTAACCTCTTCTTTGTCATCGCTTTAGATTCATCAATTATATTTTGGGGCACTTGTAGATACTTTATGAGCCAACATGGCAAATTTTCCCGATTCTCTGTTGAATCTAATAAAAGTTTTATTTCGGAAAGTTTTGTACTGTGTGAACATGTTTCATAGAAGAGTATTTTATCTTTTGGACCATTTTCATTTTGAGACTCACAGTCCAAAGAAATTGATTGGGAGGCATTGTGGCTAGAAGTATTTGTAACTTGTCTTTCAGTGGATGAGAAAGCGATTAAGTCCTTTGCACCCAACTTTGTTTGAGAACTTGCATTATTTTTATCTCCATGGGAATCTGAATTTTCCTCCATATTGCAAGTCGCTTGCGTGTCCGATTCACTATTAGAATTTTTTTTACGATTATCATCACTATAATTATTTTGAATATCATTAACTTGCTTTTCGGTGGATGAAAGGATGAGTGAGTCATTTACAGCCACCTTTGTTTGACAACTTGCATTATTTTTATCTACAATGGAGGCTGAATGTTCCTTTATATTGCAAGTCGCATGTGCATCCGATTGACTATTGGAAAATCTTTTACGATTATCATCACTATAATTATTTTGAATATCATTAACTTGCTTTTCGGTGGATGAAAGGATGAGTGAGTCATTTACAGCCACCTTTGTTTGACAACTTGCATTATTTTTATCTACAATGGAGGCTGAATGTTCCTTTATATTGCGAGTCGCATGTGCATCCGATTGACTATTGGAAAATCTTTTACGATTATCATCACTATAATTATTTTGAATATCATTAACTTGCTCTTCGGTGCATATAAAGGTGAGTGAGTCATTTACAGCCACCTTTGTTTGAGAACTTGCATTATTTTTATCTCCATGGGAATCTGAATTTTCCTCCATATTGCAAGTCGCTTGCGTGTCCGATTCACTATTAGAAATTTTTTTACGATTATCATCACTATAATTATTTTGAATATCATTAACTTGCTTTTCGGTGGATGAAAGGATGAGTGAGTCATTTACAGCCACCTTTGTTTGACAACTTGCATTATTTTTATCTACAATGGAGGCTGAATGTTCCTTTATATTGCGAGTCGCATGTGCATCCGATTGACTATTGGAAAATCTTTTACGATTATCATCACTATAATTATTTTGAATATCATCAACTTGCTCTTCGGTGCATATAAAGGTGAGTGAGTCATTTACAGCCACCTTTGTTTGAGAACTTGCATTATTTTTATCTCCATGGGAATCTGAATTTTCCTCCATATTGCAAGTCGCTTGCGTGTCCGATTCACTATTAGAATTTTTTTTACGATTATCATCACTATAATTATTTTGAATATCATTAACTTGCTTTTCGATGGATGAAAGGATGAGTGAGTCATTTACAGCCACCTTTGTTTGACAACTTGCATTATTTTTATCTACAATGGAGGCTGAATGTTCCTTTATATTGCGAGTCGCATGTGCATCCGATTGACTATTGGAAAATCTTTTACGATTATCATCACTATAATTATTTTGAATATCATTAACTTGCTTTTCGGTGGATGAAAGGATGAGTGAGTCATTTACAGCTACCTTTGTTTGACAACTTGCATTATTTTTATCTACAATGGAGGCTGAACGTTCCTTTATATTACCAGTCGCATGTGCATCCGATTGACTATTGGAAAATCTTTTACGATTATCATCACTATAATTATTTTGAATATCATTAACTTGCTCTTCGGTGCATAAAAAGGTAAGTGAGTCCTTTGCATCCACCTTAGTTTGAGAACTTGCATTATTTTTATCAACATTGAAGAATGAATGTTCCTTTATATTGCAAGTCGCCTGCGCATCCGTTTGGCTATTTGAGAATCGTTTACGATTTTCATCATAATAATTAATTTGAATATCATTAATCTTCCTTTTCTGATTGCGCGGAGTTGTATTAATCAATTTTTCACCATGAAGTAATTCAGAAAGAGTGGCATGTTCTTTATTAATGTACTTTATCCCTGTAAGTTGTTTATTTGGGGCAGTTAAGTTCTCGCTGAAAAAATGTTCTGGTATATCTCGAGGAATTTCACTTGTGCCAGAATTATTGCTTGTGACAACGGATTGAGAGAGGCTTTTATTCACGTCTTCCGTTGGTTTATGATCGTTATTTGATCCCTTTTTACATCTATCCGAGAAATTCTCAAGATTTATTTTTTTCGTATTATTATTCCGTAGAGTTTCGGGTGACCTCTCTTTTAAATTGTAATGGAGATGATTTATTTCAGTGACTTTATTTTCATTATGATCCTTAGGTGTATACTTCGCTCTGAATCGTTGACTCAAAATCTTCCCAGTCTTTAATTTCAGGTTATCTAATAATGAATATTTTAAAAGCATTTGATTTTCACCCAAACCTTGTTGTGGGACTTTTGTCTGTTCCTCGTCTGTACTATTAGAATTAAGGTCTTTGACTCGATCCAAATCTCGGTCCATATTTTTCGGTTTTGGATGTGATTTTTTCCTAAGTGGTGACTTGGTTGTACCTCCTTCTGCACATTTTCTTTCTTCGGACACTGTACTTAATTTTTGATCTACCTTTTTAATGTCTTCCAGCTTATGTGATGTAGAATCTACTTTACTTACACTATTAATTTGTTCCAAAGCCTTTTGACAAAATTCCGCCATTGTTGGTAACAGTTCTGTGAGGATTTTTGAGTTTTCTGTCGTGAATTTCCGCGAAGTCATTGGTGATTTTGGCAAGAGACTCGTTAACTCATCATGTTGTGTAGACTGGGCACCCTGACGCTGAAGTTGTACAGAGTCTTCCATTCTTGGTTCAGAGTGAATAGAAACGGTATTCTCCGGAAAAGCTAGTGTAAAGTTCAAAACTGGGGATGTGTTTTTCTTCTGGTCTATATTTTTTAAACTTCCACTTCCTAAGCCAAAGTCTAAAACTTGAACCTCATTAAGAAGTGGAGTTGTGCTTGAGGCGGGTTTTTTATTTACGGGCGTGGCTGTCTCCAATCTCCCAAGCAAATCGCAATGACTATTATTTGTTTTGAAAGAAAAACTGTTCAAAACAACATCGTGACTATCCAGTTCATTTGTGAGACCTTTTTCTTTAATGGATACTTTGGTGCTTGGGGGATCTTCCATATCAATATCCAAATCAAAAACTATAGTGGATGTCTGGCTGGAAACGTCATTTGATCCGAAAGAGTTATTTAAAGAACAATTCGTTGGGTTTATGTCCTCGATTGCAACACTACCTCCTATTGATGCAGCCCCACCTTTTTGCACCCCATTTTTCTCATAAATGTGGGTGGACATAGCATCCGAGGCACTTTTTCCTAAAGTACAATCTGAACATGCCGACAGTGATGAGGAATTAGGATTTGGCAAAGACTTAGGTGGATTCCTGGCCACTTGTTTACAGAGGAGCGGCAAGTTTCGAGTATCACGTCCTTCAGAGGTAACAACGTTATCATTTTGTGAGCGTTGTATCTCAGCCTTAGATTGGCTAAACGCCATCAAAGTTGATTTTTGTGTTTCCTCAATGCGTTTGCTTGGTGATTTGGAGAGAACCTTAAACTTGAACAGAGAACTTTTAACGGTAGTTTGGGGAGATTCTTCTAATCTAGTACCATGAGATGCCTCACAGGTTGGAATGTTTCCGTAGCGAGGGAGCAATACCGATGGCCCATCGACATTTAGTTGATAGAGATGATAAACCGGGCCCTCGGGAGAAGCTTCATTTATCTCACTTTGTTTATCAACAGATTCGTCAGTTATTTTACGAGTGGAATGGCCAATAACTCGTCGATTACGATTTTTTGTAGTGGTATTACCTTCTTGTTTTCTAGACAAGTTGTTTGCATCAGATTTCTGAAAATGGAACACATGATTATGTTAGTATATGTTAACCATTTTGTACCACCATATGTACCAAACTCTTCCGTTGTGGGCTCGATCCGCAATTGGTTAGATTGTCTTTGGTACGGTTTTTACCACAATATGCACTTGTTTTAGCCGACTTATTTCACTACGAACATACAAATTGAGGTGGGGTGCGAACATCAGTCGCTACAGTATAATACAGCCAGTGCAAGGTCGGTATAAATCGCGACTCTACCCGTGGACTAACTACACCATATGTGACTTAGCTTCGTTCAGCACATGAGAGGTTTGCACTCGGCTAAACCTCAGTCTGATCACACATCGGTGATTACACATCCCAGTCGGAGGCCGCATAGAAAGAAATGTCGTATATTCCTAATCTACTAACTCTAAATCCGAAACAGGTTTTCCCGAAACTTTGATCCCGTTTCCGGGCTAATTTCTCTAAAATTTCTCACACCCTTGACAAACTACATCTTTCAACACATATTCTCAGTTCATATCCTCAAAAATCGAATTTATTAATAATTTCGACTCTCATTCCCACAAAAGGTGACTTTGGACGGTCCTCCTTCCTTACCTGACCATATAATTCCATATAACCACCTATATAGTATCGAGCAGCTACAAGTTCTACAGCTATGACTGCCGCGTCTTTAATCATAGTTTTACCTTTGTTATCCGGGTGAATCGATACCCATCGCCCTCATAAAGGTGACCCAGATTTCTGGACGCTTGTGTCGCCTCAAATGAACTGATGAAGGGGATAAAGACCCCTACGAACCTGTCTATGAAACGTATACGGCGCGGAAGCCACACCTCGGCGTTTCTTCACCCCCGGAGCCGTTTGAGCTTCCCCAAATTCCCGAATGAAGGACGAGATCGATTCCTGGATGCAATCTCGGGGGTTCTCGTCGCCCCTACTGTGAGGGAATCAGAAATCCATAACTATATAAATATAAACAATTATATTAAAAATTGTTACGGAATAAATGTATCTCGATTGCCCCAGAGTTGTGGTGTAAAATTCTCCCAACAGGCCTTAGTGAAAAGGGTGTAACTTGAGAAGAGAAGGGGTAAACTCAACCAACAGGCTTCCACCCAGGAACAAGTTGATGCCCACATGAGTAGACATCTTTATCTATTTACTAAAATCATTTTAAAAACAGGGCAGAGAGTTCATCTAATTTTTTTTTTAGTAGTTTTCAAGGAAAATACTTCTTGCTGTAAAAAATTTTTTTGGGGGCATTTTTAGGAATAATTTTAGAAACACAATTGGAATAGTTCAGAATAATATTTAATCAATAATATTTTTAATTTTATCTCATTTTAACAAGAATCTTTCTTCTTTGTAAATGAAATGTGTCAAAATGTACTAAAATGTGCTAAGATAAGTTCAAGATGGATGACTTTCCTTATTTTCCTTCATTTCATACAATCCCTTTTCATTCCATCTCTCGTACTCCCTTATTAGTCAGCAAATCACATCAATATATTCAACGAAAAGGTATATGGTTTCATTTTAAATCAATAACATTTTCTTAGAACATAAAGATCAGAATGACATTTGCACAACGAAAAAAAAATCCTCAGCAAAAATAACAACGACAAAAAAGCCAGAAACTCAAAGAAACGACTACGAAAAAGGGGGGAAAAACTCATGCTCCTGCGTCAAAGAGTGGCCCGCCTCCCTCAGGGGCTCAAGCATGCAACCAATGCTCCAAAAGTTAAATATAAGGAAGTAGGCCATCTTCCTCCCAAAAGACAAACAAACCGTAGTGTAGGGTGCACGAACACGTTCCAAGTAAAGCGACAAGCGGTAGTTACCCCACCCGTCCAGGTACTGGGAGAGGCAATGTCTGAGGATGAGACATTAAGGAAGAATGTGCTGTAAATCTGTAGGATCACGCAGTTGTCACAGTAAGGTGCAGGGCAACGCTTCATCAAATAGGGCTGCGGCTCACGAGTGTACCCAATTCGAAGACTGCAGAAAGCGACCTGAAACCTTTGACGTATTGGGAGATAGGTCCACGAGAACAGTCGCCAAACGATGGCACGTAATTATAGGTTCCCGTCGGCCGTCTCTCATCTTCTTTTCCAGGCATTCCGGAGGTCTGAACTGATTCCTGTAATGTAGTCAGCATGAGGAAGAGCGAAATGCTGGTATGGTCGCCCACGGCATGCTCGTTCCATGCAATCGTCCATCTCCAGGGACCCAGCAGAGAATAATCTCGACATCAACCTGGCTCGCAGTAAAGGTGGTATCATGGATACCTTGAATCAGTTCGTGTGGAGAGTCTAATGCTCCTATGCCACTCAGGGCGTTTTTTAATGCTCTATATATAAATCACGATTTATTCTCTGAACAGAGCAGACGCGCTATATTCCGTACCGAGAGGTCAATTGTAGCAACTTGGACGGAAGGATAAACGCAGCGCTTGGTAGATACCGCTGACTTCATACAAGGGCTATACGGCCGAGAAGCCGGACCCCTCTTTGGAATTTGAGCTATCGTATACACTGGCAGGCTCCAACGTGAAATGAAGTGTGCTCCGAAAAGGTTGAACGCAATACTCTCGGCGCTGTAGAAGTTTTGGGAACAGTGGTGTAGCGATAAATACTCAGAGGTGGTACCTCCATGGTTGTATTCTGAGCAGAACCAGAGGCGAAACCAGTCCGAGAACTATTGTAAGCACTTGAAAGAGATTCTTAGCCCTAAACCCGAAAGGCTTAGGGTATTATTGGCCTCTTTCGCGGAAGATGTTACTTCTAGATCAGCCAAGGAAGCAATGAGAGCTGTTGGCGACTGAAGTAGGCGTCGGGGCCCCCACGCGTACAAGCGCGCGGAACGAATGACATCTCGCTGACATCGGCAAGAATGTTATCGATTGGAGAAGTGGGGAAGTCGCTGGTCGACAAACGGAGACCGATGTGGTGGATCGACTCGATTTTTTGCGATTTACGCTCGGATGCGTATGCATAGTCACACCTGTAATCAAGCTTTAAGCGAACAAAGGAACGATAAAACAACAAGGCGGTAGCCATATAAGCCCTCTCGGTGCTGAACGTTACGGAACACAGAATGTCCATGGCGCAGGTACTAGAGACCCTAATGCTGAAAATAGGGGCGTCCCAGGTGAAGCGTTGGTCAAAAACAAGATCATAAAACTGTGCGAATATATCACTTCCAGGTGAACACTGTTTAGGAAAAAGTCCGGGTCAGGGTGGAGTGGTGGATGGCAGCAGAAGTGCAGTACATTAGTCTTGGTTATGGAAAAAAGGAACCTGCGCGATTTAGCATAGAGAGTGATGTAGTTCAATGCTCGTTGGAGTCAAAGCTTCAGAACTGGTATCTGGGTCGCACGAAAGAGATCAAAAGGTCGTCTGTGTAAAGCGGAGGGAAAATATTTGCCGATAGTACCGATAAGATACCGTTGATGCTTATGGCAAAGTGTGACCATGATGACACTTCCCTGCTAGACGCCCGCTTCCTGAACCGAACGCAAAAACGACGATCTCGTAGGAACTCCCCTTACCCCTAATGTTGTGTAATAGATTCTTCATGATACCGTATGGCCATCCGGTATAATAGACTTTATACAGATTTTTTTAAAAAATGTGGTATTTACAAAGAAAGGTAGCATTCTCCAGCCGAATCAGAACTTTAGACGTAGAGCCGAACTTATGGAACCGCATTGTGCATAAGATAAGTGGCTCCCGCTGTCCATGAAAAAGAATACTCTAACATTTACATAGGCAGGAATTTATAGAAATTAGACTTAAACCCGACGGGATAGAGGGATCTCTTCCCTATTTGCGAAAAGCGAGCACATTAGGCAGCCACCAAAAATCTGGCAGGATATCCTTATTCTAGATTCTGTTGAACAAGTCTGACAGAAAAATTATGCTTCCATCGCCTAGGTCTTAAAATATGGCATACGGAATATCGTTATGACGAGGGGTGGTATCTGCTCATAAAGTGAGAAAGGAGGCCCAAGCTCACTATGTGGTTCTTCTCCTATGAGGTAGAGTTCACTAGAAGCCTTTCAATGAGCTCACAACGATCAATGAATGCTGGCGGAGCAGCTTCTTGGCCAGAAAATATTGAGAAAGCGGTCATGAAAAACTCTGCCACTGATGCGGTTTTCAAGATTGTGGTTCTGTTATCCTGGAGGACCGGAGGGGTTCCTGCAAGAACTTGAACTGATAATTTTGAGTTGCTTCCTCACCTCTGCAACGTAGGGGTCTCTCCGCTAAATACAAACACGTATGTCCACTAAGAAGACGGGCGGGCATGCTTTGAAACATACAGAAATCTAGCCCTAAATTTACGAATTTCAGCGATGATTAAATCGTTCTGGCGGCGCTTGTAGCGAATTTAGGCATTTCGCTTCTCTCTAAGGGCCTACTCACACTATGCCGACCATCGAAGAAGTAGATGGACTCCAAAAGGGCCAGACTGTTCTTGGAATGGTAGTGAGTCAACAACTATGGAGTTGCAGGAGAACACAACGGCCTCATCAGCCGACCTAAACTCTTTGACTGGGATAGAGAAAACAGGTATTTCCTGAAATGCAGACCACCATGCCAACTCCAAGCACCACTGAGGTAGTTTCTCAGGTGACAGTGTTCCATAGAATATTTTAACCGAAAATCTTTGACTACCATGGAAGTATAGACCCCCTTTTACCTCAAATTAGGCTATGCATCCAGAGGGCACAGGGATACCTCAAGATGAGAAAATGAAGCGGTTCTCAGAGAGTGATGCGTAAACTCATCCACATTCATGACACCTATCTCCAATTCTTCTATTAGCTCGGCAAGGACCTGACCTATGAGATTGAGCGTATAGTCCCCCCAGAGAGGATGCCTGCCGTTAAAGTTCCCGACAAGTATAAAATTATTACTAAGAACACTATCGGAATATAGAAAATGGTAAGGAAGGGTAGTTTTAGGTCTAAAAAATAGCTGATAATGGGAATTTGAGGTTAAGAAAATAGCTGGGAATGGGAATTTGAGGTTAAGAAATTGGTTGGGAATGAAAATTCGAGGTTAAGAAGTGCATAGGCAGTCAAAAGCGAAAGTCAAAACAATATGCTCAGTGAAGATAACCTTGACGTGGCTGTGGGAAAATATCAAAGCGAAGGGATAGGCAAGAATGAAGGGAAGCACCGAGAACGGTCGCCGATAGTAAACAGGCGTCACTGATCTACACACTAATCTTGCGGCGAGTATCAAATTTCACAAACGCTTGAATCGCAGAGGTCGTATAAAGAGGAAGGGTCCATAAAGCAATAGGTAGCCCCCTTCATACTGCCTCTGGCATACCTGGGAGATCCTCCTCATCCAGGCCGAGGTTGTGACTGTATGGTTTAGTAACCGAATGCCACGGACGCGTACAGTGCATTAGTCTCAGAAAGGCGCATAAATTGGAGAATTCTGACCTCCTGAGAGGGTAATCTAAGGGAGTCTAGAAAAAATACGTTGTAACATCCAGAGTGCAACGATTATAGGCCTGTGGCACCCAAATTGAAGGATAGGTAGGCCAAGTGAGGAACCCTCACAATGGGTGCTCGGTATATCTATGAAATCCTGAAATTGAGCACACACATTAATTTATTAGGTAATATGTCATGTGATAAGTAGTAAATCAATGCAAAATAGAGAAATACTTCTATCACAACTGTACATTTATTAGGAAAGCACAAGAAAGGCAAGGGAATAACTGTTTTCCTACGCGGCCACATATATATATATATATATATATATATATATATATATATATATATATATATATATATATATATATATATATATATATATATATATATATATATATATATATATATATATATATATATACATAAAGGAGCAGCTGCGGGACGGAAAGATACCAATGCTTGATATTAAGGAAGCCGAGCAAATACAGAGTGATTGATATATGCTTTGACCGCTTGATCTCTCGTGAAACTGTCAAACGAAAAATAAACAGTCGTACCTTGATAGGATCTGCCAGCCCTGACTGAAAATATGTACAGCTAGGCTAGGAATGCAAAACACCTCTCGTAACTCTGCCCAACGGTCAACGAAAAGACGAACAAATTCGTTTTCGATCATTAGCTCCGCCCCACCCCTTGAGACGAAAAGGAAAGAGGTCACACCCCCTTATGGAAGGGAGTTATAAATAAACGAACGAAGACATTATAAGAAGCTAAGTCATTCGGTCAGATAGACTGAAGTAAAGGCATCTGCCTAGCCCTATTATCATTACAAGCATCACGAGTCCGTTCCTCGTCCTTAATCCTGTCGTATTAGCCTCAGTTACCCCCAACATCAGTGAACCCACATACATCCGCATAGGATTTATTTCGCCTATGCCTAATAAGTTATACCCTATTTAAGAATAAAAGCATACTTATAGTCGCTCTGCTTTTGAGTCCTTTCCTATTAACCCCGAGGTAATCAAGGAACCTTCTGGAACCCAGCGTAGAAGCACAATCTACATCAAACCTTTGAAGTCAGAGCAACCTCTGATCCGTAGACCGGGAACCTAAAGACGCGCAATAACACCCAGGACTATTTCCCACGACAGACGGGTGACCGTCCCCCTATAAGGTAACTGGCACTTTCTTATGCACTAATTCACTAAAAACAGTGAAAATTAAGGGGAGCATCGGTGTCAGAATAGTTTAGAAAGAGGTTCTTGTAAAGAGTGATAAAGGGCAGTGAAAAATCATGGAGTGCTAAGAACTTAAGTGGGGGCAAAACTCTCCTAGAACTGCCCTCTATTCCCATCGAATGCAGATTCCTATGAAGTGTTAATATTTGACATGCGACTAACAGGAAAATAACAAAGGAAGCTCTAATATTGGGTCGTCGAGCTAAAGTTATAGAGAGAATCGACCAACACACCGTTACCTGTGCCACCCAATCAGGAATAGTAACGTGAGTAGAAGTTACACCACTAGATGGTGAAAAGTTAGAATGCATAATACCTTACCTATTTTTCTAACACAGCAACCAACTTTTGTTAAAGAAATCCAGGTTTGCAAAAGACCAAGACCATGTTTTAATAAATTCAAATATTTCACGTCATTATCAAGAGTCTAGCTCTTAGCTTTGGGCCACACCATTCAACCATCTCACCATTTCACATCCTTCATTGTATTTTAGTTTCGGGTGTACGTGTTTATCGTTATTTTTAACTCTACATAAATACATTCCCTAACAGCGTTATTAGTGCATGGGGGAACCGCGGCAACCTCGAACGCTGGCCTGGATCAATGGAAACTTCTTTACCTTGGGATCGGGAAGTCGTTCAAACCAAGTGGATTGCGATAGAGGTGGTTCCATCTGAGTCATTTGGAGGAAGAAAATAGAGAGCCAAAGTTTAGTTCTATCCTGTGGTTCAACAAATTCACGGATCTCGTTAGTGTAAATTGCGATTAAAAGCAGGCCGGTATTCTCAACATTCCTATTGTGTGCAGTGGTCCAAATTAGTCATGTCGCAGTTTTTTCTTCAAAACGTTTTGGACAAAAGTAACTTAACCAGAATATAATTATTTATATAATCTATAAATCATCGAATAATTTTAAATGACTGTTGTGCTGTGTTGCCAGGTAAGAATATTTTGCATAGCACGTTAGGTTGGAAAATTAATTAAAGGGATTAAAAAAAAAAAGCCAAATGTAAATGCTAATATTTTTTTGCGATATCGATGATTAAAAAATAACTAAATAGATAGAGAAGAAAAAGATTGGGAAAATATAGCAACCCTGTTTTGAAACAAAACCGTTTCAAAATGTTTCGACATTAATACTTGAAATTCTGCAAAACGTAAAAATAAATCACTAAATTGAATTAATAAATTCAGCGTAAAGTATGACATGATTATTTGTGGCAACAGATAATTTTATGTAATTCGGACTGCATCAAGCAATATACATTTAACAATTCTTGAATCCCGTTATATAACAAATTAATCCCGAATTAAATGACTATATTTAATCTATCAAATTAATGACCCAGTAAATATTTTCCAACCAACCAATTCTCTTATATCCAACTCAACAAAATCACTCCGTTTTATTCATACAATTAGTTGGCACTACAACTGTAATAGTGAAGGTTAGTTACAGTAATTCAGATCTTCTTCATTTTCACTTAAAACGCAGTCGGTGTAAATATTTTTATTTCATTTTGTGTTTTTTACTATGCTAGTTCACTATTTCCCGTTTTCAATTCCTTAGTTCGAGTCAAACAATGTTCTATTCCCACCTATTTATCTATATTTATCTAGTTTTAATATTTAATCATTGAAGGTAAATACTTGTTTGTGTCCTTTGGTTTAAGCTCCATTCTTATTGGTTCACTTTTAGTCACATTATTTTACTTTGAGTTATTTGCTTTTTTTCTTTGAGCTTCTTTGCCGGTTGATAGGTTGTTGAACGTTGTCTAATTCACGTTATAATATTTGTATTTATTGTCTCTAACAACTGAAGATAGAAGAAGGTGTGTTTCCAAATGTTTGGTTTAATAAATCATGTTCTCTACCATCGCGTACGTCTTCATTTTCCTGCTAAGATTTAGATTCCTGAGAAGTTCCTTGTTGGTTAATATATATATATATATATATATATATATATATATATATATATATATATATATATATATATATATATATATATATATATATATATCATAGCAGGCTTTATTAAATGCGACGGCTAATTTTATATTAATAATTTTCTTTTCAATTCTCTCGATTTGTCGTAAATATGCCCTCGTCTTGGTTCAACTCGTGATTAATCTCTCCGAAGTTCTTAAGGAAGGTAGTAATAAATTAATGTACTTCTTCTTATATTTTATTACAATGACGCGTTTAGATATGGCACGTATCATCTTCAGAGACAAAGTGGAAAAATATTACAAGAAATGGGTTTATATATTACAATATGTGGTTACAGACTTACTAACAACAAAAAAATGGAAGCCGTTAGGCAAACTAAATCCTATTAGGGAAGGGGGGAGGGGCAGGTCAAAGGTGGGTAAGAAGATTAAGCTCCTTTCCAATGGGGATTAGCATCTTGGCGCGAATAGGTTAAACGCGCACTGTTGCTTTACTCCCTCCTCTTACACTTGGAAATTCTTCTGGAAATTCAATGGTATATTTAGCCTTGGTTGCTTTTCTTAAATAAATATAGCATCAATGAAGAGTAATGGCGTCGATTTGGAGCAAAGTTTTTTTTTCTTTTTTTTACCTCCATCAATTTTCTGTTAAGATAAACTTCTCGTTTTCCTAGTGTGTGTTTGCTGAGATCCGTTGATTATATGGTAGGTCATCCTCATTGAGAGTGTTGTTTCGGTCATCCCAATATATGTGTTCTCATATATTAAGTGTGTCCTTTGTTTGGGTTCAGATGAAGGTCTTGGGTTATTCTTCAAAATAAGTTTTAAGTCCGTCTAGTTTGGTAATATATAGTTAAAATGACTTTTGCTCAGCGCTTGTTGGCCGTACTCCACGGTTAATTAATTTCCCTTATTATTCCTTCATCAACTCGGTATTCTGTACTCATAGTGTTCTTGTAGAAGAGTTTTATGGTGTTTTCTTTGTCTATATTTCGGTTGTTCGGACGCTCTGTAAGGTACCATCGGTCCATTTTATTACTAATGGTGGTCTGTATTTCGTAGTTTCGTGTGGCTCTTTCAAGCTCAATCCACTCCACTTTGCATTTCTTAATTCATACATTTTAATTTTAGTTTGATTTATAATTAATTTTTACCTTAAATTTATTAACAATCAACTCAATGACCTGACATTTAAAATGTTCTATTAGTTGGTAGCCCATAATTTCAGTTATTTTAAACTACTACCATGCTTAGCTCTGTTTAAATTTTCCATCTTTTAATTCATTCGGCTCCTTTCCTTCTCTCAAGGTGGTAAGTGTTCATTCATTTATTTTAATTTGTTGCTTTGTTTTCTCAGTTTTTTATAATTCTTGCAGTGCTTTTTAGTAATTTTTGCAATGTTCTCTCTCTAAGTCTTTCATTCTCACTGAAATTTATCAAACTCTAAGTTTATTCATTAATACATTAATACATAGTCGCTTTATTTTCACTAAAATTTACCAAATTTAAATTTATTGTCATTCATTAATACATATATTTCTTTATAGATTCTAAACTTGCTTGTTTGTCAATTAAATTGTTTTGCTTCATTATAGGCTGAAGATGAACTTAGCTAATGTTCGAAATGTTCCAAATTATACATGTTCCGAATACTGGTGCTGGCTTTGATTTACATACTAAAATTGAGGTTTCCGAAGGATGTTCTAATATATAAATATATATATATATATATATATATATATATATATATATATATATATATATATATATATATATATATATATGCAAAGAAGGAGCAAATGCAAGTTCTGCGGGTGATAACAACCACCACAGAGCTTTCGCCCTATTTATTTTCTGCCTTTCAAAACAATTTTGAAGACAGAAAGAAAGGTGCAGAAGCCTCGCATTGCAGACTATATAACAATACAGTACAATAAGAGAAATTGGACGCGAATGAGCAATGAGACAAGAAGATACTGAGAGAGATACTGGGTTTGATGCGGATAACGCTTTGGGTGAAGTAGAGTCACTGTGCCTGGTAGCTTAGCGGTAGAGCATCTGGCCGGCAATCAGCAGACTCGGGTTCGAGTCCCGGCAAGGAATTTCAAACTTTTTTTCCCTGGCGTTATCTCTGTCTTCTCGGTAAAGGATTGCCTTCATTGTGCCGCCCTCTGTTCTCCTTGATTCTAGTCTTCTTCTAATGTCCCCTTCTCTTACCTCTAAAAAAAAAACGTTTCTTGTCTCATTGCTCATTCGCGTCCACAAGTAAAATTAATACGAGGATTCCAAGTACGTTCGAAAGTACTTGGATAATTTTCCCTGTGGGCTTTGTTGCATATATATATATATATATATATATATATATATATATATATATATATATATATATATATATATATATATATATATATATATATATATATATATATATTAGCCATGTGGCCCGATTTAACCGGGACAGTACCGGTGTCACGTCACGGCCTAGAGGATCTTGGCGTCATTCTTATAATTTTCTCTCAGAAAAAGAATAACTATAAACATTAACTTAAAGATTTGTACCTAAACTAACTAAACAAATTTATGTTCTAATACATATTTCCATAATAGGAATATAGAGTTTAAGTTTTTAAAATTCATGCCTCCGTATATTTTGTTAGTCATAAAAAGTTAAATAACTCTGATTTGTCAATGCAGGCGGCAGGAATTATTTGAGCGTATTCTAGTATAGAAAGAGAGTGAGGTTCGGCAGTGACTTACGGTAAATTAATTAGTGTTTACCTTTGAAATAGATAATTTTTTTAGTGGTAGCCAGGTAAAAATGCCTAAACGAAAGGGTACATTTACCGATAACCTTAAGAAAGAATATCCAGTTTGTGACTCTGATGATAGTGTTAAGTGTGTTTAGTGTTCGTCTAAATTTCAGTTGCTTGTGCTGTCGTGCCGACATTAAAGATCATGAAATTTTACACGAAATTTCACTTTCTTACCCTCGAAAGTCCATTAAGTCAAATAAATTAGTTTTCAAGTATCATTGGCGGCATTTATCTACGGGTATACAATACAAGGCGCCACATACGAAAAGCTATTTAAGAGGCAACACATAATAGACATAATAGGAAGCTTCCCTTTCGTGTTTCCGTCAGTAACCCCCTCCCTCCCCTGTCCTCCATTCTAACTAATGTCTGCTTTGTCAATTGGAATCGCATCTTATTGTATTATATATAAAGTGAAATATAATACGGACATTTTATATTACTAAATAGTAAAGAAAATATGAGTGATTTAATTAGCATTCGGAGGCGGGGGCTTATACGGGATATTGCAAAAGTCCTGTTACACTCGCTACGACGCTCTCAACAAAGAACAGTGATAGTTTTGACGCACTTAGATACCTTTTTTTTATTATTTTAACTTACAAATATGTGTTTAAATTGTAATATTAATCAACGTGGCCGCCTTCAGCGGTGAGTATGCGCTCCAGGCGAGACCTAAAGGCCGCGCACACGTTATGGACGAAGACCTTCTTCCTGCTGGCCCACACGCGATTGACGGAGGACTTCAGCTCATCAACGTTGATATGGCGGAGATTGCAGGCCTTGCCTTTGACATGCGTCCACACGCTGCGGTCGAGGAGATTCAGGTCGGGCGACTGCGGCAACCAAAAGTTCGACCCCAACCAATCTCGCGCGGGCTTGGCTTTGTGGTTCGGGCACCGTCCTGCTGAAAGACGTAGTCCGCCATCCCCGTGCTCTTTTCTCACTCAGGGCAGGACTTTTGTGGCTAAGATGTCCCTGTAATCTGCCGCGGTGAGCCTGTAACCGGCCGCGAACCACACCGACGGCATTTTCTTGCCAGTCGAAGCCACGACACTGACCCTCATCAGGGAGGCCGACTGCTTGGTCGTGGACACGTAGCGGACCTCGGAGACGTCCTGGCCGAAGCTTCCCACGCGTTCGTTCTGTCTTTTGATGACGGGATCGACCGTGAAGGATTTTTCATCAGAGAAAATGAGAATTGGATTGCTACGACTATTCAAGTCGATGAGAAGGCGACGACAGCGCTCTCGACGATGTTCTCGGAGGCCTTTCCACGCACCTCAAGCTCTTGCCGTCCTCCTCCTTGACGACCCTGGACGCTGTGGCCACTAAGATGTTCTTCTTATTTGTGAGAGTAGCAATTTTGAGCTTCGGAGCACTTTCAAAGGCCTTTCTCACAGCCAAACGCTAGATAACTTGAGGTCTGCCTGAACAAGGTCGATCTTCAATGTCTTTCCCGTTCTTGAGCCTCTTCGTGACTCTGTGGATGGCCATTCGACTGACGTTGAGCCGCTTGGCGATGTCGGAGCTGTTTTTGCGCGCGCGCAGGAGAGCAGAGATCTCGATTCTTTACACTTTCATCTCCACACATCTTCGCAAAGACCTTTTAATGACCCGTGCTGGAAAAGTAGAACTTTAAGTTTGTTTGACGGAACTTTTTCTATCACACACGTAAGCCTTTCGAAAGATAAAAAAAGCCGAATGTAACAGAACTTTTGCACAACCCGGTATTTCTGAAATCAAGAAGCACGGCATAAAAGCAATGAACATTAGAGTCCCTAACGATTTCTGGCAATCGCCTTTGAATTCAAACCTAATGGTAGGCTTTCGAATTGTGTATACTACTAGCCTTTTGCAAATAGTGGGGGTGTAAAGGTGCAACCACCCACCGGTATAGAAGGGTATGGAGGTCGAAGACCCCCTTTCGAAATAATCACCTTAGGGTTAGAATTCAAATGCGGTTGCCAGACGTTGTTAGACGCTCCAATGTTCATTGTTTTTTATGTAATGCTCAGCCCCCTTGGGGGCGGGGGTAGAAATGGAGTCATTGAATTTCGTTGGTGTGAGTGACTGTATTCCAAATTTGCAAACCCGGGCGCCAGAGGGATCGAAGCCTCTCGCCCCGCGCCGCAGCATTGTCTTTTCTTTTTTGCCATTTTATGTTGAGTTTTGTTGGGGGGGGGGGCTTTTGTTTTATTTTATTTTTTCATTATAACCTAACCAATATGCTAGTTCGATTACGGTGACTTATGCCCATGCAGGCAGTCGCCAGGAGAGGCCTTTAAAAAAAATAGGTATATAAATAACAAATAATGGAGTAAGTACAAACTTAATAAGGATATATTCTGAAAAAAGTATTAGTTTAACCTAATTCCTTATTATAATAATGCGTAAAGTAACAACATTCGGGGGCAAATATCCTCTTATTGCTAAAAGAAACCAAACAAACCTAAAAAAAATATATATTCTTATAGTTAATGGAAAACAAAAAAGCTGTAATACCTGGGATGAGATTTTTGTGTTTCCCTTGAGTGAAAATCTGCAAAACTCAAAGTTGTCCAATGAAAAGAAGTCGATTCAGACGATCGAGAGGAGCTGAGATCTTCGACGGAACAAGGCTGTGGGTCCGGATTAACACCAATAGATGCGCGATCGTCTAAATTGCTTTTGCGCTTTGGGTCGGGGTTTGGAGTCGAAGGCGATGGAAAGAAGTGGGATGTTCTCAACTGATAAGCAAAATTAATGGCAGCTTCCTCGTAAAAATTTCTTACAATCTTTTGATTGCGAATTAAGGGTGAGATTAAATTAGAGCTTTGTCTAAGGATTACCCCTCTTGTTTTTTCTTTCTTAGAATCTGTGCTAATCTCTACTGAACTCTTTGAAGATTCGTTCCGATCAACTATGGCTGTGGCATCAAAATATCTTGGAACTGTATTTGAATACTCAGTCATGATCCGATCCCAATGTAAACATAGTTTGTGTTTTGACCAACTGAAAATGAGAAGAAAATTTCACGATTGCGTTATAATTTGTTATCGACGTATTGATATACCACATAGATAAACTAATGGGTTCTCAATCAGATATATTTAGAGGCAGACGACAGTGAAATGCAATGTAATTGTAGGATTAGTTTAAAATAATTTACTTGCCGCTCAGAAATGAAATGAACTTAGACTCCTCTGACCCCCCAATGATGCCTTAAACATTGTTTATCATTTGACTCCCTGTGTATTCGTATCTGCAATGTGATCCTCGAGTGAATTTCTCAAATCTTTTCCTGCGTTTTTATAACCTCGTGTGACGCCCGGTGTCCATCTCGCTGCGGACGTCTACAAGATAGACACAAATCAAGTTTCCATCTCACAAATGACCGATAAGACTTAACTTCACCCATGGTGGGAAGCTGTGTTGCCACTCGGCTTTTTCGTAGCAAGAGTGAAGTTTGTGCTTTTGAATTATTATATATAAACTTCTCTTTAAATACTAGAATGTAACCATTTCTTAAATCTACCTGGCGGTGTTAAACATCGATTTATGATTTCGAATAAAGTAAATGACTAATAGCAAGGGCACAATAAGAATCTCAAAGACATTGAGTAAGAAACTCTTCAGACTTCCCTAACTGGGTCTTTGCATCGCTTCATCTCTCACCTTCCCCTTCAGACACCCAAGGAAATCATTATTCTGTTACAGTATAGGAATATTACGAGATTCTTATCAATATTTATTGTTGTGGGGTAAATCTTAGATTCTCTTTCCCATCCTCTTTGAAAGTAGATGGTTCTTTGAAACCTTACGTTCTTGGCATCTTCTTGAACAGCGTTGTAAAAGCCTTTGGTTACGGAACACTGTCACTTACAGTATACCTCTTTTGTTTGAATATGAATCGGTTTCCAGTAATATGCATATCCTTTAGAAAAATAGATATTTTATTTATTAAAGTGCAACTAATAGGTTTAATGTTGCTTGGAGAAGAACTGAGTTGGAGATACAGAGTACAAATGGAAAAAACAAACAATTTATTGGCACCTACAGGGAGCAATAAAAGCTCATACATGGTAGGCCCTATTGAGAAATAGCAAGATTAAGGTGCTTGCCGTTGATTCCAATCTCCAAGATGAATGGCCTGGAGTTTGCCGAAGACTGCCAGCCGTGGTTCACTAGGTGAAGTTGAGCGTATCCGTACCCTGCTTACAGACTCTCAGGTTAAAGTGGTCGAAGAATGAATGGTTGAGTAGATTGAGTACGTGTTTAATTTGACTGAACGATTGGTTTGGTTTGTGTGAAGAAGCTGATGAGTGAGTGACTGGGTACTAGACAACCACTTGGAAAGTCGCCGAGTCGAGAGAGTGCTGAGAGTATTCGTAAAGAGCTATGGTGGGAGTTCGCTTAGCGGCTGAATTACACCCAGTGCTTGTGATATTCTGTATCGAAGTGTAAACTGAGTATTTATAGTAGCCAAATTATCATTATCTTATGTAGTTATTTGCATTGCGTTCGGTCACACGACTATGAGGGACATAATCGCGTTGAAAAAAAAATGCACAAAAGTTTATTTAGGCAAAACCTTAAACAAACATATGTAAATAGGAACATTTTAAAATAAATATTAAATTTACAATGATTATAAAGACAGGAAAATAGAAAAACTATTGAAAAGAAACAAATGTATTTTTAGATCGGGGTTTCTGTTTCTTTGAGTTACAAATTATTTTTGTATCTGATATTTTGACTGCCTCGCATATACTAGGCCAGCCGACAGAGGAGTGAAAAAGGCCAAAAAAGAAAAGAAATCAGGGAAAGCTGCAATAAGTTTTTTTTCTTCGGAATAGAGTACTTAATGGTTACTAATTGCTATACTAACTGCATACCATTACTGCGTATATTGCAGTTTTCCTTATTACATTTGCACCCGTAAAAACAGTCTTCAAAGACCTTAAAAACTTTCAATAATTCCCAAATTAATCTTGGGAGGACCTTGGCAATTATATGATTCGAAGGAAAATGCAAAACAATATAAGGGATTCAAATTTCGTTAGAATCTGCCGAATAGTTATGATGTTATTGCCAAAAACAAATAATTCCCGTGCTAACCTTGGGAGGGCCTTGGCACTTATATCATTCGAAAGAAAATGTAAAATAACATAAGGGTTTCAAATTTTATTAGAATCGGCCGAATAGTTATGATGTTATTGCCAAATAATTCCCCGGCAAACCTTGAGAGGACTTTGGTAATTATATCATTCGAAAGAAAATGTAAAATAACATAAAGAGTTTCAAATTTCGTTAGAATGGGCTGAATAGTTATGATGTTATTCCAAAGCAAAATAACTCCCGGGTAACTTGGGAGGACCTTGGCAATTATATCATTCGAAAGAAAATCCGCCGAATAGTTACAATGTTATTACCAAAACGAAAAAAAAGAAAAACGGGGACCGACCGACCGACATAGTGAGATGTAGAGTCGCCCACGACTAAAAATAGTGGCTAAAGAAGTCTTTCGTAAATATCTCGCTTAGAATTCACTTTTAAGGAAAATGTATTCATATATAAAGTACTCTGCATAAAATAATATACAAAATGTGCTAAATACAAATTTCTAGTACGTTGCGCGGTTTTGACGCTATGGTGAGGGAATGTTCGAACTTTTTGTTTCATACCCTAAGTTACGTAATATTACATGCAAAGTGATTTTGTAAACTATATTGAAGGATGTTTTAAGTTCTTACGTTAATTGTAGTTTTTTATTTTGTTTTAGGGAGTATTAATAAGGACAGTTAACCTGACAATGATTCTTAATATGTGGAAAAAATGTCATCAGAGAAATGCTTCATTTGTGATGAACTTTGTAAAGGAGTGATGAACCGTGAAGTTAAAAAGAAATGTGTGAGAACACTTATAAACTGCAGCATTAAATGGGAGGATGGAAAACATTCTCAGATAGGACTATACAAAAGTGAATTTGTCTGAAAAATGTAGAGAAGTTTATACCAAACCAAAAAGTACTCAAGCTATTCACTCAAGACGGCAAACATCTCCAAAACCTACAACTTCTTTAAGGTGTCCAGTACCTGATTTTGATTTCCTTCATGACTGGCTTATATTGTGAAGAAGATGCGTCAGATGAGTTTTGGATAAAAACAAAGCGAAAAAAAAATTCTAAGTTCTCGTGTGGAGACTCTTTATGTTAAGGTTGCTATTTTGAAAGCGGGAAGAGAAATGATGACTGGGGCAAAACTGCTAATACCCGCATTTCTATTGTATTGGATTTAGTTGGTGGAGTAGCAAGGTAGCATTCAACATGCATAAAGAAATTCTACCAAGCATCCTATTGAATGAAACGGGGTTATCCCAAAAGTTCTACAGTTTCAGAAGCAATGACTCCTGCTTTTACCCACCTAAGAAAAAATTGACATGAATGGCAGTTTTTTCAGTATTTTTTTTTTTTAGGAATATGAGGGTGATCTACCAAATGAGAAAACCCAAAAATATGAACTGAAGCAAAAAATATGGAGAAAACGTTGTTGCCTCTGTAAACAAAACCAGAATGCTTGTAATCTCTTGTCGTGATGCATGGACACATGGAACAAAATTATGACTATTGATTGGTATGAAAAAACAAAGAAGTAATAATGAGAAAGAAGAGCGAATTCGGATAGTAAGAACAGCCGGAAAAAATAATTGTTGAAAATATGAGGTCAAACATATATGAGACAGATCAGTATCTACCACCAGATCAATTCCTCACTGATATGGAATATATTATACCAGATACTCTCGAAAGCTGCCTCATTAAGTGTGGCTTGAAGAACAAGAAAGGAAATAGAAGAAAATGGATACCAAATTCTTTCAGTTTTCCATTACAAATAAGGCTTGCTGCTCACCCTAATCAGAAATCATTTCTAATCAGGGCTTCAGGGCTAGGGGCCTAAAGCCAAATATCAGACCCCTTTATATTTATATTTATTTTTAGAGCCACACTTGTATTCTGCTATTCAGAAAGAGTTATTTAATAATATAAATATATATAAACAGTTTTTAAACCGTTCCGATCGAATGTATCTTATATGGTACATGCCTAAATAAGAGGTAAATCTCAAAAATAATTATTAAATTCACGTGGACTCGCTGTACTTCGCTGGAATAGAGGGAGATACGCAGCACAATGCTTCAAGGAAGCAGTGTGTAGCTTTCCTTAATTCACACACTAAGCTGCACACAATAAAAACTTACAGTGTACAGTCTTAGAACAATTAAGGCAAACTTCAGGTAGAGCCGACTTTTCACTCTTGTATGTATGACTTGTGTGGCCTAAGCGGTGGCACGAATGCTTTGACGCGGTAGTGATACCAACCGGTACTCATCAACTCATCAACTCAGGACACGATCGAACATGCCGAAGAGTGGAAGAGAAGTTCTCGAGCACCAACCCCTCTTTTCTCATCACACGTTAGACTTTTACATGTTACCTGGTCACCAGCTCTTTGATGATGTCTTCCAAGTAGTAGTCCACAAATTCCATCATATAAACCACCCCTTTCACGAAAGTTATGGTAGAGTGCAGTGTTACCTGCACCGGCGAGCCATTGAGTGTCCGAAGAAGTCTAATAATGGCCGCTTCGGAAGGGTCAGTCGCATTCGCCAGAAGGCTCCGGTCTGAGAAACGGGTGACCTTCGGCTCTCTACCAATCAACATAGCTAATGTTCTCCTCTTATGAAACATGTAGCATTTGGCTAACATGCTGCCATCAGTGTAAAAAATGCTATAAAGCGTTAGATGGAGGCAGGAAAATTAACCAGTTCTAGGTCAGTAATTGGTGAATTCATCAGGTCCGCCAGCACCTGGCCACTGTGATTGGTATGTATTCCACAACAGGAAGTGCTTAAGAATAAAATCCCTAATGAGAAAGGGCCTCAGCAATCGTAGCATGACGCCGCGGAAGTCCGCCACATTGAGGTTAGCTGAAGGTGAAATATATACACACGGCATGGAAGAGTAAAGGGGAGGGGCAGGGGAAATACAAACATTTTAAACCCATTCAGTCTCCACCCGAACTTGTGAGCGATTAGCTTGCGATATTAGCCACCTAACAAAAAAATGGGTGATAAGATGCTTGTAAATAAAAAGGTGAAAAAAAGGATAAATTCGAAATATCTAGAAGGAATAGTCCAAGTAGGCACAATCTGTTTGATACTGAGGATAACACTGCGTCCGGGAGGGTTCGCCTCTCCTCTTTGTACAGGCTACACGTGGCCCGCCCTTGCGGAATGGTAGTAGAATCGAGAGCGAGATATAGGAGACTATTCTTTGAGAATTCCCCCACTCGAGACTCACAATTGAGGCCTTAAACACCTTTAATTAAACTGTTCAGTGTGCTATCCAAGGTGCCCAGGTCTAACACAGCTGGAGTGTTGCATGAACTATCCCATTCTTTGTTAGTTGAACTTGTGATGGCGACAACAATGCTATGCGCTCTCCCCACCTGATCATGGCGTAGATTTAACCCTCTCCAGCGCGTAGAGGATGTGATTTATCTGGATCAAACGTGCAATGGGAAAAACGTGGCGAAGCGAAGCATCAGGAAAACTGGGTCCAGAAGCTTTTCAAAGTTTACAAAAACAACAACAAAAACGTCATTAGTCTTTGTTCCGCTAGTATCTTTTTCGGTGAGGTTGTAACACCTCTGTTAGGCTGAAGACTCGTGTTGTTTGCCAATTAGATCCTCCAATGTCTCGTGGGTTTGCTACTTTTCTAGCGACCGAAACAGTGTGTCATCCCCATCCATTAAGCCGGCTGGTGATCAGATCACCCTAATCGAGCCGAAACCCGGTTCTCGTGCAAATGACCCACTCGGAATCAAATGGGATATCACTAAGACGTAGCCACGGTTTGGTTAATCCTTGCAAATAAGGTGATTTTGAAAGTTAGAGACAAAATGTTTGCCGCTCTGATTAGGCGAAATCGTATTGAAACAGTTGGAGATTGGTTTGTCACTTATTTTAATCTGCGTTGATTTCCACTGAGACACTGTTTATTTTTTTTACACAAACAAAATTACATGTATAACACTCGAAAGTTTATATGAAAAAGGTTCACTGAATATCAACCATTTGGTGAGGTGGTAAATAGACTAAAGTATCAAAAATCATGGGCTAGGTACCATGCATCGTGTAGACCCCTCTATCACAGCGAAGTACAGCAAGTCCACGTGGCATCGACTCCACATATAGACAGAAGCCCTTTGGACAGAGATCGGCCTATGCCCTATCGATAGCTGTCCACAGCTCTCTGATATTTGTTGGTGGTGGATTTGGGGGTGAATAAACATGAGGTCATGGTACGGTACCGCTACACAACCTTACCTTTACATGCTGCTATTCCATGACATTTGGCACTTTAGTGTATATGTATATAGTATGCAGGGGGTTCATTGTACACAATACTATCAAATAAGGTTAAATGACAAAGGCTAAAAGATTTTGGTTCATTATTGCATGGATTTGCTTTCGGTGATGGAATGTGAGAACCAGCAGGGAAAACTCTAACCTATAGCATAACCTATAGCACCTGTGAAGGCTCTCTTCCTCCCACCTATCCCACACGCTTTTGTGGGCAAAGAAAGAGGAAAAGACACCTGGTTGTGATGTGAAAAAGGATCGCAATCAGGAAATTTAATAGTATAGCTGAAACGTATTTTACTTGTTTCTATAATCCACGTTCTATACATATACATGGGTTACATCATCCAGTCTAGATTTGAATTGTTCTACAGACGAACTATTCACCATCTCGACCGGAAGGCGGTTCCATGTAGCGCAGATCTTATATGAGAAGTAGTTCCCGCAAATACTAATCTGGAACGGGTTTCAAATCCAGTTTGTAACCATGGTTACGGGTCGGATTTGTGTTCAACGTGAACAACCTTCTGTATGCCACGTTTGCAACACCCCTTTAAAATCTTGAAGGTTTCTATTAGCTGGCCTCGTAATTGGCGGGCCTCCAAAGAGAAAAGCCTCAATTCTTGAAGCCGACACTGATAGCCTTTGTGCCTAAGGGAGGGAATTAACCTGCTAGGCCTAGCCTGGACACGTCCCAGTCTATCTCTGTCCTTACGAAGTGTAGGGGACCAGAATTGAACGCTGTACTCCAGGTGAGGTCTGACTAGAGAGCTGTACAATTTTGAGGACAATCTCCTTATTACGGAAGTAAAATTGCCTCTTTATGTAGCCCAATAGTCTTTGTGCCTTTTTGTTTACATCAGCACAGTGCCTGAAAAACTTTAGGTCACTGCTGATTTGCACACCCACGTCCCTTGACAGGTATGTCACCTCCAGAGCTCTACCTAACAACTGGTAGTATTCTCGAGGATTGGCATAGCCAATATGCATAACCTTGCACTTGTCAAGGTTAAATGGCATCAGCCAAGTCTTCGACCACTCACCTAACTTCTGAAGCCTGCTTTGTAGATTTCCCACTCCTTCGCATGAGCTCACGCTCTCCTAATTTTGTATGCTACGCGAACTTGGATATCGAGCAAACTAACCCATCGTCTATATCATTTATATAGATGATGAACAAGAGATGCCCGAGCATGGAACCCTGGGGTACCTCACTACTCACGGGAGCCCATCTTCGAGGCTACCCCGTTTATTCTCACTCTTTGTCGCCTGTCTGACAAGTTCTTAATCCAGCTGGCTACCTTACCTGTGATGCCAACCACGCGGAATTTGCACATCAACTTGCGGTGTGGCACCTTATCCAAGGCCATTTGAAAGTCCAGGTCTAAGATGCCCACAGCCCGACCACGATCGTACTCACCAAAAATGCCGTGAAAGAATTCTAGTAGATTTATGAGACACGATCAGTTCCTGCGAAACCCGTGTTGGGAATCCAGGATCAAGTTGTTTGTTTCTAGGTGTTTTACTATTTTGTCTGTTATTATGTTCTCTAACATTTTGCCTACAACGGAGGTCAAACTTATAGGCCGGTAGTTACCCAGGTTTTCGCGCTCTCTTTTCTTAAATATGGGACCCACGTCCGATGTCCACTGTTCTCCAGTCCTCTGGTACCTCCCCAGTTTCTAACGATTCATTAAAGATCGCAGTAAGTTGTGGAGCAGCCTCACCACTCATTTCACGAAGGACTCTAGGGAGAAAGCCATCTGGACCTTGAGACTTGTACGGGTTAAAGTTCTTGATTCTAGCCTCCAATACTTCATCATCTAATATCTCGCTTAGGCTCTCCTCTTCATTGAGATACACCCCCGGCCTCGGGGTGGAACCATATTTTTCCCTTGTAAACATAGAGGTGAAATAGTCGTTCAACACGTTAGCTATAGCCAGATTCGACTCTTGCAACGCGCCAATGTCATCTCTTAGAGAGTCTATGTGCTGGCGCACTCGTTGGTACCTATTTACGTGCAGAGAGAATTTATTTGAGTTCTATTTGCAGAGGGTCGCGACCCGAAGTTCCTCGTTGCGTTTAGCTTAGCGCACCAGTGTTTTAACAGTTCTAATATTATGTATATACTGCATGAGATTTTCGTTGATGCCACTACTTCTCCAATTAGCGTAGCTCTTTTTTTCTGCTGTGAATTACTGAGGAAATGCTGCGATTGAACCATTTAAGTTGAACAGATTTTTCATTTACCTCTTCCTGGGGAACGAGCCTGGACTGCTGGTTCATGAAGCAGTCTTTGAATCTCAGCCAGTTGGCCGAGGCACTTTCACCACAAACAGGTTGAAGTTTGCGCGTCGGTAATTGGGTTTGTAGAGAGCATCCCGACAGGGACTGCCTCATGGGGCGCGTATGGTGAATAAGATAGTTTGGTAATCACTACGGCCGAGACATTCACCCACGCACAATACAATACCATGCCATCCTCGGTGATGAACACCAAGTCCAACAAGTTCTCACCTCTCGACGGCTCTTCGACCCACTGTGTTAAAAAGTTATTGTCAGCGAAGTCGATTAGACGTCTCCCCTCTCCGCCGCACGATCTATCACCCTAGTCAACTCCACAACAGTAGAAATTGCCCATAATAAGGCTTGGGTTATTTTCCACCAATTCGGCAAGTTTAGCGTACAGGTTCAAGTCCGCTTCCTTGGGCTGCTTTTACGGCCCGTATACCACCACGAGTCGGTATGGGGAGCTGCCAAGATTAAGGTCTACTCTTATGACTTCGTAGACACTTCTAGCATTGCAATAAACTGTGGGAAAGCAGTTACGGACGTATAACAATACTCTGCCACCTTCTCAATTACGTATATCGCGGTGAAACATCATGTAACCGGGAATCATATACCCACCCTCAAAATCTCGAGTGTCAGTGCGAAGCCAGGTTTCTATGATGGCAACTAAGTCTATTCGGTTGTCACTGGACAATGCCATCACAAGGTCGTCCCACTTGTATCGTATTGACCTGGAGTTAATGAATGGGCATTTAAGGGGACGCGGGGTATTTCTCACGTTCCCTACCCTTAAGCGTTTCCCTGCGGTACGGTCAAGTTGTTGTACCCTGAAGCGGGCACAGCACCTTCAGCGCCCCCTGAGTTGCAGAGACCTGCCCCGTGGGTCCCGGATCTTCTTCGCCGCTAGAAGGCTCCATACTCACTCCAGTTTGAGATAAAGCCTGTTTGCAAGAAATGGGCGTCCTGAGGTTTATCTCCCTAAGCTCCAACAATGCCATCTTCTCATGGGAGGCTGGTTTCTCCTTCGCAGCAGAGTTCTCTATACTCCCCTCTACTCGAAGTGCGTTGGGTTCACCAGTGAAGAGGGCCTCCACGCCTACCCCTCTCGATCCTAACCCTGTTATATTTCCCAAGTACTATAACTGTAATGTTTGTGCCGTTCTTATCAGCCAGAAGGCGTTCTGGTCGATGGGATCAGCTAGAACTTTCATACCTCGGCTACCGAGGTGGACACCATCCTCTGTCTACATGTTGTCATATCCAAAGAACCAATCAGACGGATACAAGAATTTGAAACATATCGTTGCACACAGGTGTCCTAATCTCTCATTGATACCCAGAAGTTTGCTAGTTGCATCCATATTAGGAAACTTTAGGGGTACAATCCCTGGTCGATCTTAGCACGAAGATCATCGGCAGTCACCATTGTATTCATCAGGGTGGCTTCAGTGTTGCCCACCCCTCCTTCTCTGAGGAAGAGATCTTTCCCACTCACTATCGAGACGAGTACACTGTTCCTGGAGAAAATCTTTACTCTCTCGACCTCCCTCCCGAGTGCCTCATTGCCCAGACTCGGAAGGCATCGGACCTCCCATCTACATATATCAAAAACCTTTTCCAAGGTGGCTCTCTAGGCCTCGGGCCTGAGAGTCCCCTACCACAATGATTTGCACTTCCCCACTTGTCCGCAGCGCAAATTGGTTCAGATGCGTTGCTTTTTCTTTCGTGGTCCCGGAGTCCGACTTACTTTTCAACTCCGTGCCCCCCAAGGGTGTCGCCGATTGACCCGTGGCTGCTGCAGAAACTCCCTTACTCTGCCTTTTCTTTTTAAGTGAGGCCTACTAGAAGTTGCGACCCGATTCCCACTACCTATATCCCCAGCCAAAGTGGTCGTTTCCGCCCCTGCGCACACCAGGGGTGTCGTCGATTCACCTGGAGCTGATTCAGCAACTTCCCTTCCCTTCCTATTTTTTCCCTGTTTCTTCTTCTCACTTACATGAGACAGAGAGAGAGAGTGGGTGAGTAAGAGACAGGGGAAAAATAGAAAGAGTAAGGTATAGTAGGAGAAAGTAAGCGAGTAAAAGAGAGAAGTGAGAGCAAGAGAGAGTAAGAGAAAGTGTGCAAAAGTAAGAATTGAGAGCAATAGAGGAAAAGAGACGGTGTAGGAGAGTTTCAGAGAGTGGGAGAGATTCAGTGTGTGAGAGAGAGTGAGGCAGAGAGAGCGAAAGATAGAATGAGAGCCAGGGAATGAAAGAGTGAGATACAGTGAGAGAGATGGTGAGAGTGTAAGAGAGAGATGCAGTCGCGATGTGTTTGTCTCTGAGTTATAGGATTTCTCCCATGCGTAAAATCTGTTTAATACTAGTTATTATTAAATTAATCATATTTTTATAAATGGTCTCCATTACTTCAATCCGTGAGCTTCCTGTGACTTCAGAGAGAACAAAACGCCAGATCTAATAAATGCCTGAATGGTGGCAATTAATCGTCGGTAAGCTTGGCATAATCATGCTGTAGCATATATACACATAGCCAATATTTAACTTAAAATTTACATCTTTTAATGATATATGTATATTTTCTGTGTTGTACATCTATACAAAATAGTCGGTATGTCAAATTTATGGCAACATTTAAATTCTCAGAGAATTCTGCGTCAGGGCGTTGATTATTTTAAAATTTAAGCGTTAACATAATTTTGACATACTCTGTATTGGATTATTTGTGGTGGGGGGTTCCATATTTAATGGACAACTAACATTTTAAGCATGTAGTGTAGCGAGATTGCAAGCGGGCGATTTATAAGCTTTTCTTGACTGTCGCTCTAGGGACTCACGATAGCAGAGTCGACTGGGTCTCAACCATATATTTTTTCTGTATATTTCTTCTGTATGAAAGAAGACTCGGCTAGACCAAAGCTACCTGTAGTTCTTCCTGAGCCTATGGAAAAATTCACGAAAGTAGTGTGTTGTGGAGAACTCGGGTGTGAGAGCCTATCCTGCTATTCTGTTGAGGGTGCTTCTTAAACTAGAAATTGACTTACTTAAACGTAAAATATGAAGGTTTACAAACACATGCCAGAACAAAATAGATAGCCACAATTTTATGATTAAATGTTTTAATTGACATTTTTTTTGCCATTATTATGAGTAGGAATTGTTTCCACCTTTTCAGAGTTAAATATTATATTATTAAACATGCCTTGGAAACAAAATTCAAAGGAAATTTACTTTAGATTTTCAAAAAGGTTGGATTGTTCTTTAATCTGAGAGTGGCCTGTTCTAAGGATAAATTGCTCTAAATCTTGGAATATCCCTTTCTTCCGTTAACATAATTACAATCAATTTAAAGCAAAGTATCATCAGTGCCACGAACTGGTTGACCTGAAGGTTCTGTAAGATGTTTTTGTGCTGCTCTAAGATCCATGGAGAACATTCTCCGTTAAAAGCTTCTGAAGAGTCAGAAAGATTCTAAATCAGCCCGAGAACAGCAGTAAATTGCCTGCATTCTCTTACATATCATGGACGTGCGACCGGGAGAAGCTTCATTTAACTATGACCAATATTAGGGAGAGGAATGAGTAGGCTAAAGAAATAAGCGACGAACCTTTGGAAAATTGGCACAGGATATTTCTTTTACTAACAAATTAAGGTTTGCTCAATTTTTAGACATTGGAGGGGTATAGGTTTGGAAATAACTTCTCAGAAATTTAGCATAAACAAGTGAAACATGGTGGCTCTTTTGTTATGGTGTTGAGAACAATTTGAAATTATGAAGGGTCAGATTTGGTTGAGTGTACTGGCAACATCAACTCATAAAATAAGCTCACCGGATAAAACTTTGTCACGTGGCGTGTTTAAAATAGTTTAAACTATGGGGGGCTGGGAAATGTGTGAAAGGATTCATAGTTTTCGCAATGGTGGCACGATACAGTGCTTATCTCGTACACTGTCGGTAAAATGGGAAACAAAGCAGATGTTGCGCAGTGAAAAAAGTGAGTGATTGTATTTGGGTGCGCCACAGGCCATCCTATAAAGAATGTAGCAGAATTTGCAGGTGTATCTATGCGTATGGTCATACGGGTCGACCTGCAATGGCAAAAATCCCGGTATACAGGAAATTCACGCCAGAATTTTGGCAGAAAGACGATATGACGGACCTGGAGCGTCGGTGTTTCACGACTTTTGGCTAAAAATCACTTCGCTTCTACACGTCAACGCCAGTTCTTTGGTAGCCCTTATTTAAAGAACACCATAGTGAACTGCATAGCATGAACATATGGACAGGAGTGGCAAGCAATAGGCCTTTGCTCATTTCTACCCACAAAGTTTCCCGGCTACGGTGAGATAAAAGACAGACAGTGGACCGGAGACTGGAAACGCGTTATTTGGTCAGAAGAATCACGTTTGTGCCTGTATGTGAATGATGCTCGAGGTCGTGTTCATCGTAGACCTCATTGAGGCCTTTAAGGAAGACTGCGTGCAGTGTGGGGGTTCAAGCTGGCAGATGCTCTGAGATCTATTGAGGATATTTTAATTATGCGGAAATGGGTTCTTTGGTTGAGGTGGAAACAATTTGGACCAGTATGCCTTCATCGAGCTGATAGATGACCAGGTTTTGCCGTTTGCCCTTCATCTTATTCGGAACGTAACATTACAATCCCTATCTTCTTCCCGGATCACAACTCCCGCGCTCACCGGGCTGGAGCTGTGACTGACTGGCATGATGAACATCCAGAAATAACCACACATCTGGATTGGCCCGCAAAATCACCGGATCTTCCTCCCCTCCCCTATCGGAATTTTATGGGTCTATCTCGAACGTTTCAAACGCCAGGGACGGCATACACGCATTCTGGCCAAATTGCACAATTTTTTGGTGCAAGAGTGACTAAACTCCAAATTCTCCAATATCCAGAACCTAATCCATTCCGTGCCACGTCGAATCGCAGCTGTTACCCATGCTCGTACCAGGTGACCAAGTATTTGTCCAGTGAGCTTGCGTTTCCATTCCTAAAGAGGGACTTCTAACAATGTTTTCAAAAATGGTCACTCCGTAACGGGCACGGCAATTTGCTTTCCTGGCCGCCTTGCCAAAGAGATTCGGCGCCCCGTCCGGCCCCAGCTTAACCTCTTCTCCTTCTTTCTGATACCCTGTCTTCTTAACTTGCTTCCTCACTTTCGATAAAACCTCTCCCACAACTTTTTCTGGTCGGCCTATAATTTCACAGGGTAGACGCCGACCAGTTTCCTCTCACTCAACACCCCCTCACTCCTGAGCTCCGGTTTCGGGTGCTGGGTTTTCAGCAACCCGATTCCCCCCCATCCTCACCTTCCTAACATGCCTCTTTCTCTCTATTTTCACTGTCTATCAATTTTACGCCCAACCGAAGTTGGAGCCGCCATGCCGAAGGGGTGTCTGGCCTCTGGGATGGAGGTGTGGTCCTAAATGGCGGCAGATGGGTTTTCCGGCCTCGTGTTCCACCCTCACAAAGCGGGCTACTGTGTGGGTAATTAGCGTATGCTTCCTGTGAAAACTATAGGCTCACCATGCCCGATAAAAACGAATTAAAAAAACACATATCTGCTTTCCCTGTAACATCATCGGAGCTGCCTTCAGAGCGCCACAACAGAAAAGGAGGTCTTGTCCCACCTGTGCTTTCTCAGGGAACTCTCCAAAGTTCTTCTACCGGAGAGAAGGTTTACTCCTCTCCTCGACCAACACGTGTGGTGGACTCTCCCTTACCCTTCCTCCTCTTTACAGCGGCAATCCACCCTTTTCTTTAACAGAGGAGTGCCAAGAATGAACGCAGGTGGCCCAATATTGACCGCGGTTCGATAGAGCCAACCCCGGGCAAGGAATAGCAGGGCCCGTCGGCCCGTGCCCCCTAATGTCCTGGTTGCATGAGCGAAGAGTTTACATTGGGTCAGTGTACCTGCCCCCCCCCCCCACCCTTTCTTCCCAGACGGATGCCGGTTAGCTGGCATTAGACGTCAAAAAAGGAACCTCGAATGGGATCCGTGATGTCTTGGTGGGAGAATGGCCACTTGGAGGACCCCCCCCCCCCCTCCCTGTGATGGACATGGTTCCTGAAGTGACCAAGCGGCAGACGGTAGGATCTTTCGTGGGTCGAACCCGGGCTCGGTGCCAAGCACAGAACTAGAGTCAGACGCTGTGCAAGCTCCTCCTCAGACTACTTAGGTCCCCTGAGGCATCACAAGGAGAGGAAGGATCTTCTCCCATGGCCAGTGTCACTGGGACAGCTAAGACCTTCTCCATTTCAGAGAAGGATCTTGCTGAGGCCGGGCCATCTGGCCCAGGAGCTCCTTCCGTCGGAGGAGAGAAGCAGGTTCATCCCCCCACCCTCCTAAAAAGAAAAGAAACCGTAGGACGAAAAAGACTAAGAGCCCCTCTTCTCCCCCCCCCCCCGCGCGTGAGCAACGGGGATGGACGGGGCTGCTTCGGTAAACGACCAAGCCAAGATTGGCACATCCGCCCCCGGTGTTCCCCCGGGTGGCGAGTCTCTGACTAAGACCAAAATTGCAAGTGCGCAGAGCGGAGCCTCGATTACGCCGGGGCCCCTCATTCAGAGGTTACCTGGCGTTTTCGAGCCCGCTGGCTTCAAACGCTTCCTCGTTATTCGCACCACAGATTGCAGCATGTTAGCCAAGGCCAACATGATCCATCAGAGGAGAGCTCGATCTAGCGTTATTGGTAGAGCACCGAAGATGACCCCTGTCTCGGACAGGAGCCTCCTGCGAAATCGTCGAATCCCTCCGAGACGGGCAATGATTAGTGCCCCTCGGACACTTGATGACACGCCGGTGTGTGACGCTGCACTATACCATGAAATTTGTCAAAGGAGTGGTTTATGTGAGAGAACTCGTGGACTACTCCATAGATGACATCACCTTAGAGCTGGCCAACCATAGAGCGGTCAAGGTCGAACGTCTGATAAGAAAACAGGGAGGAGCCTCGAGATCCACCCCTATACTTTTCGTCACGTTCTACTGTGACAAGATCTGAGTTGATGCGTGCCGGGTAGTATTGCGACTACGTGAAGGCATTCGTGCCACTCACGCGGAAGTGATACTACTGCCACCGCTCAGCCATACGAATGGCTCCTGTCGACGAGCAAATTCGGGGTTACCCGAAGTCTGTGTAAGATGTTTCAAGGCCGTAAACGATAACTCAAAATCGTGTGTGGCCAAGTGTGTTAATTGCGGAGAGCCACACCACACTTCCTCGAAGCAATGTTGTGCCTATCTCTTTTAAAAGGAAATCTTGGCCGTTCAGGCCCAGGATCGTCTCTAATTTAGCAAGGTGCTGCCCGGGACGTCTTATGCCTCAATATTAAGAAAGACACCCTTTGCTCCTGGCCCCTCCATGCCTACGAGCACGGTCGTTTCCGCGCCCATTCGGAACTCGTCTGCGTGTTCTACCCACATCGGGCGCTAGCAGTACAAATGGTTTACACCTAGCTGCGACTAAAACCAGGGCTCCGCCCCCTTTCACCAGCGTGACCGTTTCCCGTAAGGCAAAACGGCCGCGCACCTTCACCGAGTCGCTAGACTCAAGGGAGGCAATACCCATGGAATTGGTCGTGAGGCCATCTTCTGGAGTTACTAAAGCTGCCCCCCGAAAGGAGGACAGCACTAAAGGAGCCTCGCCTCCTACGCCCACACCGAGTGCTAGGCTAGGTAACTCGAAGGCGGGGAATCCTCCAAAGGAGGAAACCCCAACTCAGAAGCCGCCCCGCCTGCCTAAGGTTTTGAGGTGGAGGGAGGAAAAGACTCGTCCAACCTCACCGTTAAGTCTTCAAAAGCGACAGCGCCTTCAGCGCATTGTCCGGCCAACAGCGCCCGGAGTTCTGATTCCGGGAAGCGTACGGCCATTTCCATGAGGGTCTTCTCTTCGAAGTAAACATCCGCATCTCCTCCGAATTAGACCCCGAAGGCACAGTCCTTCAATGGAATTAATTGCCCCATACTCTGAGCCAACTGGGAGGAGCTGCGGAAGCTCGTCTTCTCCCGTTTTTCCTTAGCTATCTTTTTGCAGAAAACCATGCTGGGCACGTGCCCCTTGCCTACCCTCCCGGAATATAAGGATTTTGCGACCCTAACACAACGAGATGGGGGCCGGGCAGGAGGATGCGCCATTTACACCCGGCATGATGTCTCCGTTCTTCTTTTTCTTTTAGATACCTCCTGTCAAGCAGTAGCTGTGCCGATGCACCTGGATACGTGGTATACTGTTATTTCTGCGTACGTTCCAACGTCACCGTTAGGGCACGGTTACCGAGGCTCCTTTCTCTTGCTAGGGGATCTGAAAGGGAAACACCCCTTTGGGGAGATTACTCGATCAATCCCCGGGGTCAGGTCTTTGCCAACCTGATCGACGAGATGGAGATAGCTATCCTAATTGTTGAGGTGTTTACGCATCACTGCCAGAGAATCGCTTCAATTTTCCTGTCTCGATCTACCTTTGTGCTATCCAGATGTACAGCCTGATTTTGAGCGGGAGGTAGTCGATGACCTCCATGGTAGTGATCACTTTCCCGGTCAAATATAATTTTCTGGGCCGCTGCCGTCTGAAAGCCCACCACGATAGTGCTTAGCGCGGGCGCAGTGGTCGGCATTTCAGGAAATGATTGATTTATGTCTCAGTTTAGGAGATTAGGTCGGTAGATGAGGCCGTTGAGTTCTTCTCCGGCAACCTCATCGCCGTGGGCCTAACTAGTATTCGTAGAAGCTCTGGCCGTTTTTCACGCTAACCACTTCCTTGGTGGTCAGTCGAGTATGAGGCGGCCCTCAAACAGAAGCGTTATGCCTACATGCGTAAAAGCACCGTCTGAACGATTTCACTGTCGGTGAATTTCGTCAAGCTACTCGTAGGTTCCGGTATGCTTCGAAGCAGGCCAACCAATCTTCCTGGCGGGCATACGTGTCTTCACTTAATCAGAAGACACCTCTAGCAGAGGTGTGGAAGCGAGTCAAAAGGATTCGGGGCAAGTTCTCGTAGGACTCGCTTCCCGTACTCCAGGAGAATGGGACAGCAATCTCAGGCCCAGCATCCATGGCGTAGTCCTTCGCGACCGCTTTTTCCGAATTCTCTAGCCGGGATGCTGCTCCGCCAGCATTCAATGAGCGTCGTCATGTCACAGAAAGCCACCGACTGGACTTTACCTCCAGAGGCGGGAACCCCTCAACGACAGGTTTGCATTGAGTGAGTTGCGTTCCGCTCTCCCTTCGTGCGCGGACACCGCCCCTGGCCCAGATGATGTCCCGTACGCATGCTTCGACACCTGGGTGAGCGAGGCATGGTCTTTCTGCTAGATTTGTTCTACAGGATCTGGGTAAAGAGTATCCTCCCAGACTCCTGGCGAATCGCCACTGTGCTCGCTTTTTGCAAGGGAAGTATCCTCATTGTTATACTATCTTCCCTGAGCATCAATTGCATCACTTCGGTGCTGCCCAAAGATGTTCTCGCTACGCTCTACATGGACGACCTTTCGATCTCTTTTGGCGTGGCCGAGGTGCCAACTCTGGAGCGTCGACTCAAACAGGCATTGAACCGCGTCTCTCGCTATGCCGAATCCCACAGGCTTAGGTTTTCCTTGGCCAAGACTAAGGTGGTGCACTTCTGCCGCCATCCACGTCTCCTCCCTGAGCCAGACTTTATTCTAAACCAGATTCACATGGAAGTGGTGGACTCGCACCGTTTTCTTGGTCTTGTATTTTACCGACGCCTCACTTGGGAAGCTCATATTTGCAGTCTTAAGGTCTCTTGTACCCGCCCGACCCATGGATATTCTTAGTTCCGTGACGCTCAGCGCATAGCAGGGGGATGGGGGTGCTGATAGGGAAACTGCTTTACTTTTTTATCGATCCTTTGTTCATTCGAAGCTCGACTACGGATACGAGTTTTATGCATCCGCATCCGAGAGTGTATTGCGGAAGGTGGACTCGATCCACCACATCATCCTTCGCCTGGCGACCGGTGCATTCCGTACTTCCCCCATTGAGAGCCTACTTGCTGATGCTGGTGAGATGCCACTCGCTCTGCGCCATGCATAGTGCATTATTCGCCTATACGCGCGAGCTCGGTGCCTTCCTCAGTCGCCGACAACTCTCACTGCATCCACAGCTGATCTCGATGGTGCCTATGCCGCCAAGAAACGCCAGTCATACCCTAAGCCTTTTGGGTTTCGGGCTAGGAAACTCCTTCGAGAGTTCGGTATAGCTTTCGGGCTGGTGGCACCTCTGGTTCTGCTCAGGACGCAACCCTGTAGGGTACCAGCTTCGCCTATTTGTCGCCACTCCTCTGCTCCCAAAGCTTTTTCAGCACCGGGAGTATTGCCTTCGGCCTTTTTGGAGCACACATCGTGTAACGCTGGAACGATGCCAGTGTATACGGATAACTCCAAATCCCAAGAGGGGGTCGGTTTCCACGCCGTATCCCCTTTTTTGAAGTCAGCGGGGCTCCAGGCGCTGCGTCTGTCGTCACGGCCGAGCTGGTTGCAATATACCGCTCGATACGGGATATAACGCGTCGTGCCCGGTTCGGAGACCAAATTGTGATTTATAGCGACTCACAAAGCGCCCTGAGTGCTTTTGGGGCATTGGAATCTACGCATGCCCTGGTGCGCGATATCCATGACGACACTGTTTTGGCGAGCCTGACGGCTGTCGAGAGTATCTTCTGCTGGGTTCCTGAACATGTAGGAATTGCGGGGAATGAGCACGCCGATGAGGGCACCAAAGAGTCCGTGAGGGATAGGCAACCAGACCAACGTTTCGCTCTTTCTCACACCGATTACATGGCAGGAATACGGGCTGCCCTCCTGGCGGCTTGGCGATGAGAGACGATCGAGGGGAACTTAAGGTTACATGCCATTGTGCCCCGACTGTTCCCATGAACCTACCCCTCAATGCCGAGACGGCTTCAGGTTGCTTTCTGGCATCTCCGAATTGGACACACTCGCTAGGCGCATCGCTATTTGATGGAGTGCTCGCCTGCGCCTTATTGCGAAGACTGGGTTGTTCCCTAGACTGTTCGGCACATTTTTTTTGAATGTCCTAGTCTGGGTGATCTTCGCGCAGGGTGCCTTTCCTAAGACCGACAGAGCGTGATCGCTCCCGCTTGTCCCTTGCACTCGGGACTGGTTCGGGCACAAAGACTTGTGGACTGTGCGACTTTTTGGAGGCGGCTGACCTCCTCCCCTTTATTTGACTGCTTTTTTGTAGGTCGCTTGTTCCTGTGCCGGCCGGGGGAGAGGCGGGCCTACCCCGACGCCGGAGCGTGCTTCCATTTGGTTGCCTTTTTGCTTTCTTTTCTTTTTTGTTTGTCTTTTTTTAACCTGTACTTAGACTTTCTCTTTCCTTTTTATCTTTGTTATTTTTTCCTTACATATTGTTATTTCTTTTTTAATCTAGCCTACTAGTAGGCTTTAGCGTGGACCAAAACGGCACTAAACGACTTTCTTGGTCGAGTCAGTCCCCTAATACGAACCCAATAGTACATGGTTAGGGAATACGAGACAAGCCTTTACGAAAAGGTCTAACATAACAGCAAATCTTTCATAATTGCTGAATGTCATATGCCAAAAAAGGTCGCAAATATACCAAGCTTTAATTTCAGAATTTATTATATCTATGCCTATGCGAGTTGCAGCTCTAACACCTGCTTAGGGGAAATGCACAAAGTATTAATGTGTTTTCATTGTTCAAAATGTATTTCATCATATGCATTTAGAAATAAAAGTATTTCAGTAATTAACTGGTTGTATATTTATCCTTTGCACGTCTCAGTATCTGGGTACATCTTTCTCGAGATTTTCTTACTGATCCTCACATTTGACTAAGAGGAGTGTCATTGACAAAAGTCTTCCTGGCAGTTGGACAAAGTCATAACTTATGTGATCAATAGTGGAGTAGCTGCCCCTAAAATTGGGTTTATAGCATTTCTTATCCCACCAATCTTTATTGGCGATTTTCTTTTGTCTACATGGGAACTTGTATTTGACAATTTCAAATCGAGCACCTTTGGAGGGTACTAATTCATGGACAATGGTCTGGGAGGCCAGCATTTTTTGATTACTAGGGTGGGCAATGTGGGGACTGCCGGTCACGGCTATTCCCACACAACTTGTACCCATGTAACGGGCATGCACGTACGACCAAGAAAGCGTTAGGCCAAGCTTCCTCTATTTTCCGCAGAATGGGAGAGAGCGAAACGAACCTTCTTCCCGTTTCGCAGATAAAATTCTCATATCTCCCTTCTCTTCCGGGCGGTACCAAACTGCCTATGAACGAAATTCTTCTCCAAATAGGGAAAGCAACAGACCCCCAATTTTATGAAGAATAAAACTGGTTTGTCAAAAAGCAAATCAGTCCAGACGAGTTAAGGCAGAGTTCATTTCTTCCTTCAAGAGCCGAGATGGCTAGCTTGCCCTTAAGACACTCATATCACTTCCCGTTGTTAAGCATGGTACGGTCCGGTGCTAACCGTTTTTTCGCAATATTTCAAGGTTGCTGCTAATCACTTCCTTCTTCATCGTCGAGGGACTTTAAATCGAAGCCTACTTTCTCCACTGTCCGGAAGGTTTGTCATTTGCGTAACTTCACCGAACTTAAAAACACTTTTTAATTCACTGCCCCTTTTCACAAATTTTAACATACGATGAAAAACATAATTATCAATTCACATATAATTACAGTGATTTCACAATGTCTTAAGTGACGCGAATAAGTTCAGTGCGTTAATATCAAATTAATTCAATTTAGCAATCTCATTGAAGTGACTAATTCTATATTTTGTGTTACTAAAATATTTTGCATATTTAATTAATATCGACCCTTTGTTTGTCCCTAAATTTGGTTTCGCTCAAAATAATCGGAAACTTCTCTTAAATATAATTCACTTTAAATTCACTGCTCAAACGAACTTTAGCTTACTTGGTATCGCCTGAATACTTCCACATACTGATATAATACCAGATCATTAGGTGTGTAGCAGTTTGTTCGTTGTTACCCAAAAGTAAGAAACGAAAACTAATGGGGGCTACTATAGTCCACTGTCTACAGTTTTCCATACACTATTATATGCGGTGTATCAACAATCCACTCATATTTTACTGGTTACTACAATAAAAATATATTTTTACTGCTCCTCTAACTTACAATCTTTGATTACTCCTCTCCTCCTTCAAGTTTATTGAAGATATCACATTCGTATTTAACTAATAATGCTTATGATTATTATTTACTGGTTAATACCAAAAAAAGTATGGATTAAATTGAATTGCAGAACTTAACTCCTAAAATGATATTCACATTTGTTCTGGAAGTCTATTTACAAATCTTAGGTTTTAAGCTTTCCCTTTTATACTTTAAAATATAAACCTTCAACGTAATTTCTATAATACTAAATTATTCCAAATAAATTTTGATTGTAAACTGCCTATTTATTGTCGTAGACAGCACACTATGGCGCACATAATGTAATCCACAGCCAAATTTGTAGACCGCATACTATAGTAACACCAACTAACGAGAGCATCTCTCGCAGATAGTTTGTATAGAGGGATGTGTAGAGAAAGTGAAGACGAAGGGAATGAAAATCTGCGGAAAAGCTGAAAATATTGAAGATAGGAACGTACGGAAAAATTATGTGGTGCCTTAAATGTTTAGTTTAAATTCACTCATTTGGGGCTTGGGGATGGCTGGATGGGTAACCCCCTTCCCGTTGATCTCAGAGTCATAGAGTCAGTGGTCTAAGTCTTTTCGCAGTTCTCAATTGGCATGTCCCCTCCATCCCCCATATTCCATTTCTCCTCGATGGTCAATGTAGCAGAATGTCTCGCGGGATACCGGGAGAGGATGTCTTAGTCAATGTGGGGTAGGATAATGAGGCGCTCATTTTTATTAATTATAAAATTGGGAGAATCAACGAGCGCAGATCCGGCGGAATCGTTCGAAAAGGGGGTCATGAAGAGAGCGGTGAAGTTAGAGGAAGGGAAATCCTGGGAGGTGTGCAAAGGGCAGGGAAGATCCACAAATCTTGTCGAAAAATATGTTTTCCGACATAAGGTATAATTAATTGAATTACTGCATCAATTTTAATATAATTATTTTTCCGAATTACATCCTTAAATTTAATTCATAATTATATTCCGATTTTATTTTGTGTGAGATTGGTCAACCGAGGTTTACTTATTTTTGGATCAAGAGCATCAGTTGCGCGCATCTAACAAACATTATTCGTTCACACTTCGACTCGTTTAGATCTCCGTCGACCGAAGCTCTCGTCGGCCTTGGCGCTTCGCTCACCGCTTGTTTCCACCATTAGGTAATTTCAACTTGATACTAATTGGCAGTTTCAGAAATTATTTATTGCCCATTTGACTAGTGCTTTCTGAAAAGAAAGTCTTTGAAAAGTTTAAAAGCTGCAGCGCAAACTTAACCAAGCAGCCATCGCTGTCGATTTCAACAAGATATATATATATATATATATATATATATATATATATATATATATATATATATATATATATATATATATATATATATATATATATATATATATATATATATATATATATATATATATATATATATATATCTTGCATGTATATCTTTGAATTCCTACTTAATTTCTCTCTCTTTCACAGTCCCGAACGACATTGCGAAGCGTGCCTTAAAAGCTTGTCTATTCGGAATATTTTTGTCTACCGCGTAGCCGGGTGGTCTAAAGCAGTGGTTCCCAACCTTTTTTAGTTCATGGCCCCGCCTTGGGATTTTTAATATTTCTGTGGCCCCCTTGGCATTATTTGCAGAATAATAGTACTGCAATATTATTATATCTTCCATAAAAATATCAGTGTACATTAATTGTACATATATTCTTCTTTATTCTATTTCACTAACATATTTCGTGGGTTCAATAAAAGAACCATTTAAGATCATACATTATTCCTCCGATATAGCAGCAAAACGAAAAATTCCATGGACACGGAGAAAATAAGTAACCTTTAAAAAATTATTATCTTTTGACTTCGAAAAAATAGAATCCCTTAGCAAATAAAAACAAATATATCATACTATCTTTCTTTGTGTGTTTTTTTTTCAGTGAGATCCTTGTGGCTGATGTAGTTGCGCAAGTTTTTCAATGTCAGAGTCCATGGTTGTTAGAGACAGACGAAGATCACCTCTAGTTACAATTTCTAAGTGGTTGCGAGCTTTTCACAATGGATGAGACACTCGGCTAAAACCTGACTCAACTAGGTAAGACGTTGGAAAAGCAATGGAATATAATTTTACTTCCTGCCAAAGCAATGGGAATTTGATGGCAATTTCACTACTTGTCCATAAGTTATTGAGGCCATGTTTAAATTTAGCTTGAGCAGTTTGATTACTCTGCAACTCAATGAGGCTTTCTTGTAGTATGATGTCAACATCAGCGGCATTTGTCTTAAATGGGTCTACCACCCAACCAGGAATGTTCATTTCCAAGAGATCTTTGAACCTAATTTCCATATCATTGTGCAATTTTTCAAGTCATCAATGTACACTAAAATATCATCCTCATGTAGCTCCTCTTCAATAGTGGAGAGGGTTGGAAAATTTAACAATTTCTTACTCCCAATATTAATCCTAAACAGATTAAGTTTTCCAAGGAAAAAGCTGATTGCCTCTTTGGAAGTTAAAATATTTGTATTTTTACCTTTTAGCTGTTTGTTCAGCATGTTTAGCTTGTCGAATATATCTGAAAGGTAGAATATGTCACACTTGGTGGTTATGATTTCTTCTCCAAGCACCTTTCCGTTCAAAAATGGTACAACACTCTCCCAGAGTTCAGCGAAGTGTCGCAGGCAGTTACCCTTAGAAAGCCATCTCACCCCTGTATGCAAAAGTAAACGTTCAAACTCTTCTTCATTGTTTGCACAGAGTTGTCTTAAAAGACGGTCGTGAAGTGGATTTGGCTTGATAAGGTTGGTATCTTGATTACACTCTCAAGAGCATCTTTCAGACGTCCTCCCAAATTTTTTGCAATCAAATGTTGACAATGAACTACGCAGTGTATGCAAAAAAACATTAGGCACAGTTTGTTTTAGATATGCAATGAAGCCCTTGTGTCTGTCTACCATAGCAGAGGCACCATCGGTTGCGCAAGCCATAATGTTACCCTTTGGAATATTCTTTTCTTGGAAATAGGCTAATACTTCTTGGAAAATTGTTTTTCCTTTAGTATCTGTCACAAGACTGCGAGCAAAAATCATTCCCTCTTTGAGTTCACTATTATCATCCAAAAACCTAACATACGCCATAAGAAGGGCTTGATTATCACTTACAGATGCTGCATCAATTTGTAATGAAAAATTCTTTACTTGTAAAAGTGCAACTAGTTTTTTTTCTAAATCCTTTCTCATTTCATCAATGCGTCTTGATACTGAATTGTTGCTTAACGGGATTACTTCCGTAATTTGTTTGGAATTCTGTTGCATAACAATAGAAATTACCACAGATACTGCGGGCAAAATCAAATCTTCACGAATAGTATCAGGTCTACCAGTTTTTGCTATTAGCTTGGAAATCTCGTGAGATGCAATCAAACCTTTGTCTAATTTAGCTTTTCCTTGGCTAAGCATAGAATCAATGGTACAACTTGGAACATGGATACTGACTGATTGAGTTAGCAACTGCAACGAGTATTGGTGCCATGGGTGTGGAACATAGATACGACGTTGCCAAACGTATAACTACTTCATTACAACGTTGTTGTATGTCGAAGAAAAAGAAACTCAATTTTTTAGGATTAGTAACCCGTAAATAGTTAGATTAACTACATATAGTCAAATATGCTATATTGTCAAAAGGCTGATAATTGAATAATTTTCGAATTACTATAATAATTTTATAATAAATGAAGCTTTGTAGGCCCCCTCACTCCCAAAAGTTTTCTGTGGCCCACCAGAACTTTGCCATGGCCCCAGGTTGGGAATCGCTGGTCTAAGGGGCGGTTTAATTGAGATCAAAGCGGTTGCTCGCTGCATCAGTGTGCTTGGTTCGAATCCCACCCAGGACGGATTTTTTCGAAGTAGGAAATAACTTTTTCTGAAGAAAAAATTATCCTGTTTTTCTGTTTCTTACGGTATATATATATATATATATATATATATATATATATATATGCAAATTTTGTTGAAGACCATGGTGTATTTCACCTTAGTTCATTTCCTTTGGCAACTTTCTATTCTTCTAGCAGTCTTTTTTATTCCATCTTGTAGATGGTAGATCACTTGTCCTGTATTCAGGACAAGTAATCTACCATCTGAGCCCCGAGTCCAGCGCGTGTGAACGATGTCGAGAGAACGTCTGCTACGAATGATATTTTTTGACACATGGCACCTCTAAGACGACCGCCAGACGCTGAACGAAAATATATGAACTGCGCCCTAGGCCAATAAAAGGAGCCCGAGTTTTTGCCTGCAATTACTTACTTGAAGTTAGCGTTAGCATAAATTAAATCGGCTTGCAAATACACGTTCACTTTACTAAGTTTATACTCAGGCTAAGCGCGAACAGCCCGAGTGCCGGAGTCGTCACTGTTAGTCACAACGCCTAAGCTTGAAAGGTGCGGAACCAACGTATTAAGTTAGTTAACAAAAAGGGGAGTGGCTGGAGGCCAGGAAAAGGGGAAACCGAAAAATTAGATAAGGTTTTGAAAAGATACAGGTGGTCTTTTCAGGGGAGATTCTCTAAGCGGAGTCAGCCCAGCAAACCCTCGTTAGTTCACAGTTTAGAAAGGTAAATGAAATGGGAAAGAATTAAGAAGAGGGAAAATTTGAAGGACAAGCTCCGTTTTCCTGGGAATGAGAAATTGTGTACTTACCTTTAGCTGCCTCGGAATTGGGATCTTACCAGGGCTGGAAACTGAAATGAATATCGATTCGAGTTTCGATTTGAGTTTGGCAGTTTTAAAAATATCAATTCAGATTTCGATTCGGGTTCTCTATATTCTTTTCGATTCAAATTTTTCGGCTTTTTGATTTTTTAATATGGATTTGGATTCGAATTCGATATTTATAACAAAGTAACTTATAAAACTTTTTCCCTTTATTACATATTTTCATGAGTTATGGTAAATTCGTTATTTACTTTGTTATTTCTTGTTTACTATAGCTATCCATGTATACCAGATGCCTAAATTCCCAGTGTACTTTTCTGTGGTTAGCGAAACAAGAGCTCGAGCGTATCATTTAGATGAGAAGGTAAGATCAGGTTGGATCACTAAAAAATCTCTTAGAGATTTAAAAACTCGGAACAGAAGAAAGATTTAGCTTTGGGTCATCCTTTGATTAGCAAAATAAGATTAGGACGAGGATTAGGACGAAAGATTAAAATATACATTTACCTACTATTCACAAGTTAAACCACTGTTATTTCTTGGAATTCCTTAATTATTTTATTAATGATACTCGACATTTTCGCTTCAAACTTATATTTATAATCGATTCAAGTTCGAAATCGAGTTTTTGAATTCTTTTCGGTTCGAGTTTAAATTTTGATTCGAGTTTTCAAAAATAATTCAGTTCGAATTTTTTTTCGATTCAAGTTTGAAAATATATAGATTTTAAAGGTTTATCGATTCGAATTCGATTCGCTTTCCCAGCACTGGATCTTACCATCGAAAACCACTGGACCGTACTTTGAAGGGGAGGAAACGAAACGTGTCGGAGGGTTTTAAGAAGAGATGTGGACGCTTCGGGACGAAGGCGAACTGTAGGACAATCTCGAAAGTGGGAGAGAACCCAGGGTGGGGGAAGTGAAACTTCGTTCCCCCGATTAGACCACTAAAAGAAGGAGGTGGACCAACTAGGCCAGCACACATGGGAGCGTAAAGAGCGCGGAAAGTTTGAAACTCAAAGTTTTCAAAATTTACAAAAACTCAAGAGCATTGGAGAGTAATTATTTTGAAGTATTTGAAAGGAGGGCTTGTATTTGAAAGAGAGCACGCATTTGAAAGAGGAGCTCGAATTTGAAAGGGACGCTCGCATTTGAAAGAGGAGCTCGCATTTGAAAGGGACGCTCGCATTTAAAAGAGGAGCTCGCATTTGAAAGGGACGCTCGCATTTGAAAGAGGAGCTCGCATTTGAAAGGGACGCTCGCATTTGAAAGGGACGCTCGCATTTGAAAGAGGAGCTCGCATTTGAAAGGGACGCTCGCATTTGAAAGAGGAGCTCGCATTTGCAAGGGACGCTCGCATTTGAAAGAGGAGCTCGCATTTGAAAGGGACGCTCGCATTTGAAAGAGGAGCTCGCATTTGAAATGGAGCACGCATTTGAAAGAGGAGCTCGCATTTGAAAGGGACGCTCGCATTTGAAAGGGACACGCGCATTTGAAAGAGGAGCTCGCATTTGAAAGGGAGCACGCATTTGAAAGAGGAGCTCGCATTTGAAAGGGACGCTCGCATTTGAAAGAGGAGCTCGCATTTGAAATGGACGCTCGCATTTGAAAGAGGAGCTCGCATTTGAAAGGGACGCTCGCATTTGAAAGAGGAGCTCGCATTTGAAAGGGACACTCGCATTTGAAAGAGGAGCTCGCATTTGAAAGGGACGCTCGCATTTGAAAGAGAGCACGCATTTGAAAGAGGAGCTCGCATTTGAAAGGGACGCTCGCATTTGAAAGGGACGCTCACATTTGAAAGAGGAGCTCGAATTTGAAAGAGGAGCTCGCATTTGAAAGGGACGCTCGCATTTGAAAGAGGAGCTCGCATTTCAAATAGGAGCTCGCATTTGAAAGGGACGCTTGCATTTGAAAGGGACGCTCGCATTTGAAAGAGGAGCTCGCATTTGAAAGAGGAGCTCGCATTTGAAAGGGACGCTCGCATTTGAAAGAGAGCACGCATTTGAAAGAGGAGCTCGCATTTGAAAGGGACGCTCGCATTTGAAAGAGGAGCTCGCATTTGAAAGGGACACTAGCATTTGAAAGAGGAGCTCGCATTTGAAAGGGACGCTTGCATTTGAAAGAGGAGCTCGCATTTGAAAGGGACGCTCGCATTTGAAAGAGGAGCTCGCATTTGAAAGGGACGCTCGCATTTGAAAGAGAAGCTCGCATTTGAAAGGGACGCTCGCATTTGAAAGAGGAGCTCGCATTTGAAAGGGAGCACGCATTTGAAAGAGGAGCTCGCATTTGAAAGGGACGCTCGCATTTGAAAGAGGAGCTCGCATTTGAAAGGGACGCTCGCATTTGAAAGAGGAGCTCGCATTTGAAAGGGAGCACGCATTTGAAAGAGGAGCTCGCATTTGAAAGGGGCGCTCGCATTTGAAAGGGACGCTCGCATTTGAAAGAGGAGCTCGCATTTGAAAGAGGAGCTCGCATTTGAAAGAGGAACTCGCATTTGAAAGGGACGCTCGCATTTGAAAGAGGAGCTCGCATTTGAAAGGGACGCTCGCATTCGAAAGAGGAGCTCGCATTTGAAAGGGACGCTCGCATTCGAAAGAGGAGCTCGCATTTAAAAGGGACGCTCGCATTTGAAAGGGACGCTCACATTTGAAAGAGGAGCTCGAATTTGAAAGAGGAGCTCGCATTTGAAAGGGACGCTCGCATTTGAAAGAGGAGCTCGCATTTGAAAGAGGAGCTCGCATTTGAAAGGGACGCTTGCATTTGAAAGGGACGCTTGCATTTGAAAGAGGAGCTCGCATTTGAAAGAGAAGCTCGCATTTGAAAGGGACGCTCGCATTTGAAAGAGAGCACGCATTTGAAAGAGGAGCTCGCATTTGAAAGGGAGCACGCATTTGAAAGAGGAGCTCGCATTTGAAAGGGACACTCGCATTTTAAAGAGGAGCTCGCATTTGAAAGGGACGCTCGCATTTGAAAGAGGAGCTCGCATTTGAAAGGGACGCTCGCATTTGAAAGAGGAGCTCGCATTTGAAAGGGACGCTCGCATTTGAAAGAGGAACTCACATTTGAAAGAGGAGCTCACATTTGAAAGGGACGCTCGCATTTGAAAGGGACGCTCGCATTTGAAAGAGGAGCTCGCATTTGAAAGGGACGCTCGCATTTAAAAGAGGAGCTCGCATTTGAAAGAGGAGCTCGCATTTGAAAGGGACGCTCGCATTTGAAAGGTGAGCGCGCGTTTGAGAGGGAAGCGCACGTTTGAGAGGGAAGCGTGCATTTGAGTGGGAAGCGCGCGTTTGAAAGGTGAGCGCGCGTTTGAGAGGGGAGCGTGCATTTGAGTGGGGAGTGCGTGTTTGAAAGGGGAGCGCGCATTTGAAGGGAAATATTTGATTTTAAATTGGTTTTCTTAGTCTTGAATTTCTTCAATTTTCGCTTTACTTGCAAGGCAGTTTTCCTTTTAGGTTGGAGAGGGGTGGTCATTTCAGCAACCGCTTTGCTTTGGGTTGAAACCTTTATCTTAAATTTTCCATTTGTGGTGGCCTTTTCCTTACCTTCCAAACCACTCGGGGCTAGGTTCGAGCCTGTCGACCCAGAATGGGTAATAAAGAGCTCAAGTGGGTAGAGAAATTTTATGGGGTACCGTAAAACCTGACCATTCCCTCTCCTTGGGGTAACGATTCGGACCCTCTTGTTTTCACCAGGAATTAGCTCGAGGAAGCGACCCATCTGTCAGAAGGGACAGGCCTTGGATAGGCTGAAAATTAAAACTACGTGTCCCACCTTCACGCGATTAACCCAAGAACTCTGAAAAGGGTCTCGGCTGTGCTCTCGCAAGCTTAGTAGATACGAGAAATACCACATTTTCCGGAAAGCTTCGAACATTTCAGTAAGGTGTGAGGACTTGTTTAATTTCTCGTGAGGGTTAGTCCCTGATTCCCACAGAGGGTCGTCCTGTTTAGAGAGTTTGAAAGAGAGGTTAGAGTTGGAATGAAGTTTGAGGAAGGAATTGGGAGGACGAACGGTATGCGAGGGGGCGGCAATTGACGGAAATTTAAATGGAGGAAATCAGAATAAGTAAACGAAATAATCCAACGTGGACCGTCCTATTGTTTGTAGAGGCGTGATCTTACCACTCTAATCAAACACTCCCACGCGCTTCCGAACCAGGGACTGGAAATTGGGATCGTGAGGCGTTTGATGTTGTTAGCGAGCATGTGATTTTCAAACTCATTAGAGAGCAAAGCATCAGACGAAAATTTACCTCCCAGTTCGAAAGTTTTGGCATTATCGCTATAAACAAAATCTGGGACGTCATGCAGGTTCGAGAAACGTTGAAAGGATTTGATAAATTGAGATAAATTTGAAAAAAAAGGCCTACTTCAGAAGCCCAATCAACAATTTAAGACCATAGATTCTTCATCAGTAGTCGGCCCTTAATTGTCACGGGCAAATAGAGTCCCAACGGATCAAATACTTTGGAAATTTTCAGAGAGTATGCTTCTTTTAGTTTTGTCGAAGAGGTCAAAAGAGGGAGCGATGAGTGACAGAACGTCAGTTTCTAATTCGTAATGGTACCCGAGAACGCGCTCTGTCCCGGTGCTATGAGTTTCCGATCTATTATCGTCTTTGGAAAGTTGTTTGAGACCAGGATGGTTCGTGTTCCACGATCTCAACTTGAAGACTCCTTGTTGCATGATTTTGTTTGATTCTAGATATATTTCTTTGGGCAGGTAGGGTCGGAGTTCCTGACTGCTAAAGTATCAACATAAAACGAATTATTCAACGTTTTGCTACAAGGATTTGAGATACAGGGGCTGAGGTGGTAATTAAGACTGTAATTTAGTATAAAGGTGGAGGAATTGAATATGAAAACGAGAACACAATAGAGATAGGTAACAATTTCATCATTCTTCACCCAGAAAAAAAACAGAATCGATTTCTGTCTTGTATTAATTTTAATTTGATTTCGAGCAGTGCCTTTTCGATGTCCGACAGAATGATAAATTGGCTCGAACGGAATCGGTACAAGATGGTAATAAGGATGCTTCATTAAGAGATGGAGAGCCAAAGGTACGTAAGCTACAATTGAGGACGACCCTCATTTTAGTGGTGGTTTGGACAGCCGATTTTATCACAGGTCTATGGGGGATCCAAATATAGCGGTCATAATTTTCTGGGAACATATTTATGGGTTCAATTATACATTCCTCCAACTGAACTTCGAAAATTTCATTAAAGACTTCAGTTAGCCCCTTTTGAGCCAAAATGGGCTAATAAGAGACATTCTATTACCATTAGTAGATCCCGTACACTGGATTCAGCTCATCCCAGTTTGTACATATCAGATGAAGTTATTGAGGAAGTAGATGATTTACGTCTTCTTGGAGTAATTCTTGACTCGAAGCTAACTTTTTGAGAAGCACAATCGTTTCTTGCCCTCCTCAATTTCACAGAAGACTGGATTACTTCGTGTTACAGAATTTTGCTTGTGACTCTAGAGTTATTAAGTCTTTTTATGCCTTCATTCTGCCTCATTTTGAGTATTGTGCTCCTGTTTAGATATCTGCTGCTAATATTCATCTCAAGTTGTTGGACAGAGCGTTGAACTCAATTAAGTCCGGTGTCTGGTTTGTGCCCTTAGCATTTTTTTCAAGGTATTTAATACTATTCAGCATCCGTTGCAGGTAGCTCTGCCTGATTCTTTTAATCCAGTTCGCATGGGAAGGCTTGCCTTTAATCTTAATGATTTGGCTATGAATTTTATGAATGTTAGTACGACACAGATATCATGGTGTTTTATACCATGGTTAATTAAAACGTGGAATGCTTTACCCAGCGAGATTGTACACTCGAGGGATATTTCTTCATTTAAGTCCCGTGTGAATGCCTTATTGAAACAGTAGCTTTTTCTCATCTTCTAATATTTCTTATTCATCTGGGTTTACTATTAGCCCTTCACTTTTTTTCATAGCTGCCTTTGCCTCTCTTCAGTACCATTTTGGTATTTTGTGTGGAATCAATTTAGAAGTTGTTTTTTCACCCTGGAGGGAGGCTTTGGTAGCTCTCAGAATAATAATAATAATATTTTAACTTTGTTTAAAATACCCAAAGCTACTTTATAATTTGAGGGGCACTTTAATATTGAATGGGTCCCTGCACACATTTTACAATACAGATTTGGGGCCTTAAGAGCCTTAGGTTGGAGGTAATTTGAATTTGAGGCTTTGCTGGGAGGTTCCGCACGGCCAATTGAAATATTCGTCTTAAGTGTATGGATCAACGGTTGATCATTAATGATGGATGGGGTTGTTATAATTTGAGCGGGTCGATTTGATACAGTAATTGGATTTATTTGAGAAATACGGTTTGTGCTTAAGCGAGTGAACCAGTTCCGTGTGAACAATGGCTATTCACAAACCGTATTCAACTCAATCGCTAAGCGGGATAAACTCTACCCTCCTTCTCACGGACAGACCAGAAAACCTCACATCAATAGACATATACTACCATGCGACAATGGACACAGGCTACAAAGACGAGAAGATTCTCAAAGCCATTATACACCGCAACGTTTCTCCAGCCAACTCTGAACATAAAATAAACTGTGTCATATATTACAAGACCAGAAAAACACGATCCCTCATCATGAAGAACAGTTGTCTCCCCGCGACGAACCCCCTACAAGAGGCCAACCTATTGTATGAATACTCATGCAATGTCGGTGACTGCGCTCACCGCCACTCTAAGTACATAAGGATGACTTCTACAACCTTGTCGCGCAGGTTGACGATGCACCTCCATGACGGGGCTATTAAGCGACATGCCGCAACGCATCATACCTCAATTACAAGAGAAACGCTCACCCAAAACACATCTATCAACTTCCGTGATCATGACCGCCAAATGCTCCGAATGGCCGAGGCAGTTATGATCTCCATACGCAGACCTTCAATCAATATACAACTTCAGCCAGAGACTATCCTCCCAACGACTCGCCGCCAGAATCTGCAACGCCCCTACATGGAACCAGAATTTACCTGAGCCTTTTCCTCCTTTTGTTTATATCCAACATCATTTTTTTTGGTCTCGAACATATTTTTAAACATATCACTGTATTTACATGTTAGTTGATTGGTCCGTTTCCTTACAATAATGTTCAAAATATTTTTAAACATAAGTCTATCCATGTATTTTTCGAATTAGTTGATTGGTCCGTTTTCTTACGGTAATGTTCAAACATATTCAATATATTTTCCTGTAATATCACGTTCACCATTCTGTGCGGCTCAGTTCATTTGCTAAGCTATGACAACCATTTGCCTTGAATAACTTAGCGAAAGAAGTTTTTTTTTCAACATACGATTTTATAAAACGAGAAGCAGAAGATAGAAGAGATATATGCGCGAATCAGACTGATTGGAGAGATCTCCTGTTTCCGATTCGCGGGTTTCACCCCATAACGGTGATCTTAAATATATATATATATATATATATATATATATATATATATATATATATATATATATATATATATATATATATATATATATATATATATATATATATATATATATATATATATATCTGATACTTTCCCGCTTTATTTCCATCTAGCACAGTATAACCTGACCACGAGCAAGGTTTCAGAAGCAGTCAGTAGTATGGTGTAGTGAACTCCCGAAGGAGACCGCGTTAGGGGGCCAGAGAAGGAGCCCGATTATCGGTAACGAGCCCAAATCTGACTGCAGGACCGCTTATAAGGCTAGGCCTAGGCCTAAATAGGTAGGGTGGTCGGGGAGTGTGCGCTCCTGAGCAGGCAGGCAAAATAGTAATAGGAGCAGATAGGGAGCTTCTCCCACTAGTAGAGTGGGGTAAATAATCTACAAACTTATTTTCCAGAGAACCTCCCCCCATTTGGGGGGAGGCAGACATGAGAAAAAATGATCATGGACCCACAGGATTTCACTAAAAGGGTCCCACTTCCGCTAATTCAGAACGGATTAAAACGGAAGCCACAGGATGTCGCACAGAGCATTTTCAAGGATCTGTAAATCGCCTTGATCAAATTCATCGAAAGATCAAATGGATTTGTTGTAATTTGTGCAGAAATCAATGACGTTTAACTATTACTTTCATCGGCAGGAACCATCACTTTAAGAAAAATTAACTTAGAGGCTAACCAGAGCATTGTATGTCGGAAGGTAGAATCATGGGTGGGGGAACACTAACCAGATGAACTAAAAAAGGAACTTATGGAACAACAACCCTGAATGAAGATACACGAAATAATCAAATTTAAGGAACACACACACGTGTTCAAAATCGTGTGTGAGTCAACAGAGATTGCGACTAAAGCACTTGAAAAGGGACTTCTCGCATACAGCATGAGAATCCCTACCTGTAAAATCCAAAAGGACCAGTATCATAATATACAAATTTGTTTTAGATGCTATAAAATGGAAGACCATATTACAGCAAACTGCCCAAGTAAGGAAGAAATATCCTCGGAATGCAGCAGACCCCACTCATGGAGGAGTTGCCCAAATTACACTAAAGAATGTGTTAATTGCGGAGGGAGCGACAGAACAATGGATATGACATGCCCGAAGCAAAAATAAATAATAAAGAGAAAAGAAACGGAGACATATCAAAGAAAAGAATCAATAATAAACTCCTTGTACGCGGCAGTAGCAGCGAAAAATAAAAATAACGGACAAATTACTCAAGTGGCAATTGACGGAACCTTGAACGTAAAAATACTGACCTTTTATTCTTCACTCACACCTCATGAATATTGCATAAGCAGGAACATATTCCAATACGTTGAACTCCATGCTCAAGGAAAACGGGCTGGAACCAATGAAATTCCCCCCAAATATTGCCTCATCGGCCATATTTAACATAAAAATTTCAGAAGACATAAAAAAGACACTCATCGAAGAGGCAAAAAGAAATGAAAGCGAATCAGAACAAGAGGAAACAGAATCTGAAAGCACCACTGACGAGACGAATAAGAAAAACGTAAAAAGCACACGCAAACGCATAAAGCAAAAAAAGGAATTTGAACCAGGGAACCTCGCCGCGCGTCAGGACACCGGGTGTAGCAGCCGCAAAATGTGAAAGTAAGAAAAGCCAAATGTTGGCACGGACAGAGAGGAAAAGCAGAACCGCCAGAAAAGGATACAAATAAATAATCATAAAAGCTCCACTTTCCCATAAAAGAAACCCCACATAACAAACAAATAAGATGGATAATAGAAAATTAAGAATTCTATAGACAAATACGAATGGATGTAAGAATAAAGAAAACACATACGGAAATATATTTAGAGAAATAGATCTCGACATAATTATAATTTTAGATCACGGAATTAACCTTGAGACTCACGAACTAAAAATATGGAACTATGACGTAAAGGCGACTAACCACAAAACGAACAACACGGCGGAGCAGCAATAGGCATAAAAAGAGAATTACTCGTAGAGTACACGACAAAACAAGGACTAACCGAATTTTACCTCGCCATTGAGATCAAAATGGAATTAACTAATATAATAATTGCTACAGGATACCAACTACCGAGGCGCCCGGGACTCACAATAAATAATTTGTGAGAATATATTATTTAATAATAAAATCTCAACTTTGTTTTGGGGAGACCTGAACGCAAGATGCACGCACACAGGATACAGGAACAGAAATCAAACGGGAAAGGACCTACAAGCACTAAGTGACAGAAGGATAACAAGAAGACTTGGACCAGAATATCCAATACTAATTAAAAACAGAACTGCGAAGACTCCAGACCTTCGCCTTGCAAACTATAATATTCCATTTAACTACCATATGTACCTGTAGACATTATTTGCAGCGACCATTCAGCGACGCTGCATACCATAAATCAACAACCTATACAAATACCCGCTAAACAATGGAAAACGTAGCATAGAGCAGATTGGGAAAAATACAAACAAGAATTGAACGACTACACACCGAACGGATTAAATGAAGCCACTTTGGAAGAAATCAACGACGAACTGGAAAAAAATTAAGGACACGAATACAGACAGCCGACGAAAACGCGATACCCAGAAGCACATACAAAACTATCAAATATTTTATATGGACAGAGGAAATGAAGACTAAGAATGTAGAAATCAAAACGATAAATGAGGACATTATAACAAATGCAACAATAAAAAAATACCGTAATCTGAGAACAAAAAGGAGGGAACTACCAAGCGTAATATCGGATAAACAAAGAGAATACTGTGACACAGCTGTTTAAAATATTGACAACGAGCTAATTCCCCGAGAATTTGGGGAAAAGATAAGACATATGGGAAGTACTGAGGAAAAAAAAGAAAATAAAGATCAAGGACAGAAACCGGAATTTAATCGAAGACGAACACGAGATTGAAAAATTGTTCAGGGAACACTGGAAAGGAGTGTTTAACATCAGTGAAGAGGAAAACGAAAACTACGATATAGATTTTAAAAACCAAATAATTGACGAACTAAATAAACGGATCGAAATGACTTTTCCAAAACACTACATAGAAGAGGAACGATTTGCGAACGAAGAATTTAACACCGAAATCACAATCGAGGAATTAAAGAACACCATCACCATATTTAAACAAAAGGCCTGTGGAAAATCTGGCCTCACTAGGAAAAATTATATAGAAGCACCGGATAATATACTCGAGGGGATAAGGAACGTTTTTAACGCCTGTCTTAAAACGGGATACTTCCCCGATGAGTTAAAAATTGCGAAAATGATATTCATATCGAAGCCTGGAAACCCGCCGTCAGAAGTTGAAAACTTCAGAGACCAATATCAATTCTCGACTTCATCGGGAAGGTATTTGAAAAAAATACTGAACCAGATTAAATGAATATCTAACAACAAACAACCGATGGAACAACCAACAATTCGGCTTCAGAAAGAACAGGAACACGGAGATGGACCTCAGCGTGATCACGGAGGAAATAAGTAAAGTGAAAGGAGAGAAAAGCAGGATGGATATAGTATGCCGGGACGTATCGAAGGCATTCGATAAAGTCTGGCAAAGAGGCATACAACATAAAATTCTAAATTAGAAATGAATAACTACCTAGAAAGAATTTTATGTGACTACGTTATGGCAAGATATGCATACATAGACACGGGGAATTACCAAGGTGAAAGATTCAAGCTTAATGCAGGCCTCACTCAGGGAGGGTGTTTGAGTCATTCGCTATACTCTGTGTATACTTGGACATTCCCCCGCCCAGGAGCAAGAACTATGTGAACATACAATACGCGGATGATTTCACTCAATTAATTCCCTGTGTTTATCGGAACCCACAGATGCAGGCCAGAATAACGGCCGCAGAAATTAACAACCTGAACGATTACGAAAGAAAATGGAAAATTAAATCCAACAAAGATAAATTTAGAATTATACCAATGCATCGCAAAAAGCTATCCGACATTTATGTAGACGTAGTGCGATACAGGTATAACGGGGAAGGCAAGATTTTAGGCCTAACTATTACAAAACCGGTTACAAAAAAAACACGTTACCGAAAGAATAAACAAAGCAGGAGGCATGCTAACTCTACTTTACAAATTTAAAAATCTATATATGAAAAATAAAAGAAAGATTTACCAAGCAATGATCCAGCCAACTTTGATATATCCCAAAATTGCCATGTATACGGTTTCAAGAAGCAATCTAATAAGAATGCAACGTATACAGAATACGTCAGTATATATAATTACGAACATACGACGACTAGAGAGGAAAAAACAGAGACATACACAACGAAGCGAAAATAAAAACATTAAACAAAATAATTGAAAAAAGAACAAAAAGAATCATTGAAAAAACACAAGAAGAAATAGGAGAGGAATTAAATAATCAAATAGCACGAGGAGCAGGATGGAGACAACACATGCTGTTTCCTAGTGCTAAAAACAAAGCGGACCAAAGGGAAGAGGAGAACATTTACGTGTAAACCAAATACGGACACCCGATTATGATAAAAATATTCACGAATAATGACAAAACTCACTGGATTGGACTCAATACCAAAATGGGAACACAAAACTAACAACCAAAAGGAGCAAATTACAGAACAAATCGAAATACAACATTCAATAAAGAAGAGAGAAACAAACATATAACTAACTAAGAAACATGAATTTACACAACAGATACGAGAATAAAGCAACATAACTCACAGAAACTCGAGTTGATAACATAGCAACGGTTTGAACGCCTATCTCGTATACACATAACATATACACATCTTCATCGTCCCCAAACCAGCGTCTACGCACTTCAGCCTTGAGTTGGCGGAATAAAAAGTAGTCGTTAGGGGCCAGATCTGGACTGTAGGGGGGGTGGTTGAACTCCTCGAATCTGCACTCGCACAGGGCACCTTGTGCAACTCTGTCCTTGTGGACTTTGACGACGATGAAGTCGATCATGGGGCGTGAGGTTTCTAGGGACCCAACGGGCAGAGACCTTGGTCCTGGCCAAATTGTCTTGGATGATGTTGATAACACTTCCATGTGATATTCCAAGTTCTCGCTCGATTTCTTCGACCTTCACCCGTCGATTTTCGAGGATCCTCCTCTCCACACGGGCCACATTGTCCTCGTTGGTCACGTCTGACGGACGTCGTCCTGGACGGGGGTCATCTTCAAGGGACTCAAGACCATGGTGGAACTCACTATTCCAGCGAGCAATGGTTGCATAGGAAGGGGCGGTGTCGGTGTACACTGCAACCATGCGTTCATGTATCCCTTTTGCATTCTTGCCTTCCTTGGTCAAAAATTTGATTACTGCGCGGTGCTCAACCTTCTCCATCATTGAAGAATTTGTGGCTGACGATCTGCGATCAGCTAATGCTTCTTAAATAGACGAGGCAGGAGCGTGCGGCTGTTTATGGAGGTGTTATGACTAGTTATGACAAGTCAGGAAGCTGCAGCCGCATGCTCCTGCCTCGTCTATTTAAGAAGCATTAGCTGATCGAAGATCTTCAGTCACAAATTCTTCAATGATGGAGAAGGTTGAGCACCGCGCAGTGATCAAATTTTTGACCAAGGAAGGCAAGAATGCAAAAGGGATCCATGAACGCATGGTTGCAGTGTACACCGACACCGCCCATTCCTATGCAACCATTGCTCGCTGGAATAGGGAGTTCCGCCATGGTCGTGAGTCCCTTGAAGATGACCCCAGTCCAGGACGCCCGTCAGACGTGACCAACGAGGACAATGTGGCCCGTGTGAAGAGGAGGATCCTCGAAAATCGACGGGTGAAGGTCGAAGAAATCGAGCGAGAACTTGGAATATCACATGGAAGTGTTATCAACATCATTCACGACAATTTGACCATGCCTGAGGTGTCTGCACGTTGGGTCCCTAGAAACCTCACGAAACCTCACGCCCCATGATCGACTTCAACGTCATCAAAGTCCACAAGCCCAGAGTTGCACAAGGTGCCCTGCGCGAGTGCGGATTCGAGGAGCTTAACCATCCTCCCTACAGTCCAGATCTGGCCCCTAGTGACTACATTTTATTCCGGCAGCTCAAGGCTCCACTGCGTGGACGCCGGTTTGGGGACGATAAAGATGTCCAGCTCGCCGTCCAGGAGTGGATTGAACAGCAGTCTGGAATTCGAAGCCTCAGGGACAAGGGGTGCAAGTGCATTGAAGTCGAGGGTAGTTATATTGAAAAATAATAAAACACTTTTCCTCATATCTCGTTTCCTTATATCCGAATTGCAAAACTTATTGACCGCCCCTCGTATATATGTAAAAACGCATAAACCTGGAAATCCCCTTTGCCCCATCATAAGTCAAACATCAAGCGTAACTTATCACCTGGCAAAATTTCTCAACTCGATCATCGTACCCTACACCTAATCAGACTACACGCTGCCCTCCTCTTCAACTCTTCTAGATATCCTTCAAACCTCTCAACCAGCAGCCCTACTAACTTCTATGGACATAGAATCTCTCAGGGGTGGCTGGTCATCAGGGGCTGGTGAGCTGCAGCCCTCCCTAACTCAGCCATGCCAAGCAGATGATAGATAAGTGGTTAATTCATATTATTAATTAATTTTATACAAATAAATAATATTATACTTTTATATTCCATTCAGTATTTGTTCATTTTTTTATCATTTTTTAACACACAATTCTAGCAGATTTAATAAATGAATTCAACTTTACAGTAAACCACTTTTTCCCGGGTTGGCGGCAGCGCCAACCCGTTGTGAGCTGCAACTAGTACAGCCCAATTCACCGGGATTACAGTGTGTCCGCCCTTAGTGTTAGTGAAACAAATATATAACAATAGTGGATTACGTCCGTGTTTCGTGAATATTAGCCAGTTTTAGCACCCTCCGTGACGACCGAAGCTTAGTTTCAGTGTCCTGGTTACTTCAATACTACATACTCTGCTTAATAACGTGATAAATGTTCCTCATAGCTTTGGCAACGCATACATTTTAAAGTATAAGGTACAAAACGTAACGTTTATGATTCAAATAAGACTGCCTATAGTACGGCAACATTAGTAGTAGGCCTACTGTAATTGACCTATTGTCTTACAGAATAATATGATATAAAACCCGTTTCTTGATTGGGTCACGATAGATATTAGGTCCGAGTCCGAATCAACACTCCTTCAGAGAATTAAGTAATTAACTCACCTAATACAGTATTTTTCCTCTCCATGATGGTATATTCCATTTCTTGTGCAAATTCTTCATTTCATTATGATTTTTTTTCTATGTATTAGCCTATATCAGTCCGGCCAGCCGACACTGCGTGAGCACTGAGCTGTCACTACTCATGAGGCCAGTGGTGGGAGGGGGGAGCCTAACCTAACCTAACCTGATAGAACTTCAATGAAGCTGTCATAAATCATTTCGTTACAAGTAAAAGCAGGCGCATGGATTTTATTTCCAAGTAAGCTAACTAACTAGCCTACTTCTGTATATAATTTCCTTTTCCTGGCTGCCACTAGTACCAGTCTATCCTCCTACCCTATCTCCTGAAGCCAAGCTACCTATCTAAGGACCTGAAATCCCTGACTTGACTGCTGTACTTCTGTGTTGTACACTGCTGACTGCTGTGGATAATTAAATGCAAATGTAATTATAGTAATATAGTTTTATTTTTTTAACATTATATTGTAATTTGAAATTATTATGCAGCAGTCTCCCCACTTTTTTTTTACCACGAGCCGCCACTGGAATCTCTATTCACAAATGTTCCCGTTGATGAAACCGTCGAATTGATAACCAATGTCATTTACCATACTGAAGGCTCCACATGTCTCACCATTCCCGAAGACATATTGCGACAGCTCCTCCAAGGATGCACAAAAGAAGCCCCGTTCTACGGTCCCGATGAGAAAATGTACGTGCAAATCGATGGCGTCACGATGGGGTCATTCTTGGCGTCCTCTTTGCCAATTTTTATATGGGCTCAGTTGAGAACAAGATTTTCAAAAGCAATATAGCGCCCAAGCCTCCCATCTACGCGCGCTATATCGATGACATAATTTTGAATACGGATAACCTCAAACAAGTGAACGGCCTAGTTGAAACATTCAAGAACAACTCGTGGTTGAATTTCACCCACGAAACGGAAGATGAAGGATCCCTTTCCTTCTTTGATATCCTCATAAGGCCCAGGAGTCCAAATTTGTGACCCAAGTATATGTTAAGGCCACGAACTTGGGCTTCTGCTTAAACGGTTCTTCTGAGTATCATGAACGCTACAAGAGATCAGTCATCAATGCCTTAGTTAACAGGGCAATTTCCCATTCATCTTCGTGGAAGGCTGTTGATCTCAAACTTAAGAAGGTTTCCCGAGTTCTCGTTAACAAAGGTTACCCACAATAATCCATCGACGCCACCATAAAAGCGAAAATGAACTTGGCTCCTGGTCCTGGTGCTGGTCTACTCCGAAAAAGAATAGTATCGAAACCTTTATGACAAGGCCAATATGAACACCGGCTATCGTGAAAACGAAAAGGCTCTCAAAGCCATTCTCCATTGTAATGTGACCCCAACCGACCCAAACGCGGATATAAATCTGGTTATATACTACAAGACCAAGGAAACAAGTAGTTGCACCATGAAGAACAGCTGTCTCCCTTCGATGAGAGAACTCCAGGAGACTAACGTCGTGTACGAACATTGGTGCAAAGTCGGTGACTGCGAACACCGCAATTCAAAGTACATCGGCGTAACCTCCATAACCCTGTCAAGGCGATTGACAGCTCACCTTCAAGTTGGCGCGATTAAAAAACACGCCCACTCTCAAGGCACTACCCTAACCCGTGAAAAACTAAATAAGGACACCTCCATCGTCCTGAGACTCCCAAACCGTAGAAGATTGCGGATGGCCGAAGCCGTCATTATTAAAATGAAGAAACTGGCAATTAATGTGCAACTTCAGCCGGAAACCATACTCCCGACATCTCGGCGTCCTCGGGGTGACCGTCGTTAAAAGCACGTTTTTAAACTATCATTTTCCTTTGCCTCCTTTGCCAGAGAACTAGATCGGAGCGACAAATAGTCAGATAAGATAAGATAAGATAAGATAAATAAAGTTAGAATGTGTAGAGAGAGTGAGATAGGAAAGATAGAAATTAAAGTGTTGTGTGTGTTAATGTGTGTGGGAAGATGTGTTAAGATAATAGAGATTTGTGCCAGGTTGCCTGGCTAACTCTTTCGTTTTTCTCTTAATTTTATTATATTTTTGTGATACTTTGTTATTTTAGCATTAGAGCCTTTGTTTTCTTTTGCTCAATAGAGCGTTTGTATCATTTTATTGTTTTTTATTATTTATTTTTTTTATTATTATTATTTTTTTTTTTTGCTATTATGTAAAGACAATGGTTCTTCGCCGGGATTCACATTTGGATTGTTTACTTGTTACTCGTAATTGGTTGTCCTTTCAAGAATTTGTATTATGGTTTACTACGTATAGATTGGGTTGGCACTTATTAACGTTTTTTTCAGGCTACCGTTGAAGCGTTGTTTATAATGCGTACGATGGATTTGGTATTCTTGTACGATGCCTTGATTTACTATATTCTGTGGAATCGTATTTTTAATCTTTTCCCACAGCTTTTTTGCTCTTTTTTCTATGACTTTGTTTATGGGTTCAATATTAGATCTGCGGTGGAGTTCTTCTGCTGGTATGTAGTCTAGTCTTCCTGTGTTTGTTATTAATCTAGTAGCTTGATTTTGGACTCTTTGGAGCTTCCTGAATTAGGAGTTACTTAGTGTATTTAATGGTACAATTGGGTATAGGAGCTTAGGTTGAACTAGGGCTAGGTATAGTTTTCTTTTATTCTTGATTGAAAGTTGCCTGAATCTGTATAGCGCTGATAAGGTAGTTTTTGCTTCTATGATTTTTTGTGGTAGGTGACTTGTATAGCCGTTGGTTGTTATTTTTAGCCTAAGGACTAACCCTTCTGTTGAGAAAGGATATGCCTCTCAATCTACGCGTACAGTAGCCTTTTTCCTTCTGTTCATGGGGATTAGTTTAAATTTATCCTTTTTAGTTTTTATTTTATTTCTCTTCTCATAATCATTTAGGTTTTTTATTTCTATGCCTGTTCTTAGGGCGATGTCCTTGGGGGTTTTCCTATCGCTGGTCACTATCTGAGGGATATCGTCCGCTAATTGAATGTACAGCGAACTCTCATCAGTGGGGTGTGGAAGGTCCCTGGTATACACTGTGTACAGCGTAGGTGAGAGGCAGCCTCATTGTGAAACCCCCGTTTGTAGGTTGATTGCTTCGCCCGTTTTGCCGTTTATCTGCAATATCGCTTTCCTCTCATCTAGATAGCTGCAGAGTATTTTGGAGAGGTTTACTTCCAGGATAAGGTCGCAGATTTTGGCCTTTAGGCCGGGCAACCACACTTTGTCAAATGCTTTGGCAACATCACGAAGCACAATTTCAACTATGTTGCCCCACGCAGTGGCAGTAGCAATTCTTTCGGTAATGATTGCTAGCGCGGTGTCCGTCCCTCACTTGCTCTGGAACCCGTGTTGTTGTGGGTTGTATAGGTTGTTTGTGTTGAGATGGTTGATCAATCTTTCGTTAAGGAGCTTTTCTAGGACTTTACCTAGAAATTCTAGGAGCGAGATAGGACGGAAGCTTTCGACTTGATGTTTCGGTTTGCCCGGCTTCGGCAGGAAGATCATCATCGCCGTCTTAAATGCTTGGCGAAAGTATTCCATATTTAAGCAGGCCTTGAAGACCTTCACTACCGATTCGTGCACATTATCTGGGGCATTAATTAAGTGAGCTTTAGATATTCCACTTTGCCCTAGAGCCTTTTGTTTGAATGATTTTAAAGCTGTCATGTATTCATTCATAGTAAATGGCTTTCCTCCCCCCAAGGGATTGTCTCTTTGTTCATCGACGTTTCTAAACGGTGTAATTAGTCCAGTGCGATCGGAAGTGCTCTTGCAATTCTTCATTTTGCTCTACTCTCTTGTTCTGAATTTTCAAGCTTATTTCGTCTTTTTGATGTGATCCGCGTAGTTTCCTGAATTGCCTCCAGAATTTCCTTGGATCCTTTTCTATCTCCATCTTACCTATTATGTTATCCCAGAGCCTGCCTGAATTCTCCTTGATGAGGATGTCTACCTTCCTTCTAATTATGATGATATTTCAGTACCTTTCGATCGTATGACCCGATACCCTGATTTCATTTATTATAATTTGAAATGCATCCATTTCATCTTGGATCTCTTGGGTCCATCTAGGTACAGGTATGGTTCTGTATTCTATTGTTGGGGTGTGTAAATTATCCGCCTCTCTGATTCTACTGGTGATTAACTCTAGTTTTGCATCTATTTCCTCTTTATTTTGGTTGTTAAGAGATCCGGTTTCTACTGTGTTTAAGTATTGTTTGAATCCATCCCAGTTTGTTTTGCTGGTTGCTTTTCTTCGTGAAATTTTTATTTGGGTGGGTGAAGTTGAGATGGTGGTAATTATGCTTAAATGATCGGAGGGAGTTGCTGGGCCTGGCTGTGTGTGGTGATTTAAGTTGAAGTTTTGATTAGTTAGAATAATATCTGGGGTAGTGGAGGATCGGACTGTAAAATACGTAGAGAAGTCGGGTCCTTCTCTGTTTAGTAGGCCTCTTTGCATCAGGAGATGTAGGGTTTTTCCCGTACCGTTTGTATGGGTTGTGTACCCTGCTTCCCTGCACCTTGCATTAAGGTCACCGGCTAGAAAGGTTGAGGCTTATATGCGGAATAGCTTGATGAAATTGGGTACCGGCAGGTACGAGCGTCTTGGTGGTTGGTAGGCCCCTGCTATGACCAGGTCTCCTGTAGTCATTTTTATTTTTACAGCTAAAAATGATTCTTCTAGCCCTTTTATTTCAGTAAAGGGTATGCCTTTTTTAATGCCTAGGGCAACCCCGTCGTACCTTGACTGCGAGTGATTTGTTGTTAATATTTTATAGTTGGGGATTTTTATTGTTCCTGTATCTGTGGATATGCCATGTTCAGTTAAGATGATTATGTCAGGATCTTCCTTTTTTTACTATGTTGGAGTAGATTAGGCGTTTTTCTTTCCAGCCGTTAACATTCAGGGTGAATATTTTAAGCTGTCGTTGAAATACGTCCATTTTTGTTATTATTGCTTGTTCTCTCTACCTGAGTTTGCTTTTTCTGGACGGCCTGGGGATCGAGTGCGCCCATTTCTCTTCTTTCTGAATTCACCGCATGAGATGTTACTGCATGATTCAGGGACGATGAATAACATGCCCTGTTTTAGTGCGTTGTGAACTTCGGTTTCGTCCGCTTCTGCTTCGTATTCCCATCTGAATTTACCCATGACAAGTCTGTCGACTATTTCCTTTTGCTTGCATTGCTTAGGAATGGGGTAAGCATGAGATCCGTATATTTTGATGTTGAAGTGTTGGGTGGTCATTTTTGGTTTTTGTTTTTTCTGAGGTCACTTTTGTGCTTTCTTCCTCTGATTCGGTATCCATTTCATTTTTGTCGTCTTCTTCCTCTATTTGGCTATTGGTTTCCTTTGGAGTCATATTAATTTTGTATAGCTCATTCGAGGGTGGGTTCTCCGGGAACCACATTTTTTTAACCCGTTTTTCTCAAGCATGGTGTTAAGTTCCGTTGCATAAGAACCTGCTTTCGCCATGTTGACAAAGTGTGCATGCGTTATGCACAGTATTAAGTCAGGTCTCATGGTGCCCTCGATATTGACCGTTGTGGTCTGTGCGGTGGGTGCAGAGATGCCTGCGTTAGCAGTTGCTGCAGCGTAGGTCGTATTTTTTCTCCTTTCTTTCTCTGCGATGATATCTGCCTTCTTCTTCCTGATGAGTTGCTTTTTTACTGGGCATGACATGGCCAGAGTCCTGTGTCCATTACCACAGTTTAAGCATTTTTTCTCTGTGCTTCTGCATTCGTCCCATCTGTGATCCTGACTTGAGCATTCAGAGCAAGCTTTACCTTTGAAGGTACACTCCTTGGTTGGGTGTTTGTCTAGTGCGTAGCATGTGAAGCACATTTGCACTGAAACGAACGTTTCCCTTTCTATCTGTTCGGGGGAGATCTTCGTGTAAAATGCTAGGAGTCCTTGTTCGGTGGCTTTTTTTTGCGGTCTCTGTCGATTTGAAGATCTAGAGACTATATAATAAGTGTAGCAATTTGTAAAGGAAGAGATTAAAAATGAAATAGAGAGAAACCAGCAGTCGGCTAATATCAGCGAAATAGTAAAATTAAAAAAAACAGAAGGGACAACACGGAGTACCATCACGTGTTCCAGATAATTTGGGGTGATACCTCGATGGCATTTAAGGCGAAAGAGAGTGGGCTACTGCTCTTTAATGCCAAAATAACCTCGAACAAATTGAGAGGGAAGAGTTTACCCCAGTGCAAATTTGTTTCAGGTGCTTTAAGCTCGAACACCACACCACAAAAGAGTGCAAGGAGACGGAATTAATCTGCTCTAGATGCAGTGGTAAAGGGCATGGCTGGCGGGAATGCCCGGCAGCCGAAGAAAAATGCCCAAACTGTGGGCAAAAGCACGTGGCAATGGCTATGTCTTGCCCAAAGAAGAAAAGAGATATTAAAGAGGAAAACAGAGGAGAAAAAAAGGCGGAGGGAATTAGGAGGGCTAATACCTCCTATGCCCAAGCGGCAAAAGCCACCCCAGCAAGGACCATAGAATGTGCCGCTCCAAAGACATATCTGAATGTTGGTAACAAAAACTCCACTAAAATCCTCACGTGTATTCTGTACGCTCACATGAGGAACTTTACTAACCCGGGCTGTTTCGCAACTAAGCTTAAGACCATGATCAAAAAGAATGGGCTCGAGGAAATGTGGTTCACGGCCAACGTTCTATCGAGAGACGTCCTGCAACTGCAATACCAGCCCGAGGAAGATGCCCCAGCGACGCCGTTTCCAGCAGATAAAGAAAGAGTGGAAGAAAACGAAAACCAGGAAACATCACAAGCCCCTCAGAAATCCACAAATAGGGACCCGAGAATAGAGGTCAGAAGAAAACGGGAGATACAGGAGAAAAAAGCTGCCAGGAGACTAAAGCAGGGTGAGAGTAACCTCTCATGCTCCGCATCCTCCTCTGAAGACGAAGAACAAGTACAACCCCAAAAAGAAAATAAGAGATCGAGGAGTAAAAGCAGGGGAAAGGCTCCCCACCAAACCATCAAATATGATGGAAAAGAACTGAAAATGTAGTTCTACAGAACTGATCTGACCCCATTCCCAGCCAACCCTAGCATTAGGGAGATTGTTGAAGGGGTAAAGACAGGTCAACTAAAGTGGACTTACGATGCGCAGGCACAAGAAGCAATGGTAGACGAGGCGCTCATGGCAACGAAAATAAAACTGCATAGGGACTACTGCCTCACCATAAGTGAAACAGAGTACGAGAAAAAAAAAACGGAAAAAGGAGACGTGATAAAAAGTAAAGGGGAATAAACACACACATAAACTACAAGCGAACCAAACAAACAAAACATAGAAAACACAAACAACACACTAAAAATACTCTCACTAAATGTAAATGGATGGGAAGGGAAATCCATTCCCTACGAAAATATATTCCCTACAGTGGATCCCGACCTGATCTTCATTTCCGAACACGGTGTAAACACAGAAACTAACACAATAAAAATACCAAACTACACTGTGATCACAAAAAAAAATCACACACAAGATCGATACAACGGCGAGGCCATGGCGATCCGAAAAAACATCACATACAAAACACTACCAGACTTAGAAGAATCATTCATGGCTGTCGAAATCCCAACCCTGGTGGGAGGCCTAACTGTGGCAGCGGCCAATCAGCCACCCCGCCGAAACTACCTTCCGATTCCCAACTTCGTTTACATCTACGGGCGCGGAAAAGTGGCATTCCTGGGTAGAGACCTAAACGCCAGATGCAGAGTGTCTGGTTACGGTTGCATCGACCAAAGGGGAAGGAATCTGGAACTACTTTTCAAAAGAGACAGGCTCCAGAGAGTAGGACCGGATTTCCCGACTTCCTAACACATCGTTCGGCAACCAAACCGGACATAGTGTTAGCAAGCGGTGACTTTCCCTTTAACATCAACAATGAGCCCGGATATGTGGTACCGAGCGACCACATCCCGATAATTATATCAATCTCGCTTGCTCCAATTATCAAGCCGGTCCCACTTAGGAAAGCTAGCTGGGAGCTATATAGAGAGATACTCAGCGAATATCAACCAGCTGACCTGGGAGACTCCAATCTCGAAGAGATGGATGAGGAGATAAACTCCATCACTAATCTCCTCATTCAAGCAGATGAGAGATGCGTCCCCGGGATCTCCTTTAAAATGCTCCACAACCTAGGTGGACGAACGAGATGAGGGAAATCGCTCGGGAACATAGAGGAATCTACGAGGAAATAGGCAGGGCAGGCTCAAATCGGAAAAGGAAAGCCAGAATGAGACAACTAAGCGAAGAACTAAAACACACAATCACAGAGAAACAGAAAGAAATCTGGAATGACATCATTGGTATGGTGGACGGGGAGGACAGTCCAGTAGGTTTTTAGAACAGCATCCGAAGACTTAGGGGACTGCCCACCAATACCAGAACACAAATAAAGGACGGAAATGAGATTATTGAGGATCCAGACTCTCTCGAAATAAGATTCAGGACATACTGGAATAAGATTTTCGCTATAAACCATGAGGAGAATGATGACTTCGACCAGGACTTCGAAGACCAACTGTTCGATGACCTCAGCACAGTGATGCATAAAAGCCACCCCCGCCCGCAAGTATCTCAGGAAAGAGAAATGGTTAACCACGCGTGACCATTCACCTTCGAAGCGATCATGAACACCATAAGGTCCTTCAAACAAAAGGCGCCAGGCTGGTCTGGGATCACGAGAAACAACCTCGTGAATGCCCTGAAGCAAATCATACATGGACTGGTTAATACCATGAATGCCGCCTTGAATAGAAGCTACTTTCCTGACGGGTACAAGATGGCTAAAATCATCTTCATCCCGAAAGGAAACAAGTCTCCAGACCAGGTGGCTAACTATCGCCCGATCTCTCTTATGGAGATGCACGGCAAGATCTTTTAAAAGATCATAGCGAATAGGCTACAAGCTCAACTGAGCGAGTTAGGAGCACATAGCCCCCAACAACACAGGTTCTGCAGAAAAAGGGGCACATAAACAGCCCTGGCGCGCCTAAAAGAAAAAGTAGCCTTTTGCCGAGCGAATAGGTACTATTTAGACATTGTGTTGGGGGACGTGCAGAAGGCCTTCGATAAAGTCTGGCTGGAAGGACTTCAATACAAGATCCTGGACCTCCAGCTAGACCCAATCCTGGAAAGGATCTTTTGTGACTTTGTCATGGACAGAAGGGCATGTCTCATGATCGAAGGATACAGATGACCTGAATTCGAACTCAAGGCGAGCGTTCCTCAAGGAAGTTGCCTGAGCCCACTGCTTTACTTGGTCTTTACCATCGACCTCCCAACTCCGGTGCACAGGGACACGATGTATTTGCAATTCGCAGATAACATCACACAGATCGTTCCGTGCCCGGTGAAGAAAGCAGGGGATCTGGCAATGCGCACAATAGCGGAAATCAATAACATCAACCGGTACGAGAGACGTTGGAAGATTAGAACAAATGGGGACAAGTTCAAAATCGTCCCACTGAGCCGCAGGTTGACGTGGCCGATCATCATCGATAGGAGGGCATACGGCTACTCCGCCGAAGGCTCTGTCCTAGGCCTAAAGATCTCCGACCACGGATACTTGAAACACTACACGGAGAAGTTGAACCTGGCAAATGGAGAAATCTCCAACTATTCAGGTTTAGAGATCTTAGCTCGGCCAACATTAGGAAAATATACCTGATGTACGTCCGGGCTAAGCTCATCTACCCCGCAGTAGTGACTCAAGCAGCCAACAAGACCTCAATGAGAAAACTTCAACGTCTAAAACTCCTCATCCCTAATAGTTAACAAAGCCAGAAAGCGTGATCAACATTGGCAAAGGGATCTTCATAGAAGGAAAAAACTGGACCCTATAAACATCTTCACCCAAAAATTGGGAAGAAAGGTCTAGTTAACCCTTACGAATGTTGTCATTCCGGAACTACAGGGAACTGGTGGCAGACTTAATATACCCGCACGACTACGGGAGAAATTCTCCCGTCGTAGCTTGTTCCCAAGTACTGAGATTTGCTCTCAGAAAAACATTACATCACTATACACATAACAGGAACACTAGAAACAAGCGCAGTACAACCGAAACTAATACAAAGAAAATAAATAACAATACACTAAAACAACATAAGGTAAATTGCTGAGCTAAAAACTATTAAAGGCTTGAATGTTCAAAGAAATTAACCCCAAAATTGAAACACTTACAATAAGAAGAACACGCTAACAACACATAAAGAAACAAACGTAAAAACACAACTTAGCAAAAATAAGAAAATAAAGGAAAACATAAAGAAAAACAAAAAGTGATGCCCTCCTACTATGGCAAAATACCCCTCCCCGTTTTAATTTTCACCCAGTTTTATCTACCACTATCCCACCATCTTCAAAAATTGAGTATACACCATCATCATGAATAATTCCATTTCTGTTCATTCGTTGAAGATGACCTAACACGGTCGAAAGTAGTCTAGGAATAAAGAATGTCATTCGCGAATTTTTTTTTTTCTCGCATCGAAGACCCCATTAAAATACTTGTTAGAAATATTAAGCAAATACAAGTTAAAATTAATTACGCTGCCACAGCTGTGGACTTCAGTAGTACACACACACACACACACACACATATATATATATATATATATATATATATATATATATATATATATATATATATATATATATATATATATATATATATATAAAGGGTGTTCCATTAAGACGGATTGAAGTTAGCAGTAAATAAAACAGTGCTATTGGTGAAAATTTCTTGATTTCACTATTGGATCACTTTATTTGAGTCATGGCAATTATGTGTGAAAAATAATATCGCCTAAATGTCCGCCAAGGCTTCGGCGGCACACCTCCACTCGATGGTCAAAATTTTTGATTGCGTCTCTGCATAGTTGCTCCTCGATCTCACCAATATGCCTTATTATCTCATCCTTCAGCTGTTGAATTGTTGTTGGCTTGTTGGCATAGACTTTACTTTTGAGATGACCCCAAAGGAAGAAATTTAGAGGCGTCAAGTCACACATTCGTGGTGGCCAATTGACCTCGCTGTTTCGAGAGATGATGAGACCTGGGAACTTCTCATTCAATAAAGTCATTGCTGCATTGGCTGTGTGGCATGTGGCGCCGTTCTGTTGAAACCACAAATCTTCGACATCCATAGACTTCGATTCAGGCCATAAAAAGTTGGTTATCATGGCACGGTATCGCTCGCCTGTCACCGTAACAGAATTCCCGGCATCATTTTCGAAGAAATGCGGCCTAATGATTCCGCTAGCAAAAAATGCACACCAAACAGTGACCTTTTGTGGATGCAGTGGCTTTTCAACAATCTTCCTGGGATTTTCATCAGCCCAAATGCGACAATTCTGCTTATTAACGAATCCACCAAGATGAAAATGGGCTTCATCACTAAAGATGATTTTTTGGTGAAAAATCATCATCGGCTTGTTTTTGCTCGTGGACCGAATTGACGAATGTACGGCGCTTCAAATGGTCAGCAGTCTTCAGTTCTTGTGTCAATTGAATTTTGTAAGCGTGTAGAGACAAATCTTTTGTCAAAATTCGATGTAACGTTGTTGTGGAGAGGTTCAATTTATGCACGCGATGACGAATAGTGGTGTCTGGATCTTCGGGAACATTCTCGCGCACTGCAGCAATGTTTTCAGCTGAACGGCGTAAACGAGCACGCAATGGCGTTTTCATATCTGCCACCGACCCCGTTTGTTTGAATTTACGAACAATTTTTCCAATTTCACTCTCGGTTGGTCGATTATGTTGACCAAAACAATCGCGAAGTGCCCGAAATGCGTTTCTGTTTGAACGTCCATTTTCATAATAGGCTTCGATAACTTTAAGATGTTCGATTGTTAATCTTTCCATGGTTGAAATTGCCAAAGACTGAAGTTGTTAAATCTGAAAGAAAAAGAAAAAAGAATCATTAGATGCTTAAACTTAACTCACATTTAAAATCGGTCCAAGTTATTGGAACACCTTATATATATATATATATATATATATATATATATATATATATATATATATATATATATATATATATATATATATATATATATATATATATATATATATATATATATATATATATATATATATATATATATTAATATATACATATAGACTACACTTGGTGAGTGTAGGGGGATGTTGCTCTTTGATCCCCCCTCCCCCACTTGGGACCTTATCACTACAACTCCCCCAAATTTGTTCCCTCCTTCCCAACGAAGGGAAATTCCCCTTCCCTTGTGAGTGACCCAGCACTCAGGGTGTTTGACATTACAGTTTTCCCCCTTCAGTGAACAACCACCAAGTTATTCGACGAGTCCCCTTCCCCAGGAGGAGGTATGAAGGGCTATGGTATTTTTAGGAGAATTGCGCTCTCTCGGTTCCGAATGGCACAAATAAGCATTCTTCTATAGACTAACCAGATTTTATTCCACATATTCTCACTTTCCCTAATTCACCACTTTCTTTAACCTTTTCAAATCCTTTCTGAAAGAGATCCCATATTGGTTTACGCTTCTTAAATATTAATAATCACCAGGCATTGGCTTCGCCCCACCCCCTACGGGGGGCAGCTTGCGCTTCGCTACTAAGATTAAAATTTAAAATCTAAAAAAAAGCAGCCATTGTTAATTTTTTATAAATTTTTTGAACTTCGCCAATTATAATAATTTTAAGAAGGAACTCTAAACAAATGTAGTTATAGAAGAAGATATATAAAAATAAATTTTCTGAACTTCACCATTTGTAATTCTTTGGGTTTAAAAAAAATTTCGATACTTATATTTATTTCTGAACTTCACCATTTTGTTTTTAGATATTATAAAAGTATTATTAGAAATAACTTTGATAAAAAACATAAGTCATAAGCAAACTAAGATGAAATTATTATTCAAATACTCAAATAATCCCCTTCTTAAATTATAGAGTTAGTGAAGTGATGATGATGAATAATAACTTTTGTTCACTTATTTTACCTAATTAAGAAAGGTAACATGCCCCTTACATAACACCATCTTGAACCCATAATCGGGTCTGCATAGGCGTGGGAAAGAATAAGGGATGGTGGTGTAATTTATGTGCGGGAGAGGAGAAAAGTGGGAGATATGAATAAAAAGAATCAAAATTAAGTTTAGAATGAGAGTACAGCCTCACAAATTGATGAACGCGAAGACCTGAAGCCCGGAAGGCACATTAATACCCTCCAGAAAACGCGCAGGCACGATTTTGAGGCCCTTATTCTGTGTTCAAATCCTATATTATTAACGCAATCTATACCCCTATCCTGCCCTATCGATTACTACAGGGTTTTTTTGTTTTTTTTACAGGGGAAGCTGAAATACCCATGCGTTTTAACAGATACACAATAGTAAATGTAGATGGGGGATATATGGTATATAAGTATTCGGGTGAACATTCAATTAACTTTATTTGTGTTAAATATTAGTTATTTATCAATTCGTTCCTAGTCTAAGATTTCATTCTATTAGGCCTAAGCGTATTCGCCATGATATTGCCACTCAGCCATTAAGTTAATTTCCTATGCTTTAAAAAATAGCCGAACAAAGGGAACGGGAGGGGAGGATCTCGATGAGGATGATAAAATAGATATAAAAACTCCTTTAAATAAATAGAGTATTAATTACCAAATGAGAATGCAACAGTAGTTTCGACAACCAATCTCAAAATAAAAACTAGTTCTTAGGCTGGTGCAAATTTAGGGCCTTAAGTAAATTGTACATATATCATCGGTAATATCGTTACAAAGTGCTTTTAAGTCTTAGTAGAAACTTTAAAAGAAAAGTTTTTAATTTTAATATTTTTCTCTGCTCGAGAAGTTAATTTACTTGATTTTTAAAAGGTATATATATGCATTATTAAGAAGAGCAAAAGGTCGGCAGAAATTAATTTAGCTCAAAATAATAATAAAGATCCAAGAAAATTCTTTAGCTATTATAGAATTAATAACATCTAACAGTGATCAAATTGGGCCTATTAGATATGAAGGGCGTTTTGAAAGAATCTGATGAGGAAATAGTAGATGTTCTTAATGATAATTTTTCTTCAGTATTTATACAAGAGAATCAAGATAGGGTAAATGTTGCGTATATGGGCGGATGCGATTCTAGCTTATTTTGAGGGTCGGCTCGTTGTTGGGGACGGCTCGTCGGTGGGGTGGAGATGGGCCTTTCTTACCTGGTATGGCCTCACCACCATTGCCCAGTTAAAGCTGGGCAAAAGGGGTCGGGCCCTGCACTCACAGACAGATACTCCAGTCAGACAACAAGTAATAATAACAAAAAAATGACAAAAGTGACTGGTGGAATGTATCTTATGGAATAAAACAGGAAAAAGAACTTGTGGGGTTACTGGAAACAAGGACACACAAGTGGCAACTGATTGCTACAGGGAGAATAGTTCCTCATGTAAGAAAAGTTGCAGTCTGGATTTAAAGGCTGGGAGCATCAACTACCTCCGAGGGCAGAGAATTCCATCTTGCCACGACTCTTGAAGAGAAGAAATGTTTATAAGCTTCAGACTGACAGTGTTGAACTTGAATTTTATATATGTGACCTCTAGTGGCTACATCTGGGGATAAAGTGAAAATATAAGTATATAATCAGAAATTGCCATAAACTTCGTCCACATAGATTTCAGCTCAGAAAAAGTAACTAGGAAAAATGGTAAAAATAGCCAAAAATAAGCTAGGACTTGGATCTGGCCATACTCTACACAATTACCCAAGATAGATTAATTGATGATAATTCTAGGTCAAGGGAAGTAGTGTTGAATACCATTAATGTGAACAGGAAAATAATTAAAGGGCTTATATTGGAGTTAAATACTAGTAAGTCATCAGGCCCACACAACATTCATTCTAGCTTACTCAAAGAAGGTGTAGATAGTATTGCAGTAGCTCTTAACATAACGTAACATAACATAATTTCACGGATGACAAAAGCCACAAGGGCCTATCAAAGGTCATCCCTATCCATCAAATCCACCCACATAAAGCATCCATAGGATTTTGTCAGATCATGCATCTACAATATACAATTTAACTCCATAGGAATGTCCAACCATGCATCTACAATATATAATTTAAAGCCTCCATAGGAATCTGCCAAAAACAAAATCAAAGTCCCCTAAAATATACAATAAAAAGAAACTGCATCCACAGGAATGAGTCAAGAAACTTATCCACATACCAAAAAGTAAGAAATTAACCCTCCATTCCCATATAATCATCCAATCTACGCTTGAAAACATTCAAGTATTAGCTGTCTACAGTCTCAGGTGGCAAACTATTCCAATAATCCACCACTCTGTTAATGAAAAAATATTTTCTAACATCCAGTCTGCACCTCTGTTTCTTAATCTTTAAGTGGTGGCCTCTAGTTCTATTACTACCTTCTAACTCAAATAACTTGCTGCAATCCAATTTATCCATCCCAGAAAAGATTTTAAAAAGCTCATCATATCTTCCCTCACACACCTTCTTTCAAATGAAAACATATTTAATACACTCAGTCTATCTTCATATTCAAGGTGCTTCAGGGATGGTATTATTTTTGTTGCCCTCCTTTGTACTGACTCTAATAAGTTTATATCATGTCTAAAATGTGGTGACCATGCCTGTATACAGTACTCTAAATGTGGCCTGACATAAGAGTTGTATAGTTTAAGGATGACCTTCTTACTCTTGTAGCTAACATTTCTTTTAATGTAACCTAGCACCCTATTTGCTCTATTTTTTGCCTCAATATATTGCTTTGAAAATTTCAGTGACCTATCTACTACTACTCCTAAGTCCTTCTCATCTTCAACTGAATTAAGCCAATACCCATCCATCTCATAGCTAAATTCCCTATTATTTCTCCCCATGTTAATAACTTTGCATTTATTAAGGTTAAAAGTCATCTGCCACATCTGAGCCCAAGCTAACAACTTATTTAAGTCACCCTGCACTTTATAGCTACCCTCAACCTCTTTGACTACAGCTGCCAATTTAGTGTCATCAGCAAAAATTGATACTTTGAGAAGATATATACTAGATTACTAGAGTTTGGAGAAATACCTAATGATTGGAAATTAGCAAATGTGCCAATTTTTAAAAAGGGAAGTAAAGAGGACCCAAATAACTTTAGGCCAGTAAGCTTAACTTCTATCATTTGTAAAATTCTTGAGAAGATAGTTAAGAAGGGGATTTCTGACCATCTTGAGTGTTGTAGGTTAATAAATAATGCTCAGCATGGGTTTAGAAGAGGTACATTGTGTTTAACAAATTTACTGGATTTTATGGATTATGTTGCTAAACAATTAGATAAGGGAGAGAATGTGATGTAATTTACTTAGATTTTAGCAAAGCTTTTGATGAGGTTCCACATAGGAGACTTGTTCACAAATTAAAAATGCATGGGATATGTGGTAGAGTTTTGAATTAGATAACTGAATTGCTGAAAGACAGGAAACAGAGACTTGGGCTGAATGGGGTGAGATCACAGTGGAGGGACGTTATCAGTGGCATAACATAACATAACATAATTTAACGGATGACAAAAGCCACAAGGGCCTATCAAAGGTCATCCGTATCCATCAAATCCCACCCATATAATGCATCCATAGGATTTTGTCAGGTCATGCAGCTACAATATACAATTTAACAATCCATAGGAATGTCCAACCATGCATCTACAATATATAATTTAAAGCCTCCATAGGAGTCTGTCAAAAACAAAATCAAAATCCCCCAAAATATACAATAAAAAGAAACTGCATCCACAGGAATGAGTCAAGAAACATATCCACATACTAAAAAGTAAGAAATTAACCCTCCATCCCCATATAATCATCCAATCTGCGCTTGAAAACATTCAAGTTTGGGCTGTCTACAGTCTCAGGTGGCAAACTATTCCAATAATCCACCACTCTGTTAGTGAAAAAATATTTTCTAACATCCAGTCTGCACCTCTGTTTTTTAATCTTTAAGTGGTGGCCTCTAGTTCTATTACTACCTTCTAACTCAAATAACTTGCTGAAATCTAATTTATCCATCCCAGAAAAGATTTTAAAAAGCTCAATCATATCTCCCCTCACACACCTTCTTTCAAATGAAAACATATTTAATACCCTCAGTCTATCTTCATATTCAAGGTGCTTCAGGGATGGTATTATTTTTGTTGCCCTCCTTTGTACTGACTCTAATAAGTTTATATCATGTCTAAAATGTGGTGACCATGCCTGTATACAGTACTCTAAATGTGGCCTGACATAAGAGTTGTATAGTTTAAGGATGACCTCCTTACTCTTGTAGCTAACATTTCTTTTAATGTAACCTAGCACCCTATTTGCTCTATTTTTTGCCTCAATACACTGCTTTGAAAATTTCAGTGACCTATCTACTACCACTCCTAAGTCTTTCTCATCTTCAACTGAATTAAGCCAATATCCATCCATCTCATAGCTAAATTCCCTATTATCTCTCCCCATGTTAATAACTTTGCATTTATTAAGGTTAAAAGTCATCTGCCACTTCTGAGCCCAAGCTAACAGCTTATCTAAGTCACCCTGCACTTTAAAGCTACCCTCAACCTCTTTGACTACAGCTGCCAATTTAGTGTCATCAGCAAAAATTGACACTTTACTATTTACACCTTGCCCAAGATCATTTACATAGATTATAAATAATAAAGGGCCTAAAACTGATCCCTGAGGTACGCCACTAATAACATTCCTCCACTCTGACCTCACTCCATTCAGTACAACTCTCTGTTTCCTATTTTTCAGCCATTCAGTTATCCAATTTAAAACGTTCCCACATATCCCATGCAGCTTTAATTTATGAACTAGTCTTCTATGTGGAACCTTATCAAAAGCTTTGCTGAAATCTAAGTAGATCACATCAACTTTCTCACCCCTATCTAATTCTTTAGTTACATAATCCATAAAATCCAGTAAATTAGTTAAACACGATCTATCTTTTCTAAAACCATGCTGAGCATCATTAATTAACCTGCTACTCTCTAGATGATCAGAAATTCCCTTCTTAACCATCTTCTCAAGAATTTTACAGACTATAGAAGTTAAGCTTACTGGTCTAAAGTTATTTGGGTCCTCTTTGCTTCCCTTTTTAAAAATTGGCACTACATTTGCCAATTTCCAATCATTTGGTATTTCTCCAGACTCTAGTGATCTAATAAATATCTTCTCGAGAGCTACTGCAATACTTTCTACACCTTCTTTGAGAATCCTAGAATGAATGTTGTCAGGGCCAGATGCCTTACTAGTATTTAACTGAATTATAAGCCCTTTAATTTCTTCTCTGTCCATATTAATAGAATTTATCACTACTTCCCTTGACCTAGAATTATCATCAATTAATCTAACTGGTTTCTCTTCTGTGAATACTGAAGCAAAATGATCATTAAGGACCTCTACTATTTCCTCATCAGATTCTTTCAAAACCCCTTCATATTTAATAGGCCCTATTTTATCACTGTTAGATTGATTATTGATTCTATAATAGCTAAAGAATTTTTTAGGATCTTTATTATTATTTTTAGCTAAATTAATTTCTGCTGTCCTTTTGGTCTTCTTAATAATCTTATTTAGTTCATTTCTGGTTGACCTATAATGGTTTAAATTATCTAAACTACTCTCACTTTGTAATCTCTGGTATGCCCTTTTTTTCTCTGAAACTTTATTAGCTATTTCTTGGTTCCACCATAATGGTTTCCTACATTTCTTCCTAATAGACTTCATCGGAATACACTGTTCCTGAACCATGTTTAATATAGTCTTAAAAATATCCCACATCTCATAAGTATTCTTTCCATGGAATTCTATATCCCACCTAATCTGATTTAGCATGCTGCGTAATTTATCGTAATCTCCCCTATAAAAATTTGGAATTTTCGTGGAGTTTGTCGTTGTTCTACCCTTAACTATTTGCAAATTAAACCGAACCATCTGATGATCACTGTTTCCCAATGATTCCCCTACACTCAATCCTTGAACTAAGTGATCATCATTTGAAAGAATTAGATCTAATATATTGGCACCCCTTGTTGGCTTATTAACAAATTGGATCAAAAAGTTATCCTCAAAACACTCCATAAACTTACAACTTGCTCTATCTCTTCCTATCATATTTTCCCAGTCTACAGAAGTTAAATTAAAGTCACCAAGAATAACTGTATCTTCTTTGCATCCTTTACTTATTTCCCTAATCATTAACTCATCGATACAATCAGTCTGTCCTGGTGGTCTATAAAAAGCTCCCAAGTGTATTTTCCTATTTTTACCAACCTTAATATCTATCCATAATGATTCACCTTCTCCTTGCTTTATAGAGTTATTTAGATTTGAAGAAATGCTATTTCTGATATAAATAATCAACCCACCACCAGTCCTATCTCTCCTTTGACTAATGTACATAGTATAACCCTCTAGTTCAAATTCACTGACATTATCATTAAATATATTTTCATTAACCCATGATTCAACTATACATATTATATCTATATCTTCATGAATGATATAACTAAATAATTCATCCCTCTTATTTCTAAGACTACGAGCATTTGTGTAAAGACAACTCAGCCCACCTATCCCTGAAGCACCTGAGGGCCTATCTCCTCTGCATCTCCTTTCTCTCTTTCCCCGACCCTGTACTCTTGTATTTCCCTGACCACTATCACTACTCAAGTAGTTTAACCTCAGGGATCCTTTCTAGGCCCTTTATTATTCATAGTTTATATAAATGATCTTGGGGAGGCTGTAAATAGCAAAGTGTCAATTTTTGCTAATGACACTAAATTGGTAGCTTTAAAGTGCAGAGTGACTTAAATAAGTTATTAGCTTGGGCTCAGAAGTGGCAGATGACTTACCATAAAAAATGCAAAGTTCTTAACATGGGAAGGTATAATAATGAATTTAGATATGAAATAGATGGGCATTGGTTGAATTCAGTTGAGGATGAGAAGGACTTGGTAAAGATGTAGATTGGCGGCTCGGCCCAAAAGTGGATTTTTGTGTGTTTAGATTTCGTTCACCCCTGCCTGAATATTCATGCGCATTTAAGTCCTATTTAAAATATAGCCAGTGCCATTTTTTTGGTCAGTAGACCAAGCGGTTGAGTTCTTCTCCGGCAACCTCATCGCCGCAGCCTAGCTACTATTTATAGAAGGTCTGGCCATTTTGCACACTGAACACTCCCATGGTTGTCAGCCGCGACAGCCCTCAAGCAGAAGCGCTATGCCTACATGCGCTATAAGCCCTTCCTGAACTACTTCAAAGCATTCCCGCCATTCTTCTTGGCGGGCATACATGTCTTGGCTTAATGGGAAGACCCTTCTAGCAGAAGTGTGGAAGCAAGTCAAAAGGATTCGGGGCAAGTTCTCGCAGGATTCCCCCCCCCCCCTCCTGTTCTCCAGGAGAATGGAACCACAACCTCGGACCCTGCATCCATGGCAGAATCCATCGTGACCGCATTCTCTAGCCGGGATGCTGCTCCACCAGCATTTAATGCATATTGTGATGTCGCAGAAGGCTGACGGCTGGACTTTACCTCCAGAGGCAGAGAACCCTTCAACAACAGGTTTACTCTGAGTGAGTTGCATTCTGCTCTTGCTTCGTGTGCAGACACCACCCATGGTCCGGAAGATGTCCCGTACTCCATGCTTCGACACCTGGGTGAGTGTTGCATGGCCTTTCTGTTAGATTTGTTCAACAGGATCTGGGTAGAGAGTATCTTCCCAGACTCTGGTGAATCGCTACTGTGCTCACCTTTCGCTAACCGGGGAGAGATCACTGTACTCTGGCTGATTTCTGCCCAATCTCTCTAACCTCTTTTGTGTGCAAGTTGATGGAAAAACTGGTAAATGTTAGATTAGCCTATTTCCTGGACAGCGGAGCCATCAGTCTTCTGCACAGTGCAGCTTCCACAAGTTCCACTCCATTTCGGATGCTCTGCTCTGACTGGAAAATGCTGTCTGCGAAGCCTTTCTTCGTAGACAGCACTATGCCACAGTGTTTTTCGATCTAGAGAAGGCCTATGATACTGCATGGCGATAAGGTATCATGGACTCTCCACACGATGGGGCTGAGGGGATGCCTCCCAATGTTTATATCTGAATTTTTGCAAGATCGTCGATTCCATGTATGGGATAGGTGAGCCTTCTCCAACCCAATGGAGCAGGAAGAGAGTTTTCCCGCAGGGAAGTCTCCTCAGTGCCACACTCTTTGCCCTGAGTATCAACGGCATTACCTCGGTGCTGCTGGAAGATGTTCTCTCTATGCTCTACGTAGATGACCTTTCAATCTCTTTTGGCATGGCCCAGATGCCAACTCTAGAGCATTGACTCTAACAGGCATTGAACTGCGTCTCTCGCTATGCTGAAGCACAAAGGTTTTGATTTTCCTTGGCCAAGACTAAGGTGGTGCACTTCTGCCATCATCCATGGCTCTACCCTGACCCAGACTTGTTTCCTAATGGGGGGTACACCTGGAAGTGTTTGAATCGCACTGTTTTCTTGGTCTTGTATTTGACCAATGCCTCACCTGGGAGGCTCATATTCGCAGCCTTAGTCTCTCTTGCACCTGCCCAATTGAAATTCTCAGTTCCGTGACATTCAGCGCTTGGGGCGCTGCTAGGGCTACTGCCTTACTTTTTTATCGATCCTTGGTTTGTTTGAAGCTCGACTACGGATGTGAGTTTTATGCATCCGCAGACGAGCGTATATTGCGGAAGGTGGACTCGACCCACCACACTGGCCTTCGCTTGGCGACCAGTGCCTTCTGCACTTTCCCCATTGAGAGCCTACTAGTCGATGCTGGGGAGATGCCACTTGCTATACGCCATGCACAGTGCATTATTCACCTGTATGTGTGAGCCCAGCACCTCCCTCAGTTGCCAACAGCTCTCACCACATCCGCAGCTGATTTTGACGGTGCCTATGCCGCCAAGAGAGGCCAGTCATACCCTAAGCCCTTTGGGTTTAGGGCTAGGAAACTCCTTCAAGAGCTAGGTATATCTCTTGGGCTGGTGGCACCCCTGGTTCTGCCCAAGACTAACCTGGAGGTTACCACCTTTGGCTATTTGTCACCACGCCTCTGCTCCCAAAGCCTCTACGGCGCTGGGAACATTGCGTTCAACCTTTTTGTAGCACACTTCATCACGATGGCCCATGCTAGTGTATACGGATGGCTGTGAGCCCCAAGAGGGGGTCAGCGGGGTTCTGCCTCTGTCTTCACAGTCGAGCTGGTGGCAATTCACCACTTGGTACGGGAGATTATGCAAATGCCCGGTTAAGAGACCCGATTGTGATCTATAGCAACTCACAAAGTGCCCTGAGTGCTCTCGGGGCATTGAAATCTCCACCATCCCTGGTTTGCGATATGCGTGATGCCACGGTTTTGGCAAGCCGGCTGGATGCCGAGATTATCTTCTGCTGGGTTCCTGGACAAGTAGAAATTGCGGGTAATTAGGGTGCCAAAGAGTCCATAAAGACTCTGCGACTGTGCGACTGGACCAGCATTTCACTCTTCCTCACACCGATTACATGGCAGGAATACCGGCAGCTCCAGGCTGCTTTGCAAACAAGATGGGAGATGGTCAAAGGGACCTTAAAGTTGTGTTCCATTGCGCTGCGAGGGCTTCAGGTTGCTTTCCGCCATCTCTGAATTGGACACATTCTGGGCACTCATGTGTGGCCTTCAGTGCCCTACTGTGAAGACTGTGTTGTCCTCCAGACCATTCATAACATAACAACAATTTCACGGATAACAAAAGCCACAAGGGCCTATCAAAGGTCATCCGCATCCATCAAAACCCACCCACAAAAAGCACCATCGCTAGGGGGAGACAAAATCAAAGTCCCCCACAATATAATATAACAGATGACAAGGGCCCTTCATAGGTCATCCGAGTCAAACTGCATCTTTTTTAAGGCACCCAAACTCCCAAGAAAACTACATCCAGAGGATTGCGTCCAGAAACACGGGTATCACCAATCAAAGCTTGTCAAGAACTAAATCATGCAGCTATAGATATATACAAACAATATTAATATATACAAAACTTAGGAACCATCACAACCTTCCCTCCCCATAAACTCATCCAACCTACTCTTAAATACATGTAAATTTGGACTACCTGCTACCCTCCGCGGCAATTTGTTCCAGAAGTCTACCACTCTATTGGTGAAAAAATATTTTCTTAAATTCAACCTACACCCTTGCTTTTTAATTTTCAAGGGGTGACCTCTAGTCCGATTTCCATCATCCACCTCAAAAAACTTGCTAACATCCAATTTATCTATCCCAGAAAATTTTTTAAAGAGCTCAATCATATTCCCTCTCACACACCTCCTTTCTAACGAGAATATATTTAATACCCTCAGTCTATCTATTGAAGGTGCCTCAGGGAAGGAATAATCTTTGTTGCCCTCCGTTGCACTGACTCGAGGTTAATATCGTGTCTAAAATGTGGCGACCATGCCTGTATACAGTACTCTAGATGTGGCCTAACATAAGAGTTATAGAGTTTAAGAATAACCTCCTTACTTTTGTAACTGACATTTCTCTTAATGAAAGCCAGCACTCTATTTGCCCTATTTCTTGCTTAAATACACTGCTTAGAAAACCTTAATGACTTATCTATTACTACTCCTAGATCTTTCTCATCCTCTACTGAGCTCAGCTAATGCCCATCCATTTCATAGTTAAATTCTCTATTATCTTTTCCATGTTAATAACTTTGCACATTCTGTTGAATCTCCCAGTCTGGGCGATCTCTGTGCACGTTACCTGTCCCAGTACGGGGATGGGTGGGTTCGCTACTGCCTGTCCCTTGTACTCTGGACGAATTTGTGCACATTGGCTGGTGGACTTATAGACTTTTCGGGGGAGGCCAGCCCTCTCTCCTTTATTTAACTAGTTGTTGTTTTTTGTTATTTTAGTAGGTAGAATGTACCTGCGCCGGGGTGAGGCAGACCTACCCCCCCCCCCTCCCGACGCCGGAGCTTGCTTCCTGCTTATTGCCTTTTTTTATTGTTTTGTTTTTTTAGCATCCTTTTTTAAAGATGCCTAATATTAAGCAATATTGAATACAGCGACTAATGCCCAAGTAGGCAATCGCCAGATGAGCTCTTTAAATTTTAAAAAATATAATATTTCAAATCATTTTGCACTTTGTTTCCCTCAACTTCTTTTACTCTATCTCTCTATTTTGTACCATCAGCATAAATATACTTAGTTATTAACTTTCTCCTAAAGATCATTAATATATATTACAAATAATAATGTGTCCAGAACGGATCCCTGAATCACTCCACTAATAACGTTCCTCCACTGACTTTACTTCATTTACTACCATTTAGTACATATCTTTCAGTCATTCAGCAATACAATTTAAAACACCCAGATATCCCAAGCCTTTTTAATTTATAAACGTCTTCTATATGGAGCTGTGTCAAAAGCTTTGCTAAAATCCAAGTAAATTACATCGACATTCTCCCCTTATCTAATTGTTTTATTACAAAATCTATAAATTGTAGTGATGAAAGAGGAGAAAGAAACTCAAAAGGTAGTGATAATATCACTGCAATTTTAACATGTTAAGTGCAAAGTGTGCCATCAGTGATACACACTTTGAATTTTCCTGCTGCGAAGTGAGCCATCTTTGCTATACATTATATATATTTTTAAACTTTATTTAAACCAACTTTTCACAATTAAATATCATCTATATATATTATAATACTAAATTTGTTTATAAAAAGGGTAAAGAAATATAATTCTAATAAAATTATTTATTTTGATATAAGTATGCCAAAAATAGGATTTTTTCATTTAACATTTTCTCCATTAAAAATGGTAAAAGAAATGTGATTTTCACTAATTTTCAACTGATTTATGTATATATTATTGATTCTTTCCTTTTTTCCAAATCCATGGGCCTAAATTAAAAACATTTAAAAATAGTACTGCAAGATAGTTATGATGTTATTGCCAAATAATTCCCCGGCTAATCTTCAGAAGACTTTGGCAATTATAGTGGGTGCAATAAATATCCGATACATGGCCAAAAGTTTATTTACCATAGTTACACAACAGCAAAGTAATTGAAAATTGAACATCTTATATATTTTGTATGTTCAATACAAATTGGTATCATATTGCAAAAATAGTAAAACATTACTATGATTACGGCAAAAATATCCAACAAATGTTTCAAAAAGTATTTGATACATCTATGAAAACCAGTTAGTATTTGGTGATATGACTTTTCATCGTTTGGAATATTTACTTATGAAGTTCTTACAAATATTTTTAGGTATCTTCACCCATTCTTCTTGGCATATTCTTTTTAAATCTGTTAGATTTCTTGGGTCCCTTTTCCAAATCTTTAGTTTTAATTCTCCCCACAGGTTCTCGATATGATTTAGGTCTGGTGACTGACTTGGCCATCCCATAACCTTTATTTTCTTCTGCTGAAACCATGCTGCACTGCCCTTGGCTGTATGTTTTGGATCATTGTCCTGCTGGAATGTCGATCTTCTTGGCAACTTCAAGTTGTCTGCAGACTGTAAAAGATTATCATCAAGAATCCTGTGATACATCTGAGCATTCATTTTTCCTTCAATAATATGGTGTCTTCCAGGACCTGCAGAGGATTTATGCAAACTCCAAACTTCACTGTTGGGATTGTATTTTTAAGATCATGCGCTGAGTTTTTTGCCTCCAAATGTGACTAACACCATTCTGCCCAAATAACTCAATCTTTGTCTCATCAGACCATAGTACAGCGTCCCCAAAACTCGCAGGCTTCTCTAAATGTTCCTTGGCAAAATTCAGACGATTTCTGATATGAATTGGTTTCAACAAAAAGTGTCTTTCTTGGTGTCGGAGAATGGAATTCCTCGTTCCTAAGAACTGCCCTAATTGTATTTTTACATACATTTGTCCCAGCTGCTTCTAAATCTTTCTGAAATTCAGATCGAGTCACTTGAGGATTCTTCTTTACTTTACGGACTATATGTTTAGCTGCACGGTTTAAATTTTAGATGGACACCCTGAACATGGTAGACTTGCAGTGGACTGATATGACGTGAACCGGTGAATTGTGTCACCAATGGTTGAGATTGGTATTTTTAGCATAGATGAAAATTTTCTATAGCCCAAACCCCTTTTATGTAACAACAATTAGTTCTCTGCTCCTTTTTCGCAATTCTTTAGTCTTCACCATATTAGAATTAGTGTTCAACGATGACCTCCTTCCCATGCAGCTCTTAAACACTGACAGGTCCGCTGTTTCACGTGGACGAAGTAAATTATTTTTCTAGAAAGTTCTACACCATTCCTGTTATGTAAACCACTCTGGAATGTTCAAGAACTATTTATTATTGCTTTAAAACTAATTTTGTGGGTGTGTTGGATACTTTTGTCGATATATCAATGCTTTACTCTTTGTGTATTCTAATATCGAATTTGTATTCAACATACAAAATACATAAGATGTTCAATTTTTGATTATTTTGCTGTTGTGTGACTATGGTAAATAAACTTTTGACCATGTATCAGATATTTATTGCACCCACTGTATATCATTCTGTAGCGGGCCAAAAATATATCTCTAATCCCAATCGATAATCGATCCAACCCGCTTCCTACACTGTCCGGATGTGAGAAATCGAGGGAGAATGAAACGGATTGTATATACAGTCCCTTTACTTACAAAAAAAAGTACAATGATAGTTACAGTTATATTTACAGCAATTTATATTTACAAGGGAAGTGTGCACACTTCAAAATGAGGCTGGATTCCCCAATCCAAATACAATACCAACAGAGAATTTTATAAAAGGCGAATACAACAAATTTACTTATATATCTACACAAAACATAAAAACACAACAACAACCGAATGAAAAAAAAAGAGGGGCACGCGCTATCACTTGTGTGCTGGAGGTGGGTGGTAGTAGGCAGGATTATCAACGAAGGCGGGTATGGCGGTTCAGGTGGTTAGTGAGGCACGAAAGCCCTCCGTCTCAGGGCTGGGCGGAGCACTCGTCTAGAGAACCCCTCTTGCTGTCAGTCCACACTCTCTTTCCAGAATATGGCGCTTTGCTAATGAATAGTGCATTGAAAATTTAAAAGCTGCGTAGCCCAGATGGACTATCTCGCAGGCGCTTTGCTAAAAGAATATTATAAACAAAGTACAATTTTGATAAAAGATTATTTTAAGCAAAGTACAATATCGTAAGCCACATCTGGAATGTAAGGGACGGGATGAGCACGAGACGGAGCCAAGATTCTTCTTCCCTTTGGTTTTCTCTCTCCAAAATCATCAACAGATTTCCGAGGGTCTGGTCTAGGATGGCTGAGTGGTGAAGGAGAAGAAGGAGCTGCCCCTGGGCGAAGAAGGCGACGCTGCCACCCGAAGGACTTCTACCGACCCCTGCCGCTGATGATGAAGGGGATCCGCACATTGTTGGCATATATGTATGTGCAGTCCATATGGTAGCAAAATTTATCACATCATCTCCTACATGCAGTTCTGTTTGCCATAACTGGTAGAAGCCTAGTAACCGTCCACTCATTAGGAATATTCATCTTGGCAACGCAATGAAGGAAAAATTTAAAAGTTAAAAAATTTTCGTTAAATTTACTTAATGCAATTTATATTTACATTTTGAAATGTGCACACTTCCCTTGTAAATATAACTGTAACTATCATTGTACTTTTTTTTTGTAAGTAAAGGGACTGTATATACAATCCGTTTCATTCTCCCTCGATTTCTCACATCCGGACAGTGTAGGAAGCGGGTTGGATCGATTATCGATTGGGATTAGAGATATATTTTTGGCCCGCTACAATTCAAAATAGAATGTAAAATAATATAAGGGATTCAAGTTTCATTAGAATTAACCAAATAGTTATATGGTTATTGCCAAAACAAAATAATTTCCTGGCTAACCTTGGGAGGACTTTGGTAATTATATCATTCAAAAGAGAATGTAAAACAACATAAGAGTTTCATATTTCATTAGAATAGGCTGAATAGTTATATGATGCTATTGCCAAAACAAAATAATTCCCGGGCTATCCTTGGGACAATTTTGGCAATTATATCATTCAAAAGAGAATGTAAAGCAACATAAGGGTTTCAAATTTCATTAGAATCAGCCGAATAGTTACAATGTTATTACCAAACCAAAATGGGGACCAACTGACCGACATACTTGTAGTGCTATATAGAGTTGCACACGACTAAAAATTATCTGCATAGATTGTGAGACCCTTATTCAATAAGCTTCCTGCAAGCTGCAAAACTGATTCTGAATAGCTAAAGAAAGGAACATATATATATATATATATATATACAGGATCGTGCAAAAGTCTGGACCAATAGGCCATTTACTATATAACAATTGATTTACCTTCGAACAGGTAGCACATGTTTTGTAGAGCTCTCAGAATATTTTGATTTTTTTTGCTATACTTTGGTGTGTGACATAATAAATATAAATATTAAGTTATTAGATCATATATTTGGTTAATATAACAAAGTTAAATTGTGGTTATTTTGTTTTGGTGAGAAAGTGACTTTTGTTTACTTCGGTGGCCATCTTGATTAGCAGGTTTTAAACTTGCGCGCACAAATTCAGGTCAAATTCTTGTTGTTTTGTAAGTTTTTATTTCTATTATTGTTCTTGTTTAAGTATGGCTGACTGTTTGGATGTAGAGAGTATGCCTTTTGAAAGTAGTGTGTATGTAGTGTGCGATGTCTGTGGTGTAGAGAGGAGAGTGAATGTGTCTGAGTGCCGTGTATGTGCTTTGACTGAGGAGGTGAGTCGATTACGTGCGGAATGCTTGAGACTGAACGATTTAGTGTCTGAAGTGAGAAGAGATGCAAGTGTACGTTTGAAGAGTCAGATTGGGACCAGGAGGGAGGAAGTTAGGCCTAGAACAGGGACTGGAGAGAAAGCAGTAAATGAAGTAAGTGATGATGAGTGGTGGGTGAAAGTGAACAGAATAGATAACTTAGGACAGGTTAGGTGTGTGAATGAGAGGGACATGGAACCTGTTAGGCTAACTAACAGATTTGATGCCCTGAGAGAGATTTGTCTGGTGTGGCCGTGCCTGAAAGTAGAATAGGAGGTCGAGTGAGTGAGAGCAGGAGGGAGGGTAATACTAGGCCTAGAGAGAATAGGAGAATGACTGAGGTGATTGTGATGGGTGACTCTCAGATTAGGTATTTAGATAAGAAGTTGAGTGAAAGTAAATGGAAGAGAGTGAGAGTTTGTCTGCCGGGTGCTGGTGTAAATGATGTGTGTGAGAGGTATGATAGGTTGGTGTCTGGGTGTGAGAGGGAAGCAGTTGTGATTACACATGTCGGAGTAAATGATGTAAAGAAGGTGGGTACTTGTGAGTTACGACAGCGGTATAAAAGGCTGATTGAAAGGATGTGTGAAAGTAGAGTAAAAGATGTTGTTTCAGGTGTAATTCCGAGAATGGATGTGGGGATGGAATGGTTGTCTCGTGCAATGGGGTTGAATGAATATGTGAAAGGTTTGTGCAAGGAGTCAGGATTGGTGTTTGGAGTGGGGTTTATGGGAATAAGGGTTTGAATGCGATGGATGGACTCCATCTGAGCCGAGATGGGGTTGAGGTTTTGTAGCGGGAATTAGATAGTGTTATTAGGTCTTTAGAGGCGGGAAACTAGGTTTTTATAGTGGTCAGGGAAAGGAAGCAACCACAGATTTGTAGAAGGTAGGCAGGCTAATGGAAGTGCTTTAGGGTTAAATTACTTGAGTACTGATAGTGGTCAGGGAAGGAGAGAAAGGAGATGCAGAGGAGATAGGCCCTCAGGTGCTTCAGGAATAGGTGGGCTGAGTTGTCTTTACACAAATGCTCGCAGTCTTAGAAATAAGAGGGATGAATTATTTAGTTATATCATTCATGAAGATATAGATATAATATGTATAGTTGAATCATGGGTTAATGAAAATATATTTAATGATAATGTCAGTGAATTTGAACTAGAAGGTTATACTATGTACATTAGTCAAAGGAGAGATAGGACTGGTGGTGGGTTGATTATTTATATCAGAAATAGCATTTCTTCAAATCTAAATAACTCTATAAAGCAAGGAGAAGGTGAATCATTATGGATAGATATTAAGGTTGGTAAAAATAGGAAAATACACTTGGGAGCTTTTTATAGACCACCAGGACAGACTGATTGCATCGATGAGTTAATGATTAGGGAAATAAGTAAAGGATGCAAAGAAGATACAGTTATTCTTGGTGACTTTAATTTAACTTCTGTAGACTGGGAAAATATGATAGGAAGAGATAGAGCAAGTTGTAAGTTTATGGAGTGTTTTGAAGATAACTTTTTGACCCAATTTGTTAATAAGCCAACAAGGGGTACCAATATATTAGATCTAGTTCTTTCAAATGATGATCACTTAGTTTAAGGATTGAGTGTAGGGGAATCATTGGGAAGCAGTGATCATCAGATGGTTAGGTTTAATTTGCAAATAGTTAAGGGTAGAACAACAACAAACTCCACAAAAATTCCAAATTTTTATAGGGGAGATTACGATAAATTACGCAGCATTGTAAATCATATTAGGTGGGATATAGAATTCCATGGAAAGAATACTTATGAGATGTGGGATATTTTTAAGACTATATTAAACATGGTTCAGGAACAGTGTATTCCAATGAAGTCTATTAAGAAGAAATGTAGGAAACCATTATGGTGGAATCAAGAAATAGCTAATAAAGTTTCAGAGAAAAAAAGGGCATACCAGAGATTACAAAGTGAGAGTAGTTTAGATAATTTAAACCATTATAGGTCAACCAGAAATGAACTAAATAAGATTATTAAGAAGACCAAAAGGACATCAGAAATTAATTTAGCTAAAAATAATAATAAAGATCCTAAAAAATTCTTTAGCTATTATAGAATCAATAATAAATCTAACAGTGCTAAAATAGGGCCTATTAAATATGAAGGGGTTTTGAAAAAATCTGATGAGGAAATAGTAGAGATCCTTAATGATCATTTTGCTTCAGTATTCACAGAAGAGAAACCAGTTAGACTAATTGATGATAAATCTAGGTCAAGGGAAGTAGTGATAAATTCTATTAATATAGACAGAGAAGAAATTAAAGGGCTTATAATGCAGTTAAATACTAGTAAGGCATCTGGCCCTGACAACATTCATTCTAGGATACTCAAAGAAGGTATAGAAAGTATTGCAGTAGCTCTTGAGAAGATATTTATTAGATCACTAGAGTCTGGAGAAATACCAAATGATTGGAAATTGGCAAATGTAGTGCCAATTTTTAAAAAAGGAAGCAAAGATGATCCAAATAACTTTAGACCGGTAAGCTTAACTTCTATAGTCTGTAAAATTCTTGAGAAGATGGTTAAGAAGGGAATTTCTGATCATCTAGAGAGTAGCAGGTTAATTAATGATGCTCAGCATGGTTTTAGAAAAGGTAGATCGTGTTTAACTAATTTACTGGATTTTATGGATTATGTAACTAAAGAATTAGATAGGGGTGAGAAAGTTGATGTGATCTACTTAGATTTTAGCAAAGCTTTTGATAAGGTTCCACATAGAAGACTAGTTCATAAATTAAAGCTGCTTGGGATATGTGGGAACGTTTTAAATTGGATAACCGAATGGCTGAAAAATAGGAAACAAAGAGTTGTACTGAATGGAGTGGGGTCAGAGTGGAGGAATGTTATTAGTGGCGTACCTCAGGGATCAGTTTTAGGCCCTTTATTATTTATAATCTATGTTAATGATCTTGGGCAAGGTGTAAATAGCAAAGTGTCAATTTTTGCTGATGACACTAAATTGGCAGCTGTAGTCAAAGAGGTTGAGGGTAGCTTTAAAGTGCAGGGTGACTTAAATAAGTTGTTAGCTTGGGCTCAGAAGTGGCAGATGACTTTTAACCTTAATAAATGCAAAGTTATTAACATGGGGAGAGAAAATACGAAATTTAGCTATGAGATGGATGGGTATTGGCTTAATTCAGTTGAAGATGAGAAGGACTTAGGAGTAGTAGTAGATAGGTCACTGAAATTTTCAAAGCAGTGTATTGAGGCAAAAAATAGAGCAAATAGGGTGCTAGGTTACATTAAAAGAAATGTTAGCTACAAGAGTAAGGAGGTCATCCTTAAACTATACAGCTCTTATGTCAGGCCACATTTAGAGTACTGTATACAGGCATGGTCACCACATTTTAGACATGAGGGTATTAAATATGTTTTCATTTGAAAGAAGGTGTGTGAGGGGAGATATGATTGAGCTTTTTAAAATCTTTTCTGGGATGGATAAATTGGATTTCAGCAAGTTATTTGAGTTAGAAGGTAGTAATAGAACTAGAGGCCACCACTTAAAGATTAAAAAACAGAGGTGCAGACTGGATGTTAGAAAATATTTTTTCACTAACAGAGTGGTGTATTATTGGAATAGTTTGCCACCTGAGACTGTAGACAGCCCAAACTTGAATGTTTTCAAGCGCAGATTGGATGATTATATGGGGATGGAGGGTTAATTTCTTACTTTTTGGTATGTGGATATCTTTCATGACTCATTCCTGTGGATGCAGTTTCTTTTTATTGTATATTTTTGGGGACTTTGATTTTGTTTTTGACAGACTCCTATGGAGGCTTTAAATTATATATTGTAGATGCATGGTTGGACATTCCTATGGATTGTTAAATTGTATATTGTAGATGCATGATCTGACAAAATCCTATGGATGCATTATGTGGGTGGGATTTGATGGATACAGATGACCTTTGATAGGCCTTTGTGGCTTTTGTCATTCGTGAAATTATGTTATATGTTATGTTATGTTAAACTGAAATCCACTTTCTTACTTGGGAGACACATGATCTTTGCACATTTCTAAGCAAAGAGTTATTCCCTTTTATGGTTTCAATTTCTTGTGTGATGTTATCTTTTAGTGCTTGTAATGTTCTTGGTTTGCTAGCATAAACCACTGATTTAAGATGTACCCATAAGAGAAATCCAAAGGACTCAAATCCAGAGATCTTGGTGGCCATTCAACTGGCCCTCGATGTCCAATCCATCCCTGGAAATGTGTTGTCCCCAAATCTCTGCATATCCTTCACAAAATGTGACAGAGCCCCATCCTGTTGAAACCACATATTTCTGAATTGCTAATGGTACATCATCTAGGCGAGGCATAAGGAATGTACGAGTATGTAATAAAATAAGGTATGATTCACCCGTTACCATGTCTAGGAAGAAATATAATATTGAAAAAAAAAACTATAGTAAATTGCCTATGGGTCCAGACCTTTGCACCACCCTATATATATAGTGGCATTATTAGACACTGATCTACTTCAGGTCCAGTGTGACACCCTTCATCCTTGAACTGGGAGACCACAAGCCAGGATAGCTTTTAATCAGCCCTCCCCCAAAAAAATGATTTTAAAGTTACCCCTTTATGTTAGACTCATTTACCATCAGAGAAAACCATTTTTATTAATATATTAACAGCGTTATCTTAGCTAAATACATTCGAAAGATGGGAAAAAAATCCAAGACAAATTGGCGCAGTTAATGTAGTAGTAGCATTATTAGACAACTGATCTACTTCAGGTCCAGCGTGACACCCTTCATCCTTGAACTGGGAGACCACAATCCAGGATAGCTTTTAACCAACCATAAAAAAAACTAGTTTCAAAGTTACTCATTTATGTTAGACTTGTTTACTGTCATAGAAAACCATTATTAATATATTAACAGCATTATCTTAGCCAAGTACATTCGAAAGATGGAAAGAAATCCAAGACAAATTGGTGTATTGGTATGGTTATTGTAGTGGCATTATTAGACAACTGATCTACTTTAGGTCCAGCGTGACACCCTTGGTCCTCGAACTGGGAGACCACCAATATGTCTTAGATTTTTTTTCCATCTTCCGAATGTATTTGGCTAAGATAATGCCGTTAATATATTAATAATAACGGTTTTCTATGATGGTAAAGGAGTCTAATATAAAGAGATAACTTTGAAACCAGTTTTGGGGAGCTAGTTAAAAGCTATCCTGGATTGTGGTCTTCCAGTTCGAGGATGAAGGGTGTTATGCTGAAACTGAAGTAGATCAGTTGTCTAATAATGCCATTGCATTAACCGCACCAATTTTCCTTGGATTTTTTTGATATATATATATATATATATATATATATATATATATATATATATATATATTATATAGTTGCCAATTTCTATGATTCAATTTTTGTTTATTTCATAGTGCACAATATGGCACATGCATTCATGTACCACATAAGGCACACTTTGCTGTATAACCATAATAAATTATGGTGTCACGACATGAGCCACATATGATGCACCTTTTTTTTTTAATAAAAACGCTTGCATTACCCCTACTGAAGAGCACACAAACTCCCACGTCAATAGCCCAACTGAAACTGATGATATGGCAATTTGAAAACCCCCGCAAGGCAGAAACAGTTGCCAAATTCACCTTCGCCTGTAACGTGTTAAAGAACCAGCCAACTTTAAAAGTTATTTTACTTTCTAATTGCTCAAATATGCAATAATTACTCAGATTTTAAGTGTTTTTACTTCTATCTATATCTTAAATATCATTTTCTGTTTCTGATTTTATTGGGTTTAGTTTAGCAGATTTGGCTGTGTGAGAGAGAGATGTCAAGATGCCATGCTGCTAAGGTAGATATCAGTAAGACTGTCTCAATGGTAAGATTAGTGAGAATAACTCGATTAAACTGACAATGTCTCTTCTCACAGGTCTATTACTGTACTATTCTGATAGAAAGGGTAGCATCAGTACCTGAAGATGTCTTTTTGTTCTTGGGAAAAAGAAGAAATTTACAAAAATCATTTTCACACAGGTAAGTAACTTTTGTTTCTGAATGCTTGCTTCAGCTCCCCAATTATGTAAAACTAGTGTTCCTATTCTCCCCCAAAATGATGGGACTGGGGCATGCTGGATTATTAATATTCCTGGATAACTGAAGTTTTTCTTTCCCAACTCATTATATCTATATATTGTATAAATCAATAAATAGAGTACTGTAAATAAAATATAACTACACAATAAGCAAATGAAATTTTAGTTTCAAACAACTACCCTATTTTCTGGTATATAATACACCCCTCTAAAATCTCTATCTTATACACTGAAAGTATGATATGTACTCTAACAGCCATAATATAAGGGTCAGTAAAAATAAGTGTATTTAAATATTTATTATAGAAGTTTAACAAAATGTTGAGACTATATATTATACACATATTTAGATATATTTAATATTTATCTTTGATAAAAATATTTCGCAAGTTATAAGGAAATAAACAAACTATCTTCCAAATTGCAGTGGCTAAAAGTTAAGGGTCACTTAGAAAAGCAATGTAAAATGGAACAAGAACAAAAAAGAAACCCTTACTATTAATATTTTGTGAACATCCCTTTACTAACAATGACCTCCCAACATCTGTTTTCACAGGAATGAATTAATTTCTTGCAAAATGATCTGATAATATTTTTCTATTTGATCTCCAATAATCTTCCAAATGTTTTCTTTAGGCTTGAGATCGGGACTTTGAGGTAGCCAGTCCATGAAATCAACCCCTTTATCACTCAAAAAATTCTTTGACTCTCTTCGCAGTGTGGCAGGGGGCATTGTCCTGCATGAAGATAGGAGTTTGAACTGATGAGGATTGGAGATGTGGAAGAGCATGCTGTCTGAGTATCTACTTGTAGATTTTAGCATTGACTGTCCTTTGTAGGCAAATAAGTGAACCAGGACCAGCAGCAGAGATCACTCCCCATACCATTACACTGCCTCTTCCATATTTCACTGTCTTCTTCACACATGCATGAGATAACCTTTCGCCACATCTTCGGCAGACATTCATCCCGCCATCATAACCAATCACATTAAACTTTGATTCATTGCAAAAATGAACTTGCACCCACTGTTCTTCTGTCTAAATGACATGTTCGTGAGCATAATGAAGAGAGGCTCTTTGATTCTTCTTGGAGATCAGAGATTTCTTTGCTGGTCCCTGAGCAAACAACCCAGAACGTCATAACCTCCGGGAAACTTTTTTGCACAATACATCGACATCAGAGGTGGAGCTATACTCATGGAATATCTCAGCAGCACTCTTAAACCTATCCTTCATTGACATTCTAACCATAATACGATCCTGTCTTGGTGACGTTTTTACGAGGTTTACCAGTTTTGGGTTTAGCATCTGTCGATCTGATCCTGATGACTTAAAACAAGCTACAATTCGTTGCACAACACTTCCAGACCTTCCTACACTAGTTGCTATCACAGAATTTGACTTGCCCTCTTGGTGAAGGCACACAATCCTTTGTTTTTCATCACATGACACCGGTTGTCTTTCACAAGCCACTATGTTGACAGTTGAATGTTCCAATAGTGTATGATCATAAGAACTAACTGTTAGCCCATCAACAGTCTCCTAAACACAAATACCTCGGTTGGTAGTTCATTTTTTCTAAGTGACCCTTAACTTTAACTTTTAGTCACTGCAATTTGGAAGATAGTTTGTTTATTTCCTCATAACTTAGATATTAGATATATCAATATGTGTATATATAGCCTTAATGGTTTGTTAAACTTCTATAATAAATAGTTAAATACACATGTTCTTACTGACCCTTATATTATGGCTGCTAGTGTATACTTAAACAAGCTAGGCAAAAGTATAGCTATATATTTAAATAGGCAAGCATAGTTTATGAATAATAGGTAATAGACATCGGCAGTGGGGGGGCATTCATAACTATGAGTAGTCATTGACTTGACATTCGTACTTAAAACTGTGCTGTAAAATATTCTCATTTGTAATTGAGTTTTTGTGTATGTATTGAATGAATCTGCTAACTATCGACATGGAAAATTTATTTATAATTAGATCCTCCTCTCAACCATGCCAATTTTTTTTTTTAGCCCCCAGGATGTGTGCAGTGTTGTTGGAAGCATACAACCATTTTTCAGACATTCCTATATGTTACCAATATAGAACACTGTGATTGGCTAAAATAATGAGGTTTTTATTATTATTTAAGAGGAAAATACAAGTTAAAAACATGTACAGGCAGCCCCCATTTTGCTAATCTTAATTATAGCAATTTACGCTAATGACTGTTTAGAATTAAATACATTTACTGTAAGTATGCTGTAATAGGTATACTGGATTGTATGCAAAGTTTTGTCCAGTGAATAAATGCAGATCATTTTCTTGTAAGGAAATTTGGTTTCTGCATAGGCTTGGTACTTGCATTACTTTGAGCATCTTTTTCCTACATCAATATTTATTATAAATATTTTAACTCAGTATTGAGCTTTCAAATGAGAAGGAAAGTGCTGTTTATGGACAGTTTTTTGTTGTTTTTTTTTAAAGAAAAAATTATATACAATTCTTTACTTAAGGAGACAGGTTTTGCAACTGACTAGCTTCCATAATGTCCAAGATTAATACAAGAAAAATGGATATAAAAAAGTGGGGTTATCTCTGGTAAGCCAAATTAAATATTAAAGATAAAATTATTGTTGACAAAACCAGCAATTGAGGGGCTGGGCAATATTAATCAGGTAGGTCTGTTTTGAATCTCTGAGTTTGAGTTCAAGTTAGTGAACCATTTCTTGTTATTTTGGTGAATGTGTATTTGTTATTTTTTGTATATATGGGTATGTTTGGGAACTATATATATTTCATGTGCTTTGTCGATATCTACTAGTAAATTTTTGTGGTATTAGCTATTTTATTAATGTTAGGGATGTCTGATTCCTGGTCATAGTGACAATTTCTGTGTTGGTTAAGGTAGTGCAGTGTTTGTATATGTTTATTTTTAGAGGTGACTGCCTTGTTTAGAGTAATATGGGTTGTTTATTCTAGGTTGGCTTCTGCTAGGATGGTATTTTAAGAGAATGTCTGGACCACCCATAGATTGGAAGGCTTGCTGTTATGTATGTTTAATTTTTATCTGATGTTGTGGCTTGGTCACAGGGTAATGAGATACCTCAGAAGCAGCCTTGGAATATTTGTGGCTGCATAGTATACTGTAAGCCTCCTATGACACAAGCCAAATTGTTTTTCAATACGATCATTTTAGTAAATTGTTAATAAGCACAATAAGTAAAATATATCTATATAACTTCACCTGAAATAGAATGCCAACAGACTTTACTTTTGTTCAGATTTTAAGGCTCTCTCTCAAGTGGCCTTGTCAATTTGGTTCTACATGGGTAGGGGGGGGAGCATTCATTTCCTGACACCCTGTATAGTGGAGAAATCATCAATTGCTAATTAATAGTGAAAATTAAACTAATGATACTTATTTACAGAAAAGGAACTTTTCTTTGTTTTCTGTGCTGCAAATTTTATTATTAAATCACAGTATTGAGGGTATGTAACTTCATGTTCCATTGTTATCGGTGCCAAGCCACTCATCCACTCCTGGGCCATTTTAGGGCACAAGTAATTCTTTGCCTAAATTGCCCTACATATATTGGAGAACAAAAGAGCAGCAGTACATGCTGTATCTGAAACAAATAGAAATGAAAGAAATTCATCTAGTACATCAATGGTAAATTTCTGTTAAATATTCAGGTGGCCCTATGTGACCACATAGTTCACTCCTTCCCTTACTTTAGCCACTACTGGATTCCTTGTATGGTTGGTGCCTTGTATAGACTCAAACTAGCCTTTTCTCACCTTTTCTTCTTGGCCAATAACGAATTTCGCAAGCTACTCACTGACTAACTTCCATCCATTTATCCCTGGTTGGGGCCTGGATTGAGGGAGGAGGCCTCCTTGGCTCTGGTTGGGAGGAAAGGTTAACACACCTACACTCGTCCCACCCTTTCCCTTTCTAGTTCCCCCATATTGGGCATAGTGATGATTATGTGTCTGTTATGCTGATGGGACTCCATTCCCTGTCAAGCCCCAGCTTAGCTTCCTCTCCACCTTTTGCTAATACATTTCTCCCCTTCTTTGACATCTCTCTTCTTCCCCCTAAAAATATTTGGTTTGACTAGATACGAGGTACTCTTCTGGGTTCAAATGCGGGTTTGTAACTAGTCATGGGGAGGCCCTGGTTCCCATCCCCCTCCTTGTAGTCGATCATGGCAAGGTAAGGCAGATGCCATTTTGGTTCTTGGCACCACTGATGCTGGCAGGTCAACTACTTCAATTCCTTTAGAGGAGTAAGAGGCAGTGGCAACCCCTGTGTATGCCCAAGAGACCTTGTCAACCTGATCTTTGTCACACTCTTCCCAATGCAGGTTGGCATTCTGGGCCACAGGCCCTTTGAGTTCCTGGCCAGAATACCTGTCACCTTGGGGGTGGGATGGCAATTTGGAGGCCCCTCCTGAGCTTCAGATGGTCCTGGAAGTGATCCTACCCCAGGCAACAGTATTTTCCAAAAGGGCAAACTGTAGCTTGGTGCCAGACACCGAACCTGAGTCAGCCCTCAGGTGGCAAGGGGAGGAGCGGCCCCCTTCAAGATCTATTCCATTTTGGAGAAAGATTGGTACCTTCAGGCAGGGAAGGCCCAAACAAAGACCAAAGTGGCAAATGCACTGAGCAGATCGTTGATTATGTTAGGGACACTCATTCAGAGATTATCTGGAACTTTTTAGCATGCTGGCTTCAAACGCTTTCTAGTTATTCAGTCCAAAGATAGCAGCATGTTGGACAAAGGCCACATGTTTCATTAGAGGATAGCCTTCTGGCAAATACATTGGACCCTTCCAAAGTAGCTGTGATTAGTGCCCTCTGGACACTCATTGGCTCTATCATGAACTTTGTGAGAGGAGTGGCTTATGCCAGGGAACTCGTGGACTAACTTAGAAGACATTGCTGAAGAGCTGGCTGACCAGGGACAGTCAAGGTTAAATATGTGATGAGAAAACAGGGAGGGTCCTCAAGACCCACAACCTCCATCACATTTGCTCATGAAAGGCCCAATGAGTTAGTGCATGCTGGCTGTTATCGGTACTGTGTGAAGGCATTTGTGTCACTGCTTTAGCCATACAAATTGCTCCTGTAGATGTGCAAAGTCAGGTCTATCCATAGTCTGTGTAAGTTTCTCTAAGGGTGTATACAATAAGACCCTATTGTGTATGAACAAGTGTATAAATTGGTGGGAAGAGCTGAACCCTGCTTCCTCAAAGCAATGTGGTGCATATCTCCTGGAGAAGAAAATCCTGTCTGTTCAAGCTGCCGGTCATCTCTCCTCTCACCAGGCTAAGGATTTTGTTCTAGCGCACCAGCACTACCTAGGACGTCTTATGCCGCATTATTAAAAAGGCACCCTCTGATCCTCATCCCTTTAGGCCTACAAGCATTTTTGCTTCCATGCCTTTTCAGAATTCTTCTATGGGTCTACCCACTCGAGTCACACCTCAGGTAGCGCTGACACACAAAGTTTTTACACCCAACTTTGGCTAAAACTAGCATTTAGTGGGCCCTACAGCGCAGGCTGTAGGATCAAAGGCTTTCTCCCTTAATCTCCCACATGGCTAGAGGGAGCAGAGATCTCATCTGTTCCTGAGGAATTATAAACATCATCTTATCTAATTTTACCAAACTAGATTTTGAGCTTCAGATTCCTTCCAGGTATTTTTTTATCAAGTATGATTTTCACTTAATTAACCACTTCCCCTTGGAGCTGCCAGTAGGGGGTTGTGAATAAGTAAATGCCACTGTACTGAGAAAGCCTACTTGCACACCCTCCCTTTGCTTACCTAGCTCATTTTAATGTCTAATGTTATCGATTCATGAGAGAGAATCAACAAGAATTTATATTGATTTTGTATTTATTCACAAATGATATGGCAAGGAAGTAAAGGAAAAACAATGATAACCATTAAAGTTAGGTTTGAAAGTAACCTTGCTACTAATATACAAAAATAAATATTCAGTGCTGCTGGTACAAATGCATTCAGAGGCAATGTGGGAAAAGGGTTAGTAATTATAATAAGCGATGCATTATTATTTTTAATGCTACTGTATCATTAAATCTCTCTTATTTTCAGGGATTTATGTGTGTTCAGAGTGTGGTTATGAACTGTTTTCCAGCCAAAGTAAATTTGAGCATGATTCTCCTTGGCCAGCATTTTCACAAACAGTCCATGAGAATTCTGTCTCAAAAGTGGGTGAAAAAGACAGCAAAAGGGCACTCAAGGTAAACATATTTTTAAAAATATACTGTTTAGATAATTTTGCACCCTCTACTATTTATTTAATTCCCCGTAAAAAAAAAAAAAAAAAACTACCCAGCTAGGAATTAACATCTGATTATATTTTTATCTTAGTTTGTCAATATTAACCATTCATGAAAAATGCATGGTGGCTGATAGATAAGTGTAAATGATCAGTACAAATAGATGGGAATACAAAGTTAAATCCCACATCGAGGAGAAAACTACATCTTCTACAATTTTGTAGAATAAATTAAGTGTTGTCATTTTAAATTTCTGGAAGAAAGAAGTTTATCAGGTTTTGCCACCCATTTGCACTTGTTTTGAAACTTTTTATTTCTCAGTGGGGACCTGTTTAATGTGGGATCTGAATCATCCAGTGTATGTAAGCTGTTGTCAAGGTAACCAAAAATGAAATCCTATATGGCAGCTTACCACACTGATGAAGCTTAGCTTTGCTATAATTGGAAGCGTAGTTCCACTGAACTAGGCTGTAGCCCAAACCTCTGCATGCAAACTGGTTAAAATTAGTAAAAGCAAATTAGGCAAGTATCATATTGGGAGAGAAATGGGGGAAAAAATGATCAATTAGCATTTTATTCAAAGTCTGTAGGATAAGTTTTTTCCTGGTTGAGAGGAGCGCCTTTGATTCTTCCGCAATGGGAGGCATTTCCACTCACCTGAATGTTTCTTTCATGTTTTTTATTAAGTCCCATTTAGAGTTGTTTTATGGACTATAAAAGATGTAAGCAAATGCTCACATTGGCCCCAATTTACTGTAAAGAGAGACCCATAAAAAGGGACTGCATTATACAAGATTAAGGGTGGCAGTGTGTCACCCTGGCTGGGATGTTGCCCTATTTCCTGCAAGAGACCAGCAGATACAGGAGTGGAAGCTATTATGGCAAACCCCTTTCTGCTTAACTTTGCCTACTTCAATAAATCAAATGAGAAACATTTTCATCCCAATTAAATATGGAATTCATGGGGTTATAAACCTTCTTTGGACAGCTAGACTTTAGCTCAGCCAACCAAAGAACACGGTTCACCTCTTCATGTGAATCCATGATGAATAAAAAAAGAACAATGAAATAGATGTCTAGCTTCTAAATGTTCTTTAAAGATAAATTCTATCATAAATGAAAAGTTTAAAAATTCAAATTGCACAAGGACTTTATAATCAATTTTTAATTCATTCTTGGTTAGGTATCCTGTGGTAGCTGTGGCCACGGTTTAGGACATGAATTTCTAAAGGATGGACCAGATGGTGTGTCATCTCGCTTCTGAATATTTTCTCACTCCCTCAAGTTCATTCGTAAGGAAGGTAAAAGTGGCTATGTACTGTAATTAAAATTATCTACTTTTGGTTTTATTTTTTCAAGCAGAATGTTCCTTGATAACTTATAGTAGTTAGTGCAAAATATAAAAAACTTCTATAATAATTGAAGGATAATAGTGTTGCTTAAAAAAAAGTTTGGGGTAGCAAACTGAAATTGTAATGTTCTCATGTTCTCAAAATTTGATTTATCTCACAAGATGTGCTGCAATTAACTTTACCCATTTTTTCCTTTGAAAATTTTTAACTGATTATAGGAAAATTGAATGAATAGAAGGGTGAATAATGAACTAAAAATAATATACTCAAGAGTAGATTACAAATTTCACCCCCCCCCCTCCCCCATACACACTTCCTTGTGTAAAAAACAGATGTCACCCTAGACTATAAATAATATAATTTTCACAGGACAGAGGGAAGAGAACCAGAACTCCTGCAACAGCGACTCCTCTTGATCCAAGGGTAGGATAGTACAGCCGAAAGAAAGCAAAATGTGTTGTATTTCATAGAAATATTCTTGTTCCCTAATCTAGACATGTTTCACTTTTTTTTTCAAATATAGTGTGCTACAATGCCTTGTTTACCATGATAAAAATTAATTCAACATATTTTAAAGTATAGATGAAAATCTTTTGGTTCCAAATGGTTGTTGCTTATCCAGCTGCATATTCAGGTCAGTTGAAAAACCTTCAGATGTATAATGTGCATTTCTTGTATTGGCATTATTATTCATTTTAATACCAATCATTGAAGAATATTGAATTTGTGCTGATTGTACAACCAAACTTTGATTTGTACCCCAACCTCTTTCATAATACTCCATGATTTGAATGTTTTTGTTAATGTGTATGCAGATTTTCACTCTTACCGTATTTCTGTGGTTGACATCACCCCCGAAAAGGTAAATAGTGGACAAAGAATAAAGGATGAATGACAATTGGGAGAAGAATTAATGTTGATGAAGATTCCAATAGCAACTTTGTCTATTTTGAATATTCAGAAGACTTATTGCATGCCTCCGGCAACAAATTCATAAAAACAAAGCAGAAAAACTTAAGATATTAATATTAATGTGTGCTTCCCTCCCATACACACACACACACACAATCGCTCACTCACTGGTGAATGAGTTTGCTTTTATTGGGTAACATCTGTTTTCATTTGTATTACTTCATTGTCTTTTCTCTTCCATGCGACGTTGTCGCATGTAAGAGAAAAGACAACGTCCAGTCTGAGATCAATCTTCAACTGGAAGAGATTTCTCTAAATCATTGAATCAAACTATAACAATTCCTTTGATCAAAATAATTGTTGATGTTTATTCCATCTCATGTTTTTTTCAATAGAAATCCCAAACATGGAGTCATTAATGATATACTTATGAAGAGGTCAATCACCTGATGCTATGATATTGATAGAATCTATTTTTGAGACTATTAACTAATTTAAAAATGTACCTGGTTAAATGATATTACTCATATCAAGTTGCCCAGTAATAAATGTCTTAAGCTGCAACAAAGATTTACAAACTTAATTCTGGGCAACCTGATGGCACACATTCTTGTGATAAAAATTCAAAGGTCAGCAACATTGGCAATGTGCCTTCGTATCTTCTATCTCAAATAAATTATCCTAGAATAAGTCAGCTTTAAATGTTTGTTGAAAAAGGAAGAATGAAGTTATTGGAGGAAACCCCCTTGGGGACTCTGCTAATGGAAAATGCCCTTTTCTTTATGCATTTAAGACTTTCTTATTTTCATGGGGTCGTGATATTGTTTGTTATTTGAATAAGATTAAATGGACTGTTACTTATTAACTTTATCCCTGTCCTTCGGCTTGATTGAATTATAACATTCTCTGCAATTCCAACGCTTCTGCCACTGGGTCACTTTTCACAATGCAGCCCCGCCTTTGTAAACTTAAGACAAGCGTGTATTTTACAAGACTCTTCCTTATCCATTTGGTAGCATTGTTTGCGATTGGCGTCCTTTTTTTTATTGTGACACCTTGTAGAGTAGTTATTATCACTTACCGCTCACTACTAAGAAGGTTAGTTTAATCATGTATCACCCAATAACAGCGTTGGAATTTTACTGGGTGTCCCGCAAAAGGGAATCAAACGTTAAATTAGCAAAATTAAATAAATACCTGAAGTAATTTCAAGTTTGGTTTCTTTTTTTGTGAAACACCCTGTATTATTGATGATGTTTAAAGCACAATACTTGGCCAATTTGAGGGATAAAAATACTAATTTTTGTTGGTTAAATGTGGAAAAGGGTGTTTTTAAAGTAGTGTTGAGTTTTATTTGTTTCAAATATTTTAGCGATTTAATATTTTCCCATTTTTTGCCTCAACATAGAAATTCAAACGAAACTTTATCCCCAAAGTAACTTCAGTACTTGGTACATTTTTTACTTGTGTAATTACATAGGGAATACAAATTTTCATTATTACCCTGGCCACTATTCCACAAAAATGTGTAGGTGCACATGAACCTTAGAAAAGTACCCTTCTGATCCTACTCCTGGATGCCCAATTGAATATAGAGCTACTCATCCCTTTTTTCATGCCCCATTGTGATAGGGTGCTTTGGGGTATAGCATCTCGGTCAGTCGGGCTCCATCCCTGCGCATACATTTTCAGTCACAACCTGATACTTACTCTTCGGTTCTTCCTCTCTCTAATCCTTCTCTCACCCAAAATTCCTCTGACTCATTCCTTTCCTTCTTCTCACTTTACTACACTAAAGTTAGGACCAGCATGTTTACCCCAGCTTTCTTCCACATTCAAACTCCTACCACTCAGTTTACCAACGATTTATAACCTAGTTTCAGTGCACTCTCACTCGCACCATTACACAGGCCTGCGTTTGAAAAAAAATTATGTTCCTCAGGATTTCTTTGTGGTTTCTTAATGAATCAAACCTCCTGAGCTCAAAAATGAATGTATTTTTGTTCAATCAGGTCAGATTTTCTCAGTACAGCATACACCATTTTCATTGAGATTACCTCATTTTTCAGGAAAAATAAAATTTAAAAAACCTTTCTCTATCTAATAATGCATTATTATTGTTATATCATAGAAACAGGAATAAACGTATGTAAACTATAATCCTTTTTATTTAATAAAACAAAAAATTAAAGAATGCAACTTAATAAAGAAAATAATTCTAATTTCCAAGAAAAGACGCCCTTGACGATTTTCGTTTGTGCCTCTCCATCTGGTGCATCACGCTTCAAACACCAGCAGTAGTCAGCAAGCATGTTTACGTCCCATTTACCCTGGTACCCGGATTCCATTGTTTTTATGTCCTGGTGGAATCTTTCCCCCTGTTCTTCACTGTAATCCCCGCAGTTGTCAGGAAAATAATCCAGATGGTACTGTAAAAAGTGTATCTTTATAGACATTTGAGCTCCCAAATGTTTGAGACTTGTTAGGAGTTAATTGACCAGGGTAACATATTCTGGGCTTCTTTTATTGACTAGAAAATTGTTAACTAGAGCTTTGAAAGCTTTCCAGGCATCTTTTTCTATGTCTGTCATTGATGCCTCAAACTGCTGATCTCTCATCAAGTTCCTGATCTAAGGTCCATCAAAAATTCCCACATGGAGCTTAGCGTCACTGATTTGTGGAAATTTTTAAAGAAGAAATTTAAAAGCTTTACCTTCTTTATTAAGGGTTTTGACATAATCTTTAATTATGCCAAGCTTTATATACAGTGGAGGAAGCAGTATTTTGTGAGGAGACACTAAAGGTTCAGCTATCACATAGTTTGGTCCAATTCTAAATACTTCTTGTGGAGGCCAAACCTTCTCATAGTGCATACTATCTGCATACTGTCACATAAACATAAACAGGGATGCTTCGTGTAGCCTGTTTGCATCCCAAGTATAAGAGACACTACCCGAAAAGAAATTTAGCAAGGTATGTAAATTCAAAGTGTAATATTTCTAAAAACAATAAAAATATGAATGTCCTGAAAAATCCTGTATGCTGATGCCTTAAATCATTGTATTGGAACTAACTGGATATATGAACATCTTATTTTGAGTTTATTGACTTATGTTGTATACCTTCTCAATTAGGATAAGTTTCCCATTAACCCCAAAGGATGCATTAACTTATAGGGACGCACTTCAACAAAGAAATATAACTAAAAAATGACTCAGGATTTCCAGATTTGCATTCTTGTAAAATGTAAGTTAACCAAAAGGCATATACAAGTATTAACAATTAAAAATGAAATTGTCAATATCAAAGAGCTTAGAAATGCCAAGTGTAAAAAGATCTTACATTTAAGTCCAAATGTAGGTAGAGAAATTTAGTGCATCCAGCAATTCATATTTTCCTAACTTTCAGTAAGTTGGATTGAATGGCCTATAGCAATGCAATCTATCTTGGTACCAATATTCAGTAAGACAGGTTTTAAACTTATACTGGAGGAATCTATGAAAAGTTTCCATTCTAATGGGTTGTAGGGACCCCGTAAGGGGCTATGTGATTTGTCATCCTGGCCTCAGTGCTGACGGGACTCAGCACCCCGTCCGACCCCAGCTTAGCATCTTCCTTCAAAACACTTGTGTTTCTCCCCCGGTTTCCTCGCTTTTCATACAACCTCTCCCACAACTTTCTCTGGTCAGCCTCTAATTTCACAGGGTAGATTCTGACCTCAGCCAACCGTCCCGGATCGGCGCTGAGGGGGGAGGGGACAATGTTCCCAAACCCCTGAGCTCCGGCTGGGGTGGTGGGTTTTTAACAGCCTGCTTCATCCCCACCCATACCTTCCTCACATCCCCTTTCCTTCTCACTTCACCATCTATCTTTGTTTTTACACCGTGTCCAAGGTGGAGCCGCCATGCTGACGGACTGCCAGGCCACCAGGCGGGAGGGGTGGTCCTGAATGGCGGCACCTGGCTCTGCCAGGCTTGTACGCACCCCTTGCAGGGCGGGCTACTGCGAGGAGTGAGGAGCTATTGCTTCCCGTAATAAAGAGTCTCACCATGCCCATTGATGAAGAAATAAAAAAAAAATCTCCCCTTAATTTCGCCTGTTCTATCGTCGGAGCCGCACTCGGGCAGCTCCACAGAAAAAAATGGAGGTCCCCACCCCCCGTGCTTGCGCATGGGACCCTCAAAATTTCTCTAACGGGAGAGGAGGCTTACTCCTCTCCTTCGCCTACTGGTGTAAGGGACTCTCCCTCATCCCCTTATCGGCAGGTGCTTTCGGGCACCCTGTTTCCAGCTGGAGTCTCCCCTTTTATTTCCAAGGGGTCTGCCAAGAAAGGCATCCCATAGCCGACCGCTCCCCATTGAAGCGGAGCCCCTGTGACTACCAGGACCTGGCTGGGGCCGGTCCATCTGGCCTGGGGCCTCCTGCCGGGGGAGGGAAGAACCGTGTTCATTCCCTGCCCTCCTCTCCTAAAAAGAAAAAAATAGGAAAAAGACTCGGGGCTCCTCTCCATCCGCGGGGGCTGCGCGGACGGATGGGTCTGCTGCCACTTGGGTAAGCGACCAAGCCAAGATCGGCACATCCGGCCCCTCTGCCTCCCCTGACTATGACTAAGACGAAAAGAACGCAGGGCGGAGCCTCGATAACATCGGGGCCCCTTATTCAGAGGTTACCTGGCATTTTCGAGCCCGCTGGCTTCAAACGCTTTCTCGTTATTCGCTCCTCTGATGGCAGCATGTTGGCCAAGGGCAACATGATCCATCAGAGGAGAGCATTAGCTAGTGTAATTGGTAGAGAGAAAAGGCGACCCGTTTCTCGGATGGGAGCCTTCTGGCGAATGCGGCGGATCCCTCCGAGGCGGCCAAGATAAGTGCTCTTCGGACACTTGATGACACCCGGCTTCTTCGAAGCAATGTGGTGCGTATCTCCTTGAGAAGGAAATCCTGACCGTTCAGGCTCAGGATCGTCTCATTTCGCGAGGTTAAGAACATGGTCCTGCATCGCCCGGTAGCCCGGGACGTCCTATGCTTCAATGTTGAAAAAGACATGCTTTGCTCCAGGCCAACAAGTACGGTCGTTTCCGCTCCCGTTCGAAACCCTTCTACGGGTTCAACCCACTCCAGGCCGCTTCTCTAGTAAAGCTGGCGGCACAAAGTATCCACACCCAGACCCGGCTAAAACAAGGGCTCCATCCCGATCGTGACAGTTTCCCGTAAGGTGACACCCCTGAAGTTGGTCGCCAGGCCATCTTCCGGGGTTCCTAAAGCTGCCTCCCGAAAGGAGAACAGCACCAAAGGAGCTTCTGCTCTTTCGCCAACGCCCAGTTGTGGGCTGGGTGGCTCAGAGACGGTGGACCCTCGAAAAGAAGGCCGCCCCGCCCACCAAAGTTTTCGAGGCGGAGGGAGGAAAAGACTTGCATGGCGAGCCCAACCTTCCCCCAATAAGCAATCGAAGGCGACCGCGCATTGTCCGCCCAATAGCGCCCGGAGTTCTACCTCCGGGAAGCGTACGGCCATTCCCGTGAGGATCTTATCTTCAAACAGGGCCCCCGCATCTCCTCCGAGCTAGGCCTGGAGGGCATATTCCTTCATAGGATTGACGCGGACTTCGGACCAGCTGGGAGGAGCTGTGGAGGCTCGTCTCTTCCCATTCCCCGTTAGCAATCTTTTTGCAGGAGACCATGCTGGGCGCATGCTCCCTGCCCACCATCCCGGAATATAATGGTTTTGGGACCCCACTACCACGGGATGGGGGGGGCGGGCGGGAGGATGTGAGATTTACATCCGGCATGGTCTCCGTTCTTCTCTTCGATTTAGATACCTCCTTTTAGGCAATAATTGTGCAGCTGCACCTGGATGGGAGGTATACTGTTATTTCCGCGTACATTCCACCGTCAGCCGACTTCGACACATGGGGTGACTTCCGCCGCGTCGTGGCACGGTTGCCGAGGCCCTATCTCTTCCTTGGAGATCTGAACGGCAGGCATCCTCTCTGGGCAGATTACTCCATAAATCGCAGGGGACAAGTCTTTGCCGATCTGATCGAAGAGCTTGAGATGGGTGTCCTAAACGTGGATGAGTTTACCCATCACTGTCCGAGAACCGCTTCATTTTCTTGCCTTGACCTATCTTTGTGCTCTTCGGATGCACAGCCTGATCTTGATTGGGGGGTGGTCGATGACCTCCATGGTAGTTATCACTTTCCCATTCAAATATCATTTTCAGGGCAACTGCCGCCTGAGAGACCACCTCGGTGGTGCTTGGCGCGGGCGCGGTGGCCTGCATTTCAGGAAATGACTGAATTCTCTATCTCAGTCGAGGAGTTTAGGTTGGTAGATGAGGCCGTTGAGTTCTTCTCCGGCAACCTCATCGCCGTGGGCCTGACTACTATTCCTAGGACGTCTGGCTGTTTTGCACGCCGACCACTCCCATGGTGGTCGGCCGAGTGTGAGACGGCCCTCAAACAGAAGCGTTATCCCTACATGCGCTATAAGCGCCGCCCGAACGATTTCACTGTCGCTGAATTTCGTCGGGCTAGGTTCCGGTATATTTCGAAGCACGCCCGCCGCTCTTCTTGGCGGGCATACGTGTCTTCACTTAACGGGAAAACCCCTTTAGCTGAGGTGTGGAAGCGAGTCAAAAGGATTCGTGGCAAGTTCTCGCTGGACCCCCTTCCCGTTCTCCATGAGAATGGGACCGCAATCTCGGACCCCGCGGCCGTGGCGGAATCCTTAGCGACCGCTTTTTCCGCATTCTCTAGCCGGGATGCTGCTCCGCCAGCATTCAATACACGTCGCGATGTCGCGGAAGGCCGCCGGCTGGACTTTACCTCCAGAGGCGGAACACCCTTCAACGACAAGTTTACTGTGAGTGAGTTGCGTTCCGCTCTCGCTTCGTGCGCGGACACCGCCCATGGTCCGGACGATGTCCCGTACGCCATGCTTCGACACCTGAGTGAGCGAGGCATGGCCTTTCTCTTAGATTTTTTCAACAGGATTTGGGTGGAAGGTCTTCTCCCAGACTGCTGGCGAATCGCTACTGTGCTCGCCTTTCGCAAACCGGGGAGAGATCACTCTACTCGGACCGGTTTCCGCCCAATCTCTCTAACCTGTTGCGTGTGCAAGTTGATGGAGAAATTGGTAAATGTTAGATTAGCCTTTTTCCTGGACAGCGGAGGCCATCTGTCTTCCGCACAGTACGGCTTCCGCAAGTTCCACTCCACGTCGGATGCTCTGCTCCGACTGGAAAATGCCGTCTGCGAGGCTTTCCTTCGTAGACAGCACTACGCCACGGTGTTTTTCGATCTGGAGAAGGCCTATGATACCGCATAGCGATACGGTATCATGGAGACTTCCCACACGATGGGGGCGAGGGGACGCCTCCCCATGTTTATATCTGAATTTTTGCGAGATCGTCGATTCCGCGTAAGGGTGGGGGGAGCCCTCTCCGGCCCAAAGGAGCAGGAAGAGGGTGTCCTGCAGGGAAGTGTCCTCAGTGACACACTCTTTGCCCTGAGCATCAACGGCATCACCTCGGTGCTGCCGGAAGATATTCTCTCTACGCTCTACGTGGACGACCTTTCGACTGCCAACTCTGGAGCATCGACTCCAACAGGCATTGAACCGCGTCTCTCGCTATGCCGAAGCTCACAGGCTTCGGTTTTCTTTGGCCAAGACTAAGGTGATGCACTTCTGCAGCCACCCACGGCATCACCCTGACCCAGATTTGTTTCTTAATGTGGTGCGCCTGGATGTGGTTGAGTCGCACCGTTTCCTTGGTCTTGTATTCGACTGACGCCTCACCTGGGAGGCTCATATTGGCAGCCTTAGGGTCTCTTGTACCCGCGCCATGCACATTCTCCGTTCTGTAACGTTCAGCGCTTGGGGCGCTGATAGGGCTACTGCCTTACTTTTTTATCGATCCTTTGTTCGCTCAAAGCTCGACTACGGATGCGACTTTTATGCATCCGCAGCCGAGCGTTTATTGCGCAAGGTGGATTCGATCCACCACACCGGCCTTCGCCTTGCGACCGGTGCCTTCCGCACTTTCCCCGTTGAGAGCCTGATGGTCGATGCTGGGGAGTACCACTCGCTCTGTGCCGCGTGCAATGCATCACTCGCCTGTACGCGCGAGCCTGGCTCCTCCCTCAGTCGCGTACAGCTGTCACTGCATCCGCAGCTGATCTTGATGGTGCCTATGCCGCCGAGAGACGCCAGTCGTACCCTAAGCCCTTTGGGTTTAGGGCCAGGAAACTCCTTCGAGAGGTAGATATAGCTCTCGGGCCGGTGGCGCCCCTGGTTCTGCCCAGGACGCCACCCTGGAGGGTACAACATTTGGCTATTTGTCGCCACGCCTCTGCTCCCAAAGCTTGTACAGCGCCGGGAGTATTGCGTTCGACCTTTTTGGAGCACACTTCGTGTCATGCTGGAACCGTGCTAGTGTATACGGATGGCTCCAAGTCCCAAGAGGTGGTCGGCTTCCACGCCGTATCCCCTCTGTTTGAAGTCAGCGGGGCTCTACCAGGCGCTGCGTCTGTCTTCACGGCCCAGCTGGTGGCAATACACCATTCGGTACGGGAGATTACGCGACGTGCCTGGTTTGGAGACCGGATTGTGATCTATAGCGACTCACAAAGTGCCCTGAGTGCTCTCGGGGCATTGGAATCTCCGCATCCCCTGGTTCGCGATATCCGTGACGCCACGGTTTTGGCGAGCCGTGCAGATGTCGAGATTATCTTCTGCTGGGTTCCTGGACATGTAGGAATTGCGGGGAGTGAGGGCGCTAAAGTGTCCGCGAGGACTCTGCGACCGGACCAGCGTTTCGCTCTTCCTCACACCGACTACATGGCAGGAATACGGGCAGCTCTTCGGACTGCTTGGCAAAGAAGATGGGAGACGGTCGAAGGGAACTTACGTGCTATTGCGCCGCGACTGTTCTATCGACCTATCCCCCAATGCCGCGGCGGCTTCAGGTTGCTTTCTGTCGTCTCCGAATCGGACACACTCGTGCGACGCATCGCTATTTGATGGAGCGCTCGCCTGCACCCTATTGCAACGACTGCGTCGTCCCCCAGACTGTTCGGCACATTCTTGTTGAATGTCCCAGTCTGGGTGATCTTCGCGCACGACACCTGTCCCGGTACCGGGATGAGCTGGGTCGCTACCGCCCGTCCCTTGTACTCGGGACGAGTGCGTGCACATTGACTGGTGGACTTGTTGACTATTTGGGGGAGGCCGGCCTTCTCCCTTTCATTTAACTAGGTTTAGTTGTTTTTGTTATTGTTATTATTTTTTATTGTTGTTTCCTGTTCAAATTTTTTAAAGTAGCCTAGAACTAGGCTGTTTGTTTACGGCGACTTATGCCTAAATGGGCAGTCGCCAGATAGCCCCTTAAAAAAAAAAATGCATCCGCAGCTGATTTCGACGGTGCCTACCCCGCCGAGAGACGCCAGTCATACCCTAAGCCCTTTGGGTTTAGGGCCCGGAAACTGCTTAAAGAGCTAGGTATAGCTCTCGAGCCGGTGGCTCTCCTAGTTCTGCCCAGGACGCCACCCGGAAGGGTACCACATTTGGCTATTTGTCGCCACGCCTCTGCTCCCAAAGTTTGTTCAGCGCCGGGAGTATTGCGTTCGACCTTTTTGGAGCACACCTCGTGTCACGCTGGAACCGTACCAGTGCATATGGATGGCTCCAAGTCCCAAGAGGGGGTCGGCTTCCACTCCGTATTCCCTCTGTTTGAAGTCAGTGGGGCTGTGCTAGGCGCTGCGTCTGTCTTCACGGCCAAGCTGGTGGCAATACATCACTCGGTACGGGAGATTACGCGACGTGCCCAGTTCGGAGACCGGATTGTGATATATAGCGAATCACAAAGCGCCCTGAGTGCTCTCGGGGCATTGGAATCTCCGCATCCTCTTGTTCGCGATATCCGTGACGCAACGGTTTTGGCGAGCCGGGTGGATATCGAGATTTTTTTCTGCTGGGTTCCTGGACATGTAGGAATTGCGGGGAATGAGGGCACCAAAGAGTCCGCGATGACTCTGCGACCGGACCAGTGTTCGCTCTTCCTCACTCCGACTACATGACAGGAATATGGGCAGCTTTTCGGACTGCTTGGCAAAGAAGATGGGAGACGGTCGAAAGGAACTTAAAGTTGCGCGCCATTGCGCCGCGACTGTTCCCATGGACCTATCCCCTAATGCCGCGACGGCTTCAGGTCGCTTTCTGTTGTCTCCGAATCGGGCACACTCGTGTGACGCATCGCCATTTGATGAAGCGCTCGCATGTGCCCTATTTCGACGACTGCGTCGTCTCCCAGACTGTTCGGCACATTCTTGTCGACTTTTCCAGTCTGGGTGATCTTTGCGCACGTTACCTGTCCCGGTACCGAGATGGGTGGGGTCGCAACCTCTTGTCCCTTGTACTCTGGACGAGTGCGTGCACATTGACTTGTAGACTTTTGGGGGGAGGCCGGCCTTCTGCCTATTATTCAACCAGGGTTTTTTTGTTTTGTTGTTTTTGTTCTTTTTCCCTTATAGGTCGCACGCTTCTGCGCTGGGGGGACCTCCTCCCCGAGGCAAGAGCTTGCTTATTACTCCCTTCTTTTTCTCTTTTTTTTTAAAAAAATTTGGTATTGGGTTTGGATTGTTTTTTGTCTTTATGAATTTAATTTTAAAGTAGCCTAGTACTAGGCATGTTTTTAATACGGCGGCGACTAATGCCCATGTAGGCAGTCGCCAGATGAGCTCTTAAAAAAAACCCACTCGTACTAAATTGTACGTATGCAGCAGGATTTATGTCGGAAAGAAGAGGACAGTCAGCGGAAGAAAAGAATTGACCTGGAAGATGGAGGTTGAGTACCATAGACGAGTTCCGTAGTACAGCAATTCAAATCATCTCGAAGAGGCACGAATTCCCAGGGGAATTAAGGGTAGCTTGTCCGCCCAAGTAATGTTGATGTCATTGGAGCGTAAGCTTTCCTTGAGAGTCTTGTGTAAACGTTCCACCTTAGAGTTACTCTGGGGATGGTAGCTAGTGGTACAGAGACGAAAGGAGCCAAGTACTGCCATGAGTGCATCTTATTGGTGGGATTCAAATTGGCTACCTCGATCAGCCATGATCTTTGATGGGACACCAAAACGAGCAACCCATGCTGAGATGAAGGCTCGAGTTACAGTGGAAGTTCTAATGTCGGGGATAGGAACTGCCTCTCGCTAAGAGGTAAATCGATCGATCATGGTGAGAAGCTAAGTGCAACCATGCGAAAAAGGCAGATGACCAACCAGATCAATGTGAACGGCGTCAAAACGTGTCGATGTCAGTGGAAAAGCAGCCAGAGGGGACTTTGTGTGGCATTGAACCTTTGCACGTTGACAAGGGAGACATGCGCGCGTCCATTTGGCCACGTCAGCGTTCATACCTGGCCACACATAACGTGTGATGAGCTTGCGAGTTGCTCGAATTTCAGGATGAGAGAGGCCGTGAGTCTGGTCAAAAATGTACCGACGGTAAGCGAGAGGAATGAGTGGACGAGGACAGTCGGGCAATGAATAGTCAACCAGGATACGCATCGAGGAACTATCCGGCAAGTCGATCTGGAGAAGGACGAGTTGAGAATATTGACGCAGTATTTACGTGTCTTCATCTTATTCCTGATCAAGCGCTATTGTCGCGTGATCGATGGGCGCAGTTTGGCAGAGTTGGGTGCCCGAAATCGAGGAAATGCGAGAGGGCGCATCTGGTACGGCGTTTGAAGAACCAGGAACGTAGCGAATATCGTTTGTCATCTGCAGGATGAAATTTAGAGGAAGAGTATCAACTGCAGAGTGCACAGAGGAGGTGCTATTAGAGGCGAGCCCACCAAACAATGGTTTGTGGTCGGTAAAAACAGTAAATTCACGCCCTTCCAAATATTGTTAGAAATGACGGAGGGCGAGGTATATGCTCAGTAATTCGCGGGAAAACGTACTGTACCTCTGTTGAGAAGGAAGAAGAGCTTTGCAGAAGAACGATTGGTTGCCAAGAGTCACCAACCTTCTGTTGTAGCGTCGCACCGACATGAGCAGCGGACGCGTCCGAAGCAACGCTTATGGGAGCTCCTGGGCAAGGATGGGCCAGGGCGAAAGCGGAAGCTATAGGCTCTTTGGTGCGAGAGAAAGCCTCGCAAGCTTCGGGGGACCAGGAAAGAGGAAGGTTCTTCTTGGACTTGGAAAGCAATTTGTAGAGAGGTCGCATAATGTGGGGATGTTGGAAATGAACCTGTGGTAAAAGTTTACAATCCAACAGAATCTACGAAGTTGCTTTAGCGAAGAAGGTCGGGGGTAAGCCCGGATAACTTCAACCTTGTCCTCGAGAGGACGATTCACTCAGGGGAAACGTGGTGTCCCAAAAAGGAGGTCTGTGTACGCCAAAGATACACTTAGAAATGTTAAGTACGATACCATACTCATTTAAACGTGGAAACATCTGTCTGTCCTTAGAAGGATGCAGACAGATGCTTGGGAACTCCCGCAAAAGTTGCTGGAAGTTGGGAAGGGGGTGGTTGCAGGGAGACGAACAGAGAGGAGAGAACTGACGGAAGGAAAAAATGAATCAGCAACTGTTATGTCGTGGTTCTGTAGATAAGCTTGCGGGGATGAGAATCGACCAAAAGGTCATGAGCGGAAAGGAAGTCGAGGCCTAAAATTGGAATGTCGACGTCGGCTATGATGAATGTTCATGGGGAAACACGACGTAACCTGAGAGAGAGCTCGAGAATACGCCCCCCCTAAGTCCTTATGTCCGATGAATTGGCAGCTTTAAGGACAAGATCAAAAGAAGTGCAAGCTTTTGCGACTGAAGAGGCTGGAATGACACTGCATTGAGCGCCATTGTCAACCAGGAAGGAGAAACCAGAGAGTGGGTCATGAATACTAAACGGAGGATCGACCTGATGAAGAGATGAGTTTGCAGAGGTAACAGACCCACGTATCACTTGCGAATTCAGTTTAAAGTTCCCTGTGCTGAAGGTGAAATTTGGGTAAGGGAACCCATAGAGTTTTGTCATATTTGAGGTGATGAGGTTAGTCTAGGCGCAGTTTGAGATGAAGATTCAGAATTTTGATGGTACGAGCATGGGCTTTTGCATTTTCTGCTCTTGCACCAAATTTAAGGTGGTACCAGCAAAAGCCTGACGGTTAAAATATAGCAGTATGAGCAGCACGACCAGAATGAGAGTTAAAGTTGTAAGCATGAAATGATGCCCGGTAAAAACTGCAAGGCTGAACACAGCGGACAGCGTTGCTCCCATAATTAGAGTGGTACCAGCATCTACCCTGATAGTTGTCAGGATAGGGGGAATTAGGCCTAGGTTTGAAATTAAACTGCTGTGCCTCACCTCTTGTGCTGGAATTGCTTCGTACTGTTGTATTTTTCGGGAAGAAAAACGACCTCTGACTCCTCCGTCCTGCTCACGATGTTGCTCTCGATGAAGACCCATTCGCACATTTAGGGCACGAATATCCATTTAAATCCTCTCTAGAACAGATATATTGACCCGAAGCCTGGCAGGATTCATCTTGAGGGAGTCCTGGCCGGTTGTAAGGAGCTCCGGCCAGTGACTTAACCTGAGAAATGGATACATGTGAGTTGTATGATATGCTACGCCCCCTATTTACATCGCTAAACGACCCATAGCCTGCATTTCCTCAGTTGATAAAAGGGTTGTTATACAGGGTGTCAGCCGCCTCTGCCATATTCTCCACGTTCGCTGGGTAGGACATTAATATAATGGGCTTAAGTTGATCTGGCATCCCACGCATGAATATCTCAGTTATGAGTGGCTCGAGTTGGTCGAGCTGTGCTCCATTGGAATGTGTCAGGGCGTTGAGATGGTTAAAAAAAAATGTGTGGGACGCCTTTCAACCAACACCTGCGTATCGAGAAGGATCCGCAGGTCCTCCCTCTATTTGCGATCTTCCAAATTCCTCAGTGAACGCCCTCTTGAACCTATCCCAAGAACTAGAAATTATCCCATCAAGCAGAATACTTTTAAAGGCGGGAAAGATACTTGGAGGCAATTTATGGGCTACGACGATTGTTCTAGGGTCCTCAGGAACTGCCTGGTGTTGGAGGATGAGCTTCACCATTTCCCACCAGCCAATGGGATTTTGTGGGTAGAATGACGGTAGCTGAAACATAGAGGTAGTGGAAGGCGAAGGTAGATGTATACGACGTTGTTGTTTTGGGGGAGGATGCTTGGGTCGTTGTTACTGTGCCTGGAGTTGGGGCGTAGCTTGGGGCTCCGTTACAAACCATTTATATAAAAATAAAAGTGTGTGTGCATGCACAAATTCAATTCACGCGCTTGAACGAAATAATTTGAAAAAAAAAAGATTAAAAATTGGTTACACTTTGTTTTTATTACTGTATTTATAATTCATTTTTTGAAATTGCTAAGGGAGAACTTAAGGATGTTAAAGTAACTTAGGATAGAAAACGAGCACGTGTCGAAAAAGCACTCGTGAAAATGAAAGTCCACGCGAGAAAAAAATGAGACTGAGTGAAGCGACGGAATACGTCGTCCGAAAAATACCACATGTGACGGTGAAAATTAATTTATTATTACGAATGGATGGGAGATAATTAAACTATTCTGGGCACAATTTATAGCTGTTTAGGTGATTATTGCGCTAATACACTAGATAGCTCAGGTCACAATAAACCCCCAAACCTATATTTTGTTATTCTAGGGAATGAAGTCAATTACTACGCGAAGTCTAAATTTCTGCAGACGAATTTCGTTAGGCATAAATCTCGGCGTCGTTGAGGAAGCAGTATTCAAAGCAAAGAGTTACGAAAAATATAAAATATATATTATGGAATAACCAGTTATGATTGAAAAGTGAAATTATAATGTGAGTTTGATTAGAATGAATTTTACGCGTGTGGATTAAATTTTGCATGAGTTAATGAGAATGGATTTACAATTGCTAAATATGAAATATTAAGGAAATTATAAATTGGGAAATTGATTGACAATTAGTAATTGATATATATATATATATATATATATATATATATATATATATATATATATATATATATATATATATATATATATATATATATATATATATATATATATATATATGTTAAATAGTATTTGGGTAATAGATAATTGATAGATAGTAATTTGTAAATACAGTAGTTTGGTAAATAGATTGATAATTTATAAAATGAATTGGTAATCTGGTAATTTGCTTGGTAATTATTAATTGGTTAAATGGATTATTAAATAGATTATTGGCGTAATAAATATATTATAAATTAAATTGGATATGATAAATAGATTACAAATTGGTCAATGTTAAATGGTGGTAATTATTAATTGGTTAAATAGATTATATTGGATAAGTATATTTATGTTCAAATAGATTACAACGGAGTTGGAAGGGTCTGCAAGTGATAAAAGAATCACGCATTTTCGAGATTCTTTTGGGACATACTCGTATTTAGCTAAAAATTACAATTCCAATATTACCGACCTGATTCACCGAGACGAGGAGAGCAATGCGAATGAACCTCATGGGTTTGATTTTAAGACGCTCTGAAGAGCGGGTGTGTGCTGTGAACAAAGAGGACATCCAGAGACTCAAGCGTTCTGCGATGATAATGGTGAGATGGATCTGTAGCGCATCTCTGAATTTGACGCCTGGAGGTGACAGAGTTGCGAACTACGAATTAAGAGATAGAATTCATTGGTGTGACACTGAGAAGAGGCAGACAGGTGATTCCGTCATGTGGAAAGGATACAGGATAATAATTGGGTGAAGGGAGTTGGGGGTGTAGTTGCCAGAGGGAGACCGAGGAAGACGTGTAATGAGGTCTTAAAGAGGAAACTCAGATATATGAGTTTGAATAAAGAAACAGCCAGAGATCGAGCAGCATGGAGAGCTGTCATTAGGTAAATAAGGCCGACACATGCAAGCATGTATGGAGCCTTCAAAAAATGGTGATGATGAACAACTGGAAAGTAACACTTTTAACCCAAGAACAAGAAAAAAAAAGTGAATTTTTGTTAAATATTGATAATCGGGTGTGCACTTGGCCAGGGAGTGTTGAAGGTCTACTGATTCCAACATAAGATCGGGAAGGGTTGTCGTCTCGAAGCTCCACCCGCCGCAAGACGGTGACCTTGAGTTTCACTCTTCCGTGTCGAGCAAACCCGCCTTCTCGCGCGACTGCCTGATCTTTAAGTTAGATTCAGAAGTGCATTCCATCTGATAGTCTGCCTTCTTAATTGCTCGAATTCGCAGAAACATGTACGTGCCTGTCAAAAGCTACTCGTGTCCATATATTACTACCTTCTCCCGATCTGCTCGCTTCGTCTGCCCCTTGTATCTTTCCAATTCATCTACGCTCATAGTCCCCTGAAATTACCTAGAGCCACTCAACTTTGTTATCTTCAGCCATTGCCGTCCCCGGATCAACCCTAAACAGACGTACTCCCGTCGTAAACCGAATTGCCGAAGAAAACTCTGCTCTTCACTCCATACACAGAGACCATTCTGCCCACTTCCCAGGTCACCGCTCCAGCTAAATGACATGCTTTTGGAAGCACCCCTTCTGTCGGTGTTCCCACCTACACACTCCTCAAATACCCCCATGAACATCATTATCGTGGTGTTTATGAAGGCACCATCCTAAAGTTACCTATTTCTCTCAATGAAGAATCTCTTTCTCTCTTCTCCGGTACCTTCCCCCATCCACAATAATCCCAGGTCACTTCTGAAAGCCCTAGTCCCGTCCCAAATCTCTAACATACCAGACCTCATATCTCGGGTTAGCCCCAAACACCATACATCCTAGCAAATCCCTACCTCTCATAAATGCCCTTTCCCTTCCCATATTGCCCTGATTTATTCACTCACACCTCACCCCACCCCCTCGGCTTCTGAATCTATCCCTTCTCAGCCCAAACTGCCACTCCCTTTAAATGATGCCCCAAGATAGCGCCCAGAACCACTCTATAGCAATGCCCTATGGGCATTCCTATAATAAAATCCTCCTGGGAAACTTAAACATATATATATTATGTATAACTTCAAATCATTGATTTATTTTACTTAACTTTTGTCAATTAAATCATTCATGTAATTTATGTATAACTTAATAATTCATTCATTTACTTTACTTAACTTTTGTCAATTCAATCATTCAATTAATTTATGCATAACTTTTTGCAATTCATTTATTTTATGTAACCTTTAATAATTCAATTATTCCGTGACGAGAAACTGATTTCATTTAACGCACTGATACAAACAACATTACTTAGAATTTCACGCACATACAAACACACGCATTTCACCACTTGTGAAATAACGCGAAAAGAGTCACTTGTATTCGCGTCGCCGTCATATTAAGCTATGTTAAAAATTTCCCTCTTCACTTATTCCATACTAGAGAGAGAGATCATAATTCCCATTCACACTTCCATTACAGCCCTAATTCACTAATTATAGTTGCTACAGCAAAACGATTAAATTCGATACATTAAAATCATTTTCCACATTCAACATCCATTTACAAAATTTATACGTTACACTTCATCTCATCACGCGAAGTTATTTTTAACTCAAGTTCAACCTTGCCTAATTTAACGTAATTCAACTTATTATAATCTGTTTTGTTAATCTATAATAATATATATTTTGTTCTATCCTCGTTGTATTTCATCCATTCCTTAACGATTTCGTGTCCAACCATTAAGCCTAACTTCGCCATAAGCTTGGCCGCTCGAGCCTTTTTACGATTCAATAACTCTCGGCAAAAACTTATAGATATAGGTTTGTGCGAAGTATCTATCTAGGTTCATACCACGATGCCCCTATACCCTCTAACCCAATACACCCAGACCACTCTTGTCTTCATTCTAGACTAGCTAAAGCCTGCGGTTCATTTGATTTTCCCGGGCAACCTATCCCTGCCCTCGTGTCCAAGAGCTAAATCTTAAATTTTGAGTCTCCTACTTTCCCTTTCATCTCTCACATAGTGGTCTATTATGGCCGTGGTTTACTGGCTAACTGGAAGAGAAAGATATTTCTTCTCTTTCTACCAACCTAGTTGCCTCTCTCCAGGAAGTAATGCTGGTTGGCCGTCAGGTCCATAGGATCGGTTACCTTCCTCCTCTCTCTAGGGGTAATTCTTCCAGCGATAGAGCAGATATCTGCGTCCGGGCAGCAGTCCCATGTCACCCATTTTTACACAGAACTTAATGCGTTGGCTATCTGCCTGTTCCAATAACGAGAGTACACGGAATGTTCGGTCTACATTACCCCCTCACTATCGTCCTTACCCTAACTCTATCTGTAACATCCTCCAGCTCTACAGACCGTTGCTTCTTTTAGGAGATTTTAACAGCAGAGACTTGCATGGGACAACTGCATCTCGACTTTCCTCGAGCCCATTTTTATACCCTCCGGGAAAGTTTTATTATAATGAATTTGAGCAATAGGAACATCTCATCAAAAACCACGTGTGAACACGCTCTGGTCCCTCGCGACCTCATGACCCACTGTCTTGTGGATGTCCTTGATTGTATAAATAATACTGGAGTCAACCCCTAATGCGAAATCTGCTGTGGCGACCCGCACTAGCCGAGCGTTAACAGAACGACGATTCGGCAGTCTCCTACAACACTCTACAATGGCTGGTCGTCTTGGACCACTTTATCACCATTCCAACTATGGAGTGCTAAGATAGTGGGCTGAGGAATGCACCCCCCCTTCCACTCTAAGCATCTTTTGTGCAACTTTTTCTCCATGCCCAAATTTTCTTTTTATTTGCATGATGTGACGTCATCACCAAAATCGACGGACAACTAACTACTACTACCCTACGTGTGTAGAATGGTACCTGGAGGAAAGGTGCCAGTTGAGTTGAATGGAACTCTTTGATATGGCCTGGGGAAGTTGATACGTTTCCTCTATGCACTTTTTTTTCTAAGTTACTGTTTATAGATCCCAGGGGGCAGATGGCATCTCTGCTTCCTCCGACCCGTCGGGAGGTTAAGGTAGAAAGCCTTTGATCATACAGCCTGTGCTGTAGGCCCCAACAACGTTACCACAATTAAGTGGGGCCAAGATTTCTCTTAGGCTGTCCTGAGAGAACAGGTTAGAGTGGAGGGAGGCTATTGCATGGTATGTGAATTTTATAGCACCTCCCTGTGCTAGTGGTCCATGCAACAGCTATAAAATTGAAGTTGTATTGCAACTTAACCTCACGTGAAATACAGCCTAGTGGGGGTAGTCCCACTAAAGGGTTGCTTGGGAATGACTGACCTCTCTTCGAACCTATTTCCTCTAACTTTAAGGACCTAACCATCTGCGCTATTCTGTGTCAGATGAGAGACTTTCAAACCTCTATAAATAAGTCCTACATATTTAGAGAGAGCAACCTTTGATGTTTCTGGGCGCTAAGGAGCGAATAATAACTTTTCTGCGCATAATGGGCCGACTACTTCCGTGCAATCGTTCTCGGATGCATAAAAAATAAAGTTGTACTGACTTGTTGGCTCTCATGCCAACTAGATGCCTCGGGTCACTTTTGTGGGCCTCACTTGCTATCTTCACATGTTGTCTGTCTTGTCATTGACTACTACGACCTAGTAAAAGATTTCACTTTATTGTACCCACCTCTCTGGCTGCTCAGTTGGGAAATGCGGCCTTGGTGAGTGGCGACTGTTCGATGTGCGTTGCGGTACAGGCGCGAACATAAACCCTCCACACGCCTAAAGCTGGATGTCTGAAAGATGCGAAAATCCGAGATGGAGTAGACGGGGGCGACTGGAAACGGGATATAGCCCACTAACCTCCCCCCCCCCACATTTGTTTATGGTCACACTATCCTCGAATTGAATCTGCTTTCTCAAACTACACAATTTTAGATATATACGAGGGATCTTCAAAAAGTCTTGGTGCAAAATGAAAGAAATATTAAAAATTAAGATAACACAAATGTCGCTAATATATTTCAATATAGTTTCCATTTAGGTCAATGTACTTTCGAAGGCAATGTTTCTAACTGACAAGTCCCTCTCTGAAAAACGCCTGGCTTTTTGAATTGCCCCATGTCTTGATTTCACGTTTCATCTTTTCGATCAATTTAAATTTCGTTCTTTTTAAATGTTCCTTAACCTTCGGAAACAAGAAATAATCCGTGAGGGGGGTGGAGATCAGTGCTTTAGGGTGGATGGGGTTATGATTTGCCATCGAAATTCCCACAAAATCTCTCTTAGCCGTGAAGAATGGGCTGGAGCATTGTCATGATGGAACATAACTCCTTTGTACAAGCTGATCAGCCTGCAACGTTTTCGGCACCCCCTTCTTTAGCTAGGCCCCCTCCCAATCTCTTCAAGCAGAAAAATAGTTTCAACAGAGTTGCCCCTCGGTGACTGCCTGGGATTTATGCTTCCCCTTCCCCCTTTGCTTTAGCAGATGCCGCCGAAACAACAAAAATCCCATTGAAGTAGCCCATAGGTGAAAGAAGATTCCAAACGTTGGCTTTATCTCACTAAAATATACAATTACAAAACATAAGTATACAAAAAAAATAATACATATAATAAACACATTCACATATTAGTGCGCACACAAAGAGGCACACATAATACAAACAATGAATACACTCATATAAGCACACACACAAATATAGACGCATGTACATTTCACAAGCATTCTACCTTTGTCTTGTACTTGGGTTAAAAAATATTATTTCCCAGTTGTTTGTGGCTCAATTAAATAAAAAAAGAAGTAAATTTTAATCCCCAAACTTTGCTTTTATGGCAAGGACATTGAATTTTTAAATTACCCCATGTATGGTAAATAACATTATTTTGATGCAAATAGTAAAAATATATAAAAAGTTTCAAGGGTTATGTTCTTTTTCCATTATGCTATAAACATGATATACTGTATTTAAAAAGTTCTAGAAACAGTAATACAGTATTAATGGTTATTATTTTGTTTATATTTTGTTTTTTTTTGCGACCTGGACAGCAATGGCAGTTCTCTTACATTCCATATCGATTCAGCACTAATTTGGTGAAAAATAAACTGTAGAGCTTTCTAGAATTTTCGAGATTTTTTTTATGTTTGAAGAATTTCTAGAACATTCTGGCAACGTAGATGACTGTATAAATACAAAGAATGTCTACTCAACAGATCAGTTTAACTCTAGCCATCACAGCACAGACATTGTCACTCGTCATTGATAGAAGCATTCGTCACACAGGACATCAAGAGGTTGCAAGCATCCGACAAATGCATTTTGTTACGAGGGGCGGTCAATAAGTTTTTCAATTCGGATATAAGAAAACGATATATGAGGAAAAGTGTTTTATTATTTTTTAATATAACTACCCGCGACTTCAATACACTTGCGCCACTTGTCCCTGAGGCTTCGAATTCCCGACAACCAGAAATCTCTCGACTGCTGTTCAATCTACTTTTGGACGGCGAGCTGGACATCTTGATAGTTCCCAAACCAGCGTTCACGCAGTGCAGCCTTGAGCTGGCGGAATAAAAAGTAGTCGCTAGGGGCCAGATCTGGACTGCAGGGGGGATGGTTGAGCCCCTCAAATCCACACTCGCGCAGGGCAGCTTGTGCAACTCTGACCTTGTGGACTTTGACGACGTTGAAGTCGATCATGGGGCGTGAGGTTTCTAGGGACCAGAAGGGCAGAGACCTTGGTCATGGCCAAATTGTCGTGGATGATGTTTGTGAGGGAATCCCGACGTGGAAGATCTTTAGCAGAAAGGAACTTCCATGCGCAGCAGAAGGTCTGGCTAGGCCTAAAGTGGTAAGCCCCTTCCACAAGCGGTAGCCTCGAATCGAGTCCCCCACGATTCACCTTTATGTGGGCTAAAATAGCTCTGCAAGAAGATTCAAGGCCCTTCTAGAGTAGACCTGTTTCCCGCTAACCCACAACTCCGGGGAGAGCCTCGGACATAAATAACGCTCGACTCCCCGGAAGAGACACAGAGTTAAGAAGTCTCGCCAGAACCCAGAAAATTTCCCCATGGTTCCAAGTCAAGTGCTAGCAACAAAGCAAAGTGACAGCTGGACTATTTTGTGTATTTGGAATTAGCCCCAGTCAGGAGGTAATTCCACTGAACGATCGCCCCGAGTGATTTTGCCGACTTCTTTCATCAATTCCTGTCGAAGCCCTCCTTATTTCGGGTAGCCGAAATACTCTCCCCTGGACCGGAAGTTACTGCGCCGTCCCCCTTCCTTTTGGAGAACCGTCATCACTCCAACCTCCCGCTCTGAAGTCCCGAGCGTTCTCACCTCACGTACAGAACACATCAGTAAGCCAACCCCCCTCCCCCCTTCAGTGTTTATTGATGTGATTTTTGCCCATTAATTCTCTGAGGTAATTTTACCCTCTAATTCCCTTATTAATTTTTTTTGTGTAAATAAAATTTTATTTTTGTTTATGTCTCTTTAAATAACCTTGAACTTTACCATTGTCCATAATTTACCTGACCTCGTTGCACTCTCTCGTTACTCAGCCCGTCTGAACGCGTGGTTTTCCGTCCCTTTTCTCGGTTCGCTTTCAAGTTATTGGTCCTCTCCCATAGATATATTATGGTATTGATATAATGTAATGTCATCTCTCGATATATATATATATATATATATATATATATATATATATATATATATATATATATATATATATATATATATATATTAATATATATATTATATAAATCTGGTGTCAAGTGTGTTGGGGTTTTTACGAACCCGTGTCATTTTAATTTCGACATTAGAAGTTCCTTGTTATTCACGTATATCCCTTTTATTTTAATTTTTATATTGTACTGGCAGAAGGCACTTTAAGGTTTTTGAAGAGCAGTGGAACGTAATCTATTTAGATTTTGTGTTGGACCCCAGGTAATTAATTTTTTTTATTGTGTTCGAATTTTGGAAACTCTCCTGGTTATTAATCCAAAAGAGTTAAGGTTTTTGGTGTCCTAATTCCGGTAGGACCATTTTAATTTTTTTTCCGCTTAGAAACAGCAGAGGTAGGTAGCTGTATCTTAATTTTTTTTTGTGATCAAGGCCTTCACGAATATTCAAGTATTCGTTTCGCGTGGGTAGTTTCCTAGCTCTTTCGCGTATCAGTGTTCCCTCAGTTAACTGCGTAAAAATGTCATCCTTCGAAAAATTCAAGAGTCAGGGTGAAATGTTAGGTCTTTCGGGCAAAGACCTGCTAAATTACGTACAGGAAGAAGAGAGGAACGAACGGGCAGATCGAAGGAAATTGGAGATGGAGAAGAACAAACTGAAGATGGAGATGTAGGAGAACAAACTGAAGATGGAGATGGAGGAGAACAAACTGAAGATGGAGATGGATGAGAACAAACTGAAGATGGAGATAGAGGCGAACAAACTGAAAATGGAAATGGAGATGGAGACGAACAAAATGGAGGAGAACAAACTGAAGATGGAGGAGAAAAAACTGAAGATGGAGATGGAAGAACGTGAACAAATTAGGCAGCATGAGCTGGAAATGAGCCGAAATCAAATGGATTCTCAGTCCATCGGTTCCCGGGCTAAAATTCCCCCAACTCCTTCAGTCCACTTTCCCGCTTTCAATTATGGAGCGGACTTTGGGTCATTTTGGGCCAATTTTGAGAGAATCTTACAGATCAATAGATGGGATCTCGAAAATGATGGCGTCGCTCGCTTACTTCCCCTTCTAAATGCCAAATTAAGGGATATCTTCGTATCCCTTCCTCCGGAAGCAACTTCGGACTATTCCACGTTAAAGTCCGAATTGCTAGCCGCTGTTCATATGAATAGCGAATTCGACCGCTCCCGATTCCGTCAGGAAAGGATCAGCCTTGGCCAAAACCTTTCGACAACACAGGTACATCCTCCAAAGAAACCTTCAGTGTTGGCTGGATGCGGGCAAGATTCCCTAGGTCTACGAGTCCCTTCTGGACTTCTTCCTTAGGGATCAGCTTTTAGCTGCCGTGGCTCGCGAAATTCGCGCCTTCATTACGGATAAACGTTGCGCCACTTTCAAGGAGTGCTTGGAAGAGGCCGATGTTTACGCGGGTAGTCACGATTTATACCCTAAGGAGGTCAAAAAGGCTCCCAAATCACCCCCTAAAACAAAATTTTATGGCATTTAAGACCCCCCCCTCCTTAAATTGGTTCCAAGATTTACCAAAGCTCCTAGTCCCTCGAAGCCAAGAAACTTCCATCCATCGGAACACCGAGACGTTAAGCCCCTAGTTTCTTCTCCCCCGATTGTGCCGTACCAAAAGAACCCGATCGTCTGCTACACCTGCGGAGTTCCCGGCCATTACCGCACGAACTGTCCTCAAAACTCCCGATTCGCGAACTCTCATTCCCACCAAGTACACCAAATCTTGGCCGCCCCTTATCCTCCTCCGTCGCCTCAGGAGACTCCGGATCCTCCCTCTCCCGCCAAAGACCCGGTCCATCAGGTAAACTTTCTCTTTAATGAGAACAACCCTGGTGGATTAAAGTTCGAGAACGGAACTGTGAACGGTCGCCGAGCATCCACCCTCGTCCGTGACACCGGGTGCACCTGCATTATAGTGTCTGAGGACCTACTCCCCACTGTTGGGCCCGACCACAAGAAATTGGCGGTGGTCCACGACTACCTTGGCCGGGTCAGTCGTTTCCCAGTAATTCGTTGTCACATCGAGTGGGACTATATGTCCGGTTGGGCCGAAGTGGTAGCGGCCCCAATCCAATTCACGACCATCCCGTGGCCCAGCCCGTGATTACCCTTACACAGGCAGCCCTCGAATCCCGTGCACCTGTTCCCCTGTAAACCCCTATCAACCCGGAGTTCCGAGCCCTCGGGACCGATAAGTTTTCCCGCGCCCAGAAGGAGTGCAAGACTCCCCATCCCCCTTTGGGAGAAAACTAAAGCCCTCGAGCGTGAGTATACCCGAGGCAACAAACGAGTCTCGAAACCCGTGAAGAAGGACTTATTGAGAGGTTTGAGACCTAATTGGACCTTAAGTCACGAGAACGAAAATTCAAGCCTGGTGCGAAGGTGCTAGTGCTACTTCCCACGGGAAGCAACAAAATCCTTAGCCAGTAAAAGGGACCCTACCCCGTCCTCGAGGCTAGAGGACCCGTGGATTACCTCATCCATACTCCGGCGGGAGCGAAGGTTTTCCACGTGAATTGTATATATATATATATATATATATATATATATATATATATATATATATATATATATATATATATATATATATATATATATATCATCAATGTTCCTAATTATGTTTTTTTTTTGTCCCATATTTATGCCTCCATTTAATTTGTTGTTTTTTTTTATTCCACTGAAATATCGCCAATGTTCTCCTGTGATTTTTCTTTTGTTTAAAATTGTATTAGGTAAATTCTCTATAATCAACCTGTTTAAGGCTTATGCCCGTAAATTCCCCGCTGAGCTCAGATTTACGTTTTTTTGTGTGTACACCTGTCGTACCAGGTCAGAATGTCCCTAGACCTTTGATAATTCTAGTTTGACGGGTTGGGATGATCCTTTCCTACGCAACTGCTCTGTAAAGCATCATCTCTCGGTTGAGAGATGTGGGAGGGAATCCCCCACGTGGAAGATCTTTAGCAGAAAGGAACTCCCATGTACAGCAGAAGGCCCGGCTAGGCCTAAAGTGGTAAGCCTACCCCCCCCCCCCCCTTCCCCTTCCACAAACGGTAGCCTCGAATCGAGTCCCCCACGATTCACCTTTATGCGGGCTAAAATAGCTCTGCAAGAAGATTCGAGGCTCTTCGAGAGTAGAGCCACTTGTCCCTGAGGCTTCGAATTCCCGACAACCAGAAATCTCCCGACTGCTGTTCAATCTACTTTTGGACGGCGAGCTGGACATCTTGATAGTCCCCAAACCGGCGTTCACGCAGTGCAGCCTTGAACTGGCGGAATAAAAAGTAGTCGCTAGGAGCCAGATCTGGACTGCAGGGGGGGATGGTTGACCTCCTCAAATCCGCACTCGCGCAGGGCAGCTCGTGAAACTCTGGCCTTGTGGACTTTGACGACGTTGAAGTCGATCATGGGGCGTGAGGTTGCTAGGGACCCAACGGGCAGAGACCTTAGTCATGGCCAAATTGTCGTGGATGATGTTTGTGAGGGAATCCCCGCGTAGAAGATCTTTAGCAGAAAGGAACTCCCATGTGCAGCAGAAGGCCCGGCTAGGTATAAAGTGGTAAGCCAAGCCTAACCCCCCATCCCTTCCACAAGCGGTAGCCTCGAATCGAGTCTCACGTACAGAAGACATCCGTAGGCCAACCCCCCTCCACCCCTTCAGTAACCCAATTGAGTTAATCTTCCCCCCTTCGTTTATTGATGTGATTTTTGCCCGTTAATTCTCTGAGGTAACTTTACCCTTCAATTCTCTTATTATTTTTTTTGTGTAAATAAAATACTATTTTTGTTCATGTCTCTTTAAATAACCTTGAACTTTACCCTTGTCCATAATTTAGCTGACCTCGTTGCACTTTCTCGTTACTCAGCCCGTCTGAACGCGTGGTTTTCCGTCCCTTTTGTCGGTTCGCTTTCAAGTTATTGGTCCTCTCCCATCTATATAATATGGTATTGATATAATGTAATGTCATACCACGGCAATGTTGATAACACTTCCATGTGATATTCCAAGTTCTCGCTCGATTTCTTCGAACTTCACCAGTCGATTTTTGAGGATCATCCTCTTCACACGGGCCACATTGTCCTCGTTGGTCACGTCTGACGGGCGTCCTGGACAGGGGTCATCTTCAAGGGACTCACGACCTTGGTGGAACTCACTATTCCAGCGAGAAATGGTTGCATAGGAAGGGGCGGTGTCGGTGTACACTGCAACCATACGTTCATGAATCTATTTTGTATTCTTGCCTTCCTTGGTCAAAAATTTGATCACTGTGCGGTGCTCAACCTTCTCCATTGTTGAAAAATTTGTGACTGACGATCTGCGATCAGCTACTGCTTCTTAAATAGACAAGACAGGAGCGTGCGGCTGCAGGTCCTGATTTTTAAGAACTTGTCCTAACACCCCCACAAACAGCTATCCCCCTCCCTCTGTTTTGCCCTACCGATTCGCAAAACTTATTGACCACCCCTCGTATGTCTGCGGCGAATTTATTAAGACAAGAGCTAAAAATAACTCAGTAGAGTGATCTGCCTAAATGTGTGAGGCCTACAAGGCATATTTCAGCATGCCAGTCGGAGATCAAGACAAACCTGGGCACCTCATTTCACCTGCGAGCTCTGCAAAGGAACTCTGAAAGCTAGTATATATAATGTGTTTTATTTATTTGGATACTGGATGTTTTTTAACAGTTCTAATAATACTCAAGTGAAAAGTATTTGTATATTTATACTTATATTTTCATTTTGTTTTTTTTACACGGTGGTACAGAGGAGAAAAGAGAGCTATGAATTTCGCAATCCCACGAATTTGGAGGGAACCAACTGATCACTCAAGCAATTGTTTCTTCTGCATAGTGAACCTTTCCAAACGTCGAGCAGGCAAAAATGCGCATGTTATCATGTATCCAGACCGTTAGTCATCCATTGTGCCAGTGCCACACAGTTCTGAATTCCCCGTACCCACTCCTCCAAAAAAGAGAGCAGCAGTTTTAGAAAGGAAAAGCAGTTTAGAAGAGGATGAAGTCATTGATCCAGAGAAACCCATACTACCCCAACCAAAACGATCTCAACGACCTTGCCATAGATCTTGGTCTCACAAAATCCAATGCTGAGGTTTTAACTTCAAAACTCAAACAGTTGGATTTGTTAGATGACAGACAGTGTGCAAATATCAGGTCAGAGACAGCGTATAGATATAGGGCCATCGCGGTATGAACCTAGATAGATACTTTACAACAAACCTATATCTATAAGTTTTTGAGGAGAGTTATTGAATCGTCAAAAGGCTCGAGCGGCTGAGCTTATGGCGAAGTTAGGCTTAATGGCTGACCATGAAATGGATGAAATACAACGAAGATAAAACAAAATATATATGATTATAGATTAACAAGAATGGATAATAGTTGAAATATATTGATTTAATTTAATTATACAAAATGAACATGAGTTTAATACTGAATTTTCGTCGTGACTAAGCTTGGTGTAAGGTAGATAGGTAACAAGGTAGCAACTAGTGTATATGGGAGTCTTTACGATGAGAATGTCGAGACACGAATGAGGAATATTTGTGTTTAATGTGGAACAGCTGCAAGCGTGTTAGATTGTGTGTTTGACTAAAGGAACTGTTGCAAAAAAAAAGACACGATTTTTGGATGTAATTATTTATACAAAAATATATTGAAAATCCATATACATAAAAATTTGAGACTTTTGATATATAAATTAATATATGATTATTTAAGATGATTGATAATTTATAAATAAGATTGAATAGATATAGGTGGAATTAAATGGGAAAATAATTGAATATTTTAACATTGGATTTAAAAAGGAAAGTATGCTAATATTTTATAGGAATGGCAGAGGGCATTGCTATAGGCGTCACCAGTGTTTTTCAAGCTTCTTTACACGTCAAGATGACCTTAGCTTTTGTCACAATGTGACCGGTCTGTTTGAGGCAATCGGAATCGCCTGTAACCGCAACGAGTGGCGCCTCTTCATTGACCGCTCGTCCAGGAGCCTCAAGGCATTGCTGCTCCATAACGGGAACATGTATCCATCTCTTTCCCTTGCTCACTAGGTCCAGCTCAAAGAGGACTATAGCAGTGTAAAGATCTTGCTAGATGCACTGAATTATGGAGAGTACGGTTGGGAGGTTATTGGAGACACTTCAAAATGGTGGCCTTCCTGATGGGTCTCCAAGGCGACTTTACAAAGTTTCCTTGTTATTTTTGCCTTTGGGACAGCTTGGACACCGTGGCACACTACCATCAGCGGGATTGGCCACAACGTACCGAATTTAGTGTGGAGAGAAACGTCAATTGGGAGCCTTTGTTGTACCCCTGAAAAGTACTATTTCCTCCTTGGGATTTATGAAACAATTCGTCAGAGTTCTTGAAAAGGAGTCTGCAGCTTTCAAGTATCTCCAAGATTTCTTTCCTAAGTTATCTGCGGCAAAGGTAGAAGCCGGGGTCTTCGTCGATCCATAAATAAAAAAGATTATGGAGTGCAAGGAGTTTTCCAAGAACCTCACTAGGACGGAAAAATCAGCGTGTAACAGCTTTATCGCAGTGGTTCTGGGCTTCCTAGGTAATCACAAAGCTGAAACCTATGCAGAGCTTGTTGAGAACTTGGTGAGAAACAACGGCAAGATTGGTTGCAGGATGTCCCTGAAAGTCCATATTCTCGACGCTCATCTTGATAAATTTAAGGAGACATGTGTGCGTACTCCGAGGGGCATAGCGAGCAATTTCACCAGGATCTACTGGACTTTGAGCGCCGCTATCAAAGATCGTATAATTAAAATCTAATCGAAGAGTATATTTGGGGGCTGATTCGTTAAAGTAATTTACTGTATAAGCGTAAATCACGAAAAACTACTCATTTATAATATTTTAATTGTCTCACTTATGTAATTCTAGAATAAATAAATGCTATTTTTGTATCATGTCGTTTTGTTTCTACTTTATGCAAATGAAAGTTTAAATTCACCACTTCCTTCCAAAGGGAATAGGTAAATTTCATATAAATATCATTATCCTGGACACAAAAGCAAAGTTTGAAATAAATAACAGTGTTCTTTCACGTATTCTAGACACAAGCTAATATAAAATAACAGTTGCTACCCAAAGACAAAAATCGTATTACACAGTGTTATTAATGTCAATATTGGTTTCGCAAACCTTGGAGTCCAGTTAGTAGAGGAACTGCAAGATCTTTATTTTCATACATTATCGTAAGTCATATAGCAATAAATCTATTTCATACTTTCATTTAATATTTGAACCTAAACTAAATTATAACAATCTTCCTCCCTACAAAAATAAAATTCAATGAAATACTAGATCAAGCGTCTAATGCGAGTATTTACAGGATCTAGCCGTTTTCAATGTAACGTTCAACGGGGCTTGTAGGTCGAGTAGAGCGACAAAGAATAGTTTCAGGGGAGGCGTCAGGGGGAGCATCTGGAGGAGGAACATCATGAAACGTGTCGTTTTCGATAGAAGACTCAACAAGTTTTCTATATCGAGTAGATTGACGAGGGATATCTTCATGGAGAGAAACTGGAGGAGGAACATAAAAAAAAAATAGAATCTCGTTTTGTTTCAACATTTACAGGAGCATCAAGAAATGGAAAGGGGGTTTTGTATCCGAATTAAGATTAGGAATATCTTCGATCTCGTTTAACCGGGGCTAAATTATGGATAGCCACCGTATCTTCTCGGCCGTCTGGAAATCTGACGTATGTATATTTAGGATTGGCTTCGATTAGTTCCACTTTGCGTACTAAGGGATCGTCCTTATAACCTTGAGGCTTCAATACGGAGGATGGAAGCCGACATCTAGTGGTTAAAGCTGCAGCGGGAACCACAGAGCGAGCACGGACACGGGTTTGGCGATCGAAGGCGCAGGTCCCGCTCTGGTTCACGAAAGCGAAACCAACGAGGCCACCCCGATGCAAGAGATGAGAGACAGCAAAATTTTCAACCTCATTCTTCCAACTATTCTCAACATCTTCCACACCATCAGCGCCTATGCTGGTATCATCAAATGTATGGACGCAACGCTGTACACTGTACACATCCTTGTAGCCACAGTTATGCTTCTTCACATACTGCATCAAGTAGTCTCCCGTAGCATAACTTTTCCTTTTTCCTCTCTACCAAATCGGAGGTGCTGGTATAACAAATATGGTGCACAAGCCGTAAAAATGTTCACAGCCTTGCAAATATTTAGAACCAGTAACTCCACCTAATCTCAACTCTCACTCACATCCAATAAACTAACACCTCAAGGGATTAACAAACGACAAACACCTCCCATCCCTTAAACTAACATCTCAAGGGATTAGCAAACGACAAACACCTCCCATCCTTTAAACTAACATCTCAAGGGATTAACAAACGACAAACACCTCACATCCTTTAAACTAACATCCCAAGGGATTAACAATAAACGATAAACGGGTCAAAATCACCTCACCTCATCTCACTTTACTTATTCAGGTAGGTACTCACTTTTCTATTTTGACCCACACTCACTTGCACTGACCCACACTCAATCCTCACTTCATATCGCCATCATTTCATTCAGCCCTCACATAGTGCTCTGACAACACGTCATCAATCCTCGCACTCACATAGGGCTCTGGCAACACGCCATTAATTCTTTTGCACTCACATAGTGCTCTGACAAGTCATTAATTCTCTCGCACTCATATAGTGCTCTGGCAATACGCCATGAATTCTCTCGCCCTCACATAGTGCTCTGGCAACACGCCATTAATTCTCTCGCACTCACATAGTGCTCTGGCAACACGCAATTAATTCGCTCTCACTTAAATACTGCTCTGACAACACGTCATCAATCCTCGCACTCGCATAGTCCTCTGGTACCACGCCATTAATTCACTCGCACTCACATAGTGCTCTGGCAACACGCCTGAAACCCACTTATACCGAAAATGTTCATCTAGAAGCACTATCACCTCATTCTCCTCCTACTATACCCCTTTATGGTACAGTAATCCCCCAAAACAACCTAAACCCCACCTTTTTAACTACTCCTGCCTCTCCAACTCCACCTTCCGTTTTGCTGCCTCCTCCTCCTTTGTTGCAGGAACCCTCGTCGGCAGAAGTGGTTAGTCAGGAGCAAATCTCTCCCCCACTGGTCACTCCGTCAGCGGACAACGGGACTAAAGACTCCCACATCCCGCTTGACGCCATCTCGGAAGGAACCAACAAGCGGATCACCTTAGCTCCATCAACCTTCTCTCGTGTCAGTGCCTCGTTTAACGCTAATGGCACTGCCACAGCAAATATGTGTCCCCGTACCCGCAGCCAAACCAATGGCACTGTCACACGCTCCGGTCGCGTCGTCAGGAGGCCTCGTCGGTACTTGGACTTGTAATCTCAAAATAGTAAAAGGGGGGAGGGTTAACCTTCTTAGGGGGGAGTGTTATAGCAATGCCTTTGGGCATTCCTATAATAAAAACCTCGAGGGAAACTTAAATAACCATATAGTATACCGTACATGTTTGAACAGTACTTCACCAGGTAAAGCAAGCCAGCTAGGTATATTCATTCCCGCCGTGGTCTTTCGAGAAAATTAAAAAAAACCCCGTTGCGTTGAAGTACATAACAATGAACGCGAGGAATAAATAGCATCCGGGAGGACGTGTTCCCAATGGTTGATGTTCCGGTTTCTAGACTCTAACGCCAAGGTAATAGTTTTCCATACAATTCCTAGATAGCGCTCGCATTGTCCAGTCCCGGTAAGATGGTAAGGTGTTAAACGACTCGTTGGAACCCCTTTCTTTTTCAAAAAATATTTTATTTCGGTAAACATGAAAAAGGTACCTTGATCCGAATAAACGTACCCTGGTAACCCCAAAAGAGAAAATAATGTAGTAAGACTGTTTAATAATTGTTTAAGAAATATTCTTAAAAGGAAAAACAAAGGGAAAAAGCGAGTATTCATCTACCAGAATTAATAAATACTTATTGGGAGAATAATAGGGTAGTGGCTCTTTAAGTCCAGCCTGATTCGATCAAAAGGGCGCATTATACGGATTAGTTCTTGCCTCTCTGGGCGATAATATCGAGGTTTTAGCCTTCGACACGTTTCGTACCTTGACACCACTCGCTTAACGTCATCTACAGAATAAGGCAAGTTGCGTACTTGAATAAAATGGTGAAATCGAGTAATCTTTTGATGACAGGGAGCTTTATAAAGCTAGACAAGATTAGTGTAGGTCATGCTTCAGCATAAAGTGCGCGATAGGGGGTCAGCAGCTCTTTTAAGCGAACCATGACAATGTATAGCTTCGTAGCAAAAGGGGCATCAATTCCAAACTCCATATAGGAATCTTTTCGAACTTTATTTTACTCTTATGAGGTGAATCAAACATGTAAGATTCAGATTTTTAATCTTTAGTTAAAGTAAACTTACGACCGAGAAGAAAATGAAGCCACCTTTTGATCGTCATAACAATAACATAACCCTCTTTTTCGACAGAGCAGTGATTTCTATCCGAGGAATTTAAGGACCTCGCAATAAAGGCAACGGGTCGTTCATTCTGGTTCAGAGTCGCCCCGCCCCAATGGTGCTATTTGCGGGATCAGTTTCCGGTGTAAATGGTAAATTTTCATCTATTTTTGCCATAACAGCGATTGCATTTGTAGCATAACAGCTGACATCTTTGCAAGCTCCTACAAAGTTCGTAAAGAGGCAGTTGGCAATTTCTCGTCTGATCCAGATATCTCCGAAGCCTTCTGACAATGCGACCAGACCGTGTGATGACGCCGGTGGGCTGGCTACGATTGCTGGGAATTGCACACAATGCGGGCGAGGCACTGCGATTTGCAAGAGTGGACGGATAGATGGTGATCCGTTTGGGTGACCTCTCCGAGCTGGCGTCTGGCGATAGCATGACGCTCTGTGACTGGCTTGCTGGTTGCGGGGTGACCAGAGGTGGAGGGATCGTCTCCTGACTGGACAGCTCTGACGACGAGATTTCCTGCAACAAAAGAGAAGGCGGCAGCAAACGGGAAGGAGATGGAGATATGGGCGAGGTAGAGGAGGTTGGGTTTGAGGTTAGATGATGAATAGGTAGGGGAATCACTGGACCATTATTAAAGATAGCAGAAGAGGAAAACGAGGACTGCTCAGAATTAACAGCATCAATAAAAGCAGGTTTCAATCGATCACGAGAAACAGTATCCTGCTTGGAGGCAAACTGCAGTTCATAGAATTTCGGCTTCCTAGAGATGACGAGAAAGGGTCCATCATAGACGGGTTACAATGAGGAGCGAGTAGAATCGCGATGGACAAAGACATGAGAACAAGTTGACATCTCTGTCTGCACAAAAAGTCTCTGATTAGCAGGCACTCTAGGAGCGGCAGGCTTAACCTCAGCCATTACCCGTACAAAATCGTGTACATAAGAAGCAAGATTGAGGTGAGGAGGTAGAGGTTGGTCAGAAGAAGAAAAGAATAAACCAGGAAGACGAAGTTGAGTACCGTAAACTAATTCCGCAGCAGAGCAGGTCAAATCCTCTTTCAAGAACGAAAGAATGCCCAACATAAGCAAAGGTAGCTTGTCCACCCAAGTAATATTAGAATCGGTGGAGCGTAAGCTTGCCATGATCGTCCTATGCAAACGTTCGAAGGCCGAGTTGCTTTGGGGGTACTAGCTTGTGGTACGAAGGTGAAAGGAACCAAGCACTGCCATGAATGCATCCCATTGGTGCGATTCAAATTGGCTGCCACGATCAGTCATGATCATTGAGGGGACACCAAACTCGAGTGACTGTTGAAGCTCTGATGTCCGAGAGAGGAACTGCCTCTGGCCAACGAGTAAAACGATCGATCATGGTGAGAAGATAATTGCAACCACAAGAGTAAGGAAGAGGACCTACAATATTCACGTGAGCGGCGTCAAAACGCGATGAAGGGCGAGGAAAAGAGACTAGAGGAACTTCTGTGTGACGATGGACTTTGGCGCGCGGGCATGGCAGGCATGAGCGAGTCCATTTTGCCACGTCGGCATTCATACCTGGCCAAACGAAGCGTTGGGCAACGAGCTTGCGTGTGGCATTGGCACCAGGATGAGAGAGACAGTGAATTTGGTCGAAAATGTGCCGACGGTAAGCGAGAGGAATGAGAGGACGAGGACAGTCAGATAATGAGTAGTCAACCAGGATGCGCCTAGAAGGACTGTCCGGCAAATCGATCTCACGAACGATGAGTTGAGAAGAGTGACGCAGCGTTTGCGTATCTTCATCTTGCTCCTGAGCAAACGCTATTGCCGCATGATCGATGGGCGCAATGCAGGAGAGTTGTGTTACCGAAATCGCTGAAATGCGAGAAAGCGCGTCTGGTACGACGTTTGGAGAACCAGGAACATATCGAATATCGTTTATCAACTGCAGGATGAAGTCAAGATGACGAGTGTCAACTGCAGTTTGTACTGACGAAGTACTACGAGAAGAACAAGCACCGACCAAAGGCTTATGGTCCGTAAAAATGGTAAAGTCACGTCCTTCCAAGTATTGTCGAAAGTGACGGATTGCGAGGTATATTCCGAGAAGCTTTCGAGAGAAAGCTGAAAGAGAGTCTGAAAGATAGCGAGAGAAGAAAGCAAGAGGTTGCCATTGGTCATCAACTTTCTGCTGCAATGTTGCACCTACGAAGGTTGATGAAGCGTCGGGGGCAACTCTGATGGGGGCTCCTGGAGAAGGATGAGCCAATTCCGCAGCTCGGGCAATATACTCTTTGGTTCGAGAGGACGAATCGCATGCTTCAGCAGACCATTCAAGAGGAGAGTTCTTTGTGGTCTTGCTGAGCAGAGAGTTGATAGGTTGCATGACCTTGGAACAATTAGGTATGAATTTGTGGTAGAAATTAACTATACCACAGAAGCGCCTAAGCTGCTTGCGTGATGTTGGCCGAGAAAAGTTGCGCATCACGGTAACTTTATGTTCGAGTGGGCTAATCCCTGTAATCAAGACATGGTGACCCAAGAAGGAGAGTTGGGGGACACCAAAGAGACACTTGAAAGTGTTGAGTACGATACTGTACTCTTCAAGTCGAGCGAAAACCTAACGAAGGTGAGACAGATGTTCCTCCAAAGACGAAGATGCTATCAGGAGGTCGTCTATGTAGCAGAAGACGAAAGGCAGACCTCTCAGAACCTAATCCATAAAACGTTGGAAGATCTTGACCACTGTTACGAAGACAATAAGGCATCCTGTTCATGACGAAGGAACCAAATGGCGTGGTGATAGCTGTCTTTGGAATGTCATCTGGATGAATAGGGATCTGGTTAAAAGCACGTACCAGATCGAGTCGACAAAATAATGAACAACCGAAAAGAGTAGAATTGAAATCGGACAGATAGGACAAAGGATATCTATCGGGGATAGTACAAGCATTGACAACCTGTAATCATCTACAGCTCTGTACTCACCGCGATTAGATTTGGGTACAATATGAAGCGGAGAGGCCCAAGGAGAAGTAGAGGGGCTAGTTATGCCAGCTCCACCATGAAGGTGAACTCCTGCTTCATTAAGGCGAGTTTATCTGGGCCTAATCGACGGAGGCAGGAAAATACAGGCCCTCCAGTTGTGTCTACCCGGTGAACCACATTATGTTTAATAGGCCTGTCTTTAGAAGATGGTATGCTAATTGCAGGAAATCCCTGTACCTAGGCGCTGGAACTGTGGATTGGTTGAAGGAAACTGGATAAAAAGAAGAGAATTCTGTGAAAAAATAACCCAAAACTGTGAGTTAGGTAGTGCGATCGATAAGCTTGCGCTTACGAGAGTCAACCAAAAGGTCATGGGCAGAGAGAAAATCTAGGCCCAGAATAGGAACGTCGACCTTGTCAACAATAAAGGTCCATCAAAAACTCTACGGAGGCAGAGAGCCAACTGACGGATGCGCCTTCCATAAGTCCTTATATCCGAGGAATTTGCGGCTTTAAGGACAAGATCAGAGGAGGAACAAGCTCTATCGTCCAGTGACGCTGGAATAACACTATATTGAGCACCAGGGCCAACTAAATATGAGAAACTAGAGAGTGGGTCATAAATGCGAAATGGTGGATCGACCTGAGATGAAGGAACGTCAGAGGTCATAGACCCATTGATCACTTGCGTTTTCAGTTTAAAGTAGAATTGGAATTATTAAAATGAGAAGATCAAGGTTGGAATGGAGCATCAGATTGAGAAGAATGAATTGGTTGTTGAGGAGATGAAAGTGGTGGATGAGTGTTAGAAGAAGGAGGTACTGGTAGTACATATGTGCAGGGATGTAGGCACTTTACGGCTTGTGCACCATAGTTGTTGTGGTACCAGTACCAATTAGTTGGTTTGATGAAAGTAACACTGGGAGTAGTACGACAGTGAGAAGGACAAAATTGTGAAGAGTGAGCATTTGATTGAAAGTGAGAATAGGATGATAGGTAGTATTGGCAAGGCTGTGTACAGTGTACAGCTTCGCTACCATATTTCTCATGGTACCAGCATAGACTCCTAAGTTGAGAGTGAGAGAATTTAGGAGTATGGGGATAGGCGAAAGAATGAGCAGGAGAATGCTGCGCCTCACCTATTGTGCTAGAATGCCCTCGTTGGTTTCGTCTTCGAGAGGAAAAACGGCGCCTGTTGCTCCGTCCACCCTTGTGACCGTTCAGTCGCTCAGTTCGACATTGGAGTTTTAGGTTTTGTAGGTCTCCCTCTATCCTCTCCAAAGCGAGAGCCAAGTCCGGTGATGAATGTGAAAATGAGACGTTACACGCGTCCAGATTATCATCAGAAGGCGTCGTTGGTAACCGAACCTGCGAAATAGATGGATTAGAGGGAGGAATGGGACATTGCGGGACAGTTTCCCATTTACGTAAGGATTGAAATATATTATCTCTGCTGCTTTGGCGAATTCATCCACACCCTTGTGCTCACCAATCATGATGAGGGTTCTAATGTGGTCAGGGATCCCAAGAACGAAAATCTCCGTAAGAGCGAGTCAAAAAACTCTGACGAAGCGCTCTTCGCCCTGATTAATTCTTTGAGGTGTTCATGGAACCGCGTGGGACGCCTATCACCCATTTGTTGAGTATTTAGCAGTTCCCTTAAGTCTTCAACCTGGGATCTCCCAAATTCAAGCTTGAAAGCTTGCCTCAACTCTCCCCATACACTATTTCTCCCACTTTGTAACAAAATTTCCCGAAACAAAGCAAAGATACTTATTAGGACTTTTTGCGTGATGCTTATTATGCGCTCTTGATCGGTTGTGGCTCGATGTGCCATCATAACCTCGCATATTTCGAGCCACGTGATCGTATCGGTCGCATCGAAAGCGGGAAGATTGATTGACGTGTGGTAGGTGCCTCGGGCGCTGACATCCTGGTTTATAGCTGCAGGATGACTAACTGACACAGATGACGCACATGTGGTCGTGAAAGTTGAGGACACCTGGATCATTATCGTGGTCGAGCCAGTTAAGGCAAACGTCGTGGCTTGACAATTCATGGATAAGGGATGTGTGTCTTTGAAACTTCCGGTCAGAAAAAAAATGAGGAGGTTGAAGTAAGATGAAAACAAACTTACAGCGAAAACGAAAGAATGACGTTAGGCTTAAGCAGAGCTGGAGTCTGAGAGAGAGAGAGAGAGAGAGAGAGAGAGAGAGAGAGAGAGAGAGAGAGAGAGAGAGAGAGAGAGAGAGAGAGAGTAACAAGGAGTAACAAGAAAAAGGGGTACCCTAGTAGACCTTGCGATCCATTCAAAGAGGGTACCTTTAAGTGAACACTTGAGCAGGCGCAGTCCTCTAAAGGGTCAGATTGACGCTCGAGAAGAGCATTCACGCCACGCTTCAAGTCTCCAAACGGCTATTTTTCAAGACTTTGTCTAGTCTCGACTTGAACTGATCAACATAGTTGCTATTGACAACTTCAACTGGAAGTGCGTTTCAATGGCCGCAGATGCTATATGTGAAAGACTCCCCACACAGATCACGTGGGTAACACTTCAGTTCAAGTTTGTAGCCGTGATTTCTTGTTCTGGTGACCACAGTCTTCTGGTCTCCATCGAGAACAAGTCTAATTCCCGTAATCTATCTTCATAACTCTTGTGTCTGATAGAGGTAATCAGTTTAGTTGCTCTGGCTTGCACACATTCTAATCTTGCGATATCCTTTCGAAATGAAGGACTTAAAAATTGTACGGTATGCTCCAGGTGCGGTCGGACAAGGAAGTTATACAAACACAGTACTATCTCCTTGTTCCGATATCCAAACTGTCGCTTTATATAACCTAGCATCCTTTGGGCCTTCTTCTCCGCCTCAATACGCTGCCTCGAGAACTTAAGTTCACTCGTTATAGTTACACCCAAGTCCTTCTCAGTGTCACTCGATTCAAGAGCAGTGCCCTTAAGGATATACTGAGATTGGGGGTTTCGGTGGCTGATATGCATCACTTTGCATTTGTTCACGTTAAAAGGCATTTGCCACGTGTCCGACCACTCCCCAATCTTCCAAAGATCATCTTGAAGGTGGGCAGTATCTCCTTCATTTGCGATGTTCATACCAAGCTTGGTATAATCAGCAAATTTAGAAATCTTCGCAACCATGAAACCGTCCATGTCGTTGACGTAGATGCTGAACAGTAGTGGTCCCAGGAGAGAACCTTGACGAACACCGATAGTAACGGGCATCCATTTAGAATAACACCGGTAATAACGGGCACCCACTCAGAAGCCTGTCCATTCAACACTACCCGTTGCCGTCTGCCACTTAGCCAGTTCTCTATCCAACTTGCTACATTTCTGTCTATGCCCAGCGGACGCACTTTCCGGAGGCGGCGGCGGTGTGGTACCTTATCGAAGGCTTTTTGAAAGTCTAAGTAGATAACATTCACCGCCTTATCCAGGTCGTGTTCACTGAAAACGAAGTGGAGGAATTCCACAAGATTCGTCAGGCATGACCGTTGCCTTCGGAACCGGTGCTGAGAACACCTCAATCGCAAGTTGGACTAAATATGACGTCATTTTGCCCACCATGATGCTTTCCATGAGCTTACCGACGATTGAGGTTAAGCTAATAGGTCGGTAGTTCGACGGCTGGCTAGGGTCTCCTTTCTTGAAGATAGGAGTCAACTCCGCTTCGCGCCAGTCCCTAGGGACGCATCCGGTACGGATTGACATGTTGAAGATTGTGTTCAGATGCCGTGGCACTTCATCGTGCACTTCTTTCAACACTTTAGGTAGAAACCCGTCCGGGGCAGGGGACTTATTCGTCTTTAGATCAGTGATTTTTTTTTTCTATTTCTCTTTGGGTGAGGTCCATTTCCTTAAGTTTTTTCCCGAGTAAGAATCCGTAGGCTGGGGGATGGGACCACATTCTTCAGTAAACACTGAAGAGAAGTAGTCGTTCAGGAGGTTAGCATTTTCTGTATCTGAGTGCTTTAATGTCCCCTCCTTATTCACTAAAAGGCCAATCGTGCGATGGATTGGGTTACGGCTGTTTACATAACCAAAGAACTCCTTGGGATTCTCCTTGCAGAGTCTCGCCACTCGAAGCTCCTCGGCACGCTTTGCCACCCTTTTGCTGGACTTCACCCTCCTAGCTAGCCTACGGCACTCGTCAAAGTCTCCAGAAATCTTTGACTGTCGTTACACCGTTCTCTTCTCCCTCAGCAGTTGACCGATTTCTCGATTAAACCACTTTAGTTGAACGGAAGACCGACGAAGGCTTTTCAAAGGGATGATTCGTGATTGAAGACTCATGAACGTAGTTTTGAATCTATTCCACGAATCTTCAACAACATCACACACTTCTAGCCTCGCATCAATCAATCCTGCACGAAGACCTGCAAAGTCTGCTCTTCTTAAATCAAGTTTCCTCGATTTACTAGTCGCAGACTCTACCTTGGGGACCTTGACTATAAATCTGACTAGTCGGTGATCACTGCCACCGCGCTCTTCGCCTACATAGAGATCCTCAACGATGTCATCCTCAGAGGTGAAAACCAAGTCGAGGGTATTATTGCCTCTCGTCGGCTCTCTCACCCATTGAGTCAGGAACATGTTGTTCGCGAATCTAGGAGTACTGCGTTCTCGCCACAGGGTTCTCTGGTTTCCCAGTCAACTTGGGTATTAAAATCACCCATGGCGATGCACACACTGTCTTGAACAAGTTCACCCAGTAGCCGGTACAGATCCCTGTCCTTTTCAACGAGTTGCGCAGGGTGTCTGTAAAGCACCAAGGTCCTGTATCTGGCAGGACCTATATCTAGGTCAACTCCTAGTAGCTGATGGTCGGATACAATGTTGCAGTTCGTCGATTTAAGTGTATCCTTGACATACAACATCACACCGCCACCCTCTCTCTCTGGCCTATCTTTTTGGAAGAGTTGGTAACCTGGAATCATGAATTCACCTTCAAAATTTCAGTTTGAGGTTTTTACCCACAACTCCGTTATAGTTACCATTTCAGGTTCTTCTGTCGCTACGAGGCCACGAATGTAGGACTCCCTACGCTCTTCCGTTTCTTGACTTATTTGTTGGCGAGGGGCCCCCCTCTTTGCGACCTCTGAGAAGGTCGTTCAAGGAGTGACACGGGGTTATAGGCGTACGTCCGCCCTCACTCTGAGCTGGACACTCCTTTGTGTCCGCTCCACGACATCCTGTATCATGTTACAGAGTATAGCCTTTCCTTTAAAGGAAAGATGCACTCCATCCATTTGGTAGAGATAATTTCTAACATAAAAGGTGCGGTAAGGGTCCACAAAAAAGACCCCATTCGCCGTATACAATTCTGCCAGGCGTTGATTCAAGGAGATGTTCCTCGAGTGAGCTACCCGGGTTGGATCTCTTCTTGGGAGCATTCCGACCACAACACGTCTGCGGGTTTTTAACCCACAGTCGTCCACGGCTCCCATGACTGTGTATAATCTTTCCTTCAATACCTACCTTGCCTCCTTTGATGTAGAGGTCGTTGCCCCTCACCATCAGGGCAACGACTGAGTTCTCAGAAATCTGAGATTTCTCTGCCTCTACCCTGATTCGGTGGTTTTCCCGCCCTGGCAGGCAGCTTACCTTCACACTGGTACGAAGAAGGGCCGCTAACAGTGGTTGCCAACTCCATGCTTGAGAGTCGCCAATAAGGTTGACTCTCGCACATTCGGCTGCAGAGGAAAGAGTTTTTCCTTTCGGAACCGACTCGTCCGTTTCCTCTTTAATCTCCATATTCTTCTTCTTTCCCTTTTCCTATATTCCTCTGGTTTCACTTCTATTTCTGCTTTCTCTTAATCTGTTTCTACTCTCTCACCTTTTTCTTTCCTTTCTTCCTCTTTCTCTTCTTATTTTTGGCCCATTGAGTCAGTCCCGCAGCAGCTGACTCCAGCTCTGGGATGTTTAAAGGCTGGCGTGGCACTGCTGATGCAGTGCTCGCTTCTTGGGCGAGGGTCTCATCGGTGAGAGATACATCATGAATCGACTGGACCTCTAGTCTTTAGAGGACAACTCGACGATCTTGTCCTCGGGACGGCGAAGCTGACGCGCGTGTTCAGACTCTAGGTTCTGCAGCATCCTCTCTAGTTCTTTAGATTTTTGCTCAGATGATCTTTATAGATCCTTGAGTTTTTGCACTTCTCTGTTAAGGACACAGTCAGTGCAGATACTTGCTGGGTAGCATTTGATGTAACACTCCTCCGGGAAGTCCACGCACCACTTGTCCTTTTTGGACACTGAACATGTGTATTTAAGAGCAGCTGGTCCTTTCTTTCAAGTCATGCTGAACACTTTATATCTCTGAATACTCTGTGACCTCAATAAAAAAGGGGGGTTGGTGAGTTCGCCCCGCGTGAGTCGCTCCCGCCTATCCATCGGAGACGTTTCGGATCTTTCAAAAGACACGCTCCTTTTACTGTTGTTCATCCGACCGAGTCGTTCAAGCCTGGCGTGCCGTGGCTCCCAACCAAGCAGCACTACCAGCCTCCGAAGGGGGGTATCATTTCGCACCAAGTGAACAGCGGAATATGCCCCGTACTAAACTCCTAGTAGTTCCCTTCAAGGCGGCCAGGATCTCGGCGTAGCGTTCAATGGATATCCCGCAACACCAAGAGACTCGACCCAAGGCTTTGTGTTAGCCTGGCAACCAACCTGGAAATAAAGCCCGTCACTTTGGACAGTTGCTACCAGAGGCACCCCTCAACAGTCACTGGGAATGGTCAGTAATTACGCGCCAGGGAAGAGGTTAACGGGGCACTTACCCTCATCCCATTCATCGCACCGCAGCGCCTAGGACCCCTCAGTCCTAGTCTCTCGCAACCAGTGAGCGGCGATTGGCGTTATTTTTAGAGGTTTCAAAGCCTCTCTTCTGACGCATGGGGTAGCTATCAGGTCCTTAAATTTAGATAGATGAAGCATAAAGCTGAAAGCATAGTAGTAGGGTTGTTTTTTTTTACTTTTTTTTAATCAGTCGAAGGGATAGAGAAAACAGTAACAGAATACAGGATAAAAGATGGACGCACTTTGTCTGGAACCTGATTCCCGACCAATTCGACCAGGGTAGCCCTACTAGGGGTACCATAAAGGTAACCCCCGACGACACAGCTCGAAAAATCTATGGTTCACGCAAGCTCTCCCCCCACGACAAGAGAGTTACAGTTACATAGATACACAGATCACACGGGCCTTACGGCCCAGACTAAGGTGATCTGGCCTTAAATCTACTGCCACTTACACATAGAATAGTAGAAGTAAAGGTTAGGAGAGAGGAGAGAGAGAGAGAGAGAGAGAGAGAGAGAGAGAGAGAGAGAGAGAGAGAGAGAGAGAGAGAGAGAGAGAGAGAGAGAGAGAGAGAGAGAGAGAGAGAGAGAGAGAGAGAGAGAGAGAGAGAGAGAGAGAGAGAGAGAGAGAGAGAGAGAGAGAGAGAGAGAGAGAGAGTTACAAGGAGTTACAAGGAAAATAAGTACCTCAAAGGCCTTGCGGCCCATATCGAGGAGGTACTTTTTGTGGTTTCGATTCTTAGCATGTACTGATTACTTGCTATGAGATCATCAGCTTTTCAGATATAATTTGTCAAGTCTACTCTTGAACTGTTCAACACTGCTACTCTCAACAACCCCCGCTGGTAGTTTATTCCATGTGTCGCAAATGTCATATGTGAATGACTTACCCACCGGAATGGTATTAAATCTGGGCAGCTCCACCTTCCACCCGTGATTTCGAGTCATATTCCGGTTGAGGGTAAAGAATTTGGTGGAGTAGACATTTTCAAATCCTTTCAAGATTTTAAAAGTCTCTATTAGACGACCGCGCAGTCTTCGAGTCTCTAACGAATAGAGATCGAGCTCTTGCAGTCTTTTTTGGTATGACTTGTTCCTTAGCGATGGGATCAGTTTCGTGGCCCTGGCTTGCACCTTTTCCAGACGATCGATGTCTTTTCGATAATGAGGAGACCAGAACTGAACAGCGAACTCTAGGTGAGGCCTCACCAGCGAGTTGTACAAGGGCAAAACAACCTCTTTTGTTCGAAAGCTGAATTGCCTCTTGATGTAACCCAACAAGCGATGAGCCTTTTTCTCCACCTGTAAGCACTGCTTCGAGAATTTGAGATCGCTGCTAATCAGCACACCTAAGTCCTTCTCGACATCAGTAGACTCAAGACGCATACCTTGTAGCTCGTAGCCTGACCGAGGGTTCACATACCCGATGTGCATCACCTTACACTTGTCTAAGTTGAAAGGCATCTGCCACTTGTCAGCCCACTCGCCGATCATCCGTAGGTCATCCCTCAACATCTCGATGTTTTCGGGATTCGCTACATTTGCTCCAAGTTTTGTGTCGTCGGCAAATTTCGCTAGACGACTCACCAGTCCTTCATCTATATCTTTGATGTAGATGATGAATAATAGAGGGCCTAGCACGGAGCCCTGAGGGACTCCGCTCGTTACTGACGACCAACGAGAGGTGTGGCCTCCGATGGTAACCCTCTGTCGCCTGTCCGACAACCAACTTTCTAACCATTTTGCGACCTTTCCTCTTATTCCCAGAAAGAGAGAGAGAGAGAGAGAGAGAGAGAGAGAGAGAGAGAGAGAGAGAGAGAGAGAGAGAGTAACAACAAGGAGTAACAACAAGGAAAGAAGGTACCCTAGGAGACCTTACGGTCCATTCAAAGAGGGTACCTTTAGACTAGCAATTGAGCGGGCACAAGGCTGCTCAATTGTTTAGCGTCCCTAAACGGCCACTTTTCAAGACTTTGTCTAGTCTTGACTTGAACTGGTCAACAGATTCACTGTTGACAACTTCCACTGGAAGTGCGTTCCACATACCGCAGATACTGTAGGTGAAAAAATTTCCACACAGATTGCGGTTGTAACGCTTCAGTTCAAGTTTGAAGCCGTGATTGCGCGTTCTGTTCTCACTCAGTGTGAAAATATCCCGGTAGTCAACATTGTCGAACCCTCGAAGTATTTTGAAAACTTCGATGAGCTGACCACGCTGTCTACGGGTTTCCAGCGAGAACAGATCTAATTCCCTTAGTCTATCCTCATAATTTTTATGTCGGATAGAGGGAATCAGCTTGGTTGCCCTGGCTTGTACGCGTTCCAATCTCGCGATGTCCTTTCGCAATGAAGGACTCCAAAATTGTACGGCATACTCCAGGTGCGGTCGGACAAGTGAGTTGTACAGGCACAGTACAATCTCCTGGTCCCGATAACCAAACTGGCGCTTAATATAGCCTAGCATCCTTTGGGCCTTTTTCTCCGCCTCAATGCACTGTTTCGAGAACTTGAGGTCACTAGTGATTGTTACACCCAAGTCCTTCTCAGTGTCGGTGGATTCCATAGCAGTGCCCTTAAGGATATACTGAGATTGGGGGTTTCTGTGGCCGATATGCATCACTTTGCATTTGCCCACGTTAAAAGGCATTTGCCACGTGTCCGACCACTCCCCAATCTTCCAAAGATCTTCCTGCAGGCGGGCAGTATTTCCATCCTTTGCAACGTTCATACCAAGCTTGGTATCGTCGGCAAATTTGGAAATCTTCGCAACCATGTCACCGTCCATGTCGTTGACGTAGATGATGAATAGTAGTGGTCCCAGGACAGAAACCTTAGGCACCCCGCTAGTAACGGGCACCCACTCAGAAGACTGTCCATTTACCACCACCTGTTGCCGTCTGCCACTTAGCCAGTTCTCGATCAAGCCGGCTACCTTTCCGTCTATGCCAAGCGCTCGCACTTTCCGGAGAAGGCGGCGGTGTCGTACCTTATCAAAGGCTTTCTGAAAGTCTAGGTAGACCACATCCACCGCCTTGTCCCGATCGTGCTCACTGAAAACGAAGTGGAAGAATTCTACAAGGTTCGTCAGGCATGACCGTTGCCTTCGGAAGCCGTGCTGGGAACTCCTCAGTAGCAGGTTTGACTCTAAATACGACGTCACTTTGTCCACCATGATGCTTTCCATGAGTTTACCGACTATCGAAGTCAGACTGATAGGTCGGTAGTTCGACGGTTGGCTACGGTCTCCTTTCTTGAAGATCGGAGTCACCTCCGCCTCACGCCAGTCTCTAGGAACACATTTGGTCCGGATTGACATGTTAAAGATAGCGCACAGATGTCGTGATACTTCATCGCACACTTCCTTCAACACTTTAGGTAGAAACCCGTCCGGTCCAGGGGACTTATTCGTCTTTAGGTCAGCGATCTTTTTCTTTATTTCTCCTTCGGTGAAGTCCATTGCCTCCAGCTTTTCCCCCGAGTAGGAATCCGTCGGCTGGGGAATGGGACCACACTCTTCAGTAAACACTGAAGAGAAGTAGTCGTTGAGGAGGTTGGCATTTTCTGCATCTGAATGCTTTAATGTCCCCTCCTCATTCCTCAAAGGGCCAATCGTTCGACGGATTGGTTTACGGCTGTTCACATATCCAAAAAACTCCTTGGGATTCTCTTTACAGTCTCGCCACTCGGAGTTCCTCAGACCGCTTAGCCGCCCTTATGCTGGACTTCACTCTCCTGGCTAGCCTCCGGTATTCGTCAAAGTCACCCGAGATCTTCGATTGCCGGTACACATTTCTCTTCTCCCTAAGCAGTTGCCCGATTTCTCGATTAAACCACTTTGGTTGAACAGAAGACCGACGGGGGCATTTCAGAGGGATAAAACGCGATTGAAGACTCATGAATGTGGTTTTGAAACTGTTCCAAGAGTCTTCAACAGCATCGCACTCCTCTAGCCTCGCGTCAGCCAGTCCCGCGCGTAGACCTGCAAAGTCTGCTCTTCTCAAATCCAGTTTCCTTGATTTACTAGTTGCAGGCTCTGCCTTGGGGACTTTGACTACAAATCTAATTAATCGGTGGTCACTGCCACCGAGCTCTTCGCCAACAGAGAGGTCCTCAACGATGTCATCCTCAGAGGTGAAAACCAAGTCGAGGATATTGTCTCCTCTCGTTGGCTCTCTCACCCATTGAGTGAGGAACTCGTTGTTCGTGAACTCCAGGAGTAGTGCGTTCTCGCCACAGGGTTCTCTGGTTTCCCAGTCAACTTGTGTGTTGAAATCACCCATGACGATACACACTCTGTCTTTAACAAGTTCTCCTAGTAGCTGGTACAGATCTCTGTCCTTTTCAACGAGTTGGGCAGGAGGTCTATAAAGCACCAGGGTCCTGTATTTGGCAGGACCTATCTCTAGGTCAACACCTAGTAGTTCATGGTCGGATACGATGTTGCAATCCGTCGAGTTGAGAGTATCCTTGACATACAACATCACACCGCCACCCTCTCTGTCTGGCCTATCTTTCTGGAAGAGCTGGTAACCGGGAATCGTGAATTCACCTTCAAAATCTCGGCTTGAGGTTTTTATCCACGACTCCGTTATGTCCACCATCTCCGGTTCTTCTGTTGCTACGAGGCCACGAAGTTCTAGAAACTTGTTTCTGATAGACCTCGCATTAAACAGAAGAACTTTTAGGGAGTCCCCGACTGTAGGACTCGCTACGCTCTTCCGTTTCCCGCTTTCTTTCTCTGTGGCGGGATCACTCCACTCTTTGTGACTTCAGAAAAGGTCGTTCCTGGAGTAACACGGGTGTACTGGCGTACGTCCTCCTTTACTCGGGGTCTGACACTTCTTTGGGTCCGCTCCACAACATCCTGGATCATGTTTGCGAGTGCAGCTTTCCCTTTAAAGGAAAGATGCACTCCGTCCCTTTTGTACAGGTCATTTCTCCCGTAAAAGGTGCGGTAGGGGTCTACAAAAAAGACTCCTTCCGCCGTACATAGATCTCCCAGGCGTTGGTTTATGGAGACGTTCCTCGCGTGAGCATTGCGGGATGGACCTCGTCTTGGGAGTATCCCGACCACGACACGTCTGCGGGTTTTTAGCCCACAGTCGTCAACTCCTCCCATAACCGTGGTCAGGATCTTCCCGCTGGCGCCTACATTTCCTCCTCGTAGGTAGAGATCGTTGCCACTTGCCATGAGGGCAACTACTGAGTTCTCAGAGATGTGAGATTTCTCAGCCTCCACCCTTATTTCTCCGTTCCCCTTTCCTGGGAGGCAGCTTACCTTCACACTGGTGCGAAGGCGGGCCGCTAGCAAGGGTTGTAGATCCCGCGCTTGGGAGTCACCGATCACGATGACCCTCGCGCATTTGGGTTCAGAGGACAGAGGCTTCCCTTTCAGTATGGGCTCTTTCGATTCCTCTTTCTTCCCCACTTTTTGGGTTTTTTTCTTCTTTTTCTTCTTCGTTTTATCTTCCGTTTCTACTTTCTCTTCTGTTTTTCCTTTCTTACTCTTCCTTTTCTTCTTTTTGACGCCCTGAGTAACCCCAGCAGCTGCTGGCTCTGGGACGTCGGATGGTTGGCCTATCTCTATCGACGCGGTGCATGAGGGCCCAACAGAGGAGCCATCCGCGTCGTTGGGAGTTTCTTGTTGCCGTTGCTGTCCATTGGTGGCTTTAATCTCTGAAATGATGGCTTCGAGATGACGGATTTGAGTCACATGCTCAGACTCGAGGATTTTCACCTTTTCTTCCAGCCGTCGTGTTTTTTCCTCAGAAGATTTAAAAAGTTCCTTAAGCTCCTGAAGTTCTGCCCTAAGGACGCAGTCCGTGCAGATACTTCCAGGGTGGCATTTTGAGAAACACCCCTCCGGAAAATCTACGCACCACTTGTCCTTTTGGCATGTGGAGCAGGTATACTTTAACGCACCAGGTCCTTTCTTTCCAGTCATGCTGAACACTTTATAACTCTGAATACTTTGTGACCACTCAATAAAAAAGAAAGGGGGTGGTGAGTTCGCCCCGCGTGAGTCGCTCCCGCCTATCGATCAGAGAGGTTTCGGAACTTTCAGAAGGCACGCTCCTTGTGCTGCTGTTCGTCCGACCGAGTCGTCAAACCTCGGCGTGCCGTGGCTCCCAACCAAGCAGCACTGACGGTCCCCGAAGGGGCCATCGATTTCTCACCAGGTGAACAACGGAGCACACCCCGTACTAAACTCCTACTAGTTCCCTTCACGACGGCCAAGATCTCGGAGCAGCGTTCAGTGGATATCCCGCCACACCAAGAGACTCGACCCAATGCTTTTTATTGGCCTGGCAACCAACATGGGAACAAAGGGCCGTCACCACGGACCAATGCTACCAGAGGCACCCGTCGACGGTCACTGGGAATGGTCAATAATTATGCGCCAGGAAAGGGGTTACCGGGGCACTACCCTCATACCATTCATCGTGCCCCAACGCCTAAGACCCCTCAAGTCCTAGTCTCTCGCAACCAGTGAGCGTCGATTGGCGTTGTTTATAGAGGTTCCAAAGCCTCTCTTCTGACACGTGAGGTAGCTGCCAGGTCCTTATATGTAGATAGATGAAAAAAGGGTAAGAGTGACATGATAGGTATAGGGGTTGTTTTTTTTGTTGTTTTTTTTTCTTTTTGTATAAGTAGAAGAAATAGGATTAATTTTTAAAGAAAGATGAAGGATAGAGTAGGATAAAAAAAGAAAAGACGCACTTAGTCTGGAACCTAATTTCCGACCAAATCGAAAAGGGAAACCCTGCCAGGGGTGCCAGAAGATAGGTACCCCCGCCGAAATAGCTCGAAAAGTCAAGGGTACGCACAAGCTCTCTTCCCGCGACAAGGGGGCGTCAGAGAGAGAGAGAGAGAGAGAGAGAGAGAGAGAGAGAGAGAGAGAGAGAGAGAGTGTGTGTGTGTGTGTGTGTCACAAGTCACAAGGAAGGAGTCACAAGGAATAGTAGTACCTCAAAGGATTTTGCAAACCATACCGTGGAGGTACTATTTTGGGAAAGCCCTAACCTATAGTATAAGAGAAAGTATAAGTGAAAAACTGAATAAGGATACCTCCATCATCCTGTGACTCAAAAACCGCAGATGACTGAAACCGTCATTATTCAAATGAAGAAACTCGCAATTAACATGCAACCTCAGCCGGAAACCATACTCCCAACATCTCGGCATCCTCGAGTTGACTGCCGTTAAAAGAAGCACGTTTTCAAACTTCTATTTTTCTTTTCCTCCTTTGCCAGAGAACTAGATCAGAGTGACAAATAGTCAGACCATTACCATTAGTGTAAGTGCGGGTGCATGTGAGGGAAGACGATAGGGTGTGGGGGGATACAGAGAAAATAGACAAGTGGAGAAGAGAGAAAGAAGTGTGGAAGAGGTGCAAAGAGATGCCTAGGGTCTGGTGATCAGACTTATCACTTTTATTTATTTTCTTGCTTGTGTGAGTTCATTTTTGTTGTTTTGGGTTTTTTGTAATAATTATAAAGTTATAAAATTATAACTATTATGGCGTTCAAGCCATTTGTCTTAGCAACTTTAGTTTTTTTGGTTTGTGTTATGCATTGCCTGTTTTGTGTATGTTTTTAATATATTTAAGTGCGTGCATTTGTATTGTTTTATTGTGTGTGTATTTTATTAGTAATATTGTTTCTTCTTTCTTCTTGGTAGATTACTTCTTTCGAAGTTCTCGTCGTAAACGTTGGGTTCTTCAATTTTAGGTAGGGTTGTCTTCATCGGTTTCTTGTCATAGTAGGGTTTCGAGTTTTTTTCAATGTTTTTGTGATTGATCTTGTATCACAGGTTTCTTCTTTCTCATTTTACGCATAGAACGGCACTTCGTCTCCGCCAGCCACTCGGTTGGCGGAGCTGGGGAATCTGGGGGGACATTCAGCTCTTCTGTTCTGGTTAATCATCTGGGTGATTTCATCACTCAGTTCACGATTAACCAGATCCTGCATTTTCCGAGTCCGTTCTTCTATGACTTTGTTAATGGGAATTATTCCCGCCTCTCTGTGCAGGTCTTCTTGCCGTCCACACCCAAATAGTCAGACAATCTGAGCCTTCCAATTTTATATGTTTCTTGTAGTGCTTAGTTTCCCCTTAAAAATTTCCTGCGTCATGATTGGCAAATTTTTGTAATACTTATGTTCGTGTAGAAATACTATATATTATGTAGCAATTTGTGAATAATTATATTTCTGTTCATTCCCTTAAGATGACCTAACTTGGTTGAAAGATATCTAGGAATAAAGAATGTCATTCGTGGATGTTTGTCTCGCCTCAAAGACCCCATTAAAAAACTTGTGAAGGAATATTAAGAAAATACAAGTTAAAATTAATAACACTGCCACAGCTGTGGACTTCAATAGTACCTATATACAACATGGCCTTTTACCTAATTACACACACTCACACACACACACATATATATATATATATATATATATATATATATATATATGAAAATTAACCCACAGGAAAATGGAAGTGCTTGGATTCATCATTTCATTTTCCTGTGGGTTAATTTTCATATTATTGCTTTCCTCACGTGCCACTTTGTGAGTTTTTTCATTATATATATATATATATCTAGATCTATCTATCTATATCTATTCTCTCTCTCTCTCTCTCTCTCTCTCTCTCTCTCTCTCTATATATATATATATATATATATATATAAAATTGAAAATCACATGACACGTGATTTATAGATGTATGTTAGCTACAAGAGTAAAGTTACTCTCGTAGCCAACATTCCTCTTAATGTATCTTAGCATCCTATTTGCTCTATTTTTTGCCTCAATACACTGCTTTGAAAACTTCAGTAACCTATCTACTACGCCTAAGTCCTTCTCATCCTCAACTGAATTCAACCAATGCCCATCCATTTCATACCTGTCTGGCTTTGTTCTGGAAGGTTGTCTTACAGGAGCTCCTGATTCTCATTGTAAGATTGGGATATAATACTGATTTGGGTGTGTAATTTTTCTTGTATTTATTTAATACATCAATCACTGTATAATAAATACATTAGTGATTAATACTTTTGGGGAAGATAACTAGCAGCAATCCTGAGCAAGAATATTTTTTTTGGTGAGTGTTAACTTTTTCATTAGTAAATTTCTGAGAGTATGGCTTTTTGTATAGATGGTGAGAGCATGCCGTTTGAAAGTAGTGTGTATGTGGTGTGTGATGCTTGTGGAGTTGAAAGGAGAGTGAATGTAACTGAATGCCGTGTGTGTTTTCTGGAAGGGGAGGTTAGGAGGTTGAGTGGGGAATGTAAGAGGTTGAATGATTTGGTGTTTGAGGTGAGAAGAGATGCAAGTGTGCGATTAAAGGGTGAGATTAGTGCTAAGAGGGTGGAAGATAGGGCTAGGACTGGGAACAGTGTGGAAGTTGTGAGTGATGATGAATGGTGGGTGAAAATGGATGGGATAGATAAGTTAGGACAGGTTAGGTGTGTGAATGAGAGGGACATAGAACCTGTTAGGTTGACTAACAGATTCAATGTCCTGAGAGAGGAAGAGTGTGAAAGTGATTTGCCTGGTGTGATTGTGGATGAAAGCAGGATGGGTGGTAGCGTGACTGAGAGCAGGAAGGAGGGTAATGTTAGGCCAAGACAGAATAGGAGAATGACTGAGGTGCTAGTGATGGGTGACTCTCAGATTAGGTATTTAGATAGGAAGTTGAGTGATAGCAAGTGGAAGGGAATGAGAGTTTGTCTGCCGGGTGCTGGTGTAAGTGATGTTTGTGAGAGGTATGATAGGCTGGTTTCTGGGTGTGAGAGGGATGCAGTTGTGATTACGCATGTGGGAGTGAATGATGTAAAGAAGGTGGGTACATGTGAGTTACGTGAGCAGTATAAAAGGTTAGTTGAAAGGATGAGTAAAAGCAGGGTAAAAGGTGTTGTTTCTGGTGTGCTTCCGAGATTGGATGTGGGGGTAGAATGGTTGTCGCGTGCAATTGGTTTGAATGAATTTGTGAAAGGACTGTGTGAGGAGCTAGGATTGGTGTTTGTAGATGTCTGGGGAGGGTTTTACGGGAATAGGAGGTTGTATGCGATGGATGGGCTCCATCTTAGTCGGGCAGGTGTTGAGGTTCTATGGGGGGAGCTGGATAGTGTGATTAGGTCCTTACGGGTGGGAAACTAGAAGCTGTTAGAGGTAAGGGAATAACAGGAATAGAGGGCAGGTGTAGGAAATGGAAGGGATGCAGTGATAGAGGAATAGCTAGGGGAGAGGGCATACTGATGCGTTATAGGGGGACTAATGCACAAGCGAATGAGCAGATAACTAGGAATAAAAAAGCACAATGCAATGAAGATGGGAATAATAAAAAAAACTTAAAAATATACTACACAAATGGTCGGAGTATAAGGAATAAGATAGATCTCTTAAGAGCGTTAGCAAGTGAAGAGAATTTTGATATAATTGCGATAACAGAGTCATGGCTTGATTTGGCAGGTAATCACTTTAAACCTGAGGTTGAGATTGAGGGCTTTAACATGTTCCATACAGATAGGAATAGGAAGAGAGGAGGAGGGGTTATTATTTATTTTAAAGATAATCTCCAGTGTTGTGTAAACAGTACAATTAAATTAGATGATAACACAGAGCCATTATGGCTAAATGTAAAGGAAGGTAAAAACAAGCTTGTCTTAGGATTATTATACAGACCACCAAATCTTAGTAAGGAAGCTTCAAATCTTCTGTGGCAGGAGATTGAACGGGCATGTAGAAGTAAGCATGTGTGTATAATGGGCGATTTTAATTACAGAAATATAGACTGGGAAGCTCTTGTGGGTGATCAGGAGGCTGAGGAATTTTTGAATGTTGTCCAAGATAATTTTCTGAGGCAGATTATTAACGAACCCACTAGAGGTAATAATATACTGGATTTAGTTCTGACAAATAGGGAAGAAGTTATTAAGGATACTGAGATTGGAGGAAATTTGGGTAATAGTGACCATTGTGAAATTAGATTCAAGATGAAATGGAATGGTATTGATAGTAGCATGAACAATGTTAAAATTCCTGACTTTAGAAGAGCAAATTATAATGGGCTCAGGACTTACCTGGAGGCAGTTGTACAGAAACCAGGCAATGAAATCAATTCAGGAATAGATTCAATGATATCAGTTAGTGGAGACAATAATCACCAGGAGGAAGAGATTACAATTGAAGAGGAGTATGAAAGAATAATTGAGCAATTAATTACAGGTCAGATGATTAACATTCCATATAAGGAGATTAGGACTAAAAATAATGACCCAAAATGGATGACAGATAAAATTAAGCATTATATTGGCATTAAAAAGGGCATTTATAGGAAAATAAAAAATGGGGAGGATCACTTAAGGCAGAGATATAATGAACTAGCAAGAGATGTTAAAAAGTTAGTTAGAGTAGCAAGGAGAAATTATGAAATTAAAGTGGCAAATAGGGCAAAGGAAGATCCTAAAAGTTTTTATCAATTATACAAAACTAAGGTTAGAGATAAAATAGGCCCACTTATAGATTCCAATGGAGAATTAGTGAGTGATAGGGACTCAATGGCTGGAATGCTAAATGACTTTTTTCTCTCAGTATTTACACAGGAGGATACTCTAAATATACCTGAGGTGTCAATGATCTTTCGGGGTAATGATGAAGAGAAATTAAAGGATATATTGATCACAAAGGAGATAGTGACAAAGGAAATTGATAAAATCAAAAGTAGTAAAGCACCCGGTCCTGATGAGCTCTTTCCTAGAATTTTGAAAGAATGTAAGGATGTGTTAAGTGAGCCCCTAGCATGCATCTTTAGAAAATCATTGGAGAGTGGCATTGTGCCAGTGGCATGGAAGAAAGCCAATGTGATACCTATATTTAAGAAAGGGGATAAAACAAATATGTCTAATTACAGACCAGTAAGTTTGACATCAGTGGTAGGGAAAATGATGGAATCTATTATGGCAAGGAATATTAGCGATCACTTGGATAAGCATAAGTTGATAAAAGAATCACAGCATGGCTTTAGTAAGGGTAAATCCTGTCTGACTAATTTGCTGTCTTTTTATAGTAAGGTGTATGAAGCAGCAGATAATGATGAAAACTATGATATTTTATACTTGGACTTTAGTAAGGCTTTTGATCGAGTGCCACACTTACGACTTCTGAGCAAAGTTAAAGCACACAGGATCGATGGCAGTATATTTAGGTGGATTCAGTCATGGCTTGGTGACAGACAGCAAAGAGTTAGTATAGATGGAGTTAAATCTGAGTGGGGGTGTGTTAGCAGTGGAGTTCCTCAAGGATCTGTTTTGGGTCCCTTGCTATTCTTAATTTATATTAATGATCTTGACATAGGTATAAGTAGTGACCTGAGTAAATTTGCTGATGATACTAAGCTAGGTAGGGCCATTAGGGCTGATTCTGATGCTGTTGTAATAACATAACATAACATAACATAATTACACGGATGACAAAAGCCACAAGGGCCTATCAAAGGTCATCCGCCTCCGTCAAAACCCACCCACAAAAAGCACCATCACCAGGGGAAGACAAAATCAAAGTCCCCCACAATATAATATAACGGATGACAAAAGCCACAAGGGCTCATCATAGGTCATCCGAGTCAAGCGGCCTCTTTTTCAAGGCACCCAAACTCCCAGGAAAACTACATCCAGAGGATTGCATCCAGAAACAAGGGTATCACCAATCAAGGCTTGTCAAGAACTAAATCATGCAGCTATAGATATATACAAACAATATTAATATATACAAAACTTAGGAACCATCACAACCTTCCCTTCCCATAAACTCATCCAACCTACTCTTAAATACATTTAGATTTGGACTACCTACTACCCTCTGCGGCAATTTGTTCCAGAAGTCTACCACTCTATTGGTGAAAAAATACTTTCTTAAATCCAACCTACACCCTTGCTTTTTAATTTTCAAGTGGTGACCTCTAGTCCGATTTCCATCATCTAACTCAAAAAACTTGCTAACATCCAATTTATCTATCCCGGAAAAAATTTTAAAGAGCTCAATCATATCCCCTCTCACACACCTCCTTTCGAACGAGAACATATTTAACACCCTCAGTCTATCTTCATATTCAAGGTGCCTCAGGGAAGGAATAATCTTTGTTGCCCTCCGTTGCACTGACTCAAGAAGGTTAATATCGTGTCTAAAATGTGGGGACCATGCCTGTATACAGTACTCTAGATGTGGCCTAACATAAGAGTTATAGAGTTTAAGAATAACCTCCTTACTTTTGTAACTGACATTTCTCTTAATAAAACCCAGCACTCTATTTGCCCTATTTCTTGCTTCAATACACTGCTTAGAAAACCTTAATGACTTATCTATTACTACTCCTAGATCTTTCTCATCCTCTACTGAGCTCAGCCAATGCCCATCCATTTCATAGTTAAATTCTCTATTATCTTTTCCCATGTTAATAACTTTGCACTTATCAAGGTTGAAAGTCATTTGCCACTTATGTGCCCAGGATAACAATTTATTTAAGTCCCCCTGCACTTTAAAATTATCATCAATATCTTTAACTACAGCTGCTAATTTGGTATCATCCGCAAAAATTGACACTTTATTATTAACTGCCTCCCCAAGATCGTTTATATAGATGACAAATAATAATGGACCGAGAACTGATCCCTGAGGAACCCCACTGATAACATCCCTCCACTCTGACTTTACACCATTTAGCACTACCCTTTGCTTCCTGTCTTTCAGCCACTCAGCTATCCAATTTGAAACACCCCCACATATCCCAATCATTTTTAATTTATGAACTAGTCTCCTGTGTGGTACCTTATCAAATGCTTTACTAAAATCTAAGTAAATTATATCTACATTCTCTCCTTTATCTACTTGATCTGTTACAAACTCCAGAAAGTCTAGTAAGTTAGTCAAACATGATCTACCTGATCTAAACCCATGCTGAGCATCGCTGATTAACCCCTCCCTCTCTAGATGTTGGCAAATCCCTTTTTTAACTATTTTCTCAAGAATTTTACAGACTACAGGAGTTAGGCTAACCGGTCTAAAGTTATTTGGATCCTCTTTACTACCCTTCTTGAAAATGGGGACTACATTCGCTCTCTTCCAATCATCGGGTATTTCTCCATATTCCAATGACCTAGTATATAACTTGTCCAGAGCTATTGAGATACTTTCTACCCCTTCCTTAAGTATCCTAGAATGAATATTATCAGGGCCGGAGGCCTTGGTAGTATCTAAATCACCTATTAGTCCTTTTATCATCCTCCGATCCACACAAATGTTAGTAAACACCTCTTTTCCTGACCTATGAGTACTATACATAGGACTATTTAGTTTCTCTTTTGTAAATACTGATGCAAAATGACCATTTAGTACCTCAACTATTTCCTCATCAGTTTCTCTCACAAACCCTTTATATTTGATAGGTCCTATTTTAACTCTGCCAGACTTGTTATTAGTTTTATAGTAACTAAAGAACTTTCTAGGATCTTTGTTGCTATCCTGAGCTAATTTAATTTCTGACACCCTTTTGTTCTTCTTTATAATCTTATTTAACTCATTCCTAGCCATTCTATAATCACTTAAATTTTGAATATTATTTTCTACCTGTAATTTTTTATATGCCCTTTTCTTCTCTGAAATTTTTCTAGCTATCTCCTGATTCCACCATAATGGTTTCCTACTTTTGTTCCTAATGGCCTTCATTGGGATACATTGTTCTTGGACTACATTTATTATATGCTTGAAAGTATCCCACATCCCATAAGCATTTTTACCTCTGAATTCTATATCCCAGTCTACCAAATTTAGCAAGCTTCGAAGTTTTACATAATCTCCCTTATGAAAATTTGGAACTTTTACAGCATTCTCAGTTATTTTACCCATCTCAATTCCCAAGTTAAAACGAACTATCTGATGGTCACTATTTCCCAATGCTTCCCCAACAGTCAATTCTTGAACTAAATGATCACTGTTAGAAAGTACTAAATCTAATATATTGTCCCCCCTCATTGGCTCATTAACAAATTGATTCAAAAAATTATCCTCAAAGCATTCTATGAACCTGCCACTTGTTCTATCCCTACCTATCATATTTTCCCAGTCCACAGAGTTTAAGTTGAAGTCCCCAATAATAACTGCATCTGTTTCACATCCCTTACTTATTTCCCTTATCATTAGTTCATCTATATCATCAGTCTGCCCAGGTGGCCTGTAAAAAGCTCCCAAATGCACCATTCTATTTTTACTGAACCTAATATCTATCCAAAGTGACTCAACTCCATCCTGCTTTATTGAAGTATTTAAACTTGAAACAATGTTGTTTTTTATATAGATAATTAATCCTCCACCAATCCTACCTGTCCTTTGACTAATGTACATATTATAGCCCTGAAAATCAAATTCACTTATAGTGTCACTAAATTCTATTTCATTAACCCATGATTCAGTAACGCATAATATATCTATATCCTCATTGCTAATATAACTAAATAGCTCATCCTTCTTGTTTCTAAGACTACGAGCATTTGTATAGAAACAATTTAACCCCCCTATCCCTGAAGCACCTCTTGAAACTTGAATGACCTCACCTCTATCGCCTTGGAACCTATTTCTGTTATCTGCCAAGTCCATTCTACTTTCAGTACTATAATGTCCTCTCATAATTCCCTGACCACTATTAGTATCTAGTTTCCCGCCCGCAAAGACCTAATAACACGATCATACTCCTCCCACAACACATCTACCCCCCTCCTACTCAAATGCAGTCCATCCATCGCATACATTTCTTTCATTCCAACAAACCTATCCCACACATCCACAAACATGACACCTTCCATCTCACACATCCTCCTCACATAATCATTCAGACCAATTGCATGAGACATCCATTCTACCCCAACATCCATTCTTGGAAGCACACCTGTCACAACACCTTTCATTCTACTTTCTTTCACCTTTTCAATCAACTTCTTGTACCTCTCATGTAACTCACATGCACCCACTTTCTTCACATCATTCACTCCTACATGTGTAATCACAACCGCATCCCTTGCACAGCCAGACACCAGTTCCTCATACCTATCAGACAGATCTCTCACTCCAGCACCCGGCAAACACACCCTCAAACCATTCAATCTACTTGCATTCAACTTCCTATCTAAATATCTAACTCGCGAATCACCCATCACAAGCACTTCAGTCAGACTCCTATTCCTAACCCCCACAGACCTAACTCCATCCCCACTCCTATTCTCATTCAAACTACCAGTCACTCGAACTCCACCCCCACCCCCATCAGTCATATCACTTCCAGTTACTTCCTCTCTTAGGGCACTGAATCTATTAGTCAAGCTAATAGGTTCTGTGTCCCTCTGACTCACACACCTATTCTCCCCCTGGCTAACCACCTCAACAGAGGCAACCCTATTCTCACAAAGAACAGGAGAAGCCTCCCTAGCTTCATGTTTCCTAACCACTCTCCACTGTCCCCCATCCTCACTAGGCCTATTTCTAACTAATCTAAGGGGGCTAACTTCACTATCACTAGAACTATCATATCCTACCTCCTCCACCGGCCCTCTACCTTCACCTGAAACATCTAACTGGCCTACCTCACCACCTAACCTATTCCCAAATCTAGGCCTAACACTAAGTTCCCTCCTGAGCTCAGCAACTAACCCCTCCAGCCTACATATCCTGTCTAAATCCTGCCTTCTCATCCCCTCTAAATCTACAATGCATTCACGCAGCCCACATACAACACATGTATACCCCTCACCTAATACACCACAACCAATGCATACATTCCGACACTCATGCTCACTTTCATCCCCAAACTCCATCACTTATTCAAACAAAGAAAGAATTTAAGTAGCAATAAGAAAAAGAAGAAGAGCAACTTAGCTTTGGCTGATTGTGGTGAGAAAAAAAACAAAAAACAAACAAACTATAGAAAAATCTGAAAAATAGATCAACAGACTGAGAGCTCTATAAAACACGTGCTACCTGTTCGAAGGTCAGTCGAAGACTGACCATTCTGTCCAATTGGGCCGAGAAATGGCAAATGAAGTTTAACATAGACAAATGTAGTGTACTTAGTATAGGTAGAAATAATCCATTGAATAGTTATAAATTAAATGGCAGAATTTTAGGGAGGACTGATTGTGAGAGAGACTTGGGTATTTTGGTAAGTTCAGACCTTCGTCCTAGAAAGCAATGTCTAAATGCTAAGAATAAAGCTAATAGGATATTGGGATTCATTAGGAGGAGTGTAAGCAATAAGAGTGCTGAAGTCATTCTAAAACTGTATCTGGCGCTAGTTAGGCCTCATCTAGACTATGCAGTACAATTTTGGTCACCATATTATAGGAAGGATATTGATTTGCTTGAGTCTGTGCAGAGAAGGATGACAAAGATGATTGGTGGGCTAAGGAACTTACCCTATGGTGAAAGGCTCAGAAAACTAAATCTACATACATTGGAAAGGAGAAGAGTCAGAGGGGAATTGATTGAAGTCTTCAAATGGGTAAAAGGATATAATAAAGGGGATCTGGCTAAGGTTCTTATACTTAGTGAACATGACAGGACACGTAGCAATGGGTTTAAGCTTGATAAGTATAGGTTTAGGAAGGAGATTGGGAGGAATTGGTTTACAAATCGTGTGGTAGATGAATGGAATAGGCTCACTAGGCATGTGATAGAAGCCTCCTCTCTGGGTAGTTTTAAGAATAGATTAGATAAATATATGGATGAAGCTGCTAGATAGGACTGACTTTTTTTTATGTACATATGTATATATTTTTCTAAGGAGTGGGAAGATTATATTTTGCGGTTGCATGAATGGACATAATCCTCTGGATGCATTTTATGTATATTGTAGATTAGATCTGACGAACTCCTGTTAAGGGTGACAATGTTGATGACTTTTCTCTGGTAAGAAATCTTTTGTGTGTTGAATGGAACAGGAGCTGCCAAGTGTAGGCCATGAATGGTCTTTTGCAGTCTCCTTCTTTTCTTATGTTCTTATGTTAAATCCCCTATTATCCCTTTCCCTGTTAAGAACTTTGCATTTTTTAAGGTTAAAAGTCATTTGCCACTTTTGAGCCTGAGCTAATAACTTATTTAAGTCACTCTGCACTTTAAAGCTACCCTCAACTTCTTTGACTACAGCTGTCAATTTAGTGTCATCAGCAAAAATAGACACTTTGCTATTTACAACCTCCCCAAGATCATTTATATAAACTATGATAATAAAGGGCCTAGAACGGATCCCTGGGGTATGCCTCTAATAATGTCCCTCCACTGTGACCTCACCCCATTCAGCACAACTCTGTTTCCTCTCTTTCAGCCATTCAGTTATCCAATTCAAAACGTTACCACATATCCCATGCATTTTTAATTTGTTAACTAGTCTCCTATGTTGAACATTATCAAAAGCTTTGCTAGAATCTAAGTAAATTCCATCAACATTCTCTCCCTTATCTAATTGTTTAGTAACATAATCCATAAAATTCAGTAAATTTGTTAAACACGATCTACCTCATCTAAACACATGCTGAGCATTATTTATTAATCTACCACACTTAAGATGGCCAGAAATCCTGTTCTTAACTATCTTCTCAAGAATTTTACAAACGATAGAAGTTAAGCTTACTGGCCTAAAATTATTTGGGTTCTCTTTACTTCCCTTTTTAAAAATTGGCACTACATTCGCTAATTGCCAATCATTAGGTATTTCTCCAAACTCTAGTGATCTAGTATATATCTTCTCAAGAGCTACTGCAATACTATACGCCTTCTTTGAGTAACCTAGAATGAATGTTGTCTGGTCCAGATGACTTACTAGTAAAGCCTATACAAATAACTAATACGGCCTGGCCCGCCTTATGAGCTATGAATAGTCTCGACTGGAGGGCCTTTCAATAAAACACTGAGAGTAAGTAAGTAAGATTTGAAGAAATGCTATTTCGGATATAAATAACCCACCACCCGTCCTGTCTCTCCTTTGACTAATGTACATATCATAACCCTGTAGTTCAAATTCACTCACGTTGTCATTAAATTTATTTTCATTAACCCATGATTCTATTACACATATTATATCTATATCTTCATCAATAATATAACTAATAACTCATCTTTCTTATTTCTAAGACTACGAGCATTGGTATAAAGACAATTCAGCCCTCCTATCCCTGAAGTACCTTCTACTCTAACTCCTGTAACTAGTTTCCTGCCTGCAATGATCTAACAATACTATCTAACTCCTGCCACAACTTGTCAACCCCAGCCTGGCTTAGGTGGAGTCCATCCAATGCATACAATGCCTTATTCCCCCAAAAGCCATTCCATACACCTACAAAAACTAATCCTGACTCCTCATACAGGCCTTTCACATAATCTTTCAGTCCAATTGCACAAGACAACCATTCCATCCCCACATCCAATCTCGGAAGCACACCTGATGCTGACTCATAATTCCTCTCTCCTTCTACAGGTTATGGCTATCATGGGTATCCACAATTCTTGATCAGTGATCTGTTTTTACTATGATATAATTATTAAATTAATTAATTATTTTTAATATAAAAATAGAGATAACTCTTCCTTGTCTATGTTACTTTAATTCTCGTAGCGTTTGTTTTTTAAAAAACCTAGAATAAAACCTGGGATTTGATGGTGGGGGGGGGGGCTTTTTCAAATTTGTAGTTTTTACCAACCCTGGTTCTACAAAATGAAAGATATTCTAGAAGTGGTAAATCAGTACCACTTTGCAGTTTTACTTTTGCAGATTTTCAAAGTGCAGTATGTAATGCTCAGTTATCACCATATTGCAAATTTAATTCAACCTGAAGATTGGCTGCATGCCTGAAAAAGCTTTATTTTCAGCCAAGTTGCGTTTATGTTTCATTCACCTGTGCATGAATATTCCTATTCGTTTGAGTCCTAGTTCCGCCTTGAAACCTGCCTAAGGTTTTGAGGCGGAGGGAGGAAAAGACTTGCATGGCGAGCCCAACCTCCCCCAATAAATCCTCAAAGTCAACAGTGCCCTAAGCACATTGTCCGACCAACAGCGCCTGGAGTTCTGTCTCCGGGAAGCATATGGCCATTGCCTTGAGGGTTTTCTCTTCGAGCAGGGCCCCAGTGTCTCCTCCAAGCTAGGCCTGGAAGGCATATTCCTTCAATGGAATTGCTGCAAACTTCAGGCCAACTGGGAGGAACTGCAGAGTCTCATCTCCTCCCATTAGCTATCTTTTTGCAGGAGACCATGCTAGGTGCATGCCCCCTGCCCACCCTCCCAGGGTATAAGGGTTTTGCACCCCACCACCGGGCAGGAGGATGTACGATTTACATCTGGCATGAGTTCTCCATTCTTCTCTACGCTTTAAATACCTCTTCAGGCAGTAGCTGTGCAGCTGCACCTTGATAGGAGGTATACTGTTATTTCCGCGTACATTCCACCATCAGCCGAGTTCAACACAGTTGCTGAGGCCTTTTGTCTTGCTCTGAGATTTAAATGGTAGACACCCCCTCTGAGGAGACTACTCTATCAATTCCTGGGGTCAAGTCCTTGCCGACCTGATCGATGAGCTTGAGATAGGTTTCCTAAATGTGCTTCGATCTATCTTTGTGCTCTCCGGATGCACAGCCCGATTTTGATTGGGGAGTGCTCGATGACCTCCATGGTAGTGATCACTTTTCCATTCAAGTATTTTCTGGGCCGCTGGCTCCCCAAGAGCCTGCTCCGATGGTGCTTGGCGTGGGCACGGTGGTCTGCATTTCAGGAAATGACTGAATTCTCTATCTCAGTCGAGGAGTTTAGGTCGGTAGATGAGGCTGTTGAGTTCTCCTGCAACCTCATTGCCGCTGGCCTAGCATCTATTCCTAGAAGGTCTGGCCATTTTGCATACCGACCACTCCTGTGGTGGTCAGCTGAGTGTGAGATGGCCCTCAAGCAGAAGCGCTATGCCTACTCAGTGACTGGACCAGCTTTTTGCTCTTCCGCACACCGACTATATGGCAGGAATATAGGCAGCTCTCCAGGCTGTTTGGCAAGCAAAGAAGATGGGAGACGGTGGAAAGGAACTTAAAGTTTTTGTGCCATTGTGCCGTGACTGTTTGCATGGACCTACCCCCCAATGCCGCAAAGGCTTCAGGTTGCTTTCTATTGTCTCTGAATTGGACACAATGTGGGTCGCACCCCCATTTGATGGAGCGCTCGCCTGCGCCTTACTGTGAAAACTGCATTGTCCCCCAGGCTCGTCCCGGTACCTGATGAGCGGGGTCGCTACCGCTTATCCCTTGTACTCAGGACGGATTCATGCACATTTACTTATGGACTCTATGACTTTTTGGAGGAGGCTGGCCTTCTCCCCTTTATTTGACCTTTTATCATGCTTCATCTTTCAAATGAGTGCAAGAATGACATTCCTAGGACAATTTTGGCCATGACCCTTTTTTTAACTCTTTGCAAAACCTTTGACCCTGGCCAAAGTGCAACTTCGACCCTCCCCAATTTTTTTGATAAAGTTAGCTCTATTTATCCCCCATAGCTTCAGGAAAAATAAAAATGGGATCTCCATGGGTTTTGAATCCATGGACATTTATATACCATCAGGTAGGTGGTATTTTCAGTCATGTCGCTCTACTGGGGCCATTTTGACATCAGACAGTGTTAGTAAATAGTGATTTTGAGAAAGTTTGATGTATATTGACACGGTCATCATATTTCAGTCTTTCCAAACACAACCTCTCCCCCTTCCTAGGCTGTTCTTCCTTTTTTCAGTCTTAGATTCACTAAAACAAGAGATTATTTTTTATCTTTTCAGAAATGTGAGACAAACAACATAATACCTTTTAAATATTACAAATTTACAATTTTTATTACCTATACAAAATGTTATTTAATACAAAATATTAGACAAAAGATTATTTAAAACAAAAATTTAAACAAAAACTTTTAGACAAAACATTATTTAATAAATACCTAGGTACTCATTTGAGCAGTCATCACTTTGTTTGTTGCATCAGACCCCTTCTTGCTAATCGTGCAGCTTCTTCCTGTTGCAGTTTTTGGTTCTACTGACACCAAAATGTCAGAGATGTCCATAGTACAAGAATCTTCTATTTCAGGGAAGCAAAAACTGCAAGAGGGTCCATGCGGGTGAAGAAATTTCACAGTCACTCCTCGTGACTCTGGAGAAGCTTCCGTTATGCAAGCAAACCACCAATTTCCATCATAAATCACAGTCACATAGCCTGCAAGTTTTCAATTGAACACTGGACATGAAATATTTTTTGTGACTGATTCTAATCTAAAAGTCTCACAGAGACTAAATGGGCGAACTTGATATTGGAATGAACAAATGAAGTTTTTGTGTGCCTGGATTATTTTGGTTGCGGGTTTGGTTTTCAAAAGTTCTTCCTCCAGTTCATATTCCTTTTGAGTTCCATATCCAAACTTCATATTCCCCAAAGTTTCAGGGAATACAAACAAATCTCATGGTGATACAATCTATTTGTCATAACATAACATAACATAATTTCACGGATGACAAAAGCCACAAGGGCCTATCAAAGGTCATCCGCCTCCGTCAAAACCCACCCACAAAAAGCACCATCACCAGGGGAAAACAAAATCAAAGTCCCCCACAATATAATATAACAGATGACAAAAGCCACAAGGGCTCATCATAGGTCATCCGAGTCAAACAGCCTCTTTTTTAAGGCACCAAAACTACCAGGAAAACTACATCCAGAGGATTGCGTCCAGAAACAGGGGTATCACCAATCAAGGCTTGTCAAGAATTAAATCATGCAGCTATAGATATATACAAACAATATTAATATATACAAAACTTAGGAACCATCACAACCGTCCCTCCCCATAAACTCATCCAAACTACTCTTAAATACATTTAAATTTGGACTACCTACTACCCTCCGCGGCAATTTATTCCAGAAGTCCACGACTCTATTGGTGAAAAAATATTTTTCTTAAATCAAAATACACCCTTGCTTTTTAATTTTCAAGTGGTGACCTCTAGCCCGATTTCCATCATCTAACTCAAAAAACTTGCTAACATCCAATTTATCAATCCTGGAAAAATATTTAAAGAGCTCAATCATATTCCCTCTCACACACCTCCTTTCGAAGGAGAACATATTTAATACCCTCAGTCTATCTATATATTCAAGGTGCCTCAGGGAAGGAATAATCTTTGTTGCCCTCCATTGCACTGACTCAAGAAGGTTAATATCGTGTCTAAAATGTGGGGACCATGCCTGTATACAGTACTCTAGATGTGGCCTAACATAAGAGTTATAGAGTTTAAGAATAACCTCCTTACTTTTGTAACTGACATTTCTCATAATGAAACCCAGCACTCTATTTGCCCTATTTCTTGCTTCAATACACTGCTTAGAAAACCTTAATGACTTATCTATTACTACTCCTAGATCTTTCTCATCCTCTACTGAGCTCAGCCAATGCCCATCCATTTCATAGTTAAATTCTCTATTATCTTTTCCCATGTTAATAACTTTGCACTTATCAAGGTTGAAAGTCATTTGCCACTTATGTGCCCAGGATAACAATTTATTTAAATCCCCCTGCACTTTAAAATTATCATCAATATCTTTAACTACAGCTGCTAATTTGGTATCATCCGCAAAAATTGACACTTTATTATTAACTGCCTCCTCAAGATTGTTTATATAGATGAGAAATAATAATGGGCCGAGAACTGATCCCTGAGGAACCCCACTGATAACATCCTTCCACTCTGACTTTACACCATTTAGCACTACCCTTTGCTTCCCCTCTTTCAGCCACTCAGCTATCCAATTTGAAACACCCCCACATATCCCAATCATTTTTAATTTATGAACTAGTCTCCTATGTGGTACCTTATCAAATGCTTTACTAAAATCTAAGTGAATTATATCTACATTCTCTCCCATATCTACTTGATCTGTTACAAACTCCAGAAAGTCTAGTAAATTAGTCAAACATGATCTACCTGATCTAAACCCATGCTGAGCATCGCTGATTAACCTCTCCCTCTCTAGATGTTGGCAAATCCCTTTTTTAACTATTTTCTCAAGAATTTTACAGACTACAGGAGTTAGGCTAACCAGTCTAAAGTTATTTGGATCCTCTTTACTACCCTTCTTGAAAATGGGGACTACATTCGCTCTATTCGAATCATCGGGTATTTCTCCATATTCCAGTGACCTAGTATATAACTTCTCCAGAGCTATTGAGATACTTTCTACCCCTTCTTTAAGTATTCTAGAATGAATATTATCAGGGCCGGAGGCCTTGGTAGTATCTAACTCACCTATTAGTCCTTTTATCATCCTCCGATCCACACTAATGGTAGTAAACACCTCTTTCCCTGACCCATGAGTACTATACATAAGACTATTTTGTTTCTCCTTTGTAAATACTGATTTAAAATGACCATTTAGTACCTCAACTATTTCCTCATCAGTTTCTCTCACAACCCCTTCATATTTGATAGGTCCTATTTTAACTCTGCCAGACTTGTTATTAATTTTATAGTAACTAGAAAACTTTCTAGGATCTTTGTTGCTATCCTGAGCTAATTTAATTTCTGACACCCTTTTGTTCTTCTTTATAATCTTATTTAGCTCATTCCTAGCCATTCTATAATCACTTAAATTTTGAATATTATTTTCTACCTGTGATTTTTTCTATACCCTTTTCTTCTCTGAAATTTTTCTAGCTATCTCCTGATTCCACCATAATGGTTTCCTACTTTTGTTTCTAATGGCCTTCATTGGGATACATTGTTCTTGGACTACATTTATTATATGCTTGAAAGTATCCCACATACCATAAGCATTTTTACCTCTGAATTCTACATCCCAGTCTACAAAATTTAGCAAGCTTCGAAGTTTTACATAATCTCCCTTATGAAAATTTGGAACTTTTACAGCATTCTCGGTTATTTTACCATTCTCAATTCCCAAGTTAAAACGAACTATCTAATGGTCACTATTTCCCAATGCTTTCCCAACAGTCAATTCTTGAACTAAATGATCACTGTTAGAAAGTACTAAATCTAATATATTGTTCCCCCTCATTGGCTCATTAACAAATTGATTCAAAAAATTATCCTCAAAGCATTCTATGAACCTGCCACTTGTTCTATCCCTACCTATCATATTTTCCCAGTCCACAGAGTTTAAGTTGAAGTCCCCAATAATAACTGCATCTGTTTCACATCCCTTACTTATTTCCCTTATCATTAGTTCATCCATATCATCAGTCTGCCCTGGTGGCCTGTAAAAAGCTCCCAAATGCACCATTCTATTTTTACTGAACCTAATATCTATCCAAAGTGACTCAACTCCATCCTGCTTTATTGAAGTATTTAAACTTGAAACAATGTTGTTTTTTATATAGATAATTGTTCCTCCACCAATCCTACCTGTCCTTTGACTAATGTACATATTATAACCCTGTAAATCAAATTCACTTATAGTGTCACTAAATTCTATTTCATTAACCCATGATTCAGTAACACATAATATATCTATATCCTCATTGCTAATATAACTAAATAGCTCATCCTTCTTGTTTCTAAGACTACAAGCATTTGTATAGAAACAATTTAACCCCCCTATCCCTGAAGCACCTCCTGAAACCTGAATGACCTCACCTCTATCGCCTTGGAACCTATTTCTGTTATCTGCCAAGTCCATTCTACTTTCCGTACTATAATGTCCTCTCACAATTTCCTGACCACTATTAGTATCTAGTTTCCCGCCCGCAAAGACCTAATAACACGATTATACTCCTCCCACAACACATCTACCCCCCTCCTACTCAAATGCAGTCCATCCATCGCATACATTTCTTTCATTCCAACAAACCTATCCCACACATCCACAAACATGACACCTTCCATCTCACACATCCTCCTCACATAATCATTCAGCCCAATCGCACGAGACATCCATTCTTGGAAGCACATCTGTCACAACACCTTTCATTCTCTTTCTTTCACCTTTTCAATCAACCTCTTGTACCTCTCACCTAACTCACATGCACCCACTTTCTTCCCATCATTCACTCCTACATGTGTAATCACAACTGCATCCCTTGCACAGCCAGACACCAGCTCCTCATACCTATCAGACAGATCTCTCACTCCAGCACCCGGCAAACACACCCTCAAACCATTCAATCTACTTGCATTCTACTTCCTATCTAAATATCTAACTCGCGAATCACCCATCACACGCACTTCAGTCAGACTCCTATTCCTAACCCCCACAGACCTAACTCCATCCCCACTCCTATTCTCATTCAAACTACTAGTCACTCTACCTCCACCCCCACCCCCATCAGTCATATCACTTCCAGTTACTTCCTCTCTTAGGGCACTGAATCTATTAGTCAAGCTAATAGGTTCTGTGTCCCTCTGACTCACAAACCTATTCTCCCCCTGGCTAACTACCTCAACTGAGGCAACCCTATTCTCACAAAGAACAGGAGAAGCCTCCCTAGCTTCACGTTTCCTAACCACTCTCCACTGTCCCCCATCCTCACTAGGCCTATTTCTAACTAATCTAAGGGGGCTAACTTCACTATTCCTAGAACTATCATATCCTACCTCCCCCACCGGCCCTCTACCTTCACCTGAAATATCTAACTGGCCTACCTCACTGCCTAACCTATTCCCAGCCCTAGGCCTAACACTAAGTTCCCTCCTGAGCTCAGCTACTAACCCCTCCAGCCTACATATCCTGTCTAAATCCTGCATTCTCATCCCCTCTAAATCTACAATGCATTCACGCAGCCCACATACAACACATGTATACCCCTCACCTAATACACCACACCCAATGCATACATTCCGACACTTATGCTCACTTTCATCCCCGAACTCTATCACTTATTCAAACAAAGAAAGAACTTAAGTAGTAATAGGAAAAAAAGAGCAACTTAGCTTTCGCTGATTCTGTGGTGAACAAGACTAGAAAAATCTGAAAAATAAATCAACAGACCGAAACGAGATTTAAGTCCAAATCAGTCGCTAATTAAACCATCATAGGGTCTTTTCAAGCTAGCTCTCTTTAGTAGCCTCCCTTTGGATGGTGCCACCTATGCTGTTAGATGGTCCCTTCCCACGGCTAGTGGCAAAAAAGTGCCACTCTGCTTCTATACCATATTCCTCTTTATGCCAGCAAAGATTCTGGAAAGATTTACAGTTTTTATACTGTGCTGCAGATCTGTCTGAAAAGTAGTAAATTTTCTTTACCGTTTTGAATACTAATTTCAGATACTCTATCAACATTCGTTGAAATAGATTCACTGACATATTATTGTGGATGTTATACTCTGAAATTATGGTGTATGAGGCATGCCAGAGTTTTCCATCTTTAATGTGATATAACACTCAAGGATGTATTGTCGCCTGTGCGCAATTCCAATGATATCCCTGGCTGTATCTTGTGTTACAAATGAATAGTTTTCTGAAAAATCACCAATTACTACAGATTCACCATCTGCAATATTGTTTTTCACAGTTTCCAAGTACTGTGCTTGTGATTTTGCAACAAAATGATGTTGCACTAAAGTTTCGACACAATCACAAAATCTATCCATGAAATCATCAAGCGATAATACCATGGTTACCAGCTCAGATCTATCAGTTGATGTTCACTGTTTGAATTCAATATTATCCACATTCTCTTGTTCATAAAATCCAAATAGTTTTGCTTTTAGTTGATCCATGGGTGGACAGTACTTGCACAATCTTATGCAGTATGCTGGACGGGCTGGATTACATACAACAGAGGCAACTAGGTGATGGTAAGAGGGTAGATCAGTGATATCAGACATATTGGATCCAACCATCATCAGTTTTACATTTTGATGTATTGTACATACGCATACTGAGTGAGTTCCACTGCCTCCTGCAAGAACACACTCATGTGGCCGTAACATAGCAAACTTTGAGAATGATACTTTTACCTCAGGGTACTTGACTTTAAAACTGCTATGAATTTCCTTCAAATTGTTGAGAACGAGTCATTTTGTAACCTCTGCTTTTCCTCCTTCAATTTGCACTACTAGACAATCCTTTCCTGGTAAAACCTGACTAATGTTATCACTACGATAATATTCAAGGACTAAAGATTTTAGTTCCTCAGGAAGCACTCTGCTGAGCTTAGGGTTAGGTGGAGCTAACATTCCTTTCTCCTTTAGTATATGGTGAGCTTGTACGGCCATTCTCTGAGAGCAATCAAACTCATTCATGAGTTTTCTAATGCTCATACTGATTACAAATATGCTTAGAATTCTGATTTGATCCATATGGCTTGATTGCCAATATTTTTCCTTTAGAGACTGGATGACTTCTGGCATACAGTTCATGTTACATCTTTGCGGCACATCTCCTTGTTTTCCTGAACTACTACCCATGACCAAATTCAACTTTTAACCTTTTCTCAGGTACATAAGTTTGATGCCTTTCGGCTTTCCTTTTATTAAAGGGGCTCTCACTGATGAAAGACAATGATTGGTTCAGTAAGTCAACTTCAACTTCCACAACATCTGAATCCTCTTTTTGGCTAGGCATCTCATTGAACTCTTGTCAGATGCTGAAGTTCTGGACTCCTCTGGAGTATTTTGCTCCATTGGTAACTGAAAGCTTTTTCCTACAAACAGAATAAAGCTTATCATCTTTGCTAAGAAGTGATGAGAACTTATGCAAAAGCCGAGTAGAAACATTTCTTAGGTCTTTCTTTTGCAAGGATTTATGGATCTTCAACGGATCACTGCAGTACTTTTGATTCGCTATCTTAATGAAACAAAGCCTGAAAAAGATCCAAATAGTAAATTACTGTTTATATACAATATACAATAAATTAATTAAAATAAACACCTATATAAATGATTGAAGCAATTATATTTAAAATTGCCAATATACAATATCAATATAGCTGCTTCAATCATTGCATTGTCATAGAAAATTGTTAGGCAAAGAAAGAAGTGGATAGTAATTGTCAAGTATTATATCTTAGTAGAAATAGGTCAAAGTTTAGGTGTAAAGGGCTGTAGGTTGGTAGACTGGTTTGTAACTTACCAATATTTCCATTAGCGCTTTTTAAGATTTGATTCTTCATAAATTCGCAGAGAAGTGGACAAAACACAAGAATAGAGTAAGTACTTATTTAATGATCAACATTATTTTTAATTATTTTCATGTTTTCTCAGTTCAGCGCTGCAACCCTAGTAGCTATTAAGTTAACTAATGGCTACATCATAATGCATTGTTGAGAATAGGTTTATTACACTCTTAGTTTGATCTTTCTTCCATACCTATTTATGGAGGGTATAGCTACCTATATTCTGTAGGTACATTCAGTTTTGATCAAATTAAAGGATTTGGTGAAAATTGCCTTCTCTCATTTGAAATAGCTTGGCATAGTAAAAATATGTGATCAATCAAAAGTCACTATTAATTAATGGGTGTTCATTTTAGATGCCTAATAAGTAATAAATCACGCTCCTCTTTTTCATAATATAATAATTTGGTAGGTAGGTAGCTGTATAAAAATCATTAGGTATTTCAAAATTATCCCAAATAAATAACAAAATTATACACCTGTAAATTATTTTAGGATCTGCAGATAATCTCACAATTAATATTAAGTAGGTAGTTTAAAAGATATGTTGAAATTATTTTAATTTATATATTGAAAGCATAAATGACATTGATATCTGAAAAACACACCTTAATTAGTTAAGGATTAATGAAAGGCAATTAAAGACTGCTTTTCATGTTACATTGATTTGGCAAGATTACCTATATAAGGTACGAGTGGCGGTCAATAAGTTTGCAATTCGGATATAAGGAAACGAGATATGAGGAAAAGTGTTTTATTATTTTTCAATATAACTAACCTCAACTTCAATACACTTGCGCCACTTGTCCCTGAGGCTTTGAATTCCTGACAACCAGAAATCTCCCGACTGCTGTTCATTCCACTCCTGGAAGGCAAGCTGGACATCTTCATCATCCCTAAACCGGCGTCCATGCAGTGCAGCCTTGAGCTGGCGGAATAAAAAGTAGTCGCTAGGGGCCAGATCTGGACTGTAGGTGGGATGGTTGAGCTTCTTGAATCCGCACTCACGCAGGGCAGCTTGTGCAACTCTGGCCTTGTGGACTTTGATGATGTTGAAGTCGATCATGGGGCATGAGGTTTCTAGAGACCCAACAAGCAGAGACCTTGGTCATGGCCAAATTGTCGTGGATGATGTTGATAACACTTCCATGTGATATTCCAACTTCTCGCTCGATTTCTTCAACCTTCACCCGTCGATTTTTGAGGATCATCCTCTCCACACGGGCCACATTGTCCTCGTTGGACACGTCTGACAAGCATCCTGGATGGGGGTCATCTTCAAGGGACTCACGACCATGGCGGAACTCCCTATTCCAGTGAACAATGGTTGCATAGGAAGGGCGGTGTCGGTGTACACTGCAACCATGTTTTCATGGATCTCTCTTGCATTCTTGCCTTCCTTGGTCAAAAATTTGATCATTGCACGGTGCTCAACCTTCTCTATTGTTGAAAAATTTGTGACTGATGATCTGCGATCAGCTACTGCTTCTTAAACAGACGAGGCAGGAGCGTGCGGCTCCAGGTCCTGACTTGTCATAACTTGTCCTAACACGCTGTGGTGGGGCGAATGTGTGTGTGTGTAAAGGGCCATTCTCCCACCCCTTTTCTCAGTACCCTCTCCCTCCCTCTGTAAGAATGTGTGTGAATGGGAATGGGTTTGTTTTATTTTTGTTTATTTCATGTATAAAATGATTACCATGTTTTTCTTTCTTTCCAGGCGTTATTCTGGAAAGATAGTAGCTAATTTTGAGATATCACTATAATAATATTGTACTTTGCTTAAAATAAACTTTTATCAAAGCATCATATTCTGGAAAGAGAGAGTGGAAGTGTGGACTGGTAGCAAGAGGGGTTCTATAGACGAGTGCTCCACCTAGCCCTGAGAGGAGGGCTTTCGTGCCTCTAACCACCTGAACCGCCATACCCGCCGTCGTTGACAATCCTGCCTCCTTCTAAGTTAGCCAACTACCACCCACCTCCAGCAAGTGATAGCGCATGCCCCCTTTTCGTTCGGTTGTGGTTGTGTTTTTTTTGTTTTGTGTAGAATATAAGTAAATTGTTGTATCCACCGGTTATAAGATTCTCGTTTGGTATCGTATTTTGATTGGGGAATTTAGCCTCATTTTGAAGTGTGCACACTTCCCTAGTAAATATAAAATTGTTGTAAATATAAACTGTAACTATCATTGTATTTTTTTTGTAAGTAAAGGGACTGTATATACAATCCGTTTTATTCTCCCTCGATTTCTCACGTCCGGACAGTGTAGGAAGCGGGTTGGATCGATTATCGATTGGGATTAGAGATCTATTTTTGGCCCGCTACATTTGGCGCCCGAATAGGGACGTGAGACTTCGAAACTGGGAGCGTGACTGGATTGGATTGCAGTCCATACCCAATTAGTGTGACAAGTAGTTTGATTGATTTTTCCCTTCTCCTATCTTTTTACTAACTTGGGAACAATGGCTGTAGCGGAAACATTGAATGAAGAAGTAGTGCGATTGAGACTGGAGTTGAGAAAGAAAGAAGAGGAGTGTGAAATGTTGCGGGGAATGATGGAGGGAATGGAGAATAAAATAAAAGGGATGAATGAAAAGACTGATAGGATGAAGAAGGAAATGGGAGACCGACAGGATCAGACGGACCGACGGATGCAGGACCTGTATAACATGATAATAGGGGCTGGATCAGCCCCAGGACCTACAACCCTGACCCCTGCTCCTACTGAAGGGACTCCGCTAAATGGAATGGATGGCAGTATGATTGAGTCTAAAGAAGATACTGTAAGTGGTAGGAAAGGGGGTGAATGGAAGAGAGTGGAAAGTAAGAGAGGAAGTAAGCATGGTTCTAAGGTTAAGGATAGGAAGGCGAGAGGGAAGAGTGTGGATTCGCTATACTCAGATGAGGGAGAGAGTGACAATATGATTGGAATGAGTGAGACCGAGAGTAGCTCTTCGGAGAGTGAAGTGAACGTGGGGAAAGGAATTTTGATTAGGGAAGTGCCAAGGATTGATAAGTTTAGATTGCATGGGGGAAAGAGTATGGATGAGTTCTTCGGGGATTTTGAGCGGTACTGCAAGCTCAAGTACCCGCAGAACAAGGGTCACTGGGTGAGTGTTCTGGGAGATTGTTTGGATTGGAAAGTGTTGGAGTTCTTGCGAGTGATAACGAGTGTGGGAGAGCCAAAGTACGATGTAGTGAAGAAGAGATTGATTGGGCAGGTGAAACGAATGAAAGAGAGTGTGAAGTATAAAAGGGTGAATGAATTTGAGAAGACTCGAATGGGGAAGAGTGAAAGTGTGAATATGTATGCACATAGGCTTGAGAGTATGGCAAGAACGAGGTATGGTGATGATGATGTAAATGAATGTAAACCACTCATGAGGAAGTTTTTGGACACGATCCCGCGAAAGGTGAGTGAATGGCTGAGTGGAAAGAGGAAAGAGAGAGTGAGACTGACAGGTGAACGGTTGATGTGGGAGGATGTGTTGGAACTGTTAGAAGATGGACGATTTGATGATGAAAGCGATCTAGAAGAGGATGGATGGTACAGTGTGAATGTTGGAGGTAAGAAGCCCAGGAGCTTTCATCCACCCCAGCAGTTTGTCAGCTACAGGGATGCCCTGAAGGCTGCACCAGCTGGAGTGATGTCAAACTTCCTGGGCCGGCAGAATGGATGGGCAAATGGAGGGTGGTCGAATGGAAGGGGGCAGATGAATTTCAAGCGTGGGAACGGATATATGAGAGAGAAACCGAGGTATATCCCAGCAAATGAGAGACTGAGTGGTGGGAGAAAGATTGAGGAATGTCGTCGGTGTGGAAGGAAAGGTCATATGTTGGCAGAATGTAGGTGGACATCTGGTGCATGTTTTGGGTGTGGTAAGAAAGGGCATATGATAAAGGATTGCCAGGAAAGTGTGAAAGAGAGCTTCGAGTGTAAAGAAATAGGCCATTTGAAGAAAGATTGTCTGAGGTTGAATGGTGGAGCAACTGGTGGGGAAAGTATGAAATATGCATGTGGTAATTGTGGAAAGGCTGGTCATTATGCAAGGATGTGTCGTGACCAGAGGAATGTATGTAGCTATTGTGCGATGGAAGGACATTCAAGTGAAAGGTGTTGGATTAGACTGAGAGCGCAAGGTGTGAATGGAAAGTCTGAAGCGGGAAACTGAATGGTAAGAGGGTACCTGCTGAAGTATCCTCTGGGTGCATGAGTGTGAGTAATGTGTTGGTAAGTCTGTCTAGTGTGAAAGTGCTGTCTGGTAGGAAGTATGAGTGTCTGAGTATTAAGGTGGAATTGAATGGAATTGAGTGTTTGGCTTTAATAGATTCTGGATGCAAGGCGAGCTTGGTGTATAAAGATGTGTATGACAAGGTTAGCGAGAAAGCCCTCCTGTCTGAGTGCAAGGGTAGTTTAGTAGGTATTGGTAATAGGAGAGTGCCTGTGTTTGGAATGATAAGGTCAGCTGTTCGAATGCATGGTATGATGATGAATGAATGTGAATTTTCTGTGATTTATAAGGTGAGTAGTGAGTATGGTGTGATTTTGGGGTATGATTTTATGAAAATGAATCGTATGGTTGTGCATCCTGCGAGTGATCAGATTGAGAGAAAGATTGGTAAAAATGGGGTGTATAAGTTGCATGTAGGGAAAGATGGTAGTGTTTTGAGGAGTGTGTTTACTGGTATTGAGGTGACTGCTATGGAGAATGTAAGGCTTGTGAAGGGTGAAAGGGTGGCTGTTAGAGTGAGTTGGAGTAAGGATGTTAGTTTGAATGTGAGTGAGAACACTGTGATATTGGATGGAAAGGATGCATGTTATAAGGTAAGGCGTGTTGCTTGTGTGTTTGATGGCTTGATGAGAATGAATGATCCTTTCGTATGTGTGCAGGCGGACCCCAGTGTGAAAGGGCAGGTGAGGGGAATCCAAGTCGGAGATGTACTGGGCCACCTCTCCACTGTCAATGAGGTAGGTATGGATGATAGTACGGATGTCAGGGTGAATGTTGCAGGTGAAGAGACATGTGAATGGACGTATAATGATGTGAAGAGCATGGTGGAATTGGATGGATGTTTAACTGAGTATGAAAGGGAGGATGTGTATCGAATGATATTTGAACGAAAGGGAGCCCTCAGTAAGGGTGATCTGGATTTCGGGGTTGCAAAGCTCCCGGAATTCAAGATTGTCCTGAAGGAGGATTCCCCAATCTATCAGCGGCCAAGGCATTTCCCACGTCCGGTTGCTGATGAGATTGAGGAGCAGTGCTTGGAATTGGAGCAATTGGGGGTGATTGAAGAGAGCGAGAGTGCATGGAATAGTCCAATTGTACCTGTACGTAAGCCGGATGGAAGATTGCGTCTGTGTGTGGATTATCGAAAGGTGAATGAAAGGACTGTGAAAGAAAGGTTTCCGATGTGTGTGGTATCTGAGTGTGTGTATAGTATGCATGGGATGGAGTGGTTTACGAAGCTGGATCTGGTATGGGGGTATTACCAGATGCCCATTGCTGAGGAGAGCCGGCCAGTAACTGCCTTCTCTTCCTCAAAGAGGCATTACCAGTTCCGGAACCTCAGCTTTGGGTTGGCTAATGCTCCCGGAGCCTTCCAGCGGGCAATGAATGTTGTGTTGAGTAAGTTTGCGAGTAAGAATGTGATTGCGTTTATAGATGATATTTTGATTATGACTGAGACTTTTGAGGAGCATATGAGATTGGTGAATGATGTGTTGAGAACGTTGGAGAGTGTTGGTGTGAAGGTGAAAGTGGCGAAGTGTGAATGGTTTGCGAAAGAAGTGGAATTCCTTGGGCATATGGTGAGTGAGAATGGATTGCGAAAATCATCGAAGTATGTTGAGAAGGTACGAATGTTTCCTAAACCGGTGACTGTGAAGCAACTGAAGTCATTTTGGGGTTTGATTGAGTTCCAGCGAAAGTTTATACGTGATTGTTCTGGTGTGAGTAAGCCTCTGACTGAGTGGATGGGCAAGAAAGGTAGTACGGTTGTCAAGTGGAATGATAAGATGAATGAGGCGTATGAGAGACTGAAAGAGGCAGCGGCTGAAGATGTTGAATTGGCTTACCCAGATTATAGTATAAATGCTAAAATGCTTGAATTGTATACAGATGCGAGTGGGTATTGTATGGGAGGTTTTCTGATGCAAGAGCAGCGTTTGAATGGAGAGAATGTCAGGCGAATAATTGGGTATGTATCCAAGGCTATGAATGTTGCAGAACGAAAGTATTCGACTGTGGAACGAGAGCTGGCTGCGATAAGATATTGTTTGAAAGTGTTGCGTCCATTTTTGTATGGTGTGAGGTTTGTGATAAAAACCGATCATCAACCTCTTGTGTATCTGCAGCGTATGAAGTGGGCTGATAGTAGGATTGCAAGGACTTTGGAAGATTTGAGTGACTTTGACTATGTGATTGAGTATGTGCCTGGTGAACGGAATGGAGTGGCTGATTTGATGTCAAGGTATCCTGGTACGAATGATGAAAATGTGTGTGGAGTGAGTGATCCTGAGTATTTGCCGAAAGGGATTATGAATGGAAAAGAGAGTAAGGGTGGTGGTGATTTCTTGTTTGAGAGTGTATGGAATGGTTTGCAAGATTTGAAGAGTGATGGAGTAGATGTGAGAGTGCCCGATAGTGTAGATGATTTAAGGAAGGAGGTAATGAATGAAGTGTGTAGGAAGCCTGAAAGCATTGGTATGGCAAAGGTGCGGAACTTCACGAAAGAATTGAGAGCGATGTGTATGCAAGGGGTCCCGCCATTTCAGGAAGTGTTGATTGTAGTGAGTCGTTTGTATGGAGTGATTGTTTATGTGCACTTTGGTGGTGAGAGGCCGATTGTGTACAAGGATGAGAAGATGAAGGGTTTGAATCCTAATGTGGTACATCTGCAATGTTTGAGCGGTGTGCACTACAATTGGGTAATTGAAAAGTGTTCATATATAAGAGAGAAGAATGATTGTCTGGATGAAGATGAGTGTGTGTTGAGTGATGATATGGGAGTTAATGACAGTGTGGATATCAGTGCTGATGTTGGTGTGCTTGTTCCTTCTGTGTATTGCGAACATGGTGGACCTGATATGATGGAAGCGAGAGTGAAAGTTGGTGAAAGGTTGTTCTGTGGTTTGATTGATACTGGAGCGCAAGTGTCTTTAGTGAATGAGAATATTCTGAGTAAGTATGAAGAGTTTAGATGTTGCGAGCATAAACCTGTGAAGTTACGGATAAGTGGATTAGGGAATGGCATGATAGTGGCATGGGAACAGGTTAGTCTGAAAGTGAGTTTGGGTAATGGTGTGAATGTGAAGCATGACTTTGTGATTCTGAAAGGTGAGCAAATGCCTTGTTGTTTCTTGCTTGGTGTAGACTTTATGAGATTGAATGATTTGTCTTTGGATGCTGATAAGGATCGTCTTATGAAAGGTGAATGTGAGGTGATGAGGTTGAATGAGTGTGCAAAGAATGTTGTCAAGTTTTGCGGTATGATTGAGTTGGTCATGGATGATGAGAATGAGATTTTAAGTGATGATGATATTCTAGAGATGCAAGAGATGTGTCCTTTTGTTAGTGAGTTGAAGAGGTGTGTAATGATGCGTGTTGATTTGAATGTGTTTAAGGGATTTTAAAAGGTATGCTAAGGATTTTGTTGTTTGTATGGATGTTGTATATTTTGTGAGGCATGTGAAGGGTGGTGATGATATGTATGTACCTGTGATGTCCTTAGTTGGTATGATTGGTCTGGTGAAGGTTGTGCATGATAATTATGGGCATATGGGTAAATTTAAGCTGTGGGAGTGTATGAAGGAGCATGTGTTCCACCCGTTTCTGAGAACTGTTGTGAATGATGTTGCAACTACGTGTGAAAGGTGTCAGAAGCGAAAGGTGCAAGGTGTGCAAGTGAAACCACCGATGTTGAAAGTTGATGCGAAAGAACCGTTTGAATTGGTAGTGATTGATTGTGTGTCTTTGCCGCGTATGAGAGCTGGGAATGTTGGTATGGTTGTGATGGTTGACCATAAAAGTAAGTTTGTGTATGCAGCGCCTGTGAGAGATAAAAGTAGTGTGACTGTTGCGCGTGTGGTTGAGCAGTTGTTTTTTCCTATGTGTGTATGGAAGCCTAGAAGATGTCTGAGTGATAATGGTCCTGAATTTGTAGGGGAAGTGTTTGAGCAAATGTTGAGAGAGAATGGTGTGGAGCATGTGAGAACAACTCTGTATGTACCGTCTTCAAATGGATTGGCTGAATGGACTATAAGAACCTTGTGTGAGATGTTGAGAATGATGAGTACGACAGTGAATGACTGGGATGTGTGTCTGGGGAGAGTGTTGTGGGCATATAATTCAACTGTGCATAGTGCAACTGGAATGTCCCCATGTCAGTTTGTGATGAATTTTGAAAGGCGAGTGAAAGATAGGTTTCGTTTGAGTGAAAGTGAGCAGAGTGTATGGCGTGAGGCGCATGAAAGGTTCCGTTCATTTGAATTAGGTACAAAAGTATTGAAGGTGAAAGAAGTGAAGGGTAGGTTGAATGTATCAAAGATGAGTGAGAAGTTTGATGGACCTTATAGAGTTGTGAGAGTTTGGGAAAATGGGGTAACGTATGTTTTGGAGAGTTTGAATGACGGCATGACTGAGAGAGTGCGGGCTCATCAGAGTCAGTTAAGGAGATGGAGAGAACCTCCTGACTACCTGGTGAACCATCCGGTGTATGGACTGTGTAGAGAGAGAGGTAAAGTGTATGATGATGAGATTGAATTGATAGTATGGATCTGTCTGGGAAAGAGCTAGTCTTAGTCTCGAGGAGTAGAAAGCGTGCAAAGAAGGGTGAAAGGAAGAATGCAAGTACTAATGAAAGTAAGTCTGAGCAGAGTGTTTCTGGTATGGGGGATCTTGAAAGGGAGATTGAGTTTTTGCGTAAACAGGTGAGTGATTTGGCTGGTATAAGTAGACGAGTGAGTGAGCTGCCTGTGCCTGATTTTTCTGGTTTTGGGAACAGTATGAATGATAGTGTGTTTGGGCAGAATGAACCTAGTGTGGCTGATTTTTCGGGTTTTATGAATGGTAATAGTAGGGGTGAGTTTGATGTAGTGAATGATGAAGTGGCTGATTTTTCAGGTTTCTGGTGGGAACCAGTCGAAGGGGTTTCTGGTATGCCTGTTGAGAATACAGGGGATGTGAGTGACCTGTCTGTTTCGCAAGAATGTACCTTGAGTTGGATGAGAGCTGTGAGTGAGGAGCTGATGAATGGGGGTATGAAGAGTGAGGGTTCTGAACGGAAGAGTATGAAAGAATTCTGTTGTGAGATGGGAGAACTGGTAATGAGGGCTAAGAGTATGGTTGATGAGATGATAAATAGTGACGATGAGACTGACAGGACGACTGACGAACAACCCCGACTAATTGCTACGCGTAGCCAGGGACCAGTAGAAGAGTGTGAATGGGTGCAGAAGGGTGCGATTGAGCACGAGTGGTACCGTGAAGAGTGATTGAAAGGGTTTAGTGAGTGGCTGGTCGAATGGCTTAAGGAAGGAGGGGTGTGGTGGGGCGAATGTGAGTGTGTGTAAAAGGGCCATTCTCCCACCCCTTTTCTCAGTACCCTCTCCCTCCCTCTGTAAGAATGTGTGTGAATGGGAATGGGTTTGTTTTATTTTTGTTTATTTCATGTATAAAATGATTACCATGTTTTTCTTTCTTTCCAGGCGTTATTCTGGAAAGATAGTAGCTAATTTTGAGATATCACTATAATAATATTGTACTTTGCTTAAAATAAACTTTTATCAAAGCGTCATATTCTGGAAAGAGAGAGTGGAAGTGTGGACTGGTAGCAAGAGGGGTTCTATAGACGAGTGCTCCACCTAGCCCTGAGAGGAGGGCTTTCGTGCCTCTAATGATTTGGCGGATGACCTTTGATAGGCCCTTGTGGCTTTTGTCATCCGTGTAATTATGTTATGTTAACCACCATACCTGCCTTCGTTGACAATCCTGCCTCCTTCTAAGTTAGCCAACTACCACCCACCTCCAGCAAGTGATAGCGCGTGCCCCCTTTTCGTTCGGTTGTGGTTGTGTTTTTTTTGTTTTGTGTAGAATATAAGTAAATTGTTGTATCCGCCGGTTATAAGATTCTCGTTTGGTATCGTATTTTGATTGGGGAATTTAGCCTCATTTTGAAGTGTGCACACTTCCCTAGTAAATATAAAATTGTTGTAAATATAAACTGTAACTATCATTGTATTTTTTTTGTAAGTAAAGGGACTGTATATACAATCCGTTTTATTCTCCCTCGATTTCTCACGTCCGGACAGTGTAGGAAGCGGGTTGGATCGATTATCGATTGGGATTAGAGATCTATTTTCGGCCCGCTACAACGCCCACAAACAGCCATCCCCCTTCTGTTTTGCCCTACCGATTCACAAAACTTATTGACCACCCCTCGTTGGTACCTAGGTATATAAGGTGTATATAGGCAGTGATGTATTATTTATTGATTCAAAAAGATTATATAAGAGGTATATAGGCTATGCCATGGTTAGGACTTATGTAGGTATGTGATATCATCATAATTTCTGGGTCAATAATACTTTTAGTAGGTATACCCAGTGTCATATAATTGCCCATAGATTCTAAACCCATGGAGATCCCATTTTTATTTTTTCTAGAGCTATGGAGGTTAGAAAGAGGTAACTTTAGAATTTTTTTTTTATGATCTTCTGAGTTGCATTTTGGCTGGGGTCAAAGATCAAAGAGTTCACAAAAAGGTCATGTCAAAAATTGTCATAGAAACATCTTTCCTCCACTCATTTTAAAGATCTCTTTCTCCTTGACATTTTCATATTAAAATCGTTCAGATTGGTTATTTCTGGCCAAAGTTATGACCTCTCAATCAGTTTGACCAAAATTGATCTGGCCATAAATATGACCACAATGACTAGATAGGCCTCATACTTAGTATGTGAACTTTATTCATCATAACCAACAAATGATGTAAATTTCATGCGATTCTGTGACCACTTCACGTAGAATGCCCCTTATGCCCAAGTAGGCAGTCGCCAGATGAGCTCTTAAAATTACACCCCACCCCCCTAAAATTAGCTTAACTTAAGAGTGTGTAAATAAGGGTAATGAGAATAATTATAAAGTATCTTATTTTTTAAAGAACATTTTATCTCTGAATGAAATATATTTGGAAATGACTTTAAGAATCTAGCACTTACATAAAAATTAATGAGATGAGATTATGCAAAATGTTCAAGAATTAATTTTCAATATTTTCACAAATTCTGAAATGAAACGCTAGACACATGAAAAGCCTTTGCTGGCCGCAGTTTGCCCACCCCTTATCTATGGTGAGTGTTGTTAATTGTTATTTGTCTATAACTATAATTATTAATATAGATATAATCGCTGACCTTGATCGATGTCATAAACCAATGATGTAATCATGAAAACTATAATAAAAGATTTTAAATATTATTATTTTCTTTAAATTTTTCTAAATCTGTTAGAAATCAATATTATTAAGCTGCATAATGTATTTGTATTAATTTTAGACCTATGTGAACTTTATTTAAACATTACTTTTATTCAAGTTCATTAACTAATGATTTATTTATCAAGTTGTGAGAATTGACCACTGTTTAAGGAGTCCTATTCCACATATCTATTATTCTCACTAGAAAAAGATGTTTATGTTGATTAGAGAGTAAGGCTTATATATCTTGTAGGTATGACCGCTTATATTTAAACTGTTAAATTTAACTACATCATTTTTATCCACTAAATCTATTTTAAAACATGGGTAAGATGCGATGCTTGTATTGTCTTGGCCCTCACAGGAGTATTAATCCAGTGATTAACAAAATAATTTTTTATTTATTTTAAAAGACTACAACTTTTTTCAATTCATATAAAAGTTTATGATTTTAAAATGTGATGTTCAAAATCACATTTTTCTCATCTGATCTTCAAGATTACCAAAGTTGGCGATCCTGTCCATCACTGGATATAGGTACAAATAATGAGATGTATAAGTAGACAAGAAGATTATACTCGCAAGACTGCAGCATCTAACATGCATATTCAATAACCAGGCATACTTTGATGGACAGTCCCCCTTATGAATGTAACATGCAATGTGAGACTATCTGTGAAGCATGTTTCAATGGAATGTCCCAATTTTGATTACCCCAAGCAGCCATTTAAATGGCTTGCCATGAATTCAATTTAGATATTTCTTTTAGTATTAGTTTAGCTGAAGAGCTTCCATTGGAAATTGAGATGTTCTTAAAGGATATAGGATTTATAACATCCAGATAAAACCTTATTAGTTTTAGTATACTACAGACTGGCCTCATTTTTACCCTTTATAAGTAATTCTGAGCTGGCCCAGGAGCTGAAATGGCATTGATTCATTTTTAAGTGCCAATCAAACATTTTAAATTTTAAAAGGAAAATGAACAGTGCCATTGTCCATTTTGTGGAGATACAAGGGAGGATTTGATTCATTTCTTATTTTGCATAGGATATAACTATCAAGAATGATATAAAATTACAACATTCATATGTAGAGACAAAAAAATACTTGCTATGATCACTATTATTCAGTAAAAAAAATAATATAAAAGTAAAGCTGGTGTTAGGAAGATTTGTAGAAAGAGAAGAAAAAGCTATAGCAACAATAACAACAGCAGCAGTAGGAGACATAAGACTCCAGGGAGAATCATAGCAAAGATAATTAATTCTCCCACACAGTTATCTGATCTGATAAGATAGAGGAAATAAACCAGAGATGCAATTGTGAAACTACCTTATTCTTGCAGATTTCAATTTCTAATTTGATTGGGAAAATATAAGTTGAGATATAGTTTGAAATTTATTGCATGTTGAAAACATTCAATAAATTTACTTGACCTGTTCTTAACCAATCATGATTTCTTACCCAAAGTTGGGGAAACATCATGCAGTACTGGTTACAAGAATATGACAATAGAAGGGGTCTACAAAAAGCTAATCAATAACCTCTATGAGGCAGCTCTTGTTCCCATCATCTAGTTCAGTTACACTACCATGCTTTTTATAATGATAGTTAATTTAGTTCCAATGAAGATGTAGAAATACCAAAAGTAAAGGCAAAATTCCAAAATATCACTACAATGTATTGACCATAAAATGTGTATTTGATATTTTTAGGCTTATTGAGCACAGCTATCATGAAAAATAAGCAATTTGCAGGAAACATCAAAGATCACAAATCACTAACCAAATTAAACATGTCATAAAAGGTTAGGTAAGTGATTTATGATCATCATTGTCTCCCCCCAAATTGCTTACTTTTCATGATAGATGTTTTCACATAAATGTGAAGCAAACTTAATTGTAAGCCTAAAAACATCAGGAAAATACTTTTATGGCAAAAAAATTAAGGATTGTTCTGGAAATTTAATGTAAATGTGCATGTAAGCGTAACTTAGTCCTACTCTCAGACAAATACAGTAGTGAAATATGCTGCGAGCATTAGCATTTTTAGGTACCATCATAGAAGAATTATTCCTTTTCAGTATCAGGTTGAAATATTTTCTATTTGTGATTTTATAGTGTTAACCCTCTCCACCATCAAAATACTACTCCTAGTATACCATTACATGTTTTAGTAGCCAAAAATGTGTAGAAATAAAAACATTAGAAACAAATGTGCAAGCCTAAATTATGTCTCATGACAATTCAAGATGGCGTTGTGGAAAGATTCTTGAGATGCAGAATCGATTTGAATTATAGAAGTCTGGGGACTTTATAAAGGGTGATAGACCCTCTCCGCCAGTAGAATTTTACTCCTAGAACACTATTACAATGATACAAAGGAGTATTACAGCCTCTAGTAGTCTAAAATGAGTGTGCCACTCATATTCAAAATTACCCTAGTCTCTCATGATTTTCTAAATAGGCATGCTAGGAGCTCACTTATCACTTTACATTCCTTCAAAATTTTAGTAAAAACCTCATCAAAGGCCAGTGCTTTACTAAATTTAATTCTATTTCTTCTGAGACAGTCCTTTTTTAATTAAAATAGCCTCTAATTTCTCCTCATTACACTTGAAGATCAAGGCCTCTTCATGTACAATTAGAATATACTAAAAGAAAATACTTAATATACTAGCCATTGCATCACTATTGTCTCACTTACTCTCCATCTGTAGTTTTAAGTGGAACTATTTTATCTCATTTCAGTTGTGAATAATTGACCCTCACATTTTCTCTTTTCCATATAAATGTCCCTTTTAATGCTAATATAATACTCAATTTTATCTGACATGCATTTAGAGTCGACAGCTTTGGTCATAATCTCCCTATATAGTGTTCATATAAGTGCAACATATGGTTGTAGATGAGGTCAAAAGAAAACAAGTGATACTATATATTTTGAAAGCATTTAGTGTGGCAGAATATGCATATTAAATGATAGAGACTTAGCTGCATTGTGTTGCTGTATGAAGTTGTTGCAACCATTTTTGTAGTGAGTGAAGCTTGTGGTGTGAATTGGTCATCAACTTTTAGTATATCTACAGTTCATGAGATTAGTGGATAGTAGACTTGTGAGAACAATGGAAGATCTGATTGATTTTGATTTTGTAGTTAAATATCTGCCTGGGGAAAGGAACAAGATGGCTGATTTGGTGTCACAATTGCAAGAAAGTGTAAATGAGAGTGAGATTATAAGTATAAATCCTGAGTATTTGTTAGCAGTAGTAATCATTGGAACAAAATGTAAAGGTGTATGGCCTGCAAGGCTTGAGGAAAGATGGGTTGCTTGAGAAGGTGCCAGAGAGTGTGGATTATTACAAAAGATTGTGATATCATCTCAGCCATCTCATTCCTTTTACCTGGCAGATATTTAACTCCAAAATAAAAATCACTCAGATCTTGCATTGTCTTTGCAAGCCTACTATCCACTAATCTCATCTGCTGCAAATATACTAAAGGTTGATGATCTGTTAACACCACAAATTTCACTCAATACAAAAATGGTCTTAATGACTTCACACAGGAAGGCAATGCAGCTAACTCTCAATCATTGAATGGACAGAACAGTTGGGAATTGGGAATACAAATAACATAAAGAAAAAATTGAGTAGTATGTGTATACCTGGAGTGATTACATTTCAGGAATTGTTTGTGATCATGAGTAAATTGTTTGTTGTGAGGGTGTGCATACATTATGGTGTAGAGAAGCCATTGATGTATTGTGGTAAAGGTGTAGACAGAGAGAGTGGGTGTGAGTTACATCTGCAATGTTTGAGTGGAGTGTATTATAATTGGTCGATTGAAAATAATTATTATTTTAGAAGGTCAAGAGAGGAAATCTGCTAGGAGAGATTAGTTCATTGAATGTGGCTGAGGGTTTGGATGCTGCTGATATGTTGGTTGAAAGTATGAAGGTTAGGAATGTGGTGTGTGTGCATCAGATTGAAGAAAGAATGCATGTCATCTTGACTATGAATGGGAAGAAATATTGTGGAATGATTGATACAGGTGCTCAGATTTCATTGGTGAATGCAAAAGTGGTATATGATGCTGATAAAGCAGGGTTGGTGATTTTTAATTATTTTTTTTTATTTAATTGATTTTTTTAGATTTTGAGTATATATTTTATTAATCTTATCACTCCATCAATAAATTAAATAATTCATAATTGTAACATTTTTATTTTAGGATAAAAACAAACAAGCAATTTCTTATAGCCATTTATTCTATGAATATGAACATCAATTAAAAAATGCATTCAAATTCAATTAGTTAATTAGTATCCATATTCCATTTATTGGGTGCATTCAGACTTGTAAATGAATACCAGTTTTGCTGCTCTTTCTGATCCAAGTCTATTCCTTAGCTTGGACTGTACCAAGCCAAAAGAAGAGAAAATCCTCTCAACTCCAGCTGAAGAAGCAGTTGTGGTAAACAGCTTGGTTGCGAGGTTTTTCATATCATCAGATATAGAATATCTGAGTGATAGCCACCAAACATAGGGACCAACTTTCAATGATTCGTCTGTAAACAAATAAGAAAGAAATGATGTTCTGGCTTTGTATTTCATTATATCTGGCATAGCATCATGGTGTGCTGCATGTGCATATTCCATTGAATCAGTTTATTCATCTGGATTGAGCTTCTTGCCTTCGTAAGATAGATGAAGCATATATGTATGCACTGGAGTTAGGGCTTCAGTTGCACGTTTCTTTAATTTTTTTTCACCTGACTATCACCTTTGAACTCACTTGTTAATGATGTTTGAATAGTTCTCCATATTTCTGTAGCATCACCAATATTACACAAGTCACTTTGCACTTTGTCTAATGCAATAGCTTGATTTTTTGTAATTTTTAGCATATCCTCAGCGTTTCATTTCAAATTTGTATCCATAACCTTTTTTATTATCTCCTTATCCAGTTTACTTCATTTTTCTCTATCACATACTGAAATAAGCACAGGCCAGTTGGTTAAATAGCTTTCTAAGCAGTCGGAAAAGGTATTCCAGCGCACATCTTATGGCATAGTTAAGGCTCAACCGCCTGCTTCTTTGTAAGCTGCTGATGCGCAATGATTATTTCTGAAATATTTTACAATTTTGACAATGTGCTCTTTAATGTTTGATATTTCTAAATCTTGAGCCAGTAAGTTCATGAGGTGAGCTGAACATCCATAAGTTATTCTTAATTTATTATTTTCGTTCATCAGCTTGAACATCCATAAGTTATTATTAATTTATTATTTTCATTCATCAGTTCAGTCCTCATTTTTTTGACATTTGCAGCATTATCTGTTACCAGACTGCCAACAGTGCACAAATATTTCTCTTCTGCCTCTTTAATACTTTCTTTTGCCACATTTAATAGGTATTCTGAAGTATTTGGATTAGGGTAGATCAAAAAAGGAGGGTTCGCAAAAAATTTTGAAATTCATTTTCCCACCCTGATTTTTTTGATTGACCCAACATCAAAAACTATTTCAGACTTCTAAATTAATATTTTCAGGTTCCTCAATGCAATTGATATTTAAAAAAACAAAAAACAGAAATGTCGGAAAATTCTATCTTTCTCCAATATGGGGTATATTATATCCATAAAACTTTACAATCAATACTTCTACTTCCATTTTATTGAATAAAAATAATATATTAACTACTCAATAAGTTTTCCTTCCTTTTCTTCTGTTTGTTTCCATGCAACCTGTAGGTTTTTATCATCATCACTCTGAAATAGAAGAAATTGAACAATTAACAGTCAAACATTTAAATTTTCACTATTATTCAATATCCATTTATTCAATCCAGTTAGATTTTTGTAGTGTTATTACCTTTCATTACAAAGTCCTTCTTGGTATTAAATGAGGGTATTTTTATCCTCAACTCAATTCTACTCCTTATATAGCCATCCTGTTTGTCTTCTCCACAAAATGCTAGTGATGCTTCTGTGACCAGTTGATGCATCTCTCAACCGCTTGTGTGTGACAAGGAAACTTCGGAATATCCAATTTAGGTTGCTGACAGATAAATTCTTCAAGTTGATCATCAGAGAGCGTCCTCATCAGCGGAGGTTCGGTCACAATGGTCTGCTGCCAATTAATTAGGCGGATGTTGTCGTCAGCTTCAAAGTTTATGTCTGGGATCTTGAAAGTGCGTATTGATTTCCCTGTATAATCTTTTTGTGCTTTCATAATTCTTCTCCATGCGAGTTCCCGGATATGATTTCTTTCATCTTGTAGCATACAGAGAAGAATGTTTTCCACATATGCACAATAAGCATTCCTTTGAATCACTGGGGCAACTATATCTTTAATATTTGTTCATCCCTTGCAGTGATTGCACTATCTTGAAGAGGTTGAGTCCTCCATCTTTAAAGATGAACAAGACAATGGATTTCAGTGTGTCAGAAGGGTCGGAAGTCAAAAGATATAATCTAAGTATCCAATTTGACATTGTAAGCCATCATGCATGCAACATTTTTCCAGGACTCTTGCAAGCCATTTCAGCAGAACATTTACCTTGTGAGATAGATAGAAGGATAGCAAACAGATACTTTTGATCGGTGCTCAGATTTCCTTTGCAGCAGACGGCAAGTTAGTCGGAATTTGCTCAAATTCAACAACTCTTAGTCTCACATTTATCCAGTTGTTTCCCTATAGGTCTGACAAATCCATGAGACCCCGTTGTTTTCCCACCCTAATTGTTGGTGATATGGAGCAATGGGAGCTCATTTGCATAGAGCTGGCAAATAAACCAATACAGTGGTCTATTAAGTTTTTCTTCTAACATTCTGATCACACCTTCTTTTGTTCCTGTATTCACTGCTGTTCCATTGCATCCCACAGCAACAAGTTCATCAGTTGCTATGTTATTTGCTTCTAGATGCAAGAATAGGGGGGAGGGCAAACAAAATAATCATAAAGAATTTGATGAAAATTGAATATTGCTGCAAATTGATCATATTTTGATTAATTAAAAATTACATGTAAAACATTCTAATATAGCTAATTATGGAGTACCATTTATTATTTTCTTTTAAATCTACACTTTACTTACTCTCCAGCCTACCTTCCTGTGAGGTAGGCAACCTCTAAGAAGGTTATTACATTCCCAGGAATGGTCCACAGGTGCTTGAGGTTGGAGATATTAAGAGTGTTGCTTTAGCCCTGTTCAAAAATCAACTTTTATTTCTGTACATTTTTCCTTCCATGCTTTTTGACCAGAAAAAGCCCCAAATCACATATTTTGACCTAAGAAAGCATTGCCACATGCTTTAAATTTTCTACCTTGAAATCGGCTAAAACCTCACTTCCAGGGTCCCTTGAATCATGTTTTAAATTATTTTTTTTTCTATCTAAACAGGTTATTAGGTTTCCAATGAAAGAGAATAAATTTAATTAATATAATTTTTCAGGAAATAACAAACTCAATGAGAATCTAGAAAAACATCTACAAGTTATAACTTGACAATTGCAGTAAGCAATGAGCTGAGGGATCTCCATTGACACAGTTGATATGATTCTGGGCCAATGAGACCAACCAGGGTGGTCTTATCTGGAATAGAGGCTTTCCTGCTCTGAAGCTGTCTGGCTTCTTTGTGAACTGGGGCAGCAACGTTGTGCTTCAATGTGTCACTCATTTACTGCTGAACAGGGCAAATAGCACGACTTTCCTGTGGTTTTCCATCTTATTAAGTACTGCATCAGCACGCTCTGGGTCAGTTTTCAACATATTCAGGATTAAACTTAGATCATTCATAGGAGCATCTGTTGCAGACACTAACATCTATCTATACATGAGTTTAGAGCACACAAAGGTGCTGAGTCTTTCCTTCTTTGATACAGTATCTTCATCATACTCAAGTTGATCTGCAAACATCAGCATTTTCATGCCATACAGGTTTCTGGCCTAATGAATAGTGCCTGGTTGACTCCAGTAAATTCCTTAAGGAGGTGTTGCCCCAAGAACAATGACTTAGTTTAGCCATATACCTGTAGTCATTTTTTCAAAGCCTTGCTGCTGTTACAATATCTTGGAGTATTTCTTCACTGTTCTTCTTTTCCTTTAGCTTATTGCTGTTGATAGTAACCATCTTTGGATTTTCCTTGAACAAGTCTCCCTAAACATCCTTCATATGCTCAAATCAGGGATTATTTGACCCCTTTAACTTCCCAAACTTCCTACTAGGATTTCCAAGATGTAATGTTGACAGGCCAGATAAAGCACATTTTTGTTCGGCATTTTCTCTAGCAATTTGGCAGTTCATCTGTGAACTTTACTGTTACTGGATGTTGTCAAAACTAAGGCAGTAACAGTATCTCTAAGTTACCATCTCCAGTAATTGATTGAAGCCTCAGGCTGAGCTGTGCCAGAAGAATTATCAATAGCAGGTACTCCCAATAACTCTTTCAGTATATGTAGGTGGACCAGACACTAGCACAGCTAAACTCTAAGCTACTTCTTCCAGGTTCACTGCTAAAGACATCTTTGAGCAACTTGTGAGTGGATTAGCTTAGTGTTCATGCTGATAATTAATGAGAAACAAAAGCTTTGAGAGAGAATAACTTTATTATTTCACAAGTAAAGGACTAGTTTCTGAGCATCACACTTCTCAACAAAATATTACCATAACACATTCCTTTTATACAAATTGGGAGAGCTAAAAAAAATAACTGCAAATAAGAGAGAGTGACACAAAAAAAACAACATGGAACCACTATTTATAAGGAGGGGCTGACTCCTCTTAGGGTTCAGGTGATACCTATTTTGGGATGCAATGAGCAACATAACCATGGAATTAAATTTGAAAAACTTCATTTTGAAAGATTAAAGTTTGGGAGAGAATCAATTAGTGTGGATTCAACTACCTGCCTCTTAACCAAGTCATTTGATATATATATATATTTTGGGCCAGAAAGTCCTGACTCGCTTTGGAAGCAGGGAGTAACACCAAAATTTATTCTTCAAAATAAAGTCCATCATTCTCTACGATCTTCTTCCAGTGATCAGCCAGCATCCAAGTTTGTCCCAGATACCAGTTAGCTGGCTTTGAATCTACACTACACTGTATTGCCAGCAGCTATACCTCATGTATGACAAACTAAAAAAGGAGTATCTTGCTTTGATTAATCAAGGTTAGGCTTTGTTTCAGCAAGACAATGCGAGGCCACACACTGCCACGTTGACTATGGAGAAGTTCAAACAGATGTGCAGTGTTGAGATACTTCCACATCCGCCATTCAGTCCCGATGCTGCTTAAAGTGACCATGGCCTATTCCGCTCAATGGCACACTTCCTCCGCAACTGACTCAACATTTTTGATGGAGTGAAGGAAGCTTGTTTAGTTTTTTTTACAGCCAGCTAACTGGTATCTGGGACAGATTTGGATGATGGCTGATCACTAGAAGAAGATCGTAGAAAATGATGAAGAATAAGTGATGTTGTTGCTCCATAAAATTTTGTTGCTTTCTTTCCATTAAGTGAGGTCAGGACTTTCTGGCCAACCATATATATATATAAATTCCGTTTTGTCCCAATTGATACTGGTTGGTTGCACACGTGTTGAAAGATTGCATTTGACATGTTGCCCATATAAACACAATATCTGAATGATATAGACATCTGCCACCAGAAACCAGACAGAGTGCAATGCATATTCACAACATGCCACAGAAAAGTACAACCTAAAAATATGCACTCCTGAATCTCCGGGGAACTCTGTGCACTCATTATTTCATTGAGCCCCCTGTCCTAAGGGGGGGGGGACCCTAATTGGTAACAACTTAAATTGGGTGTTTAGCAGAGATTTTCGCTAATTGCAAGAGAGAATATTTATGGGGTGTACATCAGCATGAATGTGCCAATGTGGGAATATTTGCAAGAATGTCTAAATTAAACTGACAATATCTTCTTACAGGACTTGGACTATAAGTGCACTATCCCAATACAAAGGGTACCACAACAACCTGAAGATGTCTTTTTGCTTTTGGGAAAGAGATGAAATTTACAAAAATCATTTTGAGCCAGGTGAGTTCTATTATCGTCCACTTCTGATGAGTTGTTTGTTTCATCTCCCCAATTATATTTAAACTAGAGTACCTGTGTTCTCCAATTGAGGGCAATATTTAGGTAATATTAGTGTTAACTTGGTAATACTAAAAAGTATGGATTAATTAAATATTAAAACTTTACTCAACTGAACACAAAAAATATATTATTGACTTTGGTGATACTAAAATGATTAGATTAATTAATCTTCAGAACTCCCCAAAATGAAATTCACTTTTCCCTGCAGATCTTCTTAGCTTCCTAGATAAAGAAAGCTTTGGACTCCTGGGAAGAGTGGCTAAAAATGTCTCAGTGTTAAGCTTGTTTATAGGTCTAGCAGATCTGCCTACATACACCATCATGCACATAGCCAATTGGAACACCAGTCTCTCCTACCCCCATCCTAACACATAAAACTTATTCACTCATCAATCCTGGAACCTGCAAAAGGGTCTCCATATGCACACTCCCCCTGATGTAGAGTGCTGACCATGCCTTAGGTCATGACACAATCTTTGGTTGCTATCAAAACACATAACTACCTCTGCTTACCTCCCCCCTCCCCCTCAATAAAGGTCCAATGGGCCAAATGCCTCTCCCATTGCTGACATGCACCTCCCCCCCCTCATTTTCTTTATGATGATTGGCTTGCTAGCCCAAATATGTCGCCATTAGGTCACCGGCCTAATGAGTCCTCACTGGGGAACCCTTATATCATGGGTGTGTGTGGCCAAATGGAGGCCCTTCCCAATGTGAGTGAGGACCCAAAAATGCTCCAGCCCCAGATGACATGGGCATCCTTGTGAGGTAACACTGACTCAGTGAAAGATTCCTGAACCTAAGTCCACTTCTGTACAAGATCCTCCTGGGGCAAGAAATGTTACTGAGGACAAAAGGAGAGGAGGGCCCTCCCCCCACTGGGGATCCACAAGTGGCCAGATCCTTTTGCTTTTGCAGGACTGGGCTAATATTGGCTCTTCCATCCTTGAAGCCCCCTTGGGAGGGAAGGAAAAGTAAAAAGACTAGGGCTTCCTCTCATTCCAGGAACAAACAGGTCCCCTGCTGAATCGGTTGATGACCAGGGTAAGGATGGCATATTCAGCTTCTGGATACCCTCAGGCAGAGAGGGTAAGAGCCAAATATGGTGGACTTGCACCACTTGTCTATTGTGCCTGCGCCATGGATGTTCTATTCTGGCTTTCAGCATGTGGCTTGCTGATATGTCTACCCTACTCTTGTTTTGTTACTCCTTTGACTATGGATGTGAGATTTATCCCTCTGCATCCAAGTGACTATTACGGTTTCTGGATTTGATTACCCATGGTGGTCTTTGCTAAGTACTTGGTGCCTTCTGCACATCTCTTACAGAGAGACCTTTTTGTTGATGCAAGGGAGATAACATTTGCATTATGTTGTACTTGAATGGTCAGGTTTGGCATTTGCCCAAGTCTCACCCAGCAAGAGGGGGTCTTGTGTATACTGCTACACATGGTAACTGGAGAAGTGGCACACCTTTGAAGCAAAAGTGCACCTGTTAGTCTGAAACTTGATTGAAACTACCCAGGCTTTTTTTTTAGACATCCTCACTTGTATCCTTTTTTGCTACTTTATTTAGAAGCCCCTTCTCACATATTTTTCTTGTCAGGCTTCTAATTTGTTTGGATATCCACCAACCTTTATCTTTTCATCACTGGTCAGGGATGGTGTGGGGTCCCCCCCTTCCTTTTCCTCCCTCATGGTTCTAGTAGGGATGGTGATGGGGGGGTTTCCCCCCTTTCCTCCCTCTTGATTCTAGTACGGGTGGTGATGGGTTTTAACATTTAATTTTTTCAGGTGCAACTGTGACTCTATTTTTGGCCCCCCGGGGCAACTCCGCTAAATTACAAAGTAAACTTTAGCGTGATAACAGAAACATGCTTTATAAGGCAGAAATGATGAAATAAGAGATTCAGATCAGTGAAGGACATCACTCTTAACCTTTACCGGTTTAAGTTACTAAACAATTGAAATTTTCTAAGCTGATAGGGTGGCCTTATAAATTTAAAGAAAGATAAAACCATGTGAGTTTAATAGGCTATATCAGTATGATCTTTAGATTTAGAACTAAGGCCTAGTCTACTAATGTAATTTTATTAATTTATAATAAAATTGAGTGACAAACTTTTTTTAGGCTACATTTAGGTAGTTGCATGTAACACCAGTCTCATATAATGTGAAGAATTTAATTTATCGTAAAAGGAAAGTTAAAATTCAAATCAAAATAAAGTTAGCTGTTACCAACTCAAATTTGACATTTTTAGCCAAATCAGGCTTTAAAACTGGCTTAAAACAGCCATGGCAATTTCTTTCAAAAAAGTTGTCTTTGTTCATGTTCAAAGTCGCAGGAAAATTGGTGGTGCAACTTTGCTTTGTTCCACTTTTTCAAAATGTTTGTGACTTTGAAATTCATAGTGCAGCAAAGTCGCAACTCATTGCCGCAATGCCCAGCTCTGGTTTTTAACATGTCTGTCCCCTTACCATCACCCTCCTTCCTTTCAACTTCCCTCATATTTTCTATTACTATCTCCCCACAAAGCAAGAGGGTGTTGGGTATAACATGGAAACCATGCTGCTGCTGAGATGTTGATTATTGTATGTTTTCCTGGCCCCAATTCTTAGAGTTGTCTGTTCACTTAGCTCCGATGCCAGAAGAAGGATTTGAAGTTATAAGTCTTATGCATATCTTCACTTCCATCTTCACTTTTTATACAGATCTCTCGTTACAAGCTTTCTGCAGGAGCCACTTTTGCTAGTTTTAAATTTTGAAGAAAAAGTCAAAACAATTACCAATGGCTCTCATTTCATCTGTGATCAATTGTGATTGACTTTTCTTAGCAGCATATGCACAATCAGGCTAAACATTTTGCTTCAGTATAAGAAAACTCCCTTGAGAGTTTGATGTAACTCTTGAATTGGTGGTGTCAATGTTTCTCCCCAAAATGGCACCTGGGAGGATATTACCTTTGAAAATTTGTTGTTATGCCTCTGCTCCCAAAGCTTCCACAACACTGGTACTATTGTGTTAGCATTTTTTAGAATATACATCTTGTCATACAAGCTCTACTGGTGTTTACAGATGACTCCAACTCCAAAGTAGGTTTGCTCCAATTGAATGAGGGTTGGCTTTGATGCTACTTTGCCCTTGTTTGAAGTTAGCCGGATTCTTCTGAATGCTGTGTCAGTATTCATATCCAAGCTAGTTGCAATTTACTGCTTGCTGTGGAAAGTTATATGCCTTCCTATTTCAGAGACTCAAGGCAGCAGAATATCTGCGTTGGAGCAAAGAAACCCTGACAAAAACAAATCTAATTTATTCACATGTTATTGTACAAAACCCAATAAATTTAAACAGCAAATTTACACAATAAATTTCAATAATTGCAAGTGCCCAACAGCAATATTTTCTTCAGTCATATATTAAAGTTACAAAATCTATAATCAATTGATAGCAATTTTACAATATTAATGAATTATACCATACACTTATTTTTGTAATGTATTAACTTCTCTAGGAAATTTTTACACACCACAATCACCTCAAAGATAAAAAAAAGACCATTATTCCTTAAATTCCAGTCTTCTTCCAGATGACAGGAGGAGGCTGATGGAATAAATCCTCGTCTGGTAAGGGTATAAGAGAGGAATCATTAGAGTGCTCAACCAGCTGTCAATTTTTGATGGAGGCACATGCGCATCTTACTCTATCCAATAACTGGGACGATGTAGGATATGCCTATTTCATTGTTGGCCAATTTGGAATTTCTTGTTCAAAAAAATATTTCATGGTGTATCATTCCATTGGGGGCTTAGGTGAGGTGCAAGCACACAGTAGACAACTGTTCTTTCTTTTACAATAATTTTTATGGCAGAATATTATTTAACTTTCACAATTATCTGCTATTGATCTTTTACACCATATCTAAACTGCTAGTTACCTACCTAACTTCACTTGCTAACCCTCCTATTAACAAAACTCTTTATACACAAGAACGAAAAGAGCAAAAAATCAGACTATGTCAATGATGTGAAAATCTGTTAATAAAAAAGGGTGCCTACAACTACCACTTATTCATTTATCACACCTTGAGACACCGGCATCTCCACATCCCCTAATTTGCAGTATATGTTACAACATAGCTAATGCGAGTTGTGAGGATACAAAAATTGTTTTTTTCTTGGTTTCCTAACACATGTTAAGGTTGCCCGAAATGAGCATACTGCTGATGAGGGGGCCTGGCTGTCTGCACAGTCCAAACAACTAGACTGGTATTTTGCTCTTCCCTTATCTGACTACATACATGGCAGAGATCAAGTTGCATGCCATTGCACCCCAACTTTTCCCATGGACCTATCTCCTAATGCCTCAATGGTACAAAAGATCCTGAACAACACCCTCACCAACAATGACAGAGAAAATGGCTAACAAACTTCATCTTTGGCAGACAAACCAACTGACACATGAGATAAACAAATCATGTACTCAGCTCCTTCATAATAGTATACCCCAAAAAGCCATACTCTCACCCCTACTTTCCAAGAGCCATACTCTCACCCCTACTTTCCAAAAGCCATCCCCTACTCTCCAAGAGCCATACTCTCACCCCTACTTTCCAAGAGCCATACTCTCATCCCTACTTTCCAACTTATTTGCAAATGACATCCCACAGGCATAAGCCCTGGATCATCAAAACCAATGGCTACATAGATGGCATCTCAATCACTGTACAACACCCATCAATTCACACAGCAAGCAGAACACATTTAACAATATATAACTACAGACCTGAGTGTGCCTATGGTGAGGGTGGGTCTTTTGTTTTTTGTTTTTATTTAAAAAAAAGAAAAAAGCTTAAACATCTTTGCAGATGACCTATCCATCACATCCCAATCTACCTTTGCATGAACAGCCTCCAGAAAGTGAAATATGTACTTCAAAACTGATTCACATTAAAAAATGCCTACCTCTCAAATCATCAGTCACCCTCTTTACTCCTGACACATATGAATCAAACCACTACCCACATATCATGCTCTACAGTCTACCTCTCCCATTCAGCCATAACCCCACTACTTATAAGGATCCTACACCCACACATGACATTTAGGTGAGCACACATGCAACATTATTTTAAAGGCAACAACATCCAAATTCAATAACTTCAAAGCTCTCACAAACACCAATTTTGAGCAACACAAACAAACAATGAACATTCTTTACAGACAGTTTATCTGTACCATCCTAAATTATGCATCGCCATCCTTGACTCCATCCATGTTTAACACAAACATACACAAGATTTGGGGTAATGGTAGATTGGCGTATACTTTGAAGAACACTCACCCTGTTAAAAAGTCTAAAACAGAGCTCTCTTCATTGCAACTGGCTGCATTAAAACAACCATACTAAAACCAAAATTCTACCGATCAAAGGCCACCTTAACATGTTTGGTACACATTTTTTTTTTAGCAAGCTACCCTGCTCTACTCCAAAGCACCCCACCCAAACTAAATCAACCCTGTATTTCCCTATGAATTTCTCTTGGCCGTCTACATTCAGGACACCATCCTTCCTTTAATGAATACAAAAATTGAATTCTCTCACCCCTACTGACTCCACTGCAATCTCCAGCAACCTGTCCATCACATCCTCTTCTGCCCCTCTTAAAACATCCTTCCACATAACCCCTATCGGAAACCTCTGGGAAAGACCTAAATGTCATGGTATCATTCCTGTTTGATGGGTGAGGCCGCAGACAATAGAGTAAAAATAAAAGTTGTATCACTTCTTCCCTTGATTAGGTTACCCTAGGGTCTGTTACTCCTACACTGCCAACTAGATAGGGTCATCCCAGAGATCTAGAAATCTATATATCTGTAGACTTTGTTTTAAGTGTGCAAGTGTGAGGTATATTGTAAATATGTGTTGGACTGTGTCTGGTTCCTGTTTGTATTGGATACAGTAGTCTATGTTGTTCAAGCTAGTGCATTGTTTGTATACGTTTAATTTTGGATAATAATCACTTCAGAGGGAGGTGTGTTTCTGCTAGGATGGTGTTTTAAGAGGATGTTTGGAAGGCTTTTTGTGTTGTGTATAGTTATGTGATGGAGGGGGTATAAGGTAGTGGGACTTCTTGGATGGAAAAAATATCAGTAGGGTGTTCTTGAAATCTTGCTCATGTTTCACTTCCCTATGCTTTTTATGTGAACTTGTGTGTGGGTTAATATGCTCTCCCAACCCCAGTACTTATGATTAATACATTTTGGTATTGCTCTTCTTTTTGTCTTCATTTATTCCACTATTTTTTCTCATTACAATTTTATTTTTACTCCCTCTTTTCCTACTAAGTTAACTTGCCTTCATTGAAATATTGGATTTTTAGATAATAATTAAAATAATCAATACATTATTATTAGTGTTTTAACTTTATTAATTTTCTTCTTTTTTTTTTTAGGAATTTATGTGTGCTCAGGGTGCGGTTATGAGCTGTTTTCCGGCAAAGCTAAATTTGAGCATTATTCTCCTTGGCCAGCATTTTCACAAACACGGCATGACAATTCTGTCTCAAAAGTTCCTGAAAAGCACAATGATAACTTACTCAAGGTAAGCCTAAATAAAATTAGTCACTTTTCACTACCTACATGTAATTTTTTTTATAATGTTGATTTCTTTAAAATAATCAATAGACTCTGCTAAAGCTGCTAGCTTATTTCAATTTTAGCTAGGAAAATTGGATAACCTTGCAGGAATAACAAAAGAGAACACTTTGGAACATAATTTATGTTTACTTCAAGTTTTCACTTGATTTAGAATAAGGTTGGCATGCTGATTTCAAAACTAGCCAGTTTTCTTCTTCTATCACATAAATTTTGTTCTATTAAAGCTGATTGCTTTTATTATTTTATCTATTTATTGCTAATCATAAATATTGGGAGGAAAAAAAGCTAAATTAGACTTTTTATTAATTTTATTAACACTGATAGTGAATCTTAAAAGATGCACCATTCACAAATGGTGTTAGCTTATAAATGTCTATTCAGTTTCACATGAGACAGTACGGAGAGAGGTTGTGTACCGCTCTATATAAGTGATTATTATTGTATTCTGCCAACAATACATAAAAGTTTCTACAGGAGGTTAGCAGAACTTATGTAAGCTTATGTTTTTTTCTTATTGTGTGTCCTCCTCCAGAATAGCAATTTATTTAGTGCAGTCCCAGTTGTGAATTCTGTTAGTCTTCCTGAAGAACATTGAGTTGTTGCAATATCATAAACACAATTGACTCATATGTGTTGACTTTTGAATTGTATGCTTCTCTCTCAGCAATCAAGGTACACAACCCTGTAAGGGGCGCGTTGATTTACCTTCCTGGCCGCCACGCTGACGGTGTAGTGGGCCGAAAATCTATTTTCAATCAATCCAATCCGCTTCCTACACTAATTCGGACGTGAGAAATTGAGGGAGAAACGAAATGGATTGGATATACAGTCCTTTATTTACAAAAAAATTACAAGTATATTTACAAGAGATAATTAAATTTTTATATAAGAATTCAATTAAAACAAAAAGTGTGCACACAACAAAACAAGGCCAAAATTCCCCAATCCAATACAAAAAACCCTATGACGGGCGAAGAGAACAAATTTGTACAATAACACCAATTGGTACTGGGTCAAACGATGTGCATGCAACAAAAAATGAAAAGAAAAACTGAATGGTACGAGATACTCCAATTAACGCCGCACAAGACTGCCAAGAAAACCAGCAGGCAGCCCATAACCAACCGCTCCCTATTGGAGTGGCTCAGTAGGGCAAACCCCCTTAGGGGGAGAGGGAAGATAGGGCCCATCAGCCATTTCCCTCCAGAGATTTGCTGGCTCATATACTGACTTTAGCGGGAGTCAAGGCCTGTGCCCCCCCACACTCGATTCGTGACACTGCTGCCAATGGGACCTGTGATTTCCTGGGCGGGGTGACCAAATGGACCCTCTTTCCCTGAGATAGACATGGTCCTTGAGGCAACCCAGCCTCAGATGGTAACAGTAGCAGGGTGGGCAAATAAAAAAAACCCGGCTTTTATTCCCAGTTTTTAGGTGGGGGGCTTTTTCAAGTGAAATTTGAAAAACTCCGGGTTTGGGTTTTTTTTTCAAAATTACATTTTTTTTCCAAGAAATGAATGTTACTTATCATTATTTTATTCAAAATTCATATTTATGTTTATAATTTAAACAAATATGTATAAAATTAAGGTTATTTCTCTGATACTGACTCATAATAATTCATCTCTCCATCTACAGGTTATGGCTATCATGGGTACCCACAATTCTCGATCAGTGGTCTGTTACTGTGATCTGTTCTCACTATAATATAATTATTAATATTATATAAAAATAGATATAGCTATTCTTTTTCTATGTTATTCTAATGCTTGTAGCATTTGTTTTTTGAAAAGACCCAAGATTTAAAAAAAAAACAATAAAACATGGGTTTTATTGGGCTTTTTCAAAATTTTGAGGTTTTTGCCAAACCTGGACGGTAGGGCCTTCCATGGGGGTGAATCTGGGCTCGCCGCTAAGCACCGAACTCGAAACCGCCCCTATGCAAAGTCCTCCTCAAGCGACTCCGGGTATCCAAGGTAGTACAAGGAGGGGAGGGACTCTCCTCCTCCAGCTGGTGCCCCTGCGACCACCAGGACCTTCTCCATCTCAGAGAAGGACCTTGCTGAGGCCGGTCCATTTGGCCTGGGGGCTTGTGCCAGCGGAGGGAAGAAGCGGGTTTATTTCCTGCCCTCCTCTCCTAAAAAGAAGAGAAACAACAAAAAAAGACTCAGGGCTCTTCTCCATCTGCAGGGGTTTTGGAGATGGATGGGTCTGCTGCTTCGCTAAGCGACCAAGCCAAGATCGGCATGTCCAGTCTCGCTGGCACCCCGAGTGGTGGAGTGCCTGACAAACACTAAAGTAAAATACAAGTGTGCAGAGCGGAGCCTCAATTACGTCGGGGCCTTTCATTCAGAAACTACCCCGCATTTTCGAGACCGCTAGCTTCAAATGCTTCTTGGTTATTCGCTCCGCTGATGGCAGCATGTTGGCTAAGGGCAACATGATCCATCAGAGGAGAGCTTTAGCTAGTGTGATTGGTAGAGAGCCAAAGGTGACCCGTTTCTCAGATGAGAGCCTATTGGCAAATGCATCGAATCCCTCCGAGGCAGCCATGATTAGTGCCGTTCGGACACTTGATGGCATGCCTGTGAGTGTGACTCCACACTGTACCATGAACTTTGTGAAAGGAGTAGTTTATGCGAAGGAACTCGTGGACTACTCCATAGATGACATCACCTTAGAGCTGGCCGACCATGGAGCAGTCAAGGTTGAACGTGTGATGAGAAAACAGAGAGGGGCCCTGAGACCCAACCCTACACTCTTTGTCATGTTCGACTGTGACAAGCTTCCTGAGTCAGTGCATGGCTGTTGGTATTGCTACCGCGTGAAGGCATTCGTGCCACTACCGTGGAGGGGCTATTAATGCCACTGCTTCGGCTATACTAATTGCTCCTGTGAATGTGCAAAGTCGGGATTACCCAAAACCTGTGTAAGTTGTTCCAAAGCTGCACACGATAAGTCCAAATCATGTGTGGCCAAGTGTGTCAATTGCGGAGAGCCACACCCCATTTCTTCAAAGCAATGTGGTGTATATCTCCTTGAAAAGGAAATCCTGGCTGTTCAGGCTCAGGATCCTCTCTCATTTTTCAAGGCTAAGGATTTGGTCCAGGCGGGCACGGCACTGCTCGGGACGTCCTATGTCTCAATGTTGAAAAAGACACCCTCTGCTCCTAGCCCCTCCAGGCCTACGCATACGGTCATTTCCGCGCCCATTCTGAACCCTTCTGTTGGTTCTACCCACCCCGGGCACTTCCCTGGTAAATCTGGCGGCACAAAGGGGCCAAACCCAGCCTTGGATAAAACTAGGGCTCTCCCCCTTTTCCCGTAAGGCGGAACGGCCACACATCACCACCGAGTTGTTAGACTCACAGGAGGCAATACCCCTGAAGTTAGTCGCCAGGCCATCTTCCTTGGTTCCTAAAGCTGCCCCTTGAAAGGAGGACAGTACTAAAGGATCTTTGGCTACTTCGCCCACGGCCACTGGTAAGCTGGGGGGCTCAGAGACTGTGGGTCCTGCCAAGGAAGCACCACCGCCACTGAAGACCCCCCCCCACTCGCCTAAGCTTTTGAGGCAGAGAGAGGAAAAGACCTGCATGGCGAGCCCAACCTCCCTAGATAAGATGCGAAGGTGACAGAGCAAGTGGAAACCATATTTTGTGTGGTTTTAGTTGTTTTTTTTTATATACATATGTCTTTTATTAAGTATTCTTTTTTCTTGGTAGTATGTATAGTATTCTGTGTGTTCACATGACAATTTTTGAATAAGCTGATCAATTTTCTGTTTGTAGTGTATAGCTTGGTAACAGTGTATGTATATTGTGTATAATTCCTTTATGTTTCAGTAGAAAACGAGTCGGAACTGAGTCACCCCCTCCCCTTAAAAGAGTATCGGGTTGTCCCTTTTCTCCCCTTATTTCTTTTTTTTGAATGAGAAAAGGGCCAACTTTTGAAAAGGTAGGCGTGTGAGGCAACAAGCATGTGATGGGAGAAATAACGTCACTTTTAAGCATTGCCTCCATGTGTGGGCCTCGTCATTTACAAACAATTTTCGAAGCTCAAAAGCCTGAGAAAGTATAGGAGCAGGCTCATGGAATGCAGCCCTTATCAATCCTGGTATTTAACCAAGACAAGAAGTCTCTTTCCCCCTCCTTTCCAGCCACGCTGGGAGCGGCTGAGACAAACACCACCCGGCCGTATTCGCCATTACTCAAACGACGGGTGATAATCCCCCCCTTCTATGGGGTAAGCTCCCTCACTTTAGGCAACCATATATACCCATGTGAGGAGGAATCAAGAGAGATTTGTGTGAGAGAAGCTCACAAGAGCAGACAATCTTACTCCTCAATTCAGGTTGGCATATGCTGAAGGCAAGGAAATGTTGTGGAATAAAACCGAGTATCCCTCCTTGGATAAAACAAATATCCACCTTAGAACTAGTTAAGAATTCTTCTCCCAGTAAGAATACCCGTCTGACTCTGCGCAACGACGCCATCTCCAAACAAGAACCAAGTCTTGTCCCAAAAGGCTTCAGTGAAGATTAATCTTAGCATAATACCCCTCTTGATTACGCATAGCTGACCAAACAAACCATTTGATGTATCGAAGAAACTCACCCTCCGTTTTCTTCAAAGGAATTTACACTGGAAGAATTCTCGAAGGCTTTGTACCCTTCCTCCCCGTAATCTCCAACGAATACTACTACAAGCAAGTTGACCCTGGACCCCGTCGAAAGGACCCAACCTTCATCTCACTGCTTCGCTGGAAACAACCATCGTCTCCCCAACCCCTCCATTCTTGTACAAGGTATTGTAACAAATATTTTAGCTTCCCCAAATTTATAATTGCCATCTACCGTTCCCCCATTATCATTTGTGTGCTTACCATGTCCCCGTGTAAATCTCAATTTTAATTTCCGTCCAGCCTACCCAATTTTATTGCATTTTAATTACCTAATCTTACTAGCCCGTTGACCACTGTAACTATTTGTTTTATTATATGTCTATTTATTGTTGTACCATTTAACTTAATTTATTAATATTTATTAAAGTCTATTTTTGTCGACTCCTTTACTTTCCGACCCTTGAGCTCATCATAGCCATGTAACAGCCTGTAACTAAGTGAGATTTGGAACTCTCAGCCAATACAAAGATTTAAAGTAGCATCTATTGGACTAGCCCTCCCTTACGAGGATCTGACCTCGTAACTGGACCTCGGCCTACCCCAAGTTATTAAAAGGAAACCCCCGTGCACTCTAAAAGAAATATAATAGATGTATGTATGGTATATAGAGCTATACCATGACACTGTTATTTCCATGTACATAGCACCGTCAGCCGACTTTGGCACAGGGGACTTCCGCCGCGTCCTGGCACGGTTGCTGAGGCCCTTTCTCTTGCTCGGAGATCTGAATGGTAGACACCCCTTCTGGGGAGAGTACTCAATTAATCCCAAGTGTCAAGTCCTTGCTGACCTGATCAACGAGCTTGAGATGGTTGTCCTAAATATGGATGAGTTTACGCATCACTGCTCGAGAACCACTTCATTTTCCCACCTCAATCTATCTTTGTGCTCTTCGGATGCACAGCCTGATTTTGATTGAAGGGTGGTCGATGACCTCCATGGTAGTGATAATTTTTTGGGCCGCTGTCGCCTGAGAGCCTGCCCTGGGGGTCTGCATTTCAGGAAATGACTGAATTCTCTATCTCAGTTGAGGAGTTTAGGTCGGTAGATTAGGCCGTTAAGATTTTTCCGGCAACCTCATCGGCGTGGGCCTAACTACTATTCCTAGAAGGTCTGGCCATTTTGCATGCAGACCACTCCCGTGGTTGTCAGCAGAGTGTGAGACGGCCCTCAAACAGAAACGCTGTGCCTACATGCACTATAAGCACCGCCCAAATAATTTCCCTGCCGGTGAATTTTGTTGGGCTAGGGCTAGGTTGCGGTATATTTCAAACCATGCCTGCTGCTCTTCTTGGCAGGAATATGTGTCTTCACTTAATGAGAAGACCCTTATAACAGGTGTGTGGAATCAAGTCAAAAGCTTTTGATTTGGGGCAAGTTCTCGTAGGATCCCCCCTCCCATTCTCTAGGAAAATGGGACTGCAATCTCAGACCCCGTGTTCCTGGCGGAATCCTTCATGACCGCTTTCTCCGCACTCTCTAGTCGGGAGGTCGCGGAAGGCCGCCGGCTGGACTTTAGCTCAAGAGGCGGAGAACTCTTCAATGACAGGTTTACTCTGAGTGAGTTGCGTTCCACTCTTGCTTCTTGGGGGAAATTTGTAAATGTTAGATTAGCCTTTTTTCTGGACAGCAGAGGCCATCTGTCTTCTGCACAGTGCGGCTTCCGCAAGTTCCACTCCACGTTGGATGCTCTGCTCTGCCTGGAAAATGCCGTCTGAGAGGCCTTCCTTCATAGACAGCCCTACGCCACAGTGTTTTTTGATCTGGAGAAGGCCTATGATACTGCATGGCGATATGGTATCATGGAGACACTTTTAAGCATTGCCTCCACGTGTGGGCCTCGTCGTTTACAAGCAATTTTCGAGGCTCAAAAGCGTGAGAAAGTATAGGAGCAGGCTCATGGAATGCAGCCCTTATCAATCCTGGTATTTAAACAAGACAAGAAGTCTCTTCCCCCTCCTTTCCAGCCACGCTAGGAGCGGCTGAGACAAACGCCACCCGGCTGTATTCGCCATTACTCAAACGACGGGTGATAGTCCCCCCCTTCTATGGGGTAAGCTCCCTCACTTTTGCGAGATCGTCGATTTCATGTACAGGTAGTGGGGATCCCTCTCCAGGACCAATGTATCAGGATGAGGGTGTCCTCGGTGTTACACCCCGACCCAGATTTGTTTCTCAATGGGGTATGCCTGGAAGTGGTTGAAATGCACTGTTTCCTTGGTCTTGTATTTGACCAATGCCTCACCTGGGAGGCCCATATTCACAGCCTTAGGGTCTCTTGTACCCCCGTCATGGATATTCTCCGTTCCATGACGTTCAGCGCTTCGGGTGCTGATAGGGCTACTGCCTTACTTTTTTATCGATCCTTTGTTCATTCGAAGCTCGACTACTGATGCTTGTACAGCGCTGGGAGTATTGATTTCAACCCTTTTGGAGCACACCTCGTGTCCGCTGGAACCGTGCCAGTGTCTATGAATGGCTCCATGTCCCAAGAGGGGGTCGGGTTCCACGCCGTATCCCCTCTGTTTGAAGTAAGTGGGGCTGTCTTCATGGCCGATCTGGTGGCAATACACCACTCGGTACGGGAGATTAAGCGACGTGCCCGGTTCGCAAACCAGATTGTGATTTATAGCGACTCACAAAGCGCCCTGAGTGCTCTTGGCGCATTGTAATCTCCGCATCCCCTGGTTCACAGTTTTGTCAAGCGGGGTGGATGTCGATATTATCTTCTGCTGGGTTCCTGGACATGTAGGAATTGCAAGGAATGAGGGCGCCAAAGTGTCTGCGAGAACTGGGCGACCGGTCCAGCGTTCAGCTCTTCCTCGCACCGACGACATGGCAGGAATACGGGCAGCTCTCCGGGCTGCTTGGTAAAGAAGATGGGAGACGGTCGAGGGTAATTAAAGTTGCATATCATTGCGGTGCGGCTGTTCCCATGGACCTACCCCCCAATGCCACGAAGGCTTCAGGTTGTTTTCTGTCGTCTCCGAATTGGACGCACCGCCATTTGATGGAGCGCTCGCCTGCGCCCTACTGTGAAGACTGCGTTGTGCCCAGACTGTTTGGCACATTCTTGTTAAATGTTCCAGTTTCGGCGATCTTCACGCACGTTACCTGTCCCAGTACCGGGATGGACGAGTTCGCTACCACCTTTCCCCTGTACTCAGGATAAGTTTGTGCACATTGACTGGTGTACTGATCGACCTTTTGGAGGCCGGCCTTCTCCCCTTTTTTTAACTTTTTTCTGTTGTTTTTTTTATGTCTCATGTTCCTGCCTCTTACCTTCTTCCTTTTTTTATTTTATTTTTGTTTTTTTTATTTCATTTTCCTATTTTAATGTAGGCTGTCGTGAGTGCGGCGACTTATGCCCAAGTAGGCAGTCGCCAGATGGGCTCTTAAAATTAAAAAACAACAAAAAAAAACACCTTTCTCTCTCAACCTCACTTACTGGTTCCATATATTATAACCATAGTTTTTCCCCTTCTAACCTTAACTCACCCACATAATTCTTAAGCTCATACATTCATATCCAGCCATTGCATCACGCCACTCCTCACTCTAAAGCATTACGACACCATCTTTATCTCTAACAGCATGATTTATTTATAATTGAACTCAATTCATTCCATCCAGTACAAAATCTTCACTCCCTTTCAAGTTTGTCAGACATAGTGCAACTATCTGTAATCTTGGTGTTTTAAATGCATTACCCTTCCCCTTCGCTTCATGTACACCCCTCACAACATTTCACCCACCCACTTGGTTCACACTTTAGCATGGCTGGATGGCATCCATGACTTTCCTGACCATCGCTCCCTATCCTGCCTTGTTCAACTCTCACTGGATGATGGTATGGGTATTCTTCCTACCTCACCTACAGGCAAACATTAAAAGTTTTAACATTCAAATTGCACAATTACTTTATAATCAGTCTGTACTTATCCTTGTTTAGGTATTCTGTGGTAACTGCGGTGTTGGTTTGGGACATGAATTTCTAAAGGATGGACCAGATGGTGTATCATCTCGCTTTTGAATATCTTCTCACCTTCTCAAGTTTATTCCTAAGGAAGGTAAAAAATGCTAAGTAATGTAATTGACATCATCTTTACTTTAGTTAGATTTTTTTTTCGTTAAATATGTTCTTTGAAAATTAAAGTAGTTCAAAGACTGAAAATATGTTGACTAATTAAAGGATAATAGTAATATGTAGAAAGTAGATTTTATGTAGCAAGCCAAAATTATGAGTTCATGTCTTGTCTGTAATGTCATGTTGTCCAAAAGTTTTATCTTCTGGACTTAAGGGACTCCACTTAACTCATTTACTTCTGGTCACCTCCTAGAGGCAGTTGACAAAAACCATTCAAAGAAAAATAGTTGAAAGAGAGTTGCTCCTGGCTATGGCCCCTCCTCTAGGCTGGCAGGCATGATTAACTCCACTGAGGGGACAGGGTTCTCCTAGAGATCTAGCCTTCCTTTTATCTGGAGATTTTTGTTTCAGCTGTGCTTGTTTGTGTTGGGAAATGTGGCAAGTGTTGAACCTTGTTTCTTGGTGGCAGTGGGAACAGATACCAGTCAGTCAGGCTGGTGCAATATTTGTTAGTATTTAGTTTTTGGTGTTGACTACATTGGTGCATTGCCAGGGTAATCTGCTTGTTGTGTGGGAGGGGTCTCTCCTCTAGGTTGATGTTCAGTAGAATGGGATGGAGGGGGTGATTTGCTCCTAGAGATTGTATGCCTTTCTGTATTGTGGGTGATGGGAGCCTGGTTGCAGGGTGGTAGAATTTCTTTTTGTGACTTTATGTAGTATGTCCTTGGAGTTTTGCCCATGTTACATGGAGGATGGTATAAGTCGCATGGGTAGTGTCATAATATTTTTTACTATTGGCAAATACATTTTAAAAAAAAGAAAATTTTATGAGCACAAAAAGTATAGTTGCCCCATCCAATGAATATTTAGTATGCTACCAAAAAGACATTTTTAGGGGAGCAAAACCTGGAAACAAGCTCCCTCCAGGCATCAATACATCAATTCCATTTTGGTCATCTGTCTGATTTGACATTTTGGCTCTTGCTCCTTAAATGTATTGCCATATCTTTTGTATAGAAGTTTTCTATAATCCAGTGAGGATTATTAAAGTAATTTAGGTTTCTTTAACTTAGGGTTTCAGATTGCAAACAGTAATTTCTCCAGTGTAGATTAATTTGAGGAACACTTCATTATTCTCATATTTGGATTATTAAGTCTGTAAGGATCAACTACCGATTATTTCCCATTCTGTGTTCTTGAGGTTAATTGGGACATAATTACTGTTAAGCTACGCATTGGTTTTGCCATCTTGGGAAAGATAAATTTGATAAGATGCAAAGCTGTTATCATTCATAGGGATTGCAAGAGTTCTTGGGTACAAATCTATTTTCTCCAAATACCTTTAATGATATAATCATTCCTAAACCATTCACATATAACTTTTCAACAAGTTCCTTGGTTTGGGGTTATGGGCTTTAATTGGCCTTAAACTCTTCTTTGAATCATTTTATGTGGTATCACTTCTTAAGTGGATTGAGTTAAGGTTTTTTCTTGAGTTCAGAAAATACTTTAGGGATTTTTTAATATCTTAACAAACTGAGAGCATTAATTTGACTAGAGGCCTCTCAATTTACGTCTGCACCTGAAATGTAATTTTTTGTAATTTTGTAGTTCTTTGGATATCTGGGGTACAGGGTGTGAAAGCTCTAGACCATAATATGATACATTTTTTTTGTGTGTGTGATTCAAGGCTCGAATCTAGGTTGTATAATCTATTTTATCATTTGGTTGAGAACCTCATTATCTTGTGTATAGTTTATGCATTGGAAGTAAATGGATATTTGGTATGTTCTATACTCGGTGTGTTAAGAATTAATTATTCATGTATGCTTTCTCTTCACTGGTTACCTCCTACTTCTTGCTTCATATAAGGAAGATTCTTGCTTCATTTTAGGAAGCCTCTTGCTTCATTTAAAGAAGCTTCTTGTTTTAGTTAAGACCTCTTGCTCCATTTGAGGAAGTCTCTTGTTTCATTCAAGGAAACATTTTGCTTCATTTAAGGTTGCATGTTTTGTCCTTGCTTTATTTAATGATGCTTGTTAAGTCCTCCTGCAGTGGGATACCCTGTGTAGCCTATTACACTTAGTACTTGGAGGAGCAGCACATCCTCCTTATCCAAGTGCAAATATAAAAGTCCCCACTCACTGGGTGGACTTGAATTCTTCTGGCACCGATTTTCCCACAACTATTCTCTCTACTTTTTTTTTCAATTTCAGGTTCTATGCCTTCACTGGCAGCTGCTAGAATTAAAAAAATAATCTATATAGGATTAAGGATCTGCATGGGAGGTATCCTGTCTAGTTCATTACACAGGGCAGGATTGCATGTCCTCCTGTTACAACCACATGCCCGAGTATGATAATAGGTGATCTTCCACCCAAGTCTTTTGTGGACCTGCCTCTCTCTCTCTCTCTTGCCCACCTGTGTAGCCTGTTATACTTGATAGCCAGATGAGTTGCACATCCTCCTGGGCTGAGTGCAAATTAGGGAGTCAGTGTCACTGGGTTGATTTGAACTCTGATGGGGCCAGAGAAAGTTGCTGGTGTGCTTCCCCTCACTCCCTCTCAGTGCTACTTTATTTTTATTTATTAGTATTTTGGATCTACCCCCCAATACTACGATGGCTTTAGGTTGCTTTCTGTCATCTTTGAATTGGGCACACTTGTGGGATGCATTGCCATTTGATGGAGTACTTACCTGCACCTTATTGCAATGACTGCATAGGTCACATGTCTCAATGCTAGATCGTGTTTCCTTCTTCTTGCACTCTTTGTACCAGGAGGACTGTTTCCACAAGGACAGAGTTCATTCTGGTATCCATGGTACCTTCGTGGACTGCATGCCATCCTGGCATCACCTAGCACAACAAGGGTATGATAATAATATGTGATCACCCACCTACTCATTAGTGGACCTGCCTATCTCTACTTTTCTTTATTACAATCTCGCCTACCTGTTTCCACACTTGCTCTTCTATCCACAGAGGCTCTGGCTGCCTGGTGCACTTATGTCCTTAGTTGAGTAACAGTCTATACAGAGAGGTCACTACCTGTTACAAGGGCTAAAAATCCACTGGCTAAGGCAAGTATTAGGCACAGAGTGTGTTGGGCTGTTGACTGCTTAACCCGTGGAGTGTGTATGTGTAAATGATCACATTCTAGAATTTTCTTATCCTATGGAGACTATTCTTAACCTCCCAAGACATTGGGGGGTTATATTATCTACTTTACATGCATTATTCTTCTTTCTTTTTTTTATCTACTATGGTTACAACAGAAGGGAATAGTGGGTGACTACACGTGCATGGAGATCTGCCTCCGAGTGTAACCCAGTCATTCCTAGCTCTAGGGGAAGACTAGGTAAAACAAAGCACAGCTTTGACTGGTGGAGGGGCTCACTTTCATCATTTCCATTTGGCAAAGGAAGAAGACAAAGTGAGAGAACTAATGGTTCCTCTCTTCCCAGTGAGTGTGACGCTACACTCTACCATGAACTTCATGAAAGAAGTGGTTTATGCGAGAGAACTCATGGACTTTTCCATAGAAGACATTGCCTTAGAGCTGGTGACATGGAGCGGTCAAGATCAAACGTGGGATGAGAAAACAGGGAGGGACCTTGAGACCCTCATTACACTTTACATCATCTCTGACCATGACAGGCTCCCTGAGTCAGTGCATGCTAGTTAGTATTAACTATAAGGTGAAGGCATTCATGCTACTGTGGTAGAGGGTGGATGTGCTACTAGTGCCAACGCTTTGACCATATGAATTGCTCTTGTAAATGGGCAAATTCAGGCTTAGCCAAGGTCAGTGTTGGTAGCTCCAATTTCTCCCACAACTTTCTCTGGTCGAACTCTATTTTCACAGGGTAGATGCTGACCTTCCTCTCAGGCAACTATCCCGGATCGGGGCTGAGGGGGGGGAGGGGACAGTGTTCCCTAACCCCTGAGCTCCGGTTTGGGATGGTGGGTTTTTAACAACCTGCTTCATCCCCACCCATACCTTCCTCACATCCCTTTTCCTTCTCACCTCACTATCTATTTTTTTATGCTGTGCCTAAAGTGGAGCTGCCATGCCGAAGGGCTGCCAGGTCACCAGGCTGGAGGGGTGACCTTAAATGGCGGCCCCTGGCTCTGCCAGCCCCATACACACCCCTCACAGAGTGGGCCACTGCGAGGGGTAATTCGCGTTTCTTTCCCGCAGAAAGAATAGGGTCCCCATGCCCGATGATGTAAAACCCCCAAACAAAACTTTCCTTTTTCCCCTCATGATCAACGGAGCCGCCTTCGGGCAGCTCCCCTGTGCTCTCGCAGGGGACCGTCAAAATCGCTCTAAACCGGAGAGGAGGCTTACTCTTGCTTCGTGCGCGGACACCGCCCATGGTCCGGCCGGTTTCCACCCAGTCTCTCTAACCTCTTGCGTGTGCAAGTTAATGAAAATATTGGTAAATGTTAGATTAGCCTTTTTTCTGGACAGCGGAGGCCATCTGTCTTCTGCACAGTGCAGCTTCCGCAAGTTTCCCTCCACGTCCCCCGTAAGGGGCGCGGCGATTTGCCATCCTGGCCGCCGTGCTGACGGGATCCAGCGCTCCGTCCGGCCCCAGCTTAGCCTCTCTTCCTTCCTTCAGATAGCCCAATTTCTCCCCTACCTCGTCGCTTTTCATACAACCTCTCCCACAACTTTCTCTGGTCAGCCTCTAATTTCACAGGGTAGAATGCTGACCTTCTTCTCAAGCCAACCACCCCGGATGGGGGCTGAGGGGGGAGGGGACATTGTTCCCTAACCCCTCAGCTCCGGTTCGGGATGGGGGTTTTTTAACAACCTGCTTCATCCCCACCCATACCTTCCTCACATCCCTTTTCCTCTCCTCTTCACATTCTATCTGTTTTACGCCGTGTCTAAGGTGGAGCCGCTATGCCGAAGGACTGCCAGGCCACCAGGTGGGAGGGGTGATCCCAAATGGCTGCGCCTGTAAGCACCTCTTGCAGTGCGGGCTACTGCAAGAGGTGGTGAGCGATTGCGTACCGTAAAACAAAGAGGGTCACCATGCCCAATGATGAAAAAAAAAAAACCTCCCCTTAATTCCCCCTAAAACAACGGAGCCGCCCTCGTGCAGCTCCACAGAAAAGATGGAGGTCCCCCCCCTGTGCTTGCGCAGGGGACCCTCCATACCTCTTTAACCGGAGAGGAGGCTTACTCCTCTCCTATGCCTACGGGTGTAGGGGACTCCCCCTCACCCCCTTCTCTGGAGGTGCTTTCGGGCACCTCCCTATCTCCAGCGGCAGTCCCTCCTTTGCTTTCTAAGGGGACTGCCAAGAAAGCCAGCAGGCAGCCCATTGCCGACCGACCCTCGTACAAGCGGCTCGGTAGGGCAAACCCCATTAGGGGAGAGAGGGAAGCCAGGCCCCTTCGGTCGCTTCCTTCAAAAGACCTGCTGGCAAAAATATTAAACCTTGCCGGGGTCAAGGCCTGTGCCTCCCCACTAAAGACTTATGACGCTGCCAAGGGGACCTGCGATATCCTGGGAGGGGATGGCCAACTGGAGGCCCCTCCTGTGATAGACATGGTCCTTGAGGAAAACCAGCCTCAGAAGGTAGGGCCTTCCATGGGGGGGAATCCGGGCTCGGCGCCAAGCACCGAACCCGAATCCGCCCCTATGCAAGGTCCTCATCAAACGGCTGTGGATTCTCAGGCAGTACAAGGAGGGGAGGGATCTCCTCCGGATGATGCCCCTGCGACCACCAGGACCTTCTCCATTTCGCAGAAGGACCTGGCTGAGGCCGGTCCATCTGGCCTGGGGGCTTCTACCGGCGGGGGTGAGAAGCGGGTTCATTCCCCGCCCTCCTCTCCAAAAAAGAAAAGGACGAAAAAGACCAAAAAGACGAAGAAGACTCGGGGCTCCTCTCAATCCGCGGGGGCTACGGGGACGGATGGGTCTGCTGCCACTTTGGCAAGCGACCAAGCCAAGATCGGCACATCCGGGCCTTCTGCTTCCCCGGGTACGGAGCTCCTGACGATGACAAAGACCAAAAGTGCACAGGGCGGAGCCTCGATGACATCGGGGCCCCTGATTCAGAGGTTACCTGGCATTTTCGAGCCCGCTGGCTTCAAACGCTTCCTCGTTATTCGCTCCACTGATGGCAGCATGTTGTCCAAGGGCAACATGATCCATCAGAGGAGAGGATTAGCTAGTGCAATTGGTAGAGAGCCGAAGGTAACCCGTTTCTCGGACGGGAGCCTTCTGGCGAATGCGGCGAATCCCGCCGAGGCGGCCAAGATAAGTGCTCTTCGGACACTTCATGGCACCCCGGTGAGTGTGACGCCGCACTCTACCATGAACTTTGTGAAAGGAGTAGTTTATGCGAGGGAACTCGTTGACTACTCCATTGAGGACATCACCCTAGAGCTGGCCGACCATGGGGCGGTCAAGGTCGAACGTGTGATGAGAAAACAGGGAGGGGCCTCGAGACCCACCCCTACACTCTTCGTCACGTTCGACTGTGACAAGCTCCCTGAGTCGGTGCGTGCCGGTTGGTACCGTTACCGCGTGAAGGCATTCGTGCCACTGCCGCGGCGGTGCTATTACTGTCACCTCTTCGCTCATGTAGACGTGCAAAGTCGGGGTCACCCGAAGTATGTGTAAATTGCTCCAAGGCCGCACACAATAAGTCCAAATCGTGTGTGGCCAAGTGTGTCAATTGCGGAGAGCCGCACCCTGCTTCTTCGAAGCAATGTGGTGCATATCTCCTTGAGAAAGAAATCCTGGCCGTTCAGGCCCAGGATCGACTCTCATTCCGCGAGGCAAAGGACTTGGTCCTGGCGCGCCCGGCTCTGCCTGGGACGTCATATGCCTCAATAGTTAGAAAGGCACCCTCTGCTCCTGGCCCATCCAGGCCAACGAGCACGGTTGTTTCCTCGCCCATTCGGAGCCCTTCTGCGGGCTCTACCCAACCTGGGCGCTCCCCTGGTAAAGCTGGCGGCAAAAAGGGTTCATACCCTGCCCCGGCTAAAACCAGGGCTCCCCCATCTTCCCCCAGCGTGACCGTTTCCCGTAAAGCGAAACGGCCACGCGCCTCCACCGAGTCGTTAGACTCACAGGAGGCAACACCCCTGAAGATGGTCGCTAGGCCATCTTCCGGGGTTCCTAAAGCTGTTCCCCGAAAGGAGGACAGCAACAAAGGAGCTTCGGCCCCGAGGTGGAGCGAGTGGCTCGGAGACGGTGGTTCCTCGAAAAGAAGGCCCCCCGCCTCCGAAGCCGCTACGCCCGCCTAAGGTTTCGAGGCGGAGGGAGGAAAAGACTCGCATGGCGAGCTCAACCTCCCCCAATAAGTCCTCGAAGGCGACAGCGCCTTCAGCGCTTTGTCCGGCCAACAGCGCCCGGGGTTCTGCCCCCGAGAAGCGTACGGCCATTCCCGTGAGGGTCTTCAATTCGAGGAGGGCCCCCGCGTCTCCTCCGAGCTAGGCCTGGAGGGCATATTCCTTCAATGGAATTGCCGTGGACTCCGGGCCAACTGGGAGGAGCTGCGGAGGCTCGTCTCGTCCCGTTCCCCGTTAGCTATTTTTTTGCAGGAGACCATGCTAGGCGCGTGCCCGCTGCCTGCCCTCCCGGGGTATAAGGGTCTTGCGACCCCACCACCGCGGGATAGCCGGGCTGGGGGATGCGCGGTTTACACCCGGCATGATGTCTCCGTTCTTCCTTTCTCTTTAGATACCTCCGTTCAGGCAGTGGCTGTGCAGCTGCACCTGGATAGGAGGTATACTATCATTTCTGCGTACATTCCACCGTCAGCTGACTTCGACGCGGGGGATTTCCGCCGCGCCGTGGCACGGTTGCCGAGGCCCTATCTCTTGCTTGGAGATCTGAACGGCAGGCATCCTCTCTGGGGAGATTACTCCATAAATCCCAGGGGACAAGTCCTTGCCGATCTGATCGAAGAGCTTGAGATGGGCGTCCTAAACGTGGATGAGTTTACGCATCACTGTCCGAGAACCGCTTCATTTTCTTGCCTTGACCTATCTTTGTGCTCTTCGGATGCACAGCCTGATTTTGATTGGGGGGTGGTCGATGACCTCCATGGTAGTAATCACTTTCCCATTCAAATATCATTTTCAGTGCAACTGCCGCCTGAGAGACCACCTCGGTGGTGCTTGGCGCGGGCGCGGTGGCCTGCATTTCAGGAAATGACTGAATTCTCTATCTCAGTCGAGGAGTTTAGGTCGGTAGATGAGGCCGTTGAGTTCTTCTCCGGCAACCTCATCGCTGTGGGCCTGACTACTATTCCTAGGACGTCTGGCTGTTTTGCACGCCGACTACTCCCATGGTGGTCGGCCGAGTGTGAGACGGCCCTGAAACAGAAGCGTTATGCCTACATGCGCTATAAGCGCCGCCCGAACGATTTCACTGTCGCCGAATTTCGTCGGGCTAGGGCTAGGTTCCGGTATATTTCGAAGCACGCCCGCCGCTCTTCTTGGCGGGCATACGTGTCTTCACTTAACGGGAAGACCCCTTTAGCTGAGGTGTGGAAGCGAGTCAAAAGGATTCGGGGCAAGTTCTCGCAGGACCCCCCTCCCGTTCTCCAGGAGAATGGGACCGCAATCTCGGACCCCGCGTCCGTGGCTGAATCCTTAGCGACCGCTTTCTCCGCATTCTCTAGCGGTGATGCTGCTCCGCCAGCATTCAATGCACGTCGTGATGTCGCGGAAGGCCGCTGGCTGGACTTTACCTCCAGAGGCGGAGAACCCTTCAACGACAAGTTTACTGTGAGTGAGTTGCGTTCCGCTCTCGCTTCGTGCGCGGACACCGCCCATGGTCCGGACGATGTCCCGTACGCCATGCTTCGACACCTGGGTGAGCGAGGCATGGCCTTTCTGTTAGATCTGTTCAACAGGATCTGGGTGGAAGGTCTTCTCCCAGACTCCTGGTGAATCGCTACTGTGCTCGCTTTTCGCAAGCCGGGGAGAGATCACTCTACTCCGACCGGTTTCCGCCCAATCTCTCTAACCTCTTGCGTGTGCAAGTTGATGGAGAAATTGGTAAATGTTAGATTAGCCTATTTCCTGGACAGCGGAGGCCATCTGTCTTCTGCACAGTGCGGCTTCCGTAAGTTTCACTCCACGTCGGATGCTCTGCTCCGACTGGAAAATGCCGTCTGCGAGGCTTTCCTTCGTAAACAGCACTACGCCACGGTGTTTTTTGATCTGGAGAAGGCCTATGATACCGCATGGCGATACGGTATCATGGAGACTCTCCACACGATGGGGGCGAGGGGACGCCTCCCCATGTTTATATCTTAATTTTTGCGAGATCGTCCATTCCGCCTACGGGTGGGGGGAGCCCTCTCTGCCCCAAAGGAGCAGGAAGAGGGTGTCCCGCAGGGAAGTGTCCTCAGTGTCACACTCTTTGCCCTGAGCATCAACGGCATCACCTCGGTGCTGCCAGAAGATGTTCTCGCTACGCTATATGTGGACGACCTTTCGATCTCTTTTGGCGCGGCCCAGATGCCAACTCTGGAGCGTCGACTCCAACAGGCATTGAACCGCGTCTCTCGCTATGCCGAAGCGCACAGGTTTCGGTTTTCTTTGGCCAAGACTAAGGTGGTGCACTTCTGCCGCCATCCACGGCTTCACCCCGACCCAGATTTGTTTCTTAATGGGGTGCGCCTGGATGTGGTTGAGTCGCACCGTTTCCTTGGTCTTGTATTCGACCGACGCCTCACCTGGGAGGCTCATATTCGCAGCCTTAGGGTCTCTTGTACCCGCGCCATGGACATTCTCCGTTCCGTGACGTTCAGCGCTTGGGGCGCTGATAGGGCTACCGCCTTACTTTTTTATCGATCCTTTGTTCGCTCGAAGCTCGACTACGGATGCGAGTTTTATGCATCCGCAGCCGAGCGTTTATTGCGGAAGGTGGATTCAATCCACCACACCGGCCTTCGCCTTGCGACCGGTGCCTTCCTCACTTCCCCCATTGAGAGCCTGTTGGTCGATGCTGGGAAGATGCCACTCGCTCTGTGCCGCGTGCAGTGCATCACTCGCCTGTACGCGCGAGCCCGGCGCCTCCCTCAGTCGCCAACAGCTCTCACTGCATCCGCAGCTGATCTCGATGGTGCCTATGCCGCCGAGAGACGCCAGTCATACCCTAAGCCCTCTGGGTTTAGGGCCAGGAAACTCCTTCGAGATGTAGATATAGCTCTCGGGCCGGTGGCGCCCCTGGTTCTGCCCAGGACGCCACCCTGGAGGGTACCACATTTGGCTATTTGTCGCCACGCCTCTGCTCCCAAAGCTTGTACTGCGCCGGGAGTATTGCGTTCGACCTTTTTGGAGCACACATCGTGTCACGCTGGTACCGTGCCAGTGTATACGGATGGCTCCAAGTCCCAAGAGGGGGTCTGCTTCCACGCCGTATCCCCTCTGTTTGAAGTCAGCGGGGCTCTACCAGGCGCTGCGTCTGTCTTCACGGCCGAGCTGGTGGCAATACACCACTCGGTACGGGAGATTACGCGACGTGCCCGGTTCGGAGACCGGATTGTGATCTATAGCGACTCACAAAGCGCCCTGAGTGCTCTCGGGGCATTGGAATCTCCGCATCCCCTGGTTCGCGATATCCGTGACGCCACGGTTTTGGCGAGCCGGGCAGATGTCGAGATTATCTTCTGCTGGGTTCCTGGACATGTAGGAATTGCGGGGAATGAGCGCGCCGATGAGGGCGCCAAAGAGTCCGCGAGGACTCTGCGACCGGACCAGCGTTTCGCTCTTCCTCACACCGACTACATGGCAGGAATACGGGCAGCTCTTCGGACTGCTTGGCAAAGAAGATGGGAGACGGTCGAAGGGAACTTAAAGTTGCGTGCCATTGCGCTGCGACTGTTCCCATGGACCTATCCCCCAATGCCGCGGCGGCTTCAGGTTGCTTTCTGTCGTCTCCGAATCGGACACACTCGTGTGACGCATCGCTATCTGATGGAGCGCTCGCCTGCGCCATATTGCAACGACTGCGTCGTCCCCCAGACTGTTCGGCACATTCTTGTCGAATGTCCCAGTCTGGGTGATCTTCGCGCACGATACCTGTCCCAGTACCGGGATGGGCGGGGTCGCTACCGCCTGTCCCTTGTGCTCGGGACAGATTCGTGCACATTGACTTGTGGACTTGTTGACTTCTTGGGGGAGGCCGGCCTTCTCCCTATTATTTAAGCAAGGTTTGTTTGTTTTTTTGTTTTGTTTTGTTTTGTTTTGTTTTTTTTGCATTTGTTTTTTGTTTTTTTGTTTTTTTTCCTTTTCCTTTAGTTGCACGCTCCTGCGCCGGGGGGACCTCTCCCCGACGCACCAGCTTGCTTCCTTTCCCCCTTTTGGGGTGTTGTTTTTTTTTTCTCTCTTTAATTTTATTTTAAAGTAGCCTAGAACTAGGCCAGTTTTAATACGGCGACTAATGCCCAAGTAGGCAGTCGCCAGATGTGCTCTTAAAAAAAAAAAAAAAAAAATCCCTCCACGTCGGATGCTCTGCTCGGACTGAAAAATGCCGTCTGCGAGGCCTTCCTTCGTAGCCAGCACTACGCCACGGTGTTTTTCGATCTGGAGAAGGCCTATGATACCGCATGGCGATACGGTATCATGGAGACTCTCTACACGATGGGGGCGAGGGGACGCCTCCAAATCTTTATATCTGAATTCTTTCGAGATTTTGATTCCGTTTACAGGTTGGGGGAGTTCTCTCTGGCCCAATGGAGCAGGAAGAGGGTTTCCTGCAGGGAAGTGTCCTCAGTGTCACACTCATTGCTCTGAGCATCAACGGCACCACCTCGGTGCTGCCCTCGGGCAGCTCCAGCAAAAAAATGGAGGTCCTCCTCCCTGTGCTTGCACAGGGGACCCTCCATATTTCTCTAACCGGAGAGGAGGCTTACTCCTCTCCTTCGCCTACGGGTGCAGGGGACTCCCCCTCACCCCCTTCTCTGGAGGTGCTTTCGGGCACCTCCCTTTTCCCAGCGGCAGTCCCCTCTTTTCTTTCCAAGGGGACTGCCAAGAAAGCCAGCAGGCAGCCCTTAGCCAGCCGCTCCCCATCAAAGCGGCTCGGTAGGGCAAACCCCCTTAGGGGGGAGAGGGAAGCCAGGCCCCTTCGGTCGCTTCCCTCAAAAGACCTGCTGGCAAGAATTTTAAACCTTGCTGGGGTCAAGGCCTGTGCCTCCCTACACAAGACTGGCGACACTGCCAAGGGGACCTGCGATGTCCTGGGAGGGGATGGCCAACTGGAGGCCCCTCCTGTGATAAACATGGTCCTTGAGGAAAACCAGCCTCAGAAGGTAGGGCCTTCCATGGGGGGGAATCCGGGCTCGGCGCCAAGCACCGAACCCGAATCCGACCCTATGCAAGGTCCTCTTCAAATGGCTGAGGGCTCCGAGGCAGTAAAAGGAGGGGAGGGATCTCCTCCGACAGGTGCCCCTACGACAACCAGGACCTTCTCCATTTCAGAGAGGGACCTGGCTGAGGCCGGTCCATCTGGCCTGGGGGCTTCTGCCGGCGGAGGTGAAAAGCGGGTTCATTCCCCGCCCTCCTCTCCAAAAAAGAAAAAGACAAAGAAGACGAAAAAGACTCGGGGCTCCTCTCCATCCGCGGGGGCTGCGGGGACGGATGGGTCTGCTGCCACTTTGGTAGGCGACCAAGCCAAGATCGGCACATCCGGCCCCTCTACCCCCTCGTGTGCGGAGCCCCTGACCAAGGCTAACACCAAAAGTGCACAGGGCGGAGCCTCGATGACATCGGGGCCCCTGATTCAGAGGTTACCTGGCGTTTTCGAGCCCGCTGGCTTCAAACGCTTCCTCGTTATTCGCTCCACTGATGGCAGCATGTTGTCCAAGGGCAACATGATCCGTCAGAGGAGAGGATTAGCAAGTGCAATTGGCAGAGAGCCGAAGGTGACCCGTTTCTCGGACGGGAGCCTTCTGGCGAATGCGGCGAATCCCGCCGAGGCGGCCAAGATAAGTGCTCTTCGGACACTTCATGGCACCCCGGTGAGTGTGACGCCGCACTCTACCATGAACTTTGTGAAAGGAGTAGTTTATGCGAGGGAACTCGTTGACTACTCCATTGAGGACATCACCCTAGAGCTGGCCGACCATGGGGCGGTCAAGGTCGAACGTGTGATGAGAAAACAGGGAGGGGCTTCGAGACCCACCCCTACACTCTTCGTCACGTTCGACAGTGATAAGCTCCCTGAGTCGGTGCGTGCCGGTTGGTACCGCTACCGCGTGAAGGCATTCGTGCCACTGCCGCGGCGGTGCTATTACTGTCACCGCTTCGGCCATACGAATCGCTCATGTAGACGTGCAAAATCGGGGTCACCCGAAGTCTGTGTAAATTGCTCCAAGGTCGCACACGATAAGTCCAAATCGTGTGTGGCCAAGTGTGTCAATTGCGGAGAGCCGCACCCTGCTTCTTCGAAGCAATGTGGTGCATATCTCCTGGAGAAAGAAATCCTGGCCGTTCAGGCCCAGGATAGACTCTCATTCCGCGAGGCTAAGGACTTGGTCCTGGCGCGCCCAGCTCTGCCTGGGACGTCATATGCCTCAGTAGTTCGAAAGGCACCCTCTGCTCCTGGACCATCCAGGCCAATGAGCACGGTTGTTTCCGCGCCCATTCGGAGCCCTTCTGCGGGCTCTACCCAACCCGGGCGCTCCCCTGGTAAAGCTGGCGGCAAAAAGGGTTCATACCCAGCCCCGGCTAAAACCAGGGCTCCCCCCTCTTCCCCCAGCGTGACCGTTTCCCGCAAGGCGAAACGGCTACGCGCCTCCACCGAGTCGTTAGACTCACAGGAGGCAACACCCCTGAAGATGGTCGCTAGGCCATCTTAAGGGGTTCATAAAGCTGTCCCCCGAAAGGAGGACAGCAACAAAGGAGCTTCGGCTCCTTCGCCCACGCCCCGAGGTGGAGCGAGTGGCTCGGAGACGGTGGTTCCTCGAAAAGAGGGCCCCCTGCCTCCGAAGCCGCAGCGCCCGCCTAAGGTTTTGAGGCGGAGGGAGGAAAAGACTCGCATGGCGAGCCCAACCTCCCCCAATAAGTCCTCGAAGGCGACAGCGCCTCCAGCGCTTTGTCCGGCCAACAGCGCCCGGGGTTCTGCCCCCGGGAAGCGTACGGCCATTCCCGTGAGGGTCTTCAATTCGAGGAGGGCCCCCGCGTCTCCTCCGAGCTAGGCCTGGAGGGCATATTCCTTCAATGGAATTGCCGTGGACTCCGGGCCAACTGGGAGGAGCTGCGGAGGCTCGCCTCGTCCCGTTCCCCGTTAGCTATTTTTTTGCAGGAGACCATGCTAGGCGCGTGCCCCCTGCCTGCCCTCCCGGGGTATAAGGGTCTTGCGACCCCACCACCGCGGGATGGCCGGGCTGGGGGATGCGCGGTTTACACCCGGCATGATGTCTCCGTTCTTCCTTTCTCTTTAGATACCTCCTTTCAGGCAGTGGCTGTGCAGTTGCACCTGGATAGGAGGTATACTATCATTTCTGCGTACATTCCACCGTCAGCTGACTTCGACGCGGGGGACTTCCGCCGCGTCGTGGCACGGTTGCCGAGGCCCTATCTCTTGCTTGGAGATCTGAACGGCAGGCATCCTCTCTGGGGAGATTACTCCATAAATCCCAGGGGACAAGTCCTTGCCGATCTGATCGAAGAGCTTGAGATGGGTGTCCTAAACGTGGATGAGTTTATGCATCACTGTCCGAGAACCGCTTCATTTTCTTGCCTTGACCTATCTTTGTGCTCTTCGGATGCACAGCCTGATTTTGATTGGGGGGTGGTCGATGACCTCCATGGTAGTGATCACTTTCCCATTCAAATATCATTTTCAGGGCAACTGCCGCCTGAGAGACCACCTCGGTGGTGCTTGGCGCGGGCGCGGTGGCCTGCATTTCAGGAAATGACTGAATTCTCTATCTCAGTCGAGGAGTTTAGGTCGGTAGATGAGGCCGTTGAGTTCTTCTCCGGCAACCTCATCGCCGTGGGCCTGACTACTATTCCTAGGACGTCTGGCCGTTTTGCACGCCGACCACTCCTATGGTGGTCGGCCGAGTGTGAGACGGCCCTGAAACAGAAGCGTTATGCCTACATGCGCTATAAGCGCCGCCCGAACGATTTCACTGTCGCTGAATTTCGTCGGGCTAGGGCTAGGTTCCGGTATATTTCGAAGCACGCCCGCCGCTCTTCTTGGCGGGCATACGTGTCTTCACGTAACGGGAAGACTTCTTTAGCTGAGGTGTGGAAGCGAGTCAAAAGGATTCGGGGCAAGTTCTCGCAGGACCCCCCTCCCGTTCTCCAGGAGAATGGGACCGCAATCTCGGACCCCACGTCCGTGGCGGAATCCTTAGCGACCGCTTTTTCCGCATTCTCTAGCCGTGATGCTGCTCCGCCAGCATTCAATGCACGTCGTGATGTCGCGGAAGGCCGCCGGCTGGACTTTACCTCCAGAGGCGGAGAACCCTTCAACGACAAGTTTACTGTGAGTGAGTTGCGTTCCGCTCTCGCTTCGTGCGCGGACACTGCCCATGGTCCGGACGATGTCCCGTACGCCATGCTTCGACACCTGGGTGAGCGAGGCATGGCCTTTGTGTTAGATTTGTTCAACAGGATCTGGGTGGAAGGTCTTCTCCCAGACTCCTGGCGAATCGCTACTGTGCTCGCCTTTCGCAAGCCGGGGAGAGATCACTCTACTCCGACTGGTTTCCGCCCAATCTTTCTAACCTCTTGCGTGTGCAAGTTGATGGAGAAATTGGTAAATGTTAGATTAGCCTTTTTCCTGGACAGCGGAGGCCATCTGTCTTCTGCACAGTGCGGCTTCCGTAAGTTCCACTCCACGTCAGATGCTCTGCTCCGACTGGAAAATGCCGTCTGCGAGGCTTTCCTTCGTAGACAGCACTACGCCACGGTTTTTTGATCTGGAGAAGGCCTATGATACCGCATGGCGATACGGTATCATGGAGACTCTCCACACGATGGGGGCGAGGGGACGCCTCCCAATGTTTATATCTGAATTTTTGCGAGATCGTCGATTCCGCGACGGGTGGGGGGAGCCCTCTCCGGCCCAAAGGAGCAGGAAGAGGGTGTCCCGCAGGGAAGTGTCCTCAGTGTCACACTCTTTGCCCTGAGCATCAACGGCATCACCTCGGTGCTGCCGGAAGATGTTCTCGCTACGTTCTACGTGGACGACCTTTCGATCTCTTTTGGCGCGGCCCAGATGCCAACTCTGGAGCGTCGACTCCAACAGGCATTGAACCGCGTCTCTCGCTATGCCGAAGCGCACAGGTTTCGGTTTTCTTTGGCCAAGACTAAGGTGGTGCACTTCTGCCGCCATCCACGGCTTCACCCCGACCCAGATTTGTTTCTTAATGGGGTGCGCCTGGATGTGGTTGAGTCGCACCGTTTCCTTGGTCTTGTATTCGACCGACGCCTCACCTGGGAGGCTCATATTCGCAGCCTTAGGGTCTCTTGTACCCGCGCCATGGACATTCTCCGTTCCGTGACGTTCAGCGCTTGGGGCGCTGATAGGGCTACCGCCTTACTTTTTTATCGATCCTTTGTTCGCTCGAAGCTCGACTACGGATGCGAGTTTTATGCATCCGCAGCCGAGCGTTTATTGCGGAAGGTGGATTCGATCCACCACACCGGCCTTCGCCTTGCGACCGGTGCCTTCCGCACTTCCCCCATTGAGAGCCTGTTGGTCGATGCTGGGGAGTACCACTCGCTCTGCGCCGCGTGCAGTGCATCACTCGCCTGTACGCGCGAGCCCGGCGCCTCCCTCAGTCGCCAACAGCTCTCACTGCATCCACAGCTGATCTCGATGGTGCCTATGCCGCCGAGAGACGCCAGTCATACCCTAAGCCCTTTAGGTTTAGGGCCAGGAAACTCCTTCGAGATGTAGATATAGCTCTCGGGCCGGTGGCGCCCCTGGTTCGCGATATCCGTGACGCCACGGTTTTGGCGAGCCGGGCAGATGTCGAGATTATCTTCTGCTGGGTTCCTGGACATGTAGGAATTGCGGGGAATGAGCGCGCCGATGAGGGCGCCAAAGAGTCCGCGAGGACTCTGCGACCGGACCAGCGTTTCGCTCTTCCTCACACCGACTACATGGCAGGAATACGGGCAGCTCTTCGGACTGCTTGGCAAAGAAGATGGGAGACGGTCGAAGGGAACTTGAGGTTGCGTGCCATTGCGCCGCGACTGTTCCCATGGACCTATCCCCCAATGCCGCGGCGGCTTTAGGTTGCTTTCTGTCGTCTCCGAATGTGACACACTCGTGTGACGCATCGCTATCTGATGGAGCGCTTGCCTGCGCCCTATTGCAACGACTGCGTCGTCCCCCAGACTGTTCGGCACATTCTTGTCGAATGTCCCAGTCTGGGTGATCTTCGCGCACGATACCTGTCCCAGTACCGGGATGGGCGGGGTCGCTACCACCTGTCCCTTGTGCTCGGGACAGATTCGTGCACATTGACTTGTGGACTTGTTGACTTCTTGGGGGAGGCCGGCCTTCTCCCTATTATTTAAGCAAGGTTTGTTTGTTTTTTTGTTTTGTTTTGTTGTTTTTTTGCATTTGTTTTTTTTTTTTTTTTTTGTTTTTTGTTTGTTTTTTTCCTTTAGTTGCACGCTCCTGCGCCGGGGGGACCTCTCCCCGACGCACCAGCTTGCTTCCTTTCCTCCTTTTGGGGTGGGTTTTTTTTTCTCTTTAATTTTATTTTAAAGTAGCCTAGAACTAGGCCAGTTTTAATACGGCGACTAATGCCCAAGTAGGCAGTCGCCAGATGAGCTCTTAAAAAAAAAAATAAATAAATAATGGGTTACGCCTGGAAGTGGTTGAATCCCACCGTTTCCTTTGTCTTGTATTTGACCGACGCCTCACCTGGGAGGCTAATATTCGCAGTCTTAGGGTCTCTTGTACCCACGCCATGGATAATCGTTCCGTGACGTTCAGCGCTTGGGGCGCTGATAGGGCTACTGCATTAATTTTTTATCGACCGTTTGTTCGTTCGAAGCTTGACTACGGATGTGAGTTTTGTGCATCCGCAGCTAAGCCTGTATTGCGGAAGATGGATTCGATCCACCACACCGGCCTTCGCCTGGCGACCGGTGCCTTCCGCACTTCCCCCATTGAGAGCCTACTAGTCGATGCTGGGGAAATGTCACTCGCTCTACGCCGCGCACAGTGCATTATTTGCCTGTACGCACGAGCCCAGGGCCTCCCTCAGTCGCCAACAGCTCTCCACTGCATCCGCAGCTGATTTTGATGGTCCCTATGCCGTCGAGAGACGCCAGTCATACCCTAAGCCCTTTGGGTTTAGGGCTAGGAAACTCCTTCGAGAGCTAGGTATAGCACACCTCGTGTCACGCTGCAACCGTGCCATTGTATACGGATGGCTCCAAGTCCCAAGAGGGTTCGGCTTCCACGCCGTATCCCCTCTGTTTGAAGTCAGCGGGGCTCTGCCAGATGCTGCCTCTGTCTTCACGGCCGAGCTGGTGGCAATACACCGCTCTGTACGGGAGATTACGCGACGTGCCCGGTTCGGAGACCGGATTATGATTTATAGCGACTTACAAAGCGCCCTGAGGGTTCTTGGGGCATTGGAATCTCCGCATCCCCTGGTTCGCGATATCTGTGACGCCACGGTTTTGGTAAGCCGGACGGATGTCGAGATTATCTTCTGTTGGGTTCCTGGATATGTAGGAATTGCGTGGAATGAGCGCGCCAAAGAGTCCGCAAGGACTCTGCGACCGGACCAGCGTTTCGCTCTTCCTCACACCGACTACATGTCAGGAATACGGGCTGCTTGGCAAAGAATATGCGAGACGATTGAAGGGAACTTCAAGTTGCGTGCCAGTGCGCCGCGACTGTTCCCATGGACCTACCCTCCAATGCCGCGAAGGCTTCAGGTTGCTTTCTGTCGTCTCTGAATTGGACGCACTCGCGCGCCAGCGCCCTACTGTTAAGACTGCGTTGTTCCCCAGACTGTTCGGCACATTCTTGTTGAATGTCCCAGTCTGGGCGATATCTGCGCACGTTATTTGTCCCGGTACCGGGATGGGCGGGGTCGTGGACTTATAGACTTTTGTGGGGAGGCCGGCCCTCTCCCCTTTTTTTACCTATTTAGATTTTGTTTGTTGTTTTTTGTTATTTTAATAGGTCGCACATTCCTGCGCCGGGGGAGGCGGACCTCTTCCCGACGCCGGAGCTTGCTTCCCGCTTATAGCCTTTTTTCTTTGTTTTATTTATATTGATGTTTTTTTTTGGAGGCCCTAATATTAGGCAGTGTTGAATACGGCGACTCATGCCCAAGTAGGTAGTCGCCAGATGAGCTCTCAAAATTTTAAAAAAATAAAAAGAACCTTCCTTCGTAGACAGTACTACGCCACAGTTTTTTTCCGATCTGGAGAAGGCCTATGATACCGCATGGCCATACGGTATCGTGGCGATGAACCACATGACGGTGGCGAGGGGAAGCTTCCTAATCTGTTTCTAAGGTTTTGCGAGATCGTCGATTCCGCATACGATTGTGGGGGAGGTTCTCGTTGCCTCAATGGAGCATGAAGAGGGTGTCCTCAGTGTCGCACTCTTTGCGTGAGCATCAACGGCATCACATCGGTGCTGTAGGAAGATGTTCTCGCTACACTCTACGTGGGCAATCTTTCGATTTCTTTGGGTTGTGGCGATTCCAACAGGCATTGAACCATATCTGTTGCTATGCTAAGTGCACTGGTTTCAATTTTCCTTGGCCAAGACTAAGATGGTGCACTTCTGCCACCATTCCTGGCTCCAACTCGACCCGGACTTGTTCCTAAATGGGGTACACCTGGCAGTGGTTGATTCATACTATTTCCTTGGTCTCACTTAGGAGGCTCATATTCGCAGCCTAAGGGTCTCTTGTACCTACGCCATGGACATTCTTTGTTCCCTGATGTCCAGTACCTGGGCTACTGATAGGGCTCCTTTTTTTTATATTGATCCTTTGTTCGTTCAAAACTTGACTAAGGATGCGAGTTTTATGCATCCACAGCTGAGGATGAATTGCATAAGTTGCACTCAATCCATCACACCGTTCTCCGTCTGGCGACCGCTGTCTTTCATATGTTCCCTATTGAGAGCCTGTGGAGATACCATTTGCTCTGCCTCATGCAATGTCCATTATGCGCTTCTACATGCAGTCTCCACGTCTCCTTCAGTCGCCCATTCCCATCGCATCCGTGGCCGATCTCGACGGTATATATGTCTCCGAGAGACGCTAGTTATACCCTAAGAACTTCGGGTTTATGGCTAAGGAGCTCTGAGAGCTCTGTATCTCTCGGCCCGGGGCGCCTCTACTTTTGCCCAAGATGCCACCCTGGAGGATACCACCTTTGACTATTTGTTGCCACGCCTTTGCTCCCAAAGCTTTCACAACACCAGAAGTATTGCCTTTGACCTTTTTGGAACACAATGTCTCATGCTAGATCTGTGCATGTACACGATGGTTCCAAGTCTGAAGAAGGGGTTGCTTTTCATGCAGTATCCCATCTGTTTGAATTTATCGGGGATATATCAAGCGCAGCATTGTCTTCATGCCTGAGCTGGTTGCATTACACTGCTCAATACATTATGCCCAGTTCGGAGCCTAGAGCGTGATCTATAGTGACTAACAAAACGCACATTGTTCTTGGGGCATTGTAATCTCTGCACCTCGTGGTTCGAGGTATCCTTGATGCCACCTGTGCTATGAGCCTAGCAGGTATTGAGAGTATCTTCTGCTGGGTTCATGGGCATTGAGGGCGCCAATGAGTTAGCAAGGATTGGGTGACCAGATCAGTCTTGTTCTCCTGCTCACTCTGATTATATGGCAGGAATTAGGTAGGTAATTCCTCCTTCTGCCTGGCAAATAAGATTGGAGACGGCTGATGCGAACTTAAAGTTGCATGCTGTCATGTTGTGACTGTTCCTGTGGCCTTACCCCAATGCCTCGCTGGCTTCATGTCACTTTCTGTCATCTTCAATTGGGCATACTCGCGGGATGCACCGCTATTTGATGGAGTGTTCTCCTTGCTCCTTATTCCATTGAATGCAGTAAGGTATCTTTTAGACACATTCTTGTTGAGTGTCTCACTCTGGGTGATCTTCAACTTTCTTCCCTCAAGAAAGCGGGCCCGCCTCCCTTTCCCTCCCCCCCCCCTCCCATACCGGTAATAGCGCTCCCAGAGCTGAAGAAAGTTGAACAGACTCACATGGTGGCACTGGGCAATCTGGTTGTGAAGCCCTAAACATTTCCTTATTTGCGTGTGTGTGGCCAGGGTAAAGTTGTAAGGCCCACTATATATATATATATATAAATATCTTTGGTTGTGGTTAAAGATAGTTAATATTTTGGAAATTGGGTAAATTTACATTTTTGTTTTCTGGGGTTGTGGTTGATTTCTTTTTTGTGTGTGTAAATTAAATTTAGAAAATACTCTCTCTCCTCAATACCCTCTTCTTGAACCACCGAGCGGACCTTGTCAGGGCGGCGGGAACTTGTTCCAGTACTGGGACAAGTTGGGTTGCTACTGCTGGTTTCCTGTACCTAGGATGAGTTTATGCATACCGACCTGTGGACTCAAATTTTCTGGAAGACTCTGGCCTTCCTACATTTTAATTACTCTTTATAGTGTTGGGTGGATGCTTGAGCACAGAGGTGAAGCAGGCCTCCTTCCAATGCTAGAGCATGCCTTCTTCATTTTGGTTTGTCCAAGATAATGATATTTATAGGAAATTTACCTCTTCCCTCTGGAAGGAAGTGGCGAATGATAACTTTCATTTGCATAGAGTAAAAACAAAATGACATGATACAAAAATAGCATTTATTTATTCTAGAATTACATAAGTGAGACAATTAAAATATTAGAAATGAGTAGTATTCGATGATTTACGCTTATACTGTAATTTACTTTCATTAATCAGCTCCCAAATATAGTCTCCCATCAGATTTTCATTATACAATCTTTGATAGCGGCATTCAAAGTCCAATAGATCCTGGTGAAAGTGCTCACCATGCTCCTCGGAGTACGTTCCCATGTTCTCCTTAAATTTATCAAAATGAGTGGCATGAATATGGACTTTCAGGGACATCTTACTATAGTTTCTCACCAAGTTCTAAATAAGTCTACATATTTTTCGTCTTTGTGATTAGCTAGGAAGCCCAGAACCACTGCTATAAAGCTGTCCCATGCTGGTTTTCCATCCTAGTGAGCTTCTTGAGAAACTTCTTGCATTCCATGATCTTTTTTATTTATGGACTGACCGCAGATAGCTTAGGAAAGAAATCTTGGAGATACTTGATAGCTGCATACTCCTTATCTAGAGCTCTGACAAATTGTTTCATATACCCAATTTTAAGTGCAGAGGAGGTAACGGTACTTTTCGAGGGTCCAACAAAGGCTCCCATTTGACACCTTGTTTTTCCCCACACTAAACTTGATCCATTGTGGCCAATCCCGCTGATGGTAGTGTGCCACAGTGTCTCTGCTATCCCAAAGGCAAAGATAACAATGAAACTTGGTAAAGCCGCCTTGGAGACCCATCAAGAAGGCCATCATTTTGAAGTCTTGGATAACCTCCCAACCCTACTCTTCATATTTCACTGCATCTGTCAAGTTCTTGACACGCTCTATTCATCTTTGAGCTGGACCTAGTGAGCAAGGGGAAGAGATGGATACATGTTCCCGTTATGAAGCAGCACTGCCAATGTCCTAGCCACGAAAGTAAAGTTTGGGAATTAAAATTGACACAAACAATTGGGAAATTTTGTTACCCAGTGTATTTTAACATAGCCTAAATTATAGGCTAACCTTATTATGGTGGCTAATTCGCTCGTAAGTAGTGACTAAAAGAGACCCTCTTTTAATATAAAAAAAAATCTCACAAACTATAAAAGTATAAATTATTTCACATCTGCACCCATCTTGTAAAAAAAAGTTTAGTGTTTGAACCTAGATTGAAAGGATGTGATTTTTACAGGACAGAGGGATGAGAAGCAGAATTCCACCAACAGTGATCCAAGAATATAATAAATCAGGTGAAAGACAACAAAATGTATTAAATTTTATAGATTCTACTTTTTTTTGTTCCATACTACTACTCTTTTCCAATATAGTGGTACAATTCCTTCTTTATAGTTGTTTAACATCTAGTTTCCCATTGCCACAAACTAAAATTTACCCTTTAAAATTTATATAAAAAATTGTGGCTCCAAATTATTGTTTTTAACCAAACTGATAAAATCTTCTTATATTTTCACTATTATTAACTAATAAGTAATATCATTAACAGGTACATTTTTAATATCAGGTGTCCCAGTAATAAATGTCTTAAGCTGCAACGAACGTTTCCAAACTTAATTCTGGGCAACCTGATGGCACACATTCTTGTGATAAAAATTTAAATGTCAGCAACATTCCACAGACTTACCATGGCAATGTGCCTTCGTATCTTCTATCTCAAATAAATTATCCTAGAATAAGTCAGCTTTAAATGTTTGTTAAAAAAGGAAGAATGAAGTTATTGGAGGAAACCCCCTTGGGGACTCTGCTAATGGAAAATGCCCTTTTCTTTATGCATTTAAGACTTTCTTATTTTCATGAGGTTGTGATATTGTTTATTTGAATAAGATTAAATAGACAGTTACTTATTAACTTTAGCATCCCTGTATTATTGGGTATGTTTAAAGCACAATATTGGGCCAGTTTGAGGGATGAAAAGAATAATTTTTGTTGGCTAAATGTGTAAAGGTGTGTTTTAAATTAGTGTTAAGTATTGTTTGTTTCAAATATTTTAGCGATTTAATATTTTCCCATTTTTTTGCCTCAACATAGAAATTGAAATGAAACTTTGCCCCCAAAGTAACTTCAGTACTTGGTACATCTTTTACTTGTGTGATTACATAGGGAATACAAATTTTCATTATTACCCTGGCCACTCGTCCACAAAAATGTGTCGGTGCACATGAACCCTATAAAAGTACCCTTCTGATCCTACCCTGGTTGCCCCATTGCGATAGGGTGCTTTGGGGTCTAGCGTCTCGGTCAGTCGGGCTCCATCCCTGCGCAGTAGGCCCCCACCATGCCCCCTCACAAACACCCACCTTGCACACACTCCAAAATATTTGGCATTCTGCCAGTCCTCTTCCTTAAACCCTTTCACGCTGTCAATCCATCTTTTGTTTGGTTTTCAGCCCCTCACTCACTGGTTTTTGCTCTCATACAATCTCAGTCACATTCTCATCCTCATATATATATATATATATATATATATATATATATATATATATATATATATATATATATACCTACCTCTTACTCTTCAGTTCATCCTCTCTCTAATCCTTCTCTCAACCAACGTTGCTCTCGAATTCTCCCGTTGCCCTCCTCTCACACCAATCTCACTTTACTACAGTAAGTTAGGACTAGCATATTCTCGCCAACCTTCTTCCGCATTCAAACTCCTACTACTCATAACCTAGTTATTGGCGCAGTCTCACGGTAGACTACAACCTCTAATATCACACCCTTCCACATCCTCAGCCTCCAAACACCATCACCTTACTCTCTTTCTGCAACCACTTTCAGGTCCCTCTTCACACACACACACACACACACACACACCCTCTAAAATGATTCAGTCAACATTTTTTCTTTGATATCATTTTGGGGAATTTATTTAACTTTTAGTATTCATATTAAATTTTATTTCTATTCCTCACATTGTTTAATTAAATTTGTAATAGGAAAATTAAGGTACGAGAATAGGACATGTGGAAATCCATTGAAATTTTGTATTCAATATGTATTGATTATTTGTATTAAATGAGGCCTTATTTTTACTTATTTTCCCATCCCATTCTTCTTGGTCATATGGTGAAAGACATCGCTAATGAGTGATACTCATATTTGAAGTAGATCATACTCTATTGTTGAAAGGACATATCTAGATCACTCCATGCCCAAATCTATGGTTACAGAAAACCCACTCCCTCTGTTCATTTCATAAAGATGTAACCAATGCTATGCCCCTCCTTTTAGAGACTTTCTTAGTGACGGAATCTAAATTATGCCAACCTTCCATTTTCAATCGTGGATAAGATCCCCCAGACCGAATAATGGCAATCGCTTGCAAACCTTATGGCACCAGGGGCCGATGCTCGTTTTAGGGGTTAGGGGCAGTGTGTTTAGACACAAACCAGCGAGAAGGAAACCTTTCGAGACCCAGGGTAGGGCGACCCATTTCACAAAGGTTTGAATAGTACAGCTGCCCTCATTGGCGCGTGTAACCAGGTTGTGAATTCCCTCACTGACCTTGGACCGATCCTGCGACCCCCCTGCCTATAGCTGTCTTAAGAAAGGCGTATGTCCTACAAAAAGAAAATGGCCTTTAGCTGGTTTGTGGAATTCCTCTGTTGATGATCACTGGAAAAAGTTTAAAGTAGGATATTTATTTGGAGGCTGCGTGTGGCCAACCTGCGAAGAGAAACCGCTGCCCAGCCCTCCGGCAAAGGCCGAAGAAACCCCAATCCCTGGAAAGGACTGCAGCTTGAGGCCCTTGATCAGCGTAGTCACGATCGTGGTATTCACCACGTCCCTTATTGAGCTTCCTTTAACTTGACCTTTTTGTCCAGGATGGATACTACCCCGGCGACTACTCATCGTCTCTTGGCCTTAGCTTTCAACGTAGAACAAAATCCCGGTCCCTTCCTCTACCTACCTCCAACCTGTAAGCTTCACAAGCATTCATCCTCTGCAACTCTTGCAAACAATAGCTCCACCTCCGATGCACCAACTTACAGTCCTTAAACCTTTATACACCCCAGTAGACCTGCAATCAACGCACAACTACACACACTCCCCAACACACATCTCGCATCCCACCCACTCCTTCAACATTCTCCAATTCATCACTAAAGCATCCGAAACAGCAGCAGGAATAATAAAAAAAATTGATAACCTACAACACCCAGTAAGGGGCACGGCGATTTGCTCTCCTGGCCGTCGTGCTGACTTGACACAGCGCCCCGTGCGGTCCCAGCTTGGCATCCTTTTTCTCCTTCTGCTATCCCCTACTTCGTCTTCTGTGCCAATTCTCTTTCACCCAGCATCGTCCTTCCATCTACGTTTGTTTGTCGATCTCGGTGTATCAGAGCTGTCCGTCAGGGGGTGCGACCCTTTAGCTGGTCCTGCCTGTGTTGGTAGGTGGGTACCTGAGCCACCGTGGCGCTCTTGGGGGATCTTTGCTTCATCAACCGGTAAATTTCCGAGGCTGGCCGGCAATTTTTAAAACGATGGTTGGATCAGGGGTCGACGGGCTTACCCTCCTGGTTGGGCCGGCGCTTTGAGTAGGTGTGTCGACGGTAGACAGTGACTGCGCTGCGCGAGTTCGCACCCACCTTTATACTCTACTTTATATGGGTAATAATAATAAAAAATTCCCAGAAGTCTGGTTCTCGTACTACACCTGTCTATAAGTCCTCTTCCGCGCTTGTTAGATCCCTTCGCAGAAGGAATAGATCCTGATTTGGATTATCCTCATTTCCTGGTCCTGAATTCCAGTTCCGGGTCTCTGCTTTCTAAATTGGACGTGTTTGATTTGAATGAGGAGTTTGAGTCCCGCTGTGGTGCGCCCCGCCGTATGTGGGCCCGTGGTAGTGGCGATTTAGTAGTTGAGGTATCTTCGCGAGAGCAGTGTGGCGCCGTGCGGGATTTGTCCTCCCTTTTGTAGGTTTCGGTTGTGCCCCACCTTCGCCTTAATTTGGTAAGGGATTTATTCGTTCCAACGAATTATTGCAATATGATGTTTCGAAACTAAAAGATAAACTTACCTCCCAGAGGGTTAGGGACGTTTATAGGGTTTCTAAGTGTTGGTCCCGTTAAGGTTCCTACGAGTACACTCAGTTACCTTTGGGCGTCAGGATCTCCCCAGTTTGTTCGTGCTGGTTATCTTCGTGTCCCATTATGACGAGCTCCCCAGACGTTTTAATTGCCACCAGTTTTGACCATATGAGCAGCACTTGTAGGTAGGCTCGTTGCTGTGTGGCCTGTGCGTTGGCCTATCATGGCTCCTCTTGTGGGAATCATGAATGTTTCGCTGATTGTGGAGGTTCCCATAGCGCAGCTTCGCGTTCTTGCCCCGTATTCTTTTTTGAGGAGTAGGTCCTGGCTCTTCGGGACTTCCTCAGGCTGGACCTCGGTGAGGCTTGCCGTAGGGCTCGGGCACAGCTCGTCTCTTCTCTGACGTCCTCCGGGAGGCGGGGTCCTGGTCGTCCCACTCCTTTGTCTTCTCGCGGTCCTTCTGTTGCTCCTTCTCCATTTCGGAGAAGGCCTGGCTGAGGCCGGTTCATCTGGCCTGGGGGCTCCTGCCGACGGAGGTGAGAAGCGGGTTCATTCTCCGCCCTCCTCTCCTAAAAAGAAAAAGAACAGGAGAAAGTCTCGAGGCTCCTCTCCATCCACGGGGGCTGTGGAGACGGATGGGTCTGCTGCCACTTTAGTAGGCGACCAAGCCAAGATCAGCACATCCGGCCCTTCCTCCCCCCCCCTCTACCCCCCCCGTGTGCGGAGCCCCTAACTATAACTAAGACCAAAAGTGCACAGGGAGGAGCCTCGATAACATCGGGGCCCCTCATTCAGAGGTTACCTGGCGTTTTCGACCCACTGGCTTCAAACGCTTCCTCGTTATTCGCTCCACTGATGGCACCATGTTGTCCAAGGGCAACATGATCCATCAGAGGAGAGGATTAGCTAGTGCAATTGGTAGAGAGCCGAAGGTGACCCGTTTCTCGGACGGGAGCCTTCTGGCATATGCGGCGAATCCCGCCGAGGCGGCCAAGATAAGTGCTCTTCGGACACTTCATGGCACCCCGGTGAGTGTTACGCCGCACTCTACCATGAACTTTGTGAAAAGAGTAGTTTATGCGAGGGAACTCGTTGACTACTCCTTTGAGGACATCACCCTAGAGCTGGCCGACCATGGGGCGGTCAAGGTCGAACGTGTGATAAGAAAACAGGGAGGGGCCTCGAGACCCACCCCTACACTCTTCGTCACCTTCGACTGTGACAAGCTCCCTGAGTCGGTGCGTGCTGGTTGGTACCGCTACCGCGTGAAGGCATTCGTGCCACTGCCGCGGCGGTGCTATTACTGTCACCGCTTCGGCCATACGAATCGCTCATGTAGACGTGCAAAGTCGGGGTCACCCGAAGTCTGTGTAAATTGCTCCAAGGTCGCACACGATAAGTCCAAATCGTGTGTGGCCAAGTGTGTCAATTGCGGAGAGCTGCACCCTGCTTCTTCGAAGCAATGTGGTGCATATCTCCTTGAGAAAGAAATCCTGGCCGTTCTGGCCCAGGATCGACTCTCATTCCGCGAGGCTAAGGACTTGGTCTTTTCGCGCCCGGCTCTGCCTGGGACCTCATATGCCTCAATAGTTAGAAAGGCACCGTCTGCTACTGGCCCATCCAGGTCAACAAGCACGGTTGTTTCCGCGCCTATTCGGAGCCCTTCTGCGGGCTCTACCCAACCCGGGCGCTACCCTGGTAAAGCTGGTGGCAAAAAGGGCTCATACCCAGCCCCGGTTAAAACCAGGGCTCCCTTCTCTTCTCCCAGCGTGACCGTTTCCCGTAAGGCGAAACAACCACGCGCCTCCACCGAGTAGTTAGACTCACAGGAGGCAACACCCCTGAAGATGGTCGCTAGGCCATCTTCCGGGGTTCCTAAAGCTGTCCCCCGAAAGGAGGACAGCAACAAAGGAGCTTCGGCTCCTTCGCCCACGCCCCGAGGTGGAGCGAGTGGCTCGGAGACGGTGGTTCCTCGAAAAGAGGGCCCCCCCACCTCCGAATCCGCAGCGCCCGCCTAAGGTTTCGAGGCGGAGGGAGGAAAAGACTCGCATGGCGAGCCCAACCTCCCCCAATAAGTCCTCGAAGACGACAGCGCTTTGTCCGGCCAACAGCGCACGGGGTTTTGCCCCCCGGAAGCGTACGGCCATTCCCGTGAGGGTCATCAGTTTGAGGAGGGCCCCCGCGTCTCCTCCGAGCGAGGCCTGGAGGGCATATTTCCTTCAATGGAATTGCCGTGGACTCCGGGCAAACTGGGAGGAGCTGCGGAGGCTCGTCTCGTCCCGTTCCCCGTTAGCTATATTTTTGCAGGAGACCATGCTAGGCGCGTGCCCCCTGCCCGCCCTCCCGGAGTATAAGGGTCTTGCGACCCCACCACCGCGGGATGGCTGGGCTGAAGGATGCGCGGTTTACAACCGGCATGATGTCTCCGTTCTTTCTTTCTCTTTAGATACCTCCTTTCAGGCAGTGGCTGTACAGCTGCACCTGGATAAGAGGTATACTATCATTTCTGCGTACATTCCACCGTCAGCTGACTTCGACGCGGGGGACTTCCACCACGTCGTGGCACGGTTCCTGAGGCCCTATCTCTTGCTTGGAGATCTGAACGGCAGGCATCCTCTCTGGGGAGATTACTCCATAAATCCCAGTGGACAAGTCCTTGCCGATCTGATCGAAGAGCTTGAGATGGGTGTCCTAAACGTGGATGAGTTTACGCATCACTGTCCGAGAACCGCTTTATTTTCTTGCCTTGACCTATCTTTTTGCTCTTCGGATGCACAGCCTGATTTTGATTGGGGGGTGGTCGATGACCTCCATGGTAGTGATCACTTTCCCATTCAAATATCATTTTCAGGGCAACTGCCGCCTGAGAGACCACCTCGGTGGTGCTTGGTGCGGGCGCGGTGGCCTGCATTTCAGGAAATGACTGAATTCTCTATCTCAGTCCAGGAGTTTAGGTCGGTAGATGAGGCCGTTGAGTTCTTCTCTGGTAACCTCATCGCCGTAAGCCTGACTACTATTCCTAGGACGCCTGGCCGATTTGCACGCCGACCACTCTCATGGTGATCGGCCGAGTGTGAGACGGCCCTCAAACAGAAGCGTTATGCCTACATGCGCTATAAGCGCCGCCCGAACGATTTCACTGTCGCTGAATTTCGTCGAGCTAGGGCTAGGTTCCGGTATATTTCGAAGCACGCCCGCCGCTCTTCTTGGCGGGCATACGTGTCTTCACTTAACGGGAAAGACCCCTTTAGCTGAGGTGTGGAAACGAGTCAAAAGGATTCGGGGCAAGTTCTCGCAGGACCCCCTTCCCGTTCTCCAGGAGAATGGGACCGCAATCTCGGATCCCGCGTCCGTGGCGGAATCCTTCGCGACCGCTTTCTCCGCATTCTCTAGCCGTAATGCTGTTCTGCCAGCATTTAATGCACGTCTTGATGTGGCGGAAGGCCGCCGGCTGGACTTTACCTCCAGAGACGGAGAACCCTTCAACGACAAGTTTACTGTAAGCGAGTTGCGTTCCGCTCTCGCTTCGTGCGCGGACACCGCCCATGGTCTTCTCCCAGACTCCCAGCGAATCGCTACTGTGCTTGCCTTTCGCAAACCGGGGAGAGATCACTCTACTCCGACCGGTTTCCGCCCAATCTCTCTAACCTCTTGCGTTGTCAAGTTGATGGAGAAATTGGTAAATGTTAGATTAGCCTTTTTCCTGGACAGCGGAGGCCATCTGTCTTCTGCACAGTGCGGCTTCCGCAAGTTCCACTACACGTCGGATGCTCTGCTCCGACTGGAAAATGCCGTCTGCGTGGCCTTCCTTCTTAAACAGCACTACGCCACGGTATTTTTCGACCTGGATAAGGCCTATGATACCGCATGGCGATACGGTATCATAGAGACTCTCCACACGATGGGGGCGAGGGAACGCCTTCCAATGTTTATATCTGAATTTTTGCGAGATCGTCGATTCCGCGTACGGGTGGGGGGAGCCCTCTCCGGCCCAAAGGAGCAGGAAGAGGGTGTCCCGCAGGAAAGTGTCCTCAGTGAAACACTCTTTGCCCTAAGCATCAACGGCATCGCCTCGGTGCTGCCGGAAGATGTTCTCGCTACGCTCTAAGTGGAAGACCTTTCGATCTCTTTTGGTGTGGCCCAGATGCCAACTCTGGAGCGTCGACTCCAACAGGCATTGAACCGCGTCTTTCGCTATGCCGAAGCACACATGTTTCGGTTTTCTTTGGCCCAGACTAAGGTTATTCACTTCTGCCGCCATCCACGGCTTCACCCCGACCCAGATTTGTTTCTTAACGGGGTGCGCCTGGATGTGGTTGAGTCGCACCGTTTCCTTGGTCTTGTATTCGACAGACGCCTCACCTGGGAGGTTCATATTCGCAGCCTTAGGGTCTCTTGTACCCGCGCCATAGACATTCTCCGTTCCGTGACGTTCAGTGCTTGGGACGCTGATAGGGCTACTGCCTTACTTTTTTATCGATCCTTTGTTCGTTTGAAGCTCGACTACGGATTGGAGTTTTATGCATCCGCAGCTGAGCGTTTATTGCGGAAGGTGGATTCGATCCACCACACCGGCCTTCGCCTTGCGACCGGTGCCTTCCGCACTTCCCCCATTGAGAGCCTGTTGGTCGATGCTGGGGAGATGCCACTTGCTCTGCGCCGCGTGCAGTGCATCATTCGCCTGTACGCGCAAGCCCGGCGCCTCCCTCAGTCGCCAACAGCTCTCACTGCATCCGCAGCTGATCTCGATGGTGCCTATGCCGCCGAGAGACGCCAGTCATACACTAAGCCATTTGGGTTTAGGGCCAGGAACCTCCTTCGAGAGGTAGATATAGCTCTTGGGCCGGTGGCGCCCCTGGTTCTGTCCAGGACGCCACCCTGGAGGGTACCACATTTGGCTATTTGTTGCCACGCCTCTGCTCCCAAAGCTTGTACTGCGCCGGGAGTATTGCGTTCGACCTTTTTGGAGCACACATCGCGTCACGCTGGAACCGTGCCAGTGTATACGGATGGCTCCAAGTCCAGAGAGGGGGTCGGCTTCCACTCTGTATCCCCTCTGTTTGAAGTCGGCGGGACTCTACCAGGCGCTGCCTCTGTCCTCACGGCCGAGCTGGTGGCAATACATCACTCGGTACGGGAGATTACGCGACGTGCTTGGTTCGGAGACCGGATTGTGATCTATAGCGACTCACAAAGCGCCCTGAATGCTCTCGGGGCATTGGAATCTCCGCACCCCCTGGTTCGCGATATTCGTGACGCCACGGTTTTGGCGAGCCTGGCAGATGTCGAGATTATCTTCTGCTGGGTTCCTGGACATGTAGGAATTGCGGGGAATGAGCGCGCCAAAGAGTCCGCGAGGACTCTGCGACCGGACCAGCGTTTCGCTCTTCCTCACACCGACTACATGGCAGGAATACGGGCAGCTCTTCGGACTGCTTGGCAAAGAAGATGGGAGACGGTCGAAGATAACTTAAAGTTGCGTGCCATTGCGCTGCGACTGTTCCTTTGGACCTATACCCCAATGCCGCGGCGGCTTCAGGTTGCTTTCTGTCGTCTCCGAATCGGACACACTCGTGTGACGCATCGCTATTTGATGGAGCGCTCGCCTGCGCCCTATTGCGACGACTGCGTCGTCCCCCATACTGTTCGCCACATTCTTGTTGAATGTCCCAGTCTGGGTGATCTTCGCGCACGATACCTGCCCCGGTACCGGGATGGGCAGTGTCGCTACCGCCTGTCCATTGTACTCGGGACGAGTGCATGCATCATGAATGGTGGACTTGTTGACTTTTTGGGGGAGGCCGACCTTCTCCGTTTCATTTAACCAGGTTTAATTGTTGTTTTTGTTATTGTTATTGTTATTTCTTTTTATTGTTGTTTCCTTTCAAATTTTTCTTAAATAGCCTAGAACTAGGCTGTTTGTTGTTTACGGCGACTTATGCCTAAGTCGGCAGTCGCCAGATAGCCCCTTAAAAAAAAAAATGAATGCACGTCGTGATGTCGCGGAAGGTCGCCGACTGCACTTTACCTCCAGAGGCGGAGAACCCTTCAACGACAGGTTTATTCTGAGTGAGTTGCGTTCCGCTCATGCTTCGACACTTGGGTGAGCGAGGCATGGCTTTTCTGTTAGATTTGTTCAACAGGATCTGGGTGGAGGGTCCTCTCCGAGATTCCTTGCTAATCGCTACTGTGCTCGCCTTTCGCAAGCCGGGGAGAGATCACACTACTCCGACCGGTTTCCGCTTAATCTCTCTATCCTCTTGCGTGTGCAAGTTTGTGGAGAAATTGGTAAATGTTAGATTAGCCTTTTTCCTGGACAGCGGAGGCCATCTGTCTTCTGCACAGTGCGGCTTCCGCAAGTTTCACTCCACGTCGGATGCTCTGCTCAGACTGGAAAATGCCGTCTGCGAGGCTTTCCTTCGTAGACAGCACTACGCCACGGGGTTTTTCGATTTGGAGAAGGCCTATGATACCGCATGGCGATGTAGCGGCGGGATCGCGAGTCCCCAGCCAAAAGTTCCCGCCGCCCTGACAAGGTCCGCTCGGTGGTTCAAGGAGAGTGTATTGAGGAGAGAGAGTATTTTCTAAATTTATTAAAAACCAATGAATAATGGCGATCAACCACAACCCCAGTAAATAATAAAAATGCAAATTCAACCAATCACCAAAATATTTACAATTTCTAAACACACAAAAAAAATATATATAGTTGGCCTCACAATAATACCTTGGCCAACAAACACATGTATATTTACACAAAAGGCCTTACAATAAGATCTTGGCCACGCAACGAATATTAGAACCAAGATATCGCGAAAGATGGGTGCACCCTTAACTATCTAATCGAGTGAGACGTATTGGAGAAAGTGGGAGGTGGATCACTTTCTGCGGGATTCTGAGGGGTCCAGGACTCGGCAAAGCCGAGGATTTTGGGTTGCTGGGACGCTTGTTGGTACCAACTGCTGGGTCACAGTCGGTTGGATGCTGCTTCAACCACTCCCTGGAGACTGGAAGGTGCTGGCCAAGGTCTACACCTTAGAAAATTGCCCCAAAAGGTAGTGGCGCACTCGCGAGGGTCAGGATTGGCTTCAGCCGTCTCTGAAAGCCAGATGTCGGCGACAATCGGTACCACGGAACTGGAAAAGAGAAGGCACATTCAGTCACCTATTCACTGCCACACTCAAACATCTTTACTCCTAACTCATTCAACCATATCCACTCTCACACAATCTTCACTCACCTATCCTCCGTCCAGGCGGTTCTTCCTTCTTCAGTCACAACTAATGACTTCCAAACTTATACACTAAAAATATTTGCTGAAAGAATCCGCCTAAAAAGAAAACAGGAGATGAATGGGGGAGCACGATAGAGATCCATCGAGTCCCCCCACACAAAGCAAAGACGGTGATCACACGATCCACACACACACACATTCTGCAAAAGAAGAAAAAGATTAGACATAGGGGAGGGGAGGCGGACAACCAAACTACTACATCCCTCCCAGCTAAATTCGCCTCACCTCACCATGTCTCAATCCCCATCTTCATTCATTCACAATGCTTTCGACATCACCCAGTCATACTCTTTCACTCTGCCTCTCCTCCTAGTCACAGGTCCGTCAACTGTCTCTGTCATCTGTCGTAATGTCTCCTCATGTCTGTCCATGGCCCCTTCTTTATGTACTTCATCCACACACACATCCGACATTCCCTGACCAATCCCACTCAAATCCTCAACTAACCTCTCTACTACATCCATCAAACCTTCCCATTCTTTCATAGCATTTATCGACTCTTGTTCCAATTTCGCACTTATCCCATTTATACTCTCTAGCATAGACTCAGACTCATTCAACGGAAACTTACAAATACTGTACGTTCTATCATATACTCCATCTCGATCTTGCACAAACCCAGAAAACTCTCTCACATCACTCTCACCAAACTGTTCCATCCATTCATCCTTTCTCAACCGTTTACTCTTACGCTTCCCCCTTCGATGTTCAACTAACACTAACTGCTTCCCCTCTAAAGCACTAGCTATATCATCCACCATTTCACAGTCTTCCATTCTTTCAGACAGATATTCATTCACCGGATGTTGCACCAAATATTGAGGAGGTTCACGCCATTTCGCAACTGACTTTGATGCGCTCTACGTTCATCCAAACTTCCATCCTCTCTTTCACGAACTATCACATAACTTACCCCATTTGACCAAACCTTTCTTACTACAAACGGACCTTCAAATTTCTCTTTCAACTTATCCACATTCAGTCTACCTTTTGTCTCAATCTCCTTTAGTACTTTATCACCCACAGAAAAACTCTCAAACCTTTCATTCCCTTTTCTCCACAACTCACGATCCTTCTCACTAAGTCCCATATGTGGCCTAATCATTCGTTCAAAGTTCATCAAATACTTACATGGTGACATTCCAATCGCCTTATGCACTGTCATGTTATACGCCCAAAGCACTCTTCCCAAACATTCATCCCATTCTTTCCCATCTTTCACCATCAATCGTAACATCTCACTCAAAGTTCTTATCGTCCTTTCAGCCAAACCATTTGCACTAGGCATATACGGCGTCGTTCGCACATGATCTATTCCCCATTCACTCAACATCTCCTCAAAAGCACGTCCCACAAACTCAGGTCCATTGTCACTCAACATTCGCACAGGCTTACACATGCACATGGGCAACATTCTCTCACTCACTTCTCTAGCAACAGTTAATGAAGATTTATTTGTCACAGGTGCAGCATACGCAAATTTGCTCTTATGATCCACCATCACAATCATCCCAACATACCCTCTTGCAGTCCTCAGAAAAGACACGCAATCGATCGCTACCATTTCAAAGGGTTCATTCACACTCAACTTTAATACAGGTGGGGCGGCATACACTCTCTGATACTTTCTCTTCTGGCACACTTCACACGTAGTCGCTACGTCCACGCAAATCTTTCTCAAAAAGGGACTAAATATACATCCTTTCATACATTCCCACAATTTATTCTTACCCATATGTCCAAACCTATCATGCACAATCTTCACCATTCCAATCGTGCCACACACGGAAAACACCGGAATATATACATCCTCATATACATTGCACAAAATACACTAAACCCTTGCACACTACAAACTTTCCAGCAAACCTTCTAAACTCTCTTAATATGCAACTCCATTCATTCACAGGAACACTGGTCATCACGCTATCTTTCAATTCACGCACCATCGGACATGACTCTTGCATGCTCTCTATATCTTCAGCAGTCAACAGCTCTTCACTCAAATCGACACCTGCCACTCCTACAAATCCAGTTGAGCCTACAAGCTCACTCTGCAACTTCCCAACTGTTACACCATCTTTCACTAAACATTCATTACATACATCCACTGAAATCCTATTCTTACGCAGAAAATCAATCCCAAACAGAAAACAATAAGGTAATTCATTCTCACTTAGCACAACAAATTCATGCAATATATCATTCAACTTCCCCATGCTTACAGACAAACTCACTTCCTCCCACGCCATAATACGTCCACTTCCGAGTCCACTTATCAAAACTGTCACACCTTTTCTAGAAACATTCCAACTCATATTATCAGCATCATGCACAACCTTTGCATTCACCAAGGAAATTTGCGGACCTGTGTCAATCATTCCACAATAGCTCTTCCCATTCATAGTCAAGGTAACTTGCACTCTCTCTTCAAGTCCATGTTCACACATTATATTCAACACTTCGGTCTGTTTCACAAACACTTCTGCAGCATCCAAACCTTCATCTTCACTAACAGGAACAATTCCTTCGCAAACGTAGTCAATCTCTCTTCTTACATAATTCTTCTTCTCAATCAGCCAATTATAATGCACACCACTCAAACATTGCAGATGCAACTCACACCCATTCACTCGGTCTACACCTTTACCACGATACATCACTGGCTTCTCCACACCATAATGCACATATACTCTCACACCAAACAGCTTACTCACTATCGCTAACACTTCCTGAAACATCATCACTCCTGGCATACACATACTTCTCAACTCTTTTCTTAACCTACTTGAATTTTCCATTCCCAATTGCTCTGGTCTCTTACACGCTTCTTCCATAACCACCTTTCGTAATGCATTCACACTTTCTGGCACCTTTTCAAGCAATCCATCTTTCACCAAATCTTGTAAACCATATAACACACTTTCAAACATAGAATCACCTCCACCCTTACATTTTCTTCCAACAACTACACCTGCTGGCAAATACTCAGGATTTATGCTTACAGTCTCGCTCTCATTCAAACTACAAGGCAAACGTGACATCAAATCAGCAATCACATTCCTTTCACCTGGCAAATACTCAACCACAAAATCAAAATCACTCAAATCCTCTATCGTCCTTGCAAGCCTACTATCAACTAACCTCATACGCTGCAAATACACTAGTGGCTGGTGATCTGTTCTCACTACAAACCGTACTCCATACAGAAATGGTCGTAACGACTTGAGACAGAATCTTAACGCAGCCAGCTCTCTTTCAATCGTTGAATATGCACGCTCTGCCACACTAAACGCCTTGGAAACATACGCAATTACTCGCTTTCTTTCAACCCCATTCACAATTTGATCTTGCATCAAACATCCACCCATCGAATGACCACTTGCATCCGTATACACTTCAAGCATTCCTGCATTTGTTCCATATGCTGGATACGCAAGTTCCACATCTTTTGCAACTTCCGCTTTTAACTTTTCAAACGCTGCATTCATAGAGTCATTCCACTTAATCACAGTACTCTTCTTTTTCCCAGTCCATACACTCAACGGTTTCATTACACCTGAACAATCTTTCATAAACTTTCTTCCAAACTCAACTAAACCAAGAAATCCACGCAACTCTCTCACTGTGGTAGGCTTAGGAAAATTCCTAACCTTTCCCACGAACTTCTCCGATTTACGCAATCCAACCGCACTCACTTTATGTCCTAAAAACTCAACTTCACTAGCAAACCATACACATTTAGACAACTTCACTTTCACACCAACGTCTTCCAACTTTCTTAAAACATCATTCACCAAGGTCATATGTTCTTCCATGTTCTCACTCATCACCAAAATATCATCCAAAAACACTCGTACATTCTTACACGGAAAACCACTCAACTCTACATTCATAGCACGCTGAAAAGCAGCTGGGGCGTTTGCCAACCCAAAGCTCAGGTTTCTAAACTGATAATGGCGCTTTGAGGTAGAGAACGCCGTAATAGGTCTACTCTCTTCAGCCACAGGCATCTGGTAGTATCCACGTACCAGATCCATCTTAGAAAACACTTTCATTCCATACATACTGTACACACATTCAGACACAACACTCATAGGAAACTTGTCTTTCAACGTTCGTTCATTCACTCTTCTATAGTCAATACACAGTCGCAAACGTCCATCTGGCTTTCGTACAGGTACAATCGGACTATTCCAGGCACTCACACTCGGCTCAATCACGCCAATTCTCTCTAATTCCTCACACTGTTCCTCAATCTCTTGAGCCACAGGGGCAGGGAAATGACGAGGCCTTTGATATATTGGCATATCGTCGCTCAAAATTATTTTGAACTCAGGCAAGCGAGCGTTGCCAAAGTCCTCATCCCCTTGACTCAAAGCACCTCTCCTATTCCACAACATCCTGTAAACTTTTTGCTTCTCACATTCACTCAACTTTTCTTCCAATTTCACTTGCTCAATCAAATCTTCATACTTCCAAACATTCGACATTACACTCACGGAAAACACATTTGCGTTCACCACATGCATATCATTCTCCATATTCACCACTGTATTTAACACACCCAATTTATCTCCCACTTGCACTCCTCTAAGACTCTTCCTTCGCAGATCAGGCCAAACTTGCATGCAGACACGCGGATCTTTCATATCAATTATACCATCAAACACATGCACCACTCGCCTTAATCGATAGTTCGCAGCACTACCATCCAAGACATAAATATTCCCATCATTCTCATTTATCTTAACATCCGAATTCCATCCAATCCTTACACTCAATGTTTCATTCTGCTTGACAGGCACACTCTCAATCGCATATACCTCCAGACCTTTCATGATGTTCACTCTCACACTTCCATCTGGATTCACATACCATTGAAACTTCATACTTCCATCCTTCTTACATTCAATCATCTCTAAATCCGGGTGAATCACAATACCATTCGCTTTCAAAAACTTATAACCTAATAGCATGTCATACTTCTTGTTTGCACCTTCTACAACACAAAATTCATCTTCATTCATCCGGACACCGGCAATCAAAACACTCTCTCTAAACCTTGCAACAATCGGCACATCCTGTTCACCTAATCCAGTCAAATGATATCCACGATCCTTAACTTCACTTACTTTCATTCCTACAAATGCTTCATAGTACACCACATTCACCTTACATCCTGTATCAATCAATGCACTAACTTCTCGTTCTCCACACTTAATTTTAACACACATACACCTATTCACTCTCTGACCCCAATTAACTCCACGATTTGACAATCCTTCTCTCACATTCATCACTTGCACTCTAGAGAATTCCCCAGAAGGAACCCTCTCATTCCTTAGTTTCCCTGAGTCGTATCCTCTCGATTACTTGCATCATTCCCATCCATTCTTTCATTCATGCATCTTTCTCCGGTCCTACACAACCTTGTTGCATGACCTACCATTCCGCATTTACCACAGGTAGCTCTTGGACTGGCACACATCCTGGCATAATGCCCTATCTGCCCACAATTACCACACACTCCAGGTCCACTCATATTTACTCGACCACCTTCCCTGCAATCTCGTACCAAGTGGCCCATTCTTCCACATCCATAACACGCTCTTTCCCTCGCACGACTACAATCTTTTATCATGTGCCCCATTTGTCCACAGCCAAAGCAACTTCCTTGTGACCAGCGACAGTCAACCCTCATATGCCCAACTTTCTTGCACCTCAGACACCTAGGCTCATTTACTCTAGATCTACTGTCATTCCTACCATTTGTGCGACCACTATTCCGACCATTCTGAACCCTACTCCACCCATTCCGACTCTCACTCCTACTTTTACTCCCTCTCGGTTGGCGGCCAACATACACACACTGTTGTTCATTCTGCCCGTAATAATTTTCTAAAAATCTTGTCATCACATCGATCGGGTTCTCTATCAGCGCATCCCGATAGGACCGGAACTGGGGCAACTTACTGATACTTGAGTTGCGCACAGTGTGAATCGAGGCCTCCTCCCTTCCATAATCCTCAAATTCACGGTCCTCTAACATCTCCAGTACATCCTTCCATAGCAATCTTTCACCAGCCCATTTCATCTTCTCTTTCCTCTTATACGTCACATACTCACTCACTTCATTCGGAACCGTATTTAAAAACTTCTTCATCAGCTCCTTATTCCCATTTATTCCGTCATCTCCAAATCTCATTCGTGCCAAGGACTCTAAGCGATGCGCATAAGAATTCACATCCTCATTCTTCCCCATTCTCGCTTCCTCAAACCCATTTGTTTTCTTATACTTCACACTTGTCTTCATCCTCTTACAGTGCTCTATTATTCTCTCTGTCATAACCTCCCACTTAGGCTCACCCACGCTCATAATCGTCCGGTAAAAATCCTTCATACGCCCATCCAGAAACTCGCACAACTCTTTCACCCAAAACCTATTATTCTCTCCAAATTTTTCCTTACAATAATTTTCATACTCTTTCAAAAACACTTTCACATCTTTTGCTCCTTCCACTCTAAACTTACTTAACTTTGGCACTTCTCTGATCAGTATACTCCGATGAACCTCAGCATCACTTTCACTATCACTCACTTCTCTCCCACTTTCACTCATGCCTTCATTCGAGCTGAAATATAAGGAGTCAATACTAGCCAGTCGGGTCCTTTCCTGTCGGTCTGGGCATCTAGTCTTTGGGGTCTTCTTTTTTCGATGCCTAGTCATTTGCAGGGGTTCCTTTATGCCTGTCAATCCCTTTTTATCAGTCATGTCAATTCCAAGTGGAGTCGAGGCAACACCCCCACCAATTGCACCTGATTCTCCCATTTTCTCATTCAGCATTCGCATCAATCTTTCCTCCATTCGCACCTCACTGTCTTTAATCATCTCTTCCATTCTCACTTCCATCTCCCTCATTTTCCTTTTCAAACTATCATTCTCTTCTCTCAAATGCGCATTTTCTCTATCTTTCTGCCGCACTAACTCATTTAGTCTTCTCATCTCCAACTCCATGGTCCCAATCTGTTCCTCCTCCATTAGGGACAAAAAAACACAGGCTCTCACTCCTCTCCTTCCTCAAACCACTGGGCAGTCCCTATTCGGGCGCCAAAAATATGTAGCGGCGGGATCGCGAGTTCCCAGCCAAAAGTTCCCGCCGCCCTGACAAGGTCCGCTCGGTGGTTCAAGGAGAGTGTATTGAGGAGAGAGAGTATTTTCTAAATTTATTAAAAACCAATGAATAATGGCGATCAACCACAACCCCAGTAAATAATAAAAATGCAAATTCAACCAATCACCAAAATATTTACAATTTCTAAACACACAAAAAAAATATATATAGTTGGCCTCACAATAATACCTTGGCCAACAAACACATGTATATTTACACAAAAGGCCTTACAATAAGATCTTGGCCACGCAACGAATATTAGAACCAAGATATCGCGAAAGATGGGTGCACCCTTAACTATCTAATCGAGTGAGACGTATTGGAGAAAGTGGGAGGTGGATCACTTTCTGCGGGATTCTGAGGGGTCCAGGACTCGGCAAAGCCGAGGATTTTGGGTTGCTAGGACGCTTGTTGGTACCAACTGCTGGGTCACAGTCGGTTGGATGCTGCTTCAACCACTCCCTGGAGACTGGAAGGTGCTGGCCAAGGTCTACACCTTAGAAAATTGCCCCAAAAGGTAGTGGCGCACTTGCGAGGGTCAGGATTGCCTTCAGCCGTCTCTGAAAGCCAGATGTCGGCGACAATCGGTACCATGGAACTGGAAAAGAGAAGGCACATTCAGTCACCTATTCACTGCCACACTCAAACATCTTTACTCCTAACTCATTCAACCATATCCACTCTCACACAATCTTCACTCACCTATCCTCCGTCCAGGCGGTTCTTCCTTCTTCAGTCACAACTAATAACTTCCAAACTTATACACTAAAAATATTTGCTGAAAGAATCCGCCTAAAAAGAAAACAGGAGATGAATGGGGGAGCACGATAGAGATCCATCGAGTCCCCCCCACACAAAGCAAAGACGGTGATCACACGATCCACACACACACACATTCTGCAAAAGAAGAAAAAGATTAGACATAGGGGAGGGGAGGCGGACAACCAAACTACTACAGCGATACGGTACGATGGAGACTCTCCACACGATGGGGGCGAGGGGACGCCTCCCAGTCTCTATATCAGAATTTTTGCGAGATTGTCGATTCCGCGTGCGGGTGGGGGGAGCCCTCTCCGGCCCAAAGGAGCAGGAAGAGGGTGTCCTGCAGGGAAGTGTCCTCAGTGTCACACTCTTTGCCCTGAGCATCAACGGCATCACCTCGGTGCTGCCGGAAGATGTTCTCGCTACGCTCTACGTGGACGACCTTTCGATCTCTTTTGGCGCGGCCCAGATTCCAACTCTGTAACGTTGACTCCAACAGGCATTGAACCGCGTCTCTCGCTATGCCGATGCGCACAGGTTTCGGTTTTCTTTCGCCAAGCCTAAGGTGGTGCACTTCTGCCGCCATCCACGGCTCCACTTCGACCCAGATTTGTTTCTTAACGGGGTGCGCCTGGATGTGTTTGAGTCACACCGTGTCCTTGGTCTTGTATTCGACCGACACCTCACCTAGGAGGTTCATATTCGCAGCCTTAGGGTCTCTTGTACCCACGCCATGGATATTCTCCGTTCCGTGACTTCAGCGCTTGGGGCGCTGATAGGGCTACTGCCCTACTTTTTTATCGATCCTTTGTTCGTTCGAAGCTCGACTACGGATGCGAGTCTTATGCATCCGCAGCCGAGCGTTTATTGCGGAAGGTGGATTTGATCCACCACACCGGCCTTCGCCTTGCGACCGGTGTCTTTCGCACTTTCCCCATTGAGAGCCTGTTGGTCGATGCTGGGGAGATGCCACTCGCTCTACGCCGCGTGAGGGAGGTTCGCCAATGTGCTCGAACACAAATCGTCTCTTATCAAACGTTTTGCGTGACCCTGGACGAATCCGACCATCACATTCGACTTCCGACACGCCTGAAGCATCTCATCCTCCATCTACCGTTATTGGCAAGTATTCACAATATACCGTCTAAGCATCGATCTCAGACCGAAATACCTAATGTTGCCTACCTCTCTCCGGCAGTTCTAGCTGGAAACGACGCTCAGGGTGAGACAAATGAGGACCTCAGACGTTATCTGGACTCCTAACATGGGTCATCCGCAACCAATAAGCGTGCAGCCTCTGGAGCTGACTCGGCCGAACTTCAAGAATCTTCAATGGACTTTTTTCCTGTTGCTGAATATTATCTGCCTTTAATCCCGTCCCGCCCTTCACAGGACTTAAGCACCGAACCGATCCAAGCGGTAGCAGAAATCCATCTAGTTCCTTGTACTTTGTCCAGATCGCCTGCCTCATCTGCTCAACCTCCTACTCATGATCTGATGGAAGCAGATGATATTCCAACATCACCAACCGTGGTTGCTGTCTCAATTCCTCAGACATTGAAAGTGCCCTCGGCTCATCAATCCGGATCTACCGTCCAAAAATCTCCCTTCCATCTTCCATTTCCGCCTGACTGTGCGCCCCAATTACAGGCAAGGGGCCTCAGCCGGTTCCTTGAAACTATCGGACATATTTCCTGTCACTGCTCCTTCCAGGATCTCTTCCACTGCTATAGCAGGCCCTTCAAAATCTGTTCTCCAAGCTACTTGGGACGCACTTAAAACTTAACCTCAGCCACAAAAGAAAAAAGATATCTACTGTGTTATCTAATCGTTCCACATAACATCCCACATTTTCCAATGGAATTATCAAGGCGTTCTTCCCAAGTGGGGAGAACTCAAAATTATTTTGACGACTCTCCATTCTGCTGTTATTTGTCTTCAGGACCCCTCCATGAGGATCACCTTGTCGTGGTGGAGGGGTTTGCGTACTCGAATGATGCAGTGGGCTATGTCAGTGAAGACTGACCGAGATGGTCACTACTTCCCATCAGTCGGTCTTCAGGGGTCCAACCTTGCTGAACAGGACACTGTAGAGGAGTCAGACTAACGATATCCACACCCTCGTGCTGAGTACCACTGTACGAGTTGCCGATTTGTTCGCCGGAGGTATCGCCATAGGTCGTACTCGTTCTGGAGCTGATAGCTGCCCACACCTTGGGTCTTAGCCTAGCCGTCCTCAAACTTCCATTCATGACGCTGCACTGTTTTTAAAACGATAGATGTAGCGTGGGGAAGGGCTACCTCGAGGACGGTGTAAAGCGCCTTGTCAGGGGCAGCTACAGTAACATGTCCACTTCCCCAGGGTACAAGTTCTTATTAACAAAAATATACAGGGGTTGGACAAAATAATGGAAACACCTAGTATTGTAATAGTATAGTTTGGAAGATTGATTAAACTATCTAAACCTTGTCTATGTTTATATTTTTTGATTGATAATAAAAGAACATCATCTTGTGTTAATATTATTGTTTTCCTTTTGTAGATATTATCCAAAAAAGTTTATTAAAACTTATTAAAGTGAGGGATCTATATGATTTCCAAAGAGGTCAGATTATCGGAGCTCGGATGGCAGGTTCTAGCATCACTAAAACAGCTAAACTGGTCGGCGTATCGAGAGACACAGTCTCAAAAGTAATGACAGCGTAGGAAAATAAAGGAAAACGTCCTCTTCATAGCAAAACTCAGGAAGGAAACCAAAACTGTCCGATTGAGACCGTAGGATTCTTACACGGATTGATACAAAAGAACATATAACTACAGCTACCAAATTACTGCAGAACTTAATGATCACGTCCGGAACCCAGTCTCAACAAAAACTGTTCAATGGGAGTTACATAAAGCCCGATTCCAAAGGAGGGCTGCAATCCGAAAACCACTACTGTCAGAATCAAACGTTTGAAAGCGTTTAGAATAGTGTAAAAACCAACGGAATTGGACAGAAGACCTCATTTACCTTATTTCCCACCTGAGGCCGTGTATACGTTTGGAGACAGCCAAAAGATGCATTTGATCCAGACTGCTTGCTCCCAACTGTTAATCATGGAGGAGATTTTGTGATGATATGGGGGCCGTATCTTGGAAATCCGCCAGCCCAAGAGACTCCCTTCATGGTAGAATCAACAGTCAGGACTATTTGAGCATTTTAGCTGATCAGATCCATCCTATGGTTCAAGAATTGTTTCCTGATGGAAATGCCATCTTTCAGGATGATAATGCTCCTATTCATACTGCTGAGGTTGTAGCTGAATGGCACGAGGAACATTCCAGTGAAGGAGAACAACCTATCTTGCCACCACAGTCCCCAGATCTTAACATCATTGAACATTTATGGTGCATTTTAGAAAAACAAGTACGGAGTCGATACCCCCCCACCATCATCATTGAAAGAACTGGAGACTGTTTTAGCTGATGAATGGAGGAAAATGTCTCTGGAAACAATTCAAACTTTGTGTGAGTCAATCCCACGCAGAATTCAATCTGTAATTACTGTCAAAGGTGGTCCCATACCTTATTAAAATAAAGTTTTCGAAAATTATATGGTGTTTCCATTATTTTTTCTAACCCCTGTATATGGGTAAAAACAATAAAAACTTTTTCCAGAGGCCGCAGCCTACTGGTCCCGGCGCCGCCAATTACCATGTTCTCCGTAGACTCGATCCTTTTGGTTTTGAGGTCGACGATGACTTTGACTATGAAAAATTTGTACTACTGAAATCAGATAACGATAAACCATTGAGTAAGGCTGATATTTTCAACGTTTAGGAAGACTTGGTTGCTAAATGTGGCGAACCAGCCCAAATATGGCCTAGAAATGATGGCTGTCTGGTAGTGGAATCGACTTCGTTTGAACAACACCAAAAAATGGAAACACTCGATTGTCTAGCTTCACTAAATATCTCCTCTTCAGCCCACCCTACCTTTAATACCTGCAAGGGGGTTATCAGGTCGGGGGAGCTGATTGAATACGATGTGGACCGACTTGTTGATGAACTGACTCCCCAGAAAGTAATGGCGCATACCGCGTCACCCGCAATGTTAATAACACTAAGAGTTCCTTCGGCTACCATTATACTAACCTTCAATCGGTTGGAACCTCCTAAAAACATCAAGGTTGGCTACTTGTGTATCCCCGTGAAGCCCTACGTTGAGAATCCCCGTAGGTGCTTCCATTGCCAACATTTTGGGCATGTCAGCAAATACTGCAGACAGATGAGGCTATGTATCAATTGTTCTTCCGACTCCCATGGAACACCATGCTCACGTCCCCCTTGTTGTGCCAACTGTGGTGGTTACCACCCAGCCAGCTCTAACCAGTGCACTTTTTTCTTATATGAGAGAGAGGTGATTGCTCTCCAAAATAAATACAGAATTAGCATGAAGAATGCTAGAAGGAGAGCAAAAGAACTATACATCCAACCAGGAATAAGTTTTGCAGACGCTCTTCGAACAAATAGACCAGTCAGTAACAAACAACAGAGAACATTCAGACCCTCACCTTTACAGCCACAGAATAACCACCAAGTAGCCCCAACAGAACATCTTTCCAAGAATGATGCTTCTCCTCCCTCTCCAATCATCAGAAAAGCTCCTGCTTCACCGAAACCAAGACGCAAGAGGACTCGCCGTTCCTCAGATTCTCCCCCATCAGCATCAAACCAACCATTGCTATGTCCTGAAGAAATGGAGGCTGATTCCGGGGAAGTTTGTGTGGTGTGCGTCTCACTTTTAGACATTCACTCTCCTCCCACTGAATCTGCCTTGATTCCATCTATCAAAACAAGTCGGCCTACTACACCCGCAGCACCAGCAACTTCGGAAAAAACGCTAAAGAGATGGTCACAGATTCAACATTGGCTGTGGCCCCCTTGGAGGAGGAGAAACAGCCTTCTGGGCTTCCCTTACCAACCACGGCTGACCCAACAACCAGTCCTCAGAATTACCCTGTACCATCCCTTTTGACACCACTAACCAGTATTACAGAGGACCCAATATCTTCAGAGGCACCCTTGCCAACAAAACCAACTAATACTACAGAGGACTCACTACCTTCAGAGGCATCTTTGCCAGCAAAACTAACCAGTACTACAGAGGACCCAACACCCTCAGAGGCATCTTTGCCAGCAAAAACCACCTTGTCATATGCACAGCTGACAGATGGTTCTTTGCCCACTAATAAAAGTACTATCCCTAAAACCCTAAAGCTACCAATGCCTCAAGTACTAATAACATCCAGAAACCTAAAAGGCTCAAAACCCCATTTACCTTTACCAGGTACAAAGAAAAACCTAATTACTCTTAAAAGATGAATATGCCCCCAATTATACATTGGAATTTACAAGAAATCTTCCCCAAATAGGAAGAACTCAAAATACTGCTTCACGATTACAACCCTTGTATAGCATTGCAAGAAACACAATTGGGTAATCGTCAATTACCCAATATCCCCAACTATGTGGGATACTTTAAAAACTCACCAGAACCCATACATGGTTCAGCTATTTTTGTCCACAAAGTCTGTTCTCACTTAGTAATCCCATTGAGAACAGATCTTCAAACAGTAGCGATCTGTGTGTCCACCAACCGTATATACACAGTCTGCTCACTGTACCTCCCTCCCAGTGAAGGAGTAGTTGCCTCAGATCTGGCTAACAAATTAGCCAATCTCATTACCCAACTCCCAACCCCATTCCTACTGGTTCGAGACCTTAACCCAAGGCATCAACTTTGGGAAGACTATGATAACAACCCCAAGGGAAACATGATCGTAAAATGTATAGAGACCATGGATGTGTCATTTTTAAAAAATGGCACTCCAACATCTTTTAATGTCCAGACTAACAGTTCTACCTGTGTAGATCTATCACTTTGCTCATCAGGCTGTAGAGCAGATTCCAGCTGGTCGGTGGATCCTGACCTGAGAGGAAGCGATCATTACCCAGTTGTCCTCATGCTTGACTGGCCCTCCCCACCCCCCACCGAGTAATAGGTGGAACACTAAGAGAGCCAACTGGCCCAAATTTAAACACCTCTCCCATCATTCTGGACACTTCCTTCAGGGTGACATGACATGATCTTAGAGAACTTTCATGAACACGTCAACCAGGCGGCAAATTTATCTATGCCCCTCTCCAAAATTGTTTCTCACAAGACTCATCTTCCTTTTTGGTTTGAGGAATGCAGCAAAGCAGTGACAGAATGCAAACGAGCTTGTCGTCGCTACCACCGGAACCCTACTACTACCAATAAGTATGCTCGTAACCGAGCCAGGGCAGTGCGACAGCGTACCCTCCGCCAGGCTCGCCGAATCTCCATAAAAAGGTACATAAACTCAATCAACCACCAAAATGCATCAGACAAAGTTTGGAAGAGAGTGAAGAAGCTCATGGGCAGAACAAGGGGCTTCTCTGCCCCCAATATAGTTGAAGCAGGTGAGCTTTTGGGAGACATTGAAAATTTCAAATGTCCTGGCAAAGACATTTGCTGACATCTCTGGCCCCAACAATTACCCTCTAGAATTCCAACGTGTCAGGAAAATGCAATACTGAACTTCATGGATCCTTGTATGGATAATGAACCATATAGCAAGCTCTTTTCCATCCATGAACTTTAAAGTGCTCTTAAGAAATGTGGATCTACCACACCTGATCCTGATGGTATCTCTTATGATATGATCAGGAATTTGCATTCAACACTCATATCCCACCTTTTTGATATATTTAACTATATCTGGATTAAGGGCTATATCCCTTCCTATTGGAGGGAAGCAATTATACTTCCCTTTCGTAAACCGGGAGAGGATGGGACACTTCCGACCCACTATCGCCCAATTCCCCTTGCTTCCCATGCAAGCTTTTCAAAAGAATGGTGAATGCCAGGCTGGTATGGTTTATGGAGAGAATTAACCTTATTTCTCCCTCACAAGCAGGTTTTAGGAAAAAGCAATGCACCACAGACCTGCTGGTCAAGATGGAGGATTGCATCCGACAAGCTTTCTCAAAAAGATAGCACTCCATCGCTGTGTTTTTTGACATAGAAAAAGCCTATGATACCACTTGGAGGTGTGGTATCTTGAAGCAACTGCATGACTGGGGTATCAAGGGTCACCTCCCCAGATTCATAAAATAATTTCTTGCTAGACGAACATTCCGAGTGAGAGTCGGAAATGTCATGTCGGAGGCAGTTGACCAGATAGAGGGCGTACCACAGGGAAGTGTTTTGAGCGTCACCTGCTTCTTGGTGGCCATCGGCAGTATCATTACTGACCTTCCAGCAGAAACAATATCAACTCTCTATGTAGATGACTTGGTAATTGTCTCAACATCACCTCGGCTGCACTTTGTCACCCGAAAATTGCAACAGGCAATTAATATCATTGCCAAGAATGCCACCGCAAAAGGCTTCCGACTATCATCCTCAAAAACAAAGGCAGTTCACTTCTACAATTTCAGGCGAGTTGAGTGGGAACAGCCAACCGTATTTCTATATGACTCCCCCATCTCATTTGAGCCCCACTTCAAATTTCTAGGGGTTATCTTTGACTCAAAGCTCTCTTGGGTCCCCCATATAACTGCTTTGAAAAAATCCTGCCTGAAGAGAATGGACATTCTAAAACTCTTATCACATGTTTCGTGGGGAAGTGACTGCCGTACCCTGTGGCTATTGTATACAGCCTTGATCCAGTCTAAGCTGGACTACGGGTCACAGGTGTACTCTTCAGCATCACCCTCAAACCTGGATACCTCAATTCCATCAGGAACCAGGGCGTACGTTTAGCTTTGGGAGCATTCAAGTCCTCCCTAATACCTAGTCTTTATGCAGAGAGGGGGATTCTCCCACTACCCTTTCACCGCCTTAACCTTACCCTGCAGTACCTCTTCAGACTGCAACAACTTCTCCAATCACCTGTATATGAGTGCACCTACAATATTCACTCGGTAGCCTCATATGACAGGTTGCCTTCACTGACTCGCCCATTTGCCTTGCGCATGACTGAAGATACGGGTCAACTGAGGGAACTATCAGTAATCCCATATCAGATCCCAAAAGTACCCCCATGACTATTACCACCAGTGAGGGTCTGCAAGGCATTCGCAGAGGAACCAAAGACCAAGTTCCTACCTTCCGCTCTACGATGCTTCTTCCACGAACATACTGTGCGCCACAAACCAAGCACCCTTATATACACAGAAGGATCGAAATCCCCTGACGGGGTAGGAGCCTCTGCTATCCTCCCCTTCCATCATGTATCTGTGTGCCTGCCTAATGCAGCCTCTATCTTCACGGCTGAGCTTGTCGCGATATTGGCTGCACTGGATACCATCGCTTCTTCACCCTAAGGATCATATACAATATTCTCCGATTCCCTCAGCTCTTTAGAAGCCTTAGCCAATCCATTCCCAGACCACCCATTGGTTTCAAAGATACAGAAGTGGCTTTCTTTATGTCCTCGCTCCACAAAATCTTATTTTGCTTGGTACCTAGCCACATAGGTATGAAAGGGAATGAGAGAGCAGACATTGTTGCCAAGACAGCAGCATCTCTAGGAACCCCCACCCCTGCCCCTCTTCCTTTCCGAGATACTGTGCCACATATCCATGAATATGTGGTCAACCAGTGGCAGACGACATGAGATGAACTCCCCCGAACCAAACTGCATACCATCAAAAGTCAGTTCGCCCTTGGTCACCCACTACTAGAACCCGTACTCAGGATGTTATCCTATGCCGGCTGAGAATTGGGCATTGTCACCTAATACATTGCTTTCTAATGTAAGCCATCAACAGCCTCGAATGTGCACTCCCTGTGGAGTACCAATGTCCGTACTCCACCTATTCACCGAATGCACACACTTCCAAACCCTAAGGCAAAGACTTTTCCCTTTTATTTGCCAAGGGATGCGTTCTCAGCGTGCTCTGAGAAGTATCCTTTCTGAGCACGAGAACACATTTAATATGAACAAAGTGCTAAAATTTTTATCAGAAACGAATCTACTAAAGGAAATTTAGTATTTTATCATTTTTAGAATGAGATAGACATGTCTTATTACCTTATTTGGATTTTTCTATATTTTAAGACCTTTATTTTTCTATGATTTTACTCCCTTTTATTTTCTACGGTTTTACTCGCTTTTTTTCTAGATTTGTAGCCATAGTCTATGTTTTTTAACGAATATTTGAAATTTTAACGAACCCTTTTTGAAAATGGCTACGAGTTTGTCCATTTCGACCTACGCAGCATTTGCCTTTTAAGTACCATTCATTCATTGTCTTCAGGAGAACAAACTGGGTACACGGCCCTTTCCGACTGTACCTGGTTTTCTTATTTTCAACTCTATTGATCCTGTCGAAGGCTCGTCTCAAGGGGGAGGGATCTGTTATGGTTTCGTCATTCCACCATATATGTCCCCTCGTTCTTCACACTACCCTCCAAGCTGTTGCCGTGAGGAGTTTTCTTACAAGGCTTTTTACTGTTTGCTCTATTTACCTCTCTCCTTCTTTACCATTGTCAATACCCAACCTTTTCGAACTTGTAGATCAGTTGCCCTCCAGTTTTTATTACGGAGAATTTAATGCCCGTCACCCATATTCGGGTGACATGACTCAGAATGTCAAAGGTAGTGTTTTGGCCTTTTTATTATCTAACTTTCTTTGCGTTTTAAACACAGGTGATTTTACCTCTTTATCATGTCTAGACGGATTTTTTTAGATGTGTTGACCTGTCTCTCTGTTCCCCGGATTGCCTCGCTGATTTTCGAAGGTCAGCCCTTGATGTCCTCCATGGTAATGACCATTTCCCTATTGTCTTGTTGGCCGTTCATCCTAAGCCTCATACATTCATGCCTCTCAATTGGGACTTAAGCCATGCCGATTGGGAAAGCTTTCGAGAAGCGTCCTTCACAAGTGCCTCATTGGGGACCTTCAATGGTGTCGACGCGGCAGTAGTGTACTTCACATCGATTATTATCTACAACGCGGCCAAACAGACTATTCCACGGAAGCAACCCACCGTGCCCTGGGGAGACCTCGGAGTGTGTGAGAGCTGTCAAAAACTACAAGTTAGCTCATGCCTGCTTCCGGCGGAACCCCCTTGTGCAATAAGGTTGTCCGAAACCGAGCTCGGGCGCTTCGCCAAAGAACCCTTCGTCAGGCGCGCCGCTACGTTTCATCAATTTCTTCTATGACCCCTACCTAATGATCTGGAAGAGGATTAACAAGATCCGGGGTGCCGGAACTTTCTGGTTCCCCATTCCGGAAAGAAATATACAGGCGGAACGCTTTTTTCAAGGAAGGGGGGGGGGGGTAGCGCAGCAGCTTGGCACACACCAGGATCAGTACAATTTCCAAGCGAATTTCTTCGAAATAAATGTAAATTTGAGGGCTACATAAAAATCTCCTAGGATTTATTCAATCTGTCAAAATAATTTCATATGTGGCCTTACGTGTTGAAGTAGTGCATTTTGCAACGCGTTGGACAGAGCGCGCTAGGCTCGGTAGTATGTATTGTAGTTATGGTGAGGGCGGTAAAATCACCACTCTATGGGTTGAAATGAAGCGGTCGCCAATTTATAGCGGGTAAGTCAACAGGTTATGGTAAATGAAGGCAGGGTTACGAAATTCTGGTGAAGGTGAATTATCTATCTGACTCCAAATATGATTTCTTCATTGTGCTCCTATTTTGGCAAGGCTTACCGAAGGTTTAGGGTAATCGAGGTAAAGAAGGATGTTGCAAAATAAATACTTTATTCTAATATTTCTCTATAACTGAGCAAGGGGCACGTCACGAAGTTACTTTGTGGGCGACAAGACTTAGTGAATTTAAAAGTGGTTCCCTAAAGGCTAATACGGGCATGACAATACTTAATAATAATTATAATACTTAATTCTTAATTCTACTCATTGCTCGCCTATATATACGGTTTCATTTCCAGGAGGGCATTGCCTAGACTTATCCTGCGGAACAAATCTTTGCCGTCGGGGCTCATTAGTTCCATCCCTGGGCGGAGTTTTAAACGGCTGTGTATTACAATTTACTTACATCTCCCATGTTTTATCTATAAAACAGGATACGCTTGTAGTATCTTAGTGATGCAATTGCCTTTGGTCGCCAGGTGTATTTAACTAGGTGTTCCGTAGATTTCCGTCTTTCGAGAAATCTATTCTGAGACGGGAAATATTTATTTACGCCTTGTCTTATTGACACAAGTGATTCTGACCTTTCGCGCGTTCGTACATTGTTTGTCACGCGCTCACTTCCAACAGTCACTTGCCTTCTCTCTCTCTCTCTTTCTATATATATATATATATATATATATATATATATATATATATATATATATATATATATATATATATATATATATATATATAAAGGAAGGCATCCGAAAACTCAACCATCACGCAAATTATTTAACTATCGTCCAAATGCGACTCGTCTCACTCGGACAACCAACAACCACCTCGCGAGCACCCATTGGCCGCATGGCGCCTAGACGACCCGAGATCTGGCAAACTTTAAACCCAAACCTTTGCTCTAGTTTCGGAACCATCAACATAAAGGTGCGTTTGCTTTCCATTGTGTGTGTCCCGTTTTCCTAAAGTTTCTTTGTGTGTATATTTAACAATTTTCACTTATGCATATATTTTTTCTATATTTTTGTGCCCCCTTTTAGGGGGAATTTTTTTGGTGATTGTTGATTTATAAGCCCTTTCTTAAAAGGGTTTTTGTGTATAAATTTTTTGCTTTATTTATACCTTTTAAGGTAATTTCATGTGTATTTTTAAGCCCCTTCCTGAAAGGGCTATTGCTTTCTTTAGTTAATTTGAGATTATTATTCCTAATTTTTTTGTTGGCAATTCATCTTCGTGATTAACCGAACTCTAACTCAAGAAATTCGGCTCAAGCAGCAGTCGAAGATTATAATCTGAGCCAAGCGTAGAGCTGCGCCAAATCATCCCATCGGTCGTTCATCGTCAAGGAAATTTGTCACTTTCTTCAGAGCTTAGCCTCGGTTTAATTGTCGCATTAATTTTGTTTTGTTTTTTTGTCTTTTGTGTATTCACTGTTAGCAAATTACTTTATTTACTTTATATAATTTTTCCCATTTTTTTCTTGTGTATGTATTAACTTATTTTATTTATTTCTATTGTAAACTACTTAAATTACTCTAGTTTAATTTTTGTCCTCACGATCCAAAAGTGGGTGGTAATAGCTCACTTACAATATATATACATTAACAAATATATTACATTCCTTATTTTGTATTTAAATTCATTGATAGAAATTAATCTATGCATTCTCAATTCCTTATTCCAATTTTAAACATTTATTTTATATGAGTGGGGTATGCTGGCATTTAATAAGACCACCGCGCGTCCATTTCGTGGAGGTGTTTGCTGGGCCTATTGAATCCTGCAATTATGTGCCAGTAGCCTACCTATTACATAATCCGATCACTACAGTATTTTCCCGCCGGTAATGGAGAGGGTGAGGAAATAACGTATAACATTACATAGGTAGATACATATGAAATACTTACTTTTGGCACGCTTAATATCTGGTATCATTTACAACATACGCACAGGGCATTGACACTTACCTAAGTGCATGCCTGTACTAAACGGGCCTAATTATGCTATGCCCTTCCATATAATACAATAATAGTAATATCTAATACAGTTATATACAATTCATCCACAATTTTGTCATATCTTTCTTTAGATTTCTACATAATATAATTACGACATTTAAAAAAAAACACATAATAAGGCATGTAATTAAGCTATAGAGACAGCGAGGTGTGAATATATTTATGCTTCTTCCTCTTTCATCAAATGGTTCGATATTTCCTACACCAGGATTAGTAATACATGAACGACCGATTTCTGGCAAACTTGACTCGCCTCCCGGAGTGCGTGAAAATGTCCGTCTTGCCGTTCCTGTAGAGGTGTCTAGTTAACTTCTTGTGGCGTTGTCCCTCCGTAAGGGGTTCAGTGATTTTCCTTCCTGGCCACCATGCTGACGGGACTCGGCGCCCCGTCCAGCCCCAGCTTAGCCTATTCTCCTTTCAGACAGCCTGTAATTCTCCCCTACTTCCTCACTTCCCCTACAACCTCTCCCACAACTTTCTCTGGTCGGCTTCTATTTTCACAAGGCGATGCTGACCTTCTTCTCAGTCAACTATCCCGGATCGGGGCTGAGGGGACAATGTTCCCTAACCCCTGAGCTCCAGTTTGAGATGGTGGGTTCTTAACAACCTGCTTCATCTCCACCCATACCTTCCTCACATCCCCTTTCTTTGTCATGTCACACTTTATCCTTTTTACGCCGTGCCCAAGGTGGAGCCACCGTGCCGAAGGGCTGCCAGGTCACCAGGCGGAAGAGGTGGCCTAAAATGGCGGCACCTGGCTTTGCCAGCCCCGTACGCACCCCTCGTAGAGCGGGCCACTGCAAGGAGAGATTAGCGTTTGCTTCCCGCAGAAAGAATAGGGTCCCCATGCCCGATGATGAAAATCTAAAAAATAAAACCTCTTTCCCCTTTCCCCCTCACCATCGACGGACCCGCCTTCGGGCAGCTACACTGAAAAAAATGAGGGTCCCCCCACCCCTGTGCCCTCACAGGGGAACCTCCAAAATTCTTTGACCGGAGAGGAGGCTTTGCCTGCGGGTGTAGGGGACTCCCCCTCACCCCCTGGTCTGGAGGTGCCCTCGGGTGCCTCCCTCTTTCCAGCGGCCGTCCTCCCTTTACTTTCCAAGGGGACTGCCAAGAAAGCCAGCCTATAGCCGACCGCTCCTATTGAAGCGGCTCGGCAGGGCAAACCCCCTTAGATGGAGATGGAAGACAGGGCCTATCGGCCGCTTCCCTCCAGAGACCTGCTGGCTCGTATATTAACCTTAGCGGGGGGTCAAGGCCTGTGCCTCACCATACTCTACTCGTAACACCACTGCCAATGGGACCTGTGATGTCCGGGGGGGAGGGGGGCGGGGCAAATGGAGCCTCTCCCTCCCGAGATAGACATGGTCCTTATGGCAACCCAGCCTCAGACGGTAGGGTCTATCCCTGCTCGGCGCCAAGCACCGAACCCAAGTCCGCCCCTATGCAAGGTCCTCCTCAAACGGCTTGGATCTCCAAGGCAGGACCAGGAGGGAAGGGATTTCCTTCTCCGAGATGGGGGGGGGAGGCTGCGACCTCCAGGACCTTGCTGAGGTCGGTCCATCTGGCCTTGGGGCTCGTGCTGGCGGAGGGAAGAAACGGGTTCATTCTCCGATCTCCTCTCCTAAAAAGAAAAGAAACAAAGAAAAGACGAAAAAGACTTGATGCACCTCTCTCTCCGCGACGGTTGCGGGACGGATGGGTCTGCTACTTCGGTAAGCTACTTCGATAAGGTTACATCTAGACCTTCTCTTCTCTTTTGGGCCACCTACACCAGGGTTTGAAGAATTTCACATCTTCCCCAAAGAATACATGTGAGCGGCAAACCACTGAACTTTGGTGTTTACGGAAGGGTCGCAATCCTCCTGCTATATTACGCGCACTGTAATCATTGTTATTATGCACATAACTGGCACAATTTCCATTAGGATACGCACTACTGGGCACTGACCGCGGATTTCCCGCCGAATTATTTATATACTTATCACTCGCATCTTTATTTGTATACGGCATAAACGCGTTGGACATGTAAACGCCACTGCGACATATTGACTCACTACTAGTATTTATATTATAGAAATGACCTCTGGCATTTCTATAAAATATTACATGTATCAATATTTCATTGCATCAATTTAAATATTACCATTACTTAATATCATTTTAACGTAATGTACCTTGTGCATAAATATTAGAATACTTTCCTATTTAAGTTCAATGTAAAAAACATGTATCAATATTCCATTGCATAAATTTAAATATTAGCATTACCATTTTTGTTAATCTATAATAATAATAATAATATATATATATATATATATATATATATATATATATATATATATATATATATATATATATATATATATATATATATATATATATATATGGGTGTTGCAGCAAAATCCGACACTTGACAAAAAGAAAACGAAATAGGCAATAAAAACAAAAGTTGTATATGCAGAGACCCGACAGTTTATTTAGCAACAGTTAGAGTTACATACTACATTATTTTTCAATGTAACCGCCGCCGGCGGAGACGACCATCTCAAGGCGGGCGCGAAATGATTCACACGCTTTGGCGACCATGTCCTTGTCTATAGCGGCGAACGCCTCCACGATGGCAGCCTTCAGAGAGTCGACCGTGTTGTGGGCCTGCTTGTTGGTCTTGGCCTCGATCATGCCTCAGAAGAAATAGTCAAGGGGGTTGCAGTCGGGTAAGGAGGGCGGCCACAAGTCCGGTTACCAGTGGTGAGGAACATTGTTGAGCAGCCACGCCTGGGTCGTCTTGGCCTTGTGTGCAGGAGCGGAGTCCTGTTGGAAGACGTAGGGGCTTCCGGCGGCGATATCGTCCATCCAGGGCTTCATCACGCTCCTCAGCACCCCCTGGTAGATCTCGGCGGTGACTCTCAGGCTCTTTTGAAAGAAAAACGGAGGCATGACCTCTCCCTCGCTGGAGATGACGCCAAGGACCATGACAGAGGAGGAAAACTTCGTATTCTTCACGACGGGAACCTCCTCGATGTCTTTGCAGAGCCACCTGTTGCTTGTCTGGTCCTGATCGAAATTCTTTTCATCAGAGAAGAACCTCAGCATACAGGCGGACCCGTGCTTGAGCTCGTTCAGCAAAGCCGCAACCTTGACCTTCCTCGACTCCTTGGACGCATTCGTGATGAGCATGCGGTGAGACTTGCAGTAGGAGTTGTAACCAATGTCCTTCTTGATCGTTCCGCAGATCGTTGATTTGTGACAGCCCATATCAGCGGCTATCTTGGCGTAGCTCTGGCTTCCATCATTGTCGACTGTGTCCTTGACGGCGGTGACGAACTCGTCGGTCCTAACGGCCGAAGAACGAACATTGTGGGCCTTTCGTTTGGCAGTAAACTCGTCCTTGTTCTCACACGCCTTCCACTTCCTCCAAATGTCCATGACTATGATCCTCTTGATCCCAAACCAGGCCATCACTTCCACAGGCTTCTTCCCGACGGGAAAAGAAGCTGCTACCGCTGCTCTGCGTTCATATTCCATCCTGGAAAATGGTAGAGAAAAAAACGTTGGTTAGTTGTCAAGTGTCGGATTTTGCTGCAACACCCTGTCTTATATATATATATTTTGTTCTATCCTCGTTGTATTCCATCCATTCCCTTAACGATTTCGCGGTTAGCCATTACGCTCTCTTTGAACGAAATATTATAAATATTGATTTGTTATGAAGTATCTATCTTGATTTATACCACGATGACCCTATATCTATAATATTAAGGCACTGTGCACTACCAAATGATATCAGTTCATCAGCCAATTTTCCTAATTGTGCCAGGGTGAGTTCTTTCTGGTGGCAATTATGGGCATGATGTTAGCCGGTAGAGACTGGATGAATTTGTGCCTTACAAGTTCTTCACCAACTCCTACCTGCAGGGCAGTCCTTTGTAGTTCTTCCAAATTAGTCGAGGATCGGCCTGTGAGCGTGGAGGATGTGATGAGCTTCTCAAAAGTTCGGGTTTGGTCTTCTCGAAAAGTCCAATCATTTCCGCCCTCAAAAGAGGATAATTTTGATCCAACAAAATGGCCGCCGGAAGACGATCGACGGTCTCAGGAGTAAGTCAGTCTAATGCATGGAAAAATTTAGTCTCCTCTTTTATAATTCCGGAAATGTGAAATTGGGCCTCCACAATTTTGAACCAACCTGGGACTATTTTTTCATTAAAGATTTGCAGCATGATGTTAACAGCGTTCACGAAGTCCTCTTCAGCTTTTTCTGTCTGATGATTGCTTGTTGCGTAAATTATGGTAAATGAATGCGGGGTTACGAAATTCTGGGGAAGGTGAATTATCTATCTGACTCCAAAGATGATTTCTTCCCTGTGCTCTTATTTTGGCTAGGCTAACCGAAGGTTTAGGATAATCGAGGTAAAGGAGGACTTTGCAAAATAAATATTTTATTCTAATATTATAACGGGCCAAGAGGCACGTCATAGATACTTTGCGGGCGACTAGCAGTCTATATATATATATATATATATTTAGCGCAAAGTATTAAATTCTAGAGCGAGAAGACTTGGTGAATTTAAATGAGGTTCCGTAAACGCTAATACGGGCATGACAATACTTAATAATTATTATAATGCTTAATTCTTAAATCTTCATTCTACTCATTGCTCGCCTATATATACGGTTTCATTTCCAGGGGGACGTGGCCTAGACTTGCCTGCGGGACAAATCTTTGGGGAGTTTTAAACGGCTGTGTATTACAATTTACTTACATCTCTTAAGTTTTATCTATAGAAAAGGATACGCTTGTCGCATCTTAGTCATACAATTCCCTTTGGTCACCAGGTGCATTTAGCCAGGTGTTCCGTAAACTTCCGTGTTTCTAGAAATCTATTCTGACACGTGAAATGTTTATTTACGCCTTGTCTTATTGACACAAGTGATTCTGACCTTTCGCGCGTTCGTACATTGTTCGTCTCGCGCTCACTTCCACCGTTCGCTTGCCTTCTCTCTCTCTCTCTCTCTCTCTCTCTCTCTCTCTCTCTCTATATATATATATATATATATATATATATATATATATATATATATATATATATATATATATATATATATATATATATATATATATATATATATATATATATATATATATATACATTAACAAATATATTACATTACTTATTTTGTAAAGAAAATTCATAGATACAAATTAATCTATGCATTCATAATTCCTTATTCCAATTTTAGCCATTTATTTTATATGAGTAGAGTATGCTGACATTTAATAAGACCACCGCGCGTCCATTTTGTAGAGGTGTTTCCTGGGACAATCGAATCCTGCAATTTGGTGCCAGTAGCCTACCTATTACATAATCCAATCATTACAATGGCAGTAGTGTCGCGTTAAGTGGGTGAGCGCTTACGGGTGAGTTTTTCCAGTGATACCAATGTTACCAGTGATAGTAGGCCTATTATGACATCTTTGGAATTTGAATTTTAGGATATACTTCCTGCGACCACATTTTATAGAGATATTGTTATTGAGTAAACAATCTCTAAGTGATAAAGAATCTTTGCTAGGGAATTTTGAATCTCTGGTTTGGCTTTGCAGAAGGAGGGAACAGTGAAAACGTCAGAATAGATGCTCCTGCTTGTTCAATGGAAAAAGAAAAGTGTCAAAATGCTGAAAAAATTAATTAGTTATTTAAGAGAAAAATAAGCTGAAGATGATATTGCTGTTGTTAGATAGAGCAAGATGAGAAACAGAGGAAGAAGCAGCAGAATTGCCAGGAACGGGTATGCTACACTTACAGGCCAGAGAAGGACCATGAACTAGTTAGATAGGCTGTCAAAAATGGATTAAAATGTTACTGTCTCAAAACACGCACCCATAACATTAGGCTATATTATTCGATTAACCTTTTAATTTGTATTATTCTATTAGCTAGCTTTTATGTATCTCTCACCTGGAACACTAGAGCATGTCTTGAATCTTGATAACCTACATAATTACAGTTAGGCTTACACTGAATAAGGTAAACTAGACTAGTTTTAGTAGGCTTATAATTTGTTTTCTCGAGGGTGAGAGACATGAGGTAGAAGTGGCAAGTTCCTCAAGCACAGGTGATGCTAGACCAGCAATACCATAACCTTCTATAGTGAAAAGAAGAACAGTATGAAGAGTTCAGGCGTAAAAATGAATGGCTGTATTCTTCTGATGGAAAGCTTGGTTGTACCTCATGCCGTGATGTGAAGATCCTGGGTGCCATGGCATCCTGTTGTGTCAATATTGCTATTCACTGGGCTGAGAAAAAGATAGCCCTATATTGTAGTTCCAGGGATACTCAACTTGCAGCGCTGCGCAAAAAAAATCGATGAGCAAGCATGGGAACTCCAAAGTACACAATGAAGCAAGCAAGATTCTTCAGACAGCCAAGAAAGATGTACCTACTAATGGATATTAATGCCAGGAGTGAGGAGGCTACATTTCATTATACCGCCAAGATTTTCAGGACGGCATATTATGTGGCCAAGAATGACAAACCATTCACAGATTTTGAAATTCTGATCGACCTGCAGAAAGCCAATTCTGTCAATTTGGGGCATGTTTTGCACAGCAAGACTATCTGTATTGATATTATTGAGCATGTGTCAGTCCAGATGAAAAGGGAACTCCTGAAGAAGATAATCGAGAACAAGAGTAAGATCAGCATCTTCGCTGATGAGTCAACAAGTGTGGGACACAAGTCAACACTTATTGTGTACATGAGGATGAGTGTAGATGGGAAGATGGAGTCCATTGACTCTCCATTGGATCTGGAGAGCTGTAAATCTCTTTGCAGCTCAAATCAAGGAACATCTCATGGGTTGCTTGCTGAAGAATGGATTCACCATTGAGCTACTACAGACAGTGGCGGTTCTGCCTATGGGCAATATGGGCAGCCGCCCAGGGCGGCATGAGCTTCCCTCTAAAACTAGGAAAATAAGAATAAAGATATAAATTGAAATAGAATTTAACATAATATATATATATATATATATATATATATATATATATATATATATATATATATATATATATATATATATATATATATATATATATATATTTTTTTTTTTTTTTTTTTTTTTTTTTATTAATATAAAATACCATCTGTGACGTTTCATAAAAATAATTTGTTACCACCGAACGACAAATTTAGAAAATCAGCTCAGTGCGGAATTCAGTTTTTCATTATAATAGTTTAAAAATCTTATAAGAGAGAACTGATTTTTTTTAACAATTGGAATTTTTTTGGAAAGAATAAAGAAAATCGACAAAAATCATTGATTTATTTTATAAAAAAATTAAGTGATTTAATCAAAAGACGCACAATGCAAAATTTCTTAGTAGGCCTATTTGTTCACCAATGCTTCCAGATTAGTATACTATTGGGAATAAAGTCTTATACTTAATACTTTAACCTATATAACGTTATTTTTATAGGTTTGGTTCAATAGCTAAGTATATAAATATGTATATTACAAGCGAATCTTCCATCAGGATCTGTCAAATAACCACAAATGTACAGTGGCGGCAACAAAAAAAGTGACATTGAATATTGGCAATAGAAATCGATACATAAAATCGCTTTCACGATTTTACTTGCCAACAAGCAAATGAAAAGGGGCGGGGCTTATGCCACGAGTGGATGACTCTCCTGAGCTAAGACAACAGAACTGCGCTTTATTGGAACTCACTGTCTCGTTTGAGCTCGTACAGTGAGGTTTTGGTGTACAACGCTCCAGCGTGCTGATTTCCTGCATTCGTGCCTACATTTGACGTGCTATAACTTCTGTGCAAGTGGATACAATGGGGCGGAAAAAGCTTTCTATGACAGAGAAAAGCCGTGCCTTGACCCTATTAGAGCAGGGAAAGTCTTTTATTGATGTAGCAGCAGATTTAGGAACCTCAAGAAATACGATTTATCGCCTAAAACGGGCAGCTGAGTTATTGCCACCAGGTACCATACCAAAGAGGAAGGAGGGCACTGGTGCAGCTAGGAAGACATCTCCAAGGACTGATAATATCCTAAGGCGTGAAGTGATGTCAGACCCTTCTGTAACCTCCGCTTCAATCAAGAAAAAACACCCAGACCTTCTCCAGAACGTCGCCCTCAGGACCATCCGTCATCGCTTACAGAAGGACTTAGGCCTACCGGCTCGCCGCGCTGCCAAGAAGCCACTTCTTACCAAGGCTATGAAGATGAAAAGGCTCAATTTTTGCAAGACCTATAAACATTGGACAGCTGCCCATTGGAAGAAGGTGATGTTCAGTGATGAGAGCACCTTTAGGCTGGTCAGAGGAGAGTCAAAGATCGTGCGTCGTCCCAGCAATGTGTCTCGGTATGACCCAAAATATACCGTGAAAACTGTGAAGCACCCTGATAGTGTGATGGTGTGGGGTGCCTTTAGTGGAAACAAGGGCAGAGGAGGTCTGTACTTCCTTCCCAAGAATGTAACCATGAGGGGGACTAACTATCTCGAAGTTTTGAAGCAGCACATGCTGCCATTTTGGGAAATTCATCGGTGTGAATTTTTCATCATGATGGTGCCCCTGCTCACAGGTCCCAGTTAGTAAAAAGGTTCTTCAATGATAATAATATTAGTGTTTTGGAGTGGCCTGGTAATTCCCCGGACCTAAATCCTATTGAGAATGCTTGGAATCTGATGAAATCCAAAGTTCAAGAGACAGCATCCGGCAGCATCAAGGACCTGATAGAATCACCGAAGAAGATCTGGGTTACGATCGACCCCACCTACTTCGCCACCTCGCTGAATCAATGCCCAATCGACTCAGAATGGTCATCAAGTGCAAGGGCAACATGACCAAGTATTAACTTTCATGAAATATTCATAATAAAATATGTAAGTTACATTTTTCTGTTTCATTTTCCCCGAATTGTCACATGTCACTTTTTTTGTTGCCGCCACTGTATAAGAAAAGATCAAAGCTATCATCAGGTGCTCAATTTAGAAAGAAGAGGAAAGAACACAAGGAAAAACGAACAAAGGATGAAGGTATGCCATCTACTTTTCACTATCATATATACTGCTATTTTGTGATATAGCTTTTTGAGTCAGTTAAAATCTACTATAAAAGATAAATAAAAAATATATAAAAAATAATTATAGTATAATAATATATAATAAAATATAAAAAAAATGAAATAAATAAATAAAAACTGATCTATACTTATACATGTACCATTAACAGATTGTTTAATGTAGAGTTTAAATGTGTGAATATTTTCACAACATTGAGAGGAAATTGGTAAAAATGGTAAAAAACTTTGTTGTATAAATAGTTAAAAAGCCTTTACTTTAGGTTTTATTCAAACAAAATATACAGCACATATCATCTCCTGAAATAGAATGAAGAAAATATTACATTTTGAAATATTTTGGAACACCCTCTGCCACTAGCCAAGATGAGAAGCTGTCTACTTATAGAACAAAACAGGCCTCTACAAAAATGGTCTTTGAGCCTTCAGGTGATGATGAAGACCCATTTGCTTCTATTTCTTCCGAGCAAGATTCTTCAGGCGAATTTGTTTGCACATATGTATGTGAATGTGTGCATCTATGTGTGTGTGTATCTTTGCAAAGCATTTTACAGCATTTTAGAACAGTTTATTGTATCATTGAGGCTTATAACAATGGTGAAAATTAATGAAACCCACTAAATTAAAATAAATCTCTTTTCATTAGGTTTTGTTTGTATTTAATGCCAATGCTGGTCTAGGTATCCTAGGACAAGCAAATCTCTGGGAAATCAGAAAAAAACTAGTGTCCCATTCCCCCATGAATTACACCTATGATTATTTAACTTATTTGTGTATACTATTTCTTTTGTTTTTTCAATTTCGAAATGCCTGGAGCATAATTTCCTCCTGGGGATAAGTCTCTGTCCATCGAGCCTGGTAACTTGCCGTCAGTTCTGACTGATAGAATTCGGACATAACTGGTTTCCAGAGGACCAAGTCAAGTGCCATCTGATTTTGTATTCCCTAGGAACAACCCTGAAGGAAGAAGTTGTCACCATTATTACTTCAGGAAGTCATTGGTTAGTGGAGAAAATATAATAGGAAGTTGGTTGGTCTATTTTCCTTGAAAAACAACAACCTTTTTTTGTTACTCTTGCATATTATTTTCCAAGTAGAAAATAAATTTCACAAGTTTGGGACTAACGGACTGGAAGCTTGCAAGCTCATTGCCCACAGCACATGGAAACAGTTCAGAACATCTAAATTCTATGAAAATAGGGAAAAAATTATCAGTGAGGATGGGAAAGGAAGAGACCATTGACAAGCGGGAGAGGGAACTTCTGGAGGCTGAGAGTTAAGATGGCGAGCGGTACTGACACGCCTCACTGCAATTGTGCGTTCTTTGGCAGCTAGGAATTTGGCACTAAGGGCGCATGCAGAAAAGTTATTCTCGCCATCAAATAGCAATTTTCTGAAAGAAGTTGAACTAATGGCAAAATTTGATCTTATAATGCAAGAGCACATTAGCCATGTCCAAAAAGGTACATCCTGTTACACCAGCTACTTTGGCTACCACATACAAAACAAACTCATTGATTTGTTGAGCAGCAAGATTAGTTTAGAAATGGTGCGCGACATCAAGCAATCAAAGTTTTTTTTAAATAATTTTAGATTCTATTTCAGATATCAACCACACTGAGCAATTGTCAATTGTGATTTGGATTGTGTCACTGGAGAAGAAACCACATATAAAGGAACATTTAATGGGTTTCTTAGAGGCAGAGATGTCCACAGGTCAACATATAGCATTCTTGATTCTGAAGAGACTGGATGAACTAAAAATTCCTTTCGTGTACTGTAGATGACAATCATACGACAACGGGGCTAACATGGGAGGGGGTAAAAAAGGTGTTCAATCCAGGCTCTTAGAAATTAATCCCAAAGCTATATTTGTTTCATGTGGAACTCACTCTTTGAATTTAGTGTTGGCTGATGCTGCCAAGGGATCTATTTATGCCACAAATTACTTTGGTTTCTTGCAGAAACTTTACAACATGTTTTCAGCCTCCACACAGCGATGGATTATTTTGAAAAATTATGTGGACATCACATTGAAGATGTGGTCTGATACAAGATGGGAAAACAAGATCAAGGGTGTGGAACCCCTGAGATATAGGGCAGCTGCAGTGAGAGATGCACTGATCGAGGTGATGGACAACACCAACGACTCACTAGTAAAAATAGAGGCTCAATCTCTAGCCGAGGACGTTGGGTTGTACCACTTCGCCATTTGCTCAGTGGTATAGTATGACCTGTTGTGCCAAATTCAGCATGTGAGCCAGCAGATGCAATCTCCTAGCATGAACATTGATGTTGCAGTAAATCTTTTAACGAAAACAGAGAGAGTTCTTCACAATTACAGGGTAACGCGTTTTGTGGTTGCAGAAATTGGCAGCCTCAGATATATGTATGTATGTGAACAAATGAATGTAGAGGCTGTGTTAAAACAAAAATGACTGAGGTCCACAAAGTGCCACTACTTCTATGAAGCATTTTATGAGACCTTGATTGATGCTTTGAAGAAGCTGGAAATGTCATATTTCAATGCAGTGGTAGAGTCTGCAACATTAGCCATTCAGAAAAGATTTTCCGCGTTGGAAATTGTGGGAGAGAAGTTTCGAGTGCTGACACATTTTTAAAATCTCACATTTGAGGAACTAACAGAACATCGCGCGAACCTTAGTACTATGTTACACTTTACGGGACAATCTGACTTAGATGGCAAAGAGCTCGCACGGGAGCTGAAGAATTTGCCTGACTTGCCATCAAAGACCATATCCTTGCTTGAATTGCTGACTTTTATTCATGAAACGGAGCTCTCTGAAATATATCCAAATTTGTGGACTGCTGTCAGAATTGGTCATACTCTTCCAGTCACTGTTGCTGAAGCAGAGAGAAGCTTTTCAAAGATGAAGCTCATCAAATCTTACCCGAGATCCTCGATGTCACAGGAGCGAATTACTGGTCTTGCCATCATCAGTATAAATCATACAATTCCTGGGCGGATTTCGTATGCTGATTTAATTGATGACTTTGCATCAAAGAAGGCAAGAAAAGTCAGGTTTTTAAATGGCAGTTGTACTGTGGCGCAATTTGATTTGTTTCTTGTTCTGAGTGTAATTAAACACTCTCTTTTAAGTCTTAATTTTATGTGATAGAGCATTTATATAATTTACAAATTAAATTCTCTAGTTTAAGTTTAATTATGACAATTTAATTTGTACTTTTCTTGTTAATATATATATATATATATATATATATATATATATATATATATATATATATATATATATATATATATATATATATGTGTGTGTGTGTGTGTGTGTGTGTCCTTCCTACCGCTTTTCGTATTTGCACATATGCAGGAGAGGGCGGAGCAGTCCAGGATGACTTCACTGGGATAGTGTTATGGCACGGCCTCAATCACCGACTGGAACTTGCTGCGGACCAGAAACTAGATGTGACAGGAGGAGTAAAAGACTTCCAGGCCTTCCTCGACACTCTCTACTCATTATACAGCCAGTCACTGAAGAACATCAGGGAGCTGTGTGAATGTGCTCACAACCTCCAAATCACCTTCAAAAGGATCGGCAAAGTGGTTAATGTTCGCTGGGTAGCTTCATCATACAGGACAGTCTCTGCAGTTTGGCAATCCTTTCTAACATTGGAACAACATTTCCGGAAGGCATCAGGGAATGAGACCAAGGATGGCAGAGAAAGGGCTTACCTTCTATTTTGCCTTCTTTGATTTCTTTCTTGAAAATTTCAGACAATTGTCTTCTTCTTCAAATAAAAAGTTCATAATTGAATATTTAACACCATAGTTTGAAGTTGGATGCTGCTTGTCGTACTGACATTTAAAAAAAATGGAATAAATTTACTTTTAGCAACTGTTCGAAAGCTTAGACCATCTTTTCAAGTAAGTTTAGCGATTTCTTCATCCAGTGAATATCTTTTGATAAAGCATGGGAGAGTTCTCTGCTTTTAGAAAGCAGGGAAATTATTATCACAGTCTACTTTCATTTTATAATGTTTGATAAGTCCTGAAGTCGTACCACCCGTAAACATTAATTTTGCTTTGCAAGTTAAGTATTCGGATTCATTTTTAGAAACCTTTTTAATGTAATTCTATACAATAGATTTTGTCATATTTGAAAAGGTTACCACAAAAAAAAAATTCTTTAGAGCACAACAATATCTGATGAATGCAGTATGCAAATAACCAATTCGAACAAGTTGGAGAAGTTAGCAAGTGTCAGTTGCCACATTTTTCAAGGCAAAATATTTTGCTTGCATTTATTTATGTTAACTTTTTTTCATATTTAGATATTTTTCACCAAACCATGTTATGATTAAAAAATAAAAATATAAGATGCCAAAAATATCAAGAGAAGGGAGGTTTGACCCTAACAGTACCCCATGCTACCTTCGATTTCATTGAGCCTCTCAGGATGGCAAGAAAATCTCAACTGAAGAGCTATCAAATTCCATTTCCTCATTTAAGTCTAAAGCCCCAGGGCTAAGCCTAATCACCATTAGGCACTTAAAAGAAGCCCCGGAAAGACTTGAGACCAGACTGCTAAACCTGTTCAATGCGTCTCTTGCAATGGGATATTTCCCGGATGGCCTGAAGACATCCAAAATGATCTCCATACCCAAGCGGGGAAAACCATCTAACCAGGTCATGAACTATAGACCTATCTCACTGCTGGAGACCATTGGGAAGGTTTTTGAAAAAATCCTCAACAGCAGACTGGCTAAGCACCTAGCTGAAAAGAACCTCCTGAACGAAGAAAAACACGGGTTCAGAGAACACCGAGGCACAGAAACGGCGATAGCCCATATGCTGCAACATGCGGCAGCATGGCGAGCTAGAGGTTGTTGGATCGATGTCGTATGCAGAGATGTAAAGAAGGCCTTCGACAAGGTCTGGATCGAAGGCCTGAAATACAAAATCTCTAGGCTGAGACTCGCTCCACACTTCGAGAAAATCCTCTGCAGCTATCTCACCAATAGGCAAGCGGTGATAGCATTCAAAGGACACATAGGAATATCCTTCGACCTCGCCTCCGGTGTTCCTCAAGGAGGATGCCTTAGCCCCACTCTCTACACAATCTACACAAGAGACATCCCTAAACATACAGTACGCGGATGATGTCACCCAAGTTGTGGTGCGAAGGACGAAATCGGCAAGGCTGATGGCCATGGCCTCGGCGGCAGAAGCCGAGAGAATCTCCAGATTCGAAAGTCGCTAGAAGATTCAGACCAATGTGGCTAAGTTCTCCGCAACTGCAATTGGAAGACATCGTACCGTTCCCTTCAAAATTGGAAACACGGATATTGAGTACTCTCCTCGCGCGTCTATTCTCGGTTTCCGACTCTCCAGTTCCGGAATGAGCAAGCACGTGAGGTCCCGAATTGGATTTGCAAAAACCGAACTTGACAAACTCCACCGATTTAAAAATTTATCTACAGCCAACAAAAGAAAACTATACATCAGCTTGGTCAGATCCAAGCTGGTATACCCCAGCATGCCACTCAATGTAGCATCGAACAGGAACATGTCGATGCTACAAAGAGTACAGAATCAAGGACTCAAATTTGTTACAGGCTCCAAGTGGTACGACTTCCGGACCTCAAGGAGCCTGCACGAACAAACGGAAATTGAGCCAATTAATGTATACCTCTACAAAAGAGGCAAAAGCATCTGGGAGAAACTGGAAGGGTTTCCCCCCAACGAGACACTCGTTGCTCTGGATCCAGAGGCGGGAGGTTACATGAGTTACCTCCCAAACACCAAAACTGAAGAGCCCGAACCCAGATTCAAGTGAGTTGAACTAAAAAACAAACAAAAAACAAAAAAAAACAAAACAAAACAAACATATATATATATATATATATATATATATATATATATATATATATATATATACACGAATTTACTCATATATGGAAGATCAAACAACTTAAATGTTTGAGGAAAAAAAATTTTTTAAATAAATAAAAATAAAATAAGATAAAAAAGTTCAATCAACACACTTAAGAATATATATAATGGAGATGGCCCGTACACCAGGCAACTACACTGTCAACCTAATGCTTTTTTCATTTTCGCATCTTTCACCCCCCCTCTCTTTACTCACTATCTACCCCCTCTTTTTCATAACTTTCTACAACAAATACAAATTCAAATACAATAATCTAAATTTAAATAATTATAACTAACTTAACACTTGGCAATAAGAAATTAGTCTTCACTTTTCGCGCAGCGGCCTGCAAGAAACATGTTCAAAACAAGGGTTTAGTGCTTTTTCCTTTGGGTGGCCTTGAAATCTTCTAGATTTTTGTTTGATTAAAAATTATTTTATCTTTTAGGAACCGGGAATTTTTTTTCGGTTCTCGGTTTGGTTCCTAGGATCAAGGAACCGGATGCAAACCCTAGAAACCATCCCCTTAGATCAAATATTTCCCAAGTTACAAGACCAGCATACAAGATTGCCAAACATCACAAAGTTCTTAATCAGGCATCAAGCCAATTAATTAGTTCATTAATTTCCTCCATGGATGATAAAGGCTTATTTAACCAAGTGTCATTTAAAGAAACAACCGAAATAATGAGGTATGCTTACTACAATACTGTAAAGGCAAGACGAGGAACTACTGTTACCTGCACCGCCTTACCAGACCCCTGCCAGTAATTGTCGCTATTACTTCTGCTGCTGCATCGGGAAGTCGAATACATCTGGGCTCGATAAGACTCTCTCCTGTTTCCAGGAAAACCACCCTCTGTGTAGTGCCTCACTACTTCCGTGACAGGTATTTATAGTATTTCTTTTTATCTTACGCCCCATTCTTAAGTTCTCGTTATCGAGACCTACAGTTATTTATAAAGGAAGTAAGATGGGGCTATATTCCTGTACCGATTTTCCGGAGTAACAGCGCTTATTTTATAACGACGTGTTGTCGTTGGTGGTTTAATTCTGTGATATTTGTAACCTGTTTGTGCACTGTATTTATTTAATATGTGACTTGTTTGTGCACTGTATTTATTTAATATGTGACTTGTTTGTGCACTGTATTTATTTAATACATTTGAGGAAGCATTCCTTGTATTATTATACCCTTGCAGATATCTGAACACCTTCCTGTTGGACCTCTCTTTATTTATGTTGTGAGCCGAGAGAACTTAGTTCGTCCTCTTGCCTTTACAGTGGCGACGTTGCCAGGATTGGTGCCGTTATCTGCTTGGGCGTGTAAGTCGCCTTGAGAGCGCATTCACTGTCTGTCGCCCGTATAGAAATGCCCTCTGTGGCATTCCTATAAATAATAATAATCCTGGGAAATTATATTCATATGTATATAATATGTAAAATTATCATCCAAAAATATAATCAATAAATTAATTTATAACGCGAGAATATTCAATTTAACTTCAACCTAATACAATAAAAATACATTTTCTTTCAAATTTTCCCTACACGAGCCTTTCGCCATCTGCCTTGTAGCTCGGTACTCAGTCCACTTGTGCAGAACGTCGCTTCGACTAAAACTCCAATTCACACTCCATCATAGTTCTATCCTACTAATTATACCTTACTACACCTACACCACATAATTATATTTATACACTCATATGTACTCTCGTGTGCTCACGTATATCCCCTCGTGTATGTGCATAATTATATTCACCTATATTCCTAGTCGTGTAATCTCATATACCCACTTGTACTCGCATGATTATATCACTTGTATTATATTTCATTCTCAACCGCTTACTTATCTTTCATATTCTCTGTATATCATAAGATTGAATTCATCAGTTATAATTTGTGGGCTAAAATTAATATAGGAAAATTAACTTCAAATCCATACTATTTTGTAAAATTATAATATATCCTATTTGTGTTCATATCGAGTCATTCCATTCCTTGGGTAGCTTGAGATCCATTATGCGTTAAGGTTGCCATCGATCAGTCAACTCAAATAATAAATTTATGCACGTACTGACTATTGCATCGCTATCTAAGGCAACTAAATCATTCATACACTAGTCAGAACCTCTACTCTCGGAAGTGAATTCCAAGTTTTCTTATGATTATTAGCCTCTTGTGTTTTTTAAGCTTATTGATTGCTTCTGTTTACACGGCTGTGCTTTTGCCTGTGTTTTGTTGCCCTCGCAGATATCTGAGCATCTTTCTGTTGGACCTATTTATGTTTTAGGCCAAGAGAACTTAGTCCCTCGTCTTCCTTTTACAGTAGCGACCTTTCCAGGATTCGAACCTGCAATTTTCTGATATATGAGGCACTATAAAGGCAAGACGAGGAACTAAGTTCTCTCGGCCAAAAACAGAAATAAAGAGGTCCAACATCTGTTGGTGCTCAGTGTCGTGGTATTGTAGTTGTTGAGTTCCCTCCTATTTTCTTTGTCAGAGAGCCATATATTCAATGACTTCAGCGCGCCCGTCTGGCACTAATAATAGGAAGGGGGACAATACCTAGGTTAGCTGAGTGGACTTTTTAATTACCTTATTATTGAGAGTGCCACAGCGTTTAATCCGTTTTAAAGAAAGAGCCATAAAACGCGTAAAGGATCCAGTGAAACACAAAGCATTATCCCAAAATAAATATATATTTTAAATTTACCAATAAACTCACAAAATATTTACACTAGATTCAAAAGGGTTAATATAGTTATCTAGCTTTGAACTAGGGCCTATTTCTTATGTGATTCCTTCTAAACGCAAAGAAGGTAGGCTCCACGTAAATAAACCAATTGCTAGTTAGTTATTTAGGTAGACCTTTTTGTACAGCATTTATCTACAATATACGTTCCCCAATTCTTAACTAGCAATATGACAGGCATTACTAAATATTATTTCTCCTTTAGTTAGCTTGGGTACAGTATTAAAATTCCTATTTATTCAAAATGAAGGTAACTAGTTATTCTGACTTACATGAACTTAAAATGATCAGGGGTTGACGGATGTCACTATATTGGCTTTATCTCGCTTCGTTGAGTGGCAGAGGCCGATTATAGTTTTTCCACGAGATGGAGGGACGGGGGGCGCACGGTGTCAAATTCTTCGGTTCTACGTTAAAAAGCGGAGGGAGGAGTTGTACTCTCTGACTCAAGGAGTGCTCTTCGGGGTAGCTGTTGAAACCTTTTTGCATCCTAGTCTTCTTCGAGGTGTTGGCCAACTGAATTTTGGGGTATACGAGGGGATTTTGAATGTACTTGAAAAATTGGATCTTCCTCGGGTATTGATTCTTCTTCTCTCTCAGTTATTAAAATCGCAATTTGAGAGTCACTCGAGGGTGACCGGGTTTTCTTTTCTCTTACTTGCAAAATTCCTGTTTGGCACTAGGAATGGTGGTCCAGCCAGGCATTTTACTTAGCCTGTGAAGGATACTTCGGTATGGCACCGATACAAAAACGTGACGTTTTCTAAGTTGTAGAAGAATGATTTCGAAACTGGGTAAAAGACCGATCTCCTCGATCTGGTCCTCTATCGTCTCTCACCGAATAATCATTTTCTTTCCTTACGAGCTTATTTATAGTCCGGCGCCAGCCCAGCCTTAGGGGGATGGAGAGAGGCCGCTGAGGGGAGAGCGAGGGGTGAGGGGAGGGTGGCCCCGTGGAGCCCAGGTTGGCTTCTTAATCAGAGGCACCGACGACCGTCACAATCCTTGGTGTTCTTTTTGATCTCGCGCCGCTTTTTGTGGTGCTTTAACCGCGGGCTTCTGGGCCTCGTAGGTAATCGGATCTTTTGAGAGCTGCGTAATGGCCTTTAGTGGTTACCTTGGCACAGTAGCTCGCTCCCGACTACTTATGTGGCGGGAAGATCAAAGCTTCGGCAGTTTGACTGTTAGTCCGACAACTAACGTTCTCACGCCCCTCCTCTTTAGGTACGTTACTCTCGCTGTCTCTGAAGAGGGACTTTAACGTATATGTACACTTGGCCCTCTGGGTGCAGATAGGTTATAATTCCTCTACACTCAGATATCTGCCAGGGTATAATGATACAAGGAATGCTTCCTCAAATATATTAAATAAATATAGTGCACAAATAGGTTACAAATAATACAGGTTTCAACCACCAACGACAACACGTCATTATAAAATAAGCTCTGCTACTCCGAACAATCGATACAGGAATATACCCCCGTAACGAGAACCTAAGAATTGGGCATAATATGAAAGGAAATACTTCAAATACATGTCACGGAAGTAGTGAGGCACTACACAGAGGGTGGTTTTCCTGGAAACAGGGAAGAGACGTAACAAGCCCAGATATATCTAACTTCCCGGTGAGAGCGAGAGAGATGAGGACCTACTGTTACCTGAGCCACCTTACCAGACCCCCGCCAGTCATTATCGCTATTACCTCTGGTGCTGTATCGATTGCAAGCTCCCGATTTACTGGTGTAGGAGCATCTAGATACCAGTATTGGTGGTAAGATGCCCCAAAATGTACCCTTGAAACAGTGGTTTAACTCGTCCGAAGACATAAAGAAAGAAGTTCAGAAAGCCACCTTGGACTCGATAAAAATAGCGAAGAAGGCAAGGACCAAATGCCTACTTGGGTTCTCCCTAGAAAATCTCGGGAGCAAATCCACGAAGACCAGGTTCTACGCTATTGAAAATCACAACCAAAGACTCCAAATAAGAACAGAATGTGATCGGAGTGCGCTTCAACCGAGCATAGATGGAAAGAGTGTAAGAGCCCAAGTAATAATTATGTAAACTGTAGTGGTGATCACAGTGCTCTTGCTATGACAGGTCGATTGGAGACACAAACCAGAAAATAGGAGAAGGATATTAAAGAAAGAGAAAATCAAATGAAAGATAACGTTGAAGTAACCGAGCCTCAAAACACAAACAAGAACGGAATACCTTTGAGGGCGGGAGAATAAGGCAAGAAGAGAATAACACTAATCATGAGTGAGCATTTATCCAACTTGGCCGACTCGGAAACCTTAACTGAAGTTCTGGCCTCAATTTTGGGAAGCAACGGGATAGCAAAGTTGTGGTTTCCTCCCAATCCCTTACCGGGCATCGAGGGAAATTTTGCAAAAAAAAACAATTGACGGTAAAATAGGAAATCGATGAAGAGGAAATTATCAGAGAAGAAAAACTCCAATGAATCAATTAATCTACCAAACGAAGACTGGCTGACTTCCCCCTCCCTCAACATCCGGGGAAAGACCAAAAAGAAAGGAAGAGCCCGCAATCGGGCCAAGCTAACAACCAATAAAAAGAACTAAGCAAAACACACCTTTTCCGCCCGAAAACCTTACAATCGCTACAGGCGCAGCCATCCAGAACCAGGGAGTCCCAATTGACGGAAGCAAAATAGGTCTAAACTTGTTTATCTTTCTGATAAGGACTGTGAAAATCACTATCAGCATAATTGAAGAAAAATGCATATGTAGGTACGAGGAAATTTTGAACAATATAAATGGTAAACATCTACATTCCTGAAAAAAAATACCAATCACTATTTTTTATATATCATGATAACTTTGATAACAAAATAACTTTTATATATATTTTATGAAAACTATTTAAAATAGGCGCATATAATTAAGAAAACCCTATTTTACTGTTATCTTCTATTTACGGTGATGCTTTAGAACAGTTTCAAATATCTTTTACTTATTTTTTTATCGGATCCCTGACGCAGGGTAGGTTGCGAAAGTTTTAGAGCCTGCTCAAGTTGATCAATGAAGACGCTCTCTCTCTCTCTCTCTCACTCATTTCTAATGCCAATAAATATACAGCCGTGGCCAAAAGTTTTAAGACTAATATATCTTTTCATTTTTCCATTCGTTTTTAAATTTATTTGATATGAATCATTATTCTAATATTTACATTATTTCAGGTTTATTAAAAACTGATCATTTCAAAAGTATATGAAAAACTACATTCCTTTGCTTAATACAAATTCGCGTTTTGGTCATGTTTCTGTAGGAGGCGAGATTCATTCAGTCCCTGGAACTTTGCTATTCAATCAAAAGGGTGAAGTGATAACAAATATGGCTTAAATGAATGATAGTGTTTAACTATAATCTTACAAAGTGGATTTACTTCACCTACGGGGCATTCAACAGACTTGCAAACATTATACGTATTGCCAGAAAGTATTGCGGAATTAAATCCACAATCGTCGGAAGAGGAATTGGAGGTACCAGAAAGAGCTGCAGTTCGCAATGCACTTTTGTGCCGTTGAGCTCAATGAAGAAGTCGATGGTGCAGTAGCAATCGATTGCATGATTATCGATGAGGTTGTGGTAGCTGGCGCAGAGGAGGTCGATGCGTACTTTCTCAATTGAGGCATGGCGTTCCGGTTACCCGCGAGGGATCGGAAATGTGTGTGTGTGTGTAAAACACTTGAGTGCAATACGCCAGCCGGGTGAAGAAAAGGAACGGCCTAGTCTTTTTGGTACACAAGCTGTCGCTATGGTAGTTTGAGCGATAATGAGCTCTATCGCCCTGCGGGGTCCCTTATATAGGTGAAACCTATAAGTCCCGCATATGCCCCGCATATATCTATCTCACTACACCAGTGAGAGAGATATGCCATCAGGGGCGTACTTCAATTGCAAATGGTCCCCAAAGAAATGACAGGTAAAAGCAAGGAGACAGAAAAGAAAAATAATAAGGAGGGTCAGGCGGCCGCTAAGGCAGACCAGACAAATAAACAATGTGTGGAAAGAGAAACTGAGTCCTTCGATACCACGGACACCTCGGACTCAGAGGGCTCCGTATGTGAGTTGAACCCCCCAAAATGGAAAAGAAAAAATAACAAGAAAATAGATGCTGACAGAGTGAATCTCAACATATACTCCACGGAACAGTTCTCCTTCCCGAAGGACTGGGACACGAATAAAATCTGTGTAGGGATAAAAAAGAAGTTCTACAAATGGGACTTCGACGCTCAATGCGACGAGGAAACGGTTGAGGAGGCACTGTTTAACCAAATCATTGCCTTACACCGAGAAACATTTGTCAAACTGTCCCCAACAGAGTACAAAAAGAAAAGGAACCGGAAACGCAAGTCGACAACCCGTAAACACTAAACACCCACCAAAGCCAGAACAACGAATCGAAAACCAGAACAACAGGTTAAGGATCTTGACCCTCAACGTGAATGGATGGGAGGGGAAAGCCACGGCATACGGAAACATATTCCGTGTGCTTGATCTCGACATCTTATTACATCAAGTTCAAGTTCAAGAGAGATACACTTTTTTATTTTCAAAAGAAATTTTACATTTTGATTGAATTTGAACAGAGTTTATAGAATGAAGTGGTGTATGAGATGGATAGGCACAAAAAAGTTCATAGACAGTAAATACATATTATATAATGCAGTGAAAAGATTTTACATTGATGATTATGGGTGGGTGGGTAGGGGCTTAGTCACAACCTCTCGCTATGATAGTTTGAGCGAGAATGAGCTCTGCCGAATCGAATCGATGTATATAGAAAGAACAGAGGGGGATCACTGTGTAACACAGGCGATCAGGTAGTCTTAGAGGAAAAGGGTACGGAAATAACTTGAAAGGGGATAGGAAGAGTTGATAAGTTGGTGGCTAGACACCGATTCGTGGTGTAGTTGGGTGTGTCTCGGAGTTTTCATGACTGGACGACGGTTGGGGGTTGGTCAGGAAGGAGATCGTGTCTGCATAGTCGGAAACGTGTTATTTATGATGCTCTTAACTTATGTGTAAAACGGTATGGGTTGCGGGTGGTCATGGGCTGCGGGGTAGCGTAGTGCTATCGTAAGGTAGTGCGAGAGGAGCCTTCTGGTGCAGAGAGGTAACTCCGTATTGTTGGCGAGTTTCCAATGGAGTCCCTCGTGCCACACCTTATCAAATGCCTTCTCCACGTCTTTGCTGATGGAGAGTCTTCTGTTGTGACTGGGGTATTTTTTGTATTATGTCGTGAACGATGGTCACAGCCACCTGAGTGGATCGGCCTCTCCTGAAAACTCATTGGTGGGGGGAGAACCAATCCCTCTCCTCTCTTCCAGGTAGTCCCGTAGGTGGCAGTTGATCATACGTTCGAGTATTTTGCCTAGGTGCTCTAATAGAGCAATAGACCTGTAATTGTTTGGAATCTTTGTTCATTTTGTGTAGCAGTATGTTGTGAGAGACTTTGAATATTTTGGGGAAGTGGCCTGAGGAAAGTGAGGTGTTGAATAGGTATGTAAGTGTAGGGTATATGTTTGCGGGGAGGTTGTGTATTAATGCGGCTGGTAGGCCAGAGGGGCCGGGTGGCGTTTTGGTTTTGTTTTAATGTAGTGTTTTGTTTCCTCGACGAAGATGGGAGTGGTCAGTGTAGATGTGCAGTCGAGCAGCTCCATTCGTATCAGGGAAGCGGGCCTTAGCTCGTGAGCGTGGGCCCGACACCACTCCTGGACTTCCTGGAAGTGCTCTTGCGCGTGTGGTTTGAGTGAGTTGTGTGTGTGTGTACTGTGTCTAAGTGGGATCTAAATGCATCGAGGATAACATTGGTGTCTGTAATGTTCGGTTATTTACTTGGGGGGGGGTGATGGGTTTAGGTGGATCGGTGCCTAGCATCCTTTTTACGCGCCACCAGAAGAAGGAGGGGTCAGTGCAACGAGTGTCGGTTCCTATTTAGTTGCATGCACTGTAGGATGCGGGCACGTAGGTGAATGATGTTGTGTTGTCGTGGGCCTCTGGTGTAGTGATTGTTGTACTGTGTGATGAGTCTCTGAGTGTGTATTAAATATGTGAAGTGTTTTATACATGTGTAGGTTTTGTGTGGTGTGTGTAGGTCGCGTGCTGCGGGTATAGTGTTCATGATTGAGCACCAGTGTGGTCGTCTAACAGATCTGGATTGGTGTGGTCCAGGTCGAGGTTTTGTGGCCTGTTTTTTGTTATGTGTCTCTTGGATTCTTTCCAGTTCGTGTTTTTGAAGTCGAAGAGAGGTGGTGTGGGTATGAGTATGGGAGATGTGGATATGATAAGGCATATCGGTATGTGGTCAGAGAGCACGTGAGGACCCGGTGAGATGTGCGTGTAGCGTGGTCGTTGCGGAAGACTACGTCCGGAGACGTGGTCCCTCCGCGAGTACCGAAGAATGTAGGGAAGGTCGGGCCGATGTGCTCGCAGCAATAATACGGCAGGGCACCGGCCAGGTACCTTCGTTTACACTCCTGGGAAGAAGCCTCCTAAACGCCCAAGAGCTTCAAATGAACGCCAAGATCGCCTCCTACAAAAGTCCCAGCTCAAAGATCGGGTTGCCTCCAGTGCAAAGCTTTCTCACGATTAGAAAGAGGCAGATGTGAACGCTTGAGCGCGCGCTGAGAGGCAAAGACTTTTCGACAAATTTCTCAAGTCGAGAATTGCTACGGAAAGCTTCATCTCACCAAGAATAACTTTACGGGTAGGCTCCACTTTTGTAGGAATTATAAAGATGGATTGGTGAAGTCTGTGGTAGAGTGATATTCTCCGATGAAGCTTCCTTACGCTTGTTTAGAGCTTCTGGAAGATCCATCGTTAGGAGGAGAAAAGGGAAGCACTTTCATGAGTCCTATGTCGTGCCCAGGACAAAGCATCCGGACGCCTCCGATATATGGGGCTGCTTCAGATCTAAGGGAACTGTAGCACTATCAATTTTACCCATGAACTCAAAATGGTAGGAAAACGTACTTCATTAACACCTTTTTCCAAAAGTACAGGTCCAATTTGGGGATGATAATTATATTTTTCATTATGATGGCACACCTTGTTACAAAGTAAAAACGATAACAAAGTTCTTGGCTGAAAATTACATCAAACCTTTAGGCGCCAGATTTGAATTCAATACGAAATTTTTGGGCGATATTCAAACTGGTGGTTAATAAACAGAAGCCATCAAGAAGCAATTTCAGGTGCTTTTTTGAACTAAAATGGAGCAATATCAGTCAAGATTTCATCGCAAATTTGATGTCCTGCATCGCAGAATTAATTGAAGCAGTCCTAAAGAACAAGGGACATCATTGTAAATATTGACTCCGAGCATCAATTGACCGTTTTTTTTAATAAAATGTGTTTGAGCTCTATTTTTTCTATTTCATCTTCAAATTATAATAAAAACATACTAAAGCAAAATGCAACGTTGGGTCAGTTCTATTAATTTTCTCAAAATCTTTACCCATCACCTTATGTAGGGAAGGTACTATTCATTAAATTATTTCGGCCGAAATATTATTTCAAATTCAATGCAAGGTGTTATTTCTTCTTGATCTTCGAATTTATGAAAAGATAATGAAAGTTGATCATAAGATCAATCCGTCTTTTGTGGTATGACGACAGGTGAGTGCGTAAAATACACAAACTCTCAACAACTATGATAACACTAATCAAGATGCACAGCTTCAGACCTTCAGTTTATGCTAAGAAAAATACTTGTTGGCAACCTGCAAAGCTGTTAAGGATGAAGCACGATTCGGCGCAGAGGCCCTTCATGACGTGCGAGTCCTAGAATCGACCATCCTGAAGCCAAGTGAAACAGGCCTTAAAAATGGTATACAATAATCAATTTTGTAAAAAAATAAAATGCTAAAAAAACAGATTTAATGAAAAAACACCCGATATTTATTCTTTATATATGTAATATATTTTAATTCTTACCTACAGAGAGACAAAAACGATAACAGTTTAAAAACAATTACTTCCACGTTGTTCACAAATCCAACAAAAAATGTTGATTTACAAGGTGCTCTGCCAGCCGATGACATTCATAAGTATTATTAATGTGGCCAGTAACAGCGGTATTGTCGGGACTTTGGTTGAGGAAGACATTCATTGATCTCTTCGCATCCAGGAGGAGACCAGTGCTGTTAAGAAATTTAAAAAAATACATATATTAACTAGGTAACACATGTTATTATACACGAAATCGTCTGTGAATTGGTTCAAGGTATGGCTTTTGCCATACTAATAAGAATTTAAATTTGCCAATAAGAATTTGAAGTGGATCTAATGACTTTTGGCTAAACCGTTGCGATCGAAGGTACATTATATGATACGTCTAAAATGCAGGTAAATCTCAAAAATAAGGATTAAATTCAGTATTTTACCTTCGCTGACGTCCAAAAAAATACAATAAATCACAATTCATAATTTTCTGATGTGTGCGGAAAAAATAGATATGAGAGAGTTAGTGCTCACCCCTCTGGGAGTTCCTGGTATTTATAACCAACGCTGTTTAAGATAAACAATATTAATGATTAATGCCTTTTCTCAGACTACTTAAGAGGGAGGAATTCAGGTTAGCCCCCCCCCCATCCCCATTTTTATCCTGGATCCGCTAATGAATAGTTTAGGAAACGCTTTTTAAAACTTTGTTATTTTCTAGATGATTTTTTAAATCGGAATTGGAATTTGATGCAAAATTAAGTAAAAACCCAAGTACTCGAGGATTTGTTGAATCATCTTTCTCATTATGTTCACATAAAGGGATTTCATATTTTACACAAATTTTAATAGTCTATTATTTATGACAATATTTGGAGATTTTTAGTAACTGTTATTATGTTCGATAATCGTGAGTTTGTACCTAAATTAAGTTCTTCTCTGATATCTACGGTTCCCATAAATGCCAATGAAATTTGATTTTCAATATGCTTCTTTGACTTCTCATACTTTTCATTTTTTTTTATTTTATTTTGTTTGTTTGTAAAACACTTTCTTCCACGTAGCATTCCCACCGAACAAAGGACAAGGGAAACTAAACTGCATTTTTAATTTCGCAGCCACAAGGCCAATCTTTTCTTTGGTACCATTCTAAATTGAAGCTTCGAATGTACTTATTTTTTTTTTACTAATAACAGGCTGGGATATTTGAATTTATGCTGTAGGGCGTCCTTCTTTTTTAATATCCGTTTTTTTCTTGAAGAGATAATTGCGAAAAATTTAGTTGTTGAATTTTATTGACAGTCATACTTTTAATTTTCTGTGGGTGGTCAGTAATGATGGAATTATTTAACTTTACAAATAGGCATTGGCAAAAGCTAAAATATTCTTAAAAAAATCAAAACTATGAATGATATGCAACTTTTTATAAATTCATTATCAAATGTCAATAAAATTTGTGAATGGCCTAATAAAAAAATAACACGAATCCCTGATAAATAGTACAAATTAGCGTTTACACAAATTAAAGCAATCCAGTCCTACTTTCGAAACAAACCCTCCCTAAACGAAAATGAGCGGCCCTGCGCAGACGACAGTGCTCTCAACTAAAATAAGGATCAGTGACGTCACAACTTTCAATGGTTTTAACTGAAAGCTCTAGAACAGGCCTAGGCAACCATTGACACGCGTTCCAAATGTGGCACGCCAACGGCTTCTTACCGGCACGAGAAGCCAAATGCTTAACTTAAAAAAACTAAGTAAATGTGTCTCTAACTTCTTTTATATAGCAACCGCATGGTGTACAATCTCTTATAAATTATCTGTTATCATTGATGCAGAAGCAGAAGTCTCTTTCTCTAGTTTTGATTTATTCTTTTCCTCTTAAAATCGTAAAGATTCAATTCTATTTAATATAATATGTATTTTTGGGGGTAAAATAACTAACTTTTCCTTGTAATCTTTAGGCATCATACATGTTTAAGAATGAATAAAAGAATATCTTTAATTTTATGTCCTTTTATTGTGTTTTGGTCAATTATTGCAGGTGAGAAAATTTTGTATCAAAGATTCGGCCAATTTTGGCACACCCACTTAAAAACGTTGCCCACCCCTGCTCTTGAACAACAATCCACCTGTATGACCTATTATAGTGATTCATCCTTCATTGAAGGTCATCCAGGAAAAAATATGTTTACACGCGATTCATGAATATTATATATTGTTTATGCATTACAAATTATATAAGTAATGTATAGAGATATTTTATGGGGATGCTGCAGTTCCACAGTGACTATTGATTGTTCAGCCGACCTTGAATGAATGCATATATATTCCATAAAAGCTAAGAAATGTAATAAAATACATGAAATTGTTCTTATTACAGAACATGATATTCAATTTGCAATTACATCAAGAAGTAGAGCTAAACTTTATTCTTACTGCTATAAATGTGCGAAGATGGTACTATAAACGGAATTTAATGAGGCATATTTATTATAATTATACTTCTTATAACAAACTAAAATAATCTCTAATTTGATAATAATCTCGACTACCACTTTATGATACTCGATGGAGCAAATAAGTTATCTTTCCAGATTTAAACAATGTGTTATATTGTAAATTAAAATGTGATAACTGTACTATTTTTTAGATATTGATAGGCTAAATTATGGTCAATGGGTCACACAGGAGGCTGGTAGCCTCCCCTTATGGAAACGCTGTTTTGTGTATTTTCCTAAAAAATAGTCTTTTTGTTATTCACTGTGACATTTTTATTCTTTTCTCTCAATAAAAATGTAAGACTGGTAGAATATAATGCTAACGTAAGTTTTCCATGATTCATTAGACCTATGTTAGCTTTTACTAAGTTGATTTATATTATTTACTTGCTCGTTATGCGATCTTGTTAAGTTTAAAGTCACACATTACGGTTACTTCTCTAAATGACTAACCGTATTTTCTCTTTTTATCAAGACAATATATACATACTAAAAAGCTATGGAGTTTTGTCGTTCCATGGAGTAGACCCTTTTCAAAAGTCTTCCAGAGAAGTTATATTAAAGATGTTCTGAGATGTTCCAGGGAGGGACAGAATAGGGTGGAGTAATCTTTGATTTATTACATAGGCGATGTTGCGATGAGTTAAATTAATGATAATCACATAGTGCAAGGTCCAGTAAATATGCAGGATGCGGAAGAACTTCACATAATAACGCAATGATTTTTTTTCTTGGGTCAAAGTGTCACGCGTTGGTGAAATTGCGTCGCGAACAGTTGCATTGGTCGGTTGGGCTAAGTATGGATTTTCTTGTCTCTACGAAGTATAAATTGGAGTTGAAGTGTTTCCTCTGGCATTGGGAGATACTTCCTGCTTTCCTGGTGGATTGTGTTAGTGAAGTGAGAGAGGGCTTGATGGAAGAAAGGGAATTGCGAAGTTGGATAGGGTGTTTTCTCTGTAAGATATGAATTTGGTCCACTTGTCTCTTTTGTAATCCTTGTACAGTATGTTTGTGGGTTTTTGTTTTTTTTAGCTTGGAATATTTGCTATGCAATGTGACTTAGCAGGTGATCACAGTGGGGCGTTGTACCTCAAGACACATTCTTATTATATATTAATTTTTAATCATAGATATTGAGATAAAAAGCTAAATTACTTATTTCATTAATTAATTTTATTAACATTTTGACCGCAACTCTTAGAAGAGGCATTATTAGCAATTGGCGACAGCTTGTAATTTGTCAATTCATTTACACGTTAGACAGTGCGGTGAGAGGATGTATGTCGCTCTATATAGGTAATTACTATCGTATTCTACAAAGAATACATAAAATCTACACAAGAGGCTAACAGACCTTATGTACTCTTTTTCTAAGCTTGTGACTGTTCAACTTGTTTTATTCAAATAATTATTTCCTTTTTTCATATCATTTCTAAGTCCGCTACATCTCGTTGTAAGTTCCTAAACAGCCCAAACTCTTTTTGTTATAGGTTTGTCAGTTTAACCAATGAGCCCAGAAAGTCGATCTGTGCCATTGCAAAGGAGAAAGGTTTGGATAAAATGCTCATCAGGCTGGTGGTGCATAAGTCCATTCACTACTTTTCATACAATATGAAGAAGGGACAATTTCTGTCTAAAGTGATGCAGGAATAGCGACTCAAGCACACCAAGAAGCTGGTCGACAAGTTGAAATATCCGTTTAAGCCAGACTTGTTGTTCTTCTCCGACTAGAAGAATTTCTGCCAAGACCAGAAAATCAACTTCCAAAACAACCCAAGGACGTACCCAGACATGCAGATGAGATTTTCGGCGACAATCGTGGTATTCGGTGTTGTCAGCAGCGTTTATGACCTCATGCCACCCTACTTCTTCCCTGATCATGCTAGGCTGAACACTGACGGCTACATATGTGCTATGAGCTATGTGTCGACGCCCTGTATCGACCTGGTAGTTGCACGGAACCCTTATGGGGGGCTGCAAGACGTTGCGAATTGCCACCCCAGCTGTAAGTCCCAAGCAAGGCTGTCGGAGATTTTTTCGATCACACAGCACCTAACATTTAGCCCCAACTCGCTTGACTGCAAACCCCTCGACTTCTTTTTGTGGGGCTAGGTGGAATGACAAACCAATAAATCCAGCTGCAACACGAAGGACAAGCTGAGTGTTATGATGACTAGGGACTTAAAACGCGAAATAATGACGAAGGCATGTGGCCGGTACCGAGGTCGCCTGGAGGCTGTCATCTTGGCCAGAAGCGGGTACATCGAGTGAGATCGAAAGGACATGTCATGAAGATAAACTGGGCCAAATTTGAGTTATCATTGAACGAATACTGCCCTCACTCTGTGGATGTATGTGGCTTGTCTTGGGGTCATCTCCTGTAAGATCTCTTTTCTTCTATTTCTATTTAAATTTTCACAGATACACTTACACACACACACAGTACTGGCACAATTATAATGGATTTTTGAAAAAAACATACTTTTTTTTACCAAAGTGTCATGTAAAACTATTTTATTCACTAATAGCTCACACGTCAATATTAAACACCTATTTTAATATTTAGTTTGTCCACATTTTGCTTTAACAAGTGCTTTAACACGACTGGGCATGCCAGTGATCAACGTTCTGCAAAATTCCTTGATTCTTTCTGAATGAAACCAGACTTGGATAAGACGTTGTATGAGTTGTGTTTTAGTCGTAATAAGAACTTCATGCATTTCATTTTTTAATAGAGACCACAAACTCTCAATGGGGTTCATATCTAGGGAATTTCCAGGCCATGAAAGCACATATACACCTTTTTCTTCAAACCAGGTCTTCACTGACCTCACCATGTGACACGGGACAGAGTCCTGTTGAAAAATCCAAGGTCTATCCGCAAACCATTCCCTTGTTTGAGGTAGCAAACGTCTTTCTAGTACTTCTATGTACTTAAACTGATTCATGGTACCGTCAACAATCTGCAAACGGCTTGTTCCATGCACATAAATCGCTCCCCATACCATGACCTTCTGAGGGAATTTCACTGTCTTCTTTTGACATTCCGGTTTAAATTGTTCACCTGCTCGCTTTCTTACACTCTGCGCACGGTCGTCAAGCACAGCAATGGTGGACTCGTCAGAAAACAAAACATGCAACAATACGAAGCACAAAATAACGCGTTGAACAACTAAAGAAAGTAATGGAAGCAATAGAATATCGAGCACAGCAATGGTGGACTCGTCAGAAAACACAACCTGCAACAATACAGAGCACAAAATAAGGCGTTGAACAGCTAAAGAAAGTAATGGAATCAATAGAATATCGAGAAATAGTGTAATAGAATAATTAAATACTGTATGCTCAACTCTTACCTGCTTCCATTGTTCAGAAGTCCAATCAACGTGAGCGTGTGCCTAGGCCTTACGAGCCTGCTCAATCTCGTCAGTGAGTCATGTTTTTTTTCTGGGACGATATTCTTTTAGTCCAGCTTCCAATAGTCTCTTGTTTATTGTTCTTCGGGTAATGGTAGTGCCTTCTGCTGCCAGTTGGTAATCATTCTGCAAGATGCTCTTCTGTTGTTTATTGCCATTTTAATTATTTTCCTGTCCGTCCTCGGTGTTGTTTTCTTGTGTCTACCACATTTCTCACTCTATTTGATTCCAAACTGTCGCCATATTCAAATTTCTTCTTAATATTATTGACCGTTGAGTTGAAACTCCAAGTTTATTAGCTATTTCTTTCTGTTTGAATGTTTTCTTTAAATAAAACACTAATCTGTCCAACCTTTCGAGGACTCAAATCACTAACTTTGCCCATCTCTACTCAATTTCATAAACTATACTGAAAGCTGAAAAAACGGTAATGGTTTTAAAAATAAATAGACAAGTAAACAGAACTAAAGTAATCACAGCCAAATAAAAGGTCGGAAACGAAACAAACACACACCATCCCATGCAAATGCAAGACTACTACTGAGCTCTCACAAGACAATGCAGTGATTGTGTCTGTGTTGCCATACATTTTCTCTCTGTATTGCCTGACACTGCCATATAAGACTATAAAACACAGTTAAAAAAACTATTAAATACTTGTTTTGTACTGGTGCAGTAAAGTAAATGAACTATTAGTGACTAAAATTGTTTTACATGACACTTTTGTAGAAAAAGTATGGTTTTTCAAAAATCCATAATAATTGTGCCGGTACTGTATATATATATATATATATATATATATATATATATATATATATATATATATATATATATATATATATATATATATATATATATATGAAAACACTGTTTCACTCAATAACGAGTAAATAAACCATATCATCTTCAGCCGTTAACTAAGAGAAATTGACAAAGAAAACTGAAATATTGGAAATACAATAACAGGCAACTGACTTTAATCTGGAGGGATTAGCTTTAGGTGATTAACAATATGCTTTAGAATAAGATTTGATATATAGGGGCTACATTTATGCTGGCCTTCTGACAAATGGTAAACTATTTAACCATGTAAAAAACGCCAATCATATAATAGATTTCCCTAGTGCCCAAATAGTTTACCATTGTAGTGATTATAATAAAAAAAAAATTGAATCATTACTAATCAAAGAAATTCCAAATTTCAATTTGTCAGAAGGCCAGCATAAATGTAGCCCCTATATATCAAATCTCATTCTAAAGGATATTGTTAATAACCTAAAGCTAATCCCTCCAGATTAAAGTCAGCTGCCTGTTATTATATTTCCAATATTTCAGTTTTCTTTGTCAATTTCTCTTAGTTAATGGCTGAAGATGATATGGTAAACTACATAGCGAAACTGGTCCCGTTTTAATAACCGTTTTAATAATAATAATAAACTTTATGTTCCAATAATAGTGTTTTTCTTGCATATATATATATATATATATATATATATATATTATTGGCTTGATTTAGTTAAACCTATCTTGTAAACTATGTTTCATTTCAACTCGTTTAATATTCTGCCTTAGGTTTGTACAAGCTGCAGCAATAAAACCTCTCCGATTTAGAACGGCAATAAAAAGGAAACAAAGCACGATACAAATAAAAAATATATATTCCCGCAATGTAGATCTTATGCTATTGTTATTCATTATGTTTAAAAGATTATTCCGGAAAGGTATATCATATACCATCATGAGTATTTTTTTTTTTTAAACATCAGTTAAATGGCGACCGTGAATGTCGATGCAGTATTGATAACTCTCGGAAGTTTTCCATTGACCTGCGGACCATAGTCGCGTGGAATCGCAGCGATTTCCTGCGTTATTGCTGTCTCGGAGTCTTGTAAATTTCCTAAATGGTATTGGTACACTCTTGTTTCCAAGTGCCTTCCCCCCACCATCTCGCTGGAACCATACATCTTCCGGATCATGATCGGTGAGTAACTCCTTTCACATTCCACCAAGTATAGCCTTATACTGTTGGAGACTTCCTCTAGGAGTGGGAATGTTGTTTTTTCTTTGTTTGCGCTTAATATTGCAGAAAAAGACCACACTTTTCATTACCAGAAAAGGTTCACAGGCTTCTCGAGTCAATAGAGATAAAGCAATATTCACACGTTGTTAACGTTATCCTTCAAAGAGTTCACATGGCAACCAAACACCATTTTTGTGGACTTTTCCCCGAGACATGACTTGAAAAAGGCAGTTATCTTTGCCTTGCAGCAAATTTGGAACAATTTAAACAACTCTTCCAAAAGCGACATTAATTCCTTGACAACCTAATAATTTCCATTCGTAAGAAAGCGAGAGTTACCCACAAATCATAATTTTTAAGTACCTATCCTATTATTTTATAATTATTATTAATACATTACGTTTTTTTTTTTCTAAATTTTTCTTTTTCTGGCTCCTCTTCTACAATCTCCCCCACGCCTAAATAGACACAATCAAGAGTGAAAGAACGTACATTTGCCCCATGTAACGTCAGCTGCGCGGAGTCAATAACAACAAATCGAGGTTCTAGTCCCCCCCCCCCGGCCCCCCCTGTGGATCCTTTAAACTGACTCAAACCTAAAATGACCATTTTTGCCTTGGCGCAGTTCCCTGACGAATAAAGTGGCATGACAACTAACCATTACAGCTTTGTCGCACCAGTTGAGTTGTGGTATTCCGGGAATTAGTTCCTTCTCATGTAGATTCACTACCAACCGGAGCTGAAATATTATTATCATTAACTATCCGCTTATTCTTCCCTAGACCCAGCTGCTAGTGACAGGTGGTGTTATACCCACCATAGGAACTAAAGAGTTCTAAGCAGTTTTAATTTTTTTATCCTTAAATCTATTCATTATCCGTATGTTGTTCCTTCCAATTAACTACATTTCGTGCCTTACAAACCCCAACATCCTCTGCATACTAAGGAGCTCTCGCTCGCTTAGGGGATACTGCGTTGGATTACTCACGTCGATGCAGGGCTCAATCCTAGCAAGAGTGCACACAAGACCTTCAGCGGCGTCATGAGTTTGCCGCCCATTGGGCGCATACGCTGAATCTGACCCACGCGGGGATTAGTAGTTCCACAAGCATTATTATGCGTGTATCCAGTTACAACACCACTATCATTTCCATTCCTGTCTTCAAAGCACAGCGTACCCATTCTCTCCATGTTCCGGAACCCTGCAGATAGAGTACTAGAGTCCTCTATGGGAGCACTCATATCCACATGGCCCTGTTGCGGAACGGACGCACTCCATCGGGGTCACGAAGGGTTACACCACCGCTGGTTGGTGTCAAAAACACAACACGACCCAGACCTCCCCTCCCCCTACCAACGAGAACCGGTTCAGGTGCCTTCAGTCTCACCCGTGATTGTCATTCTTATCTTTTTGTTCATTACATTACCCGATTGAGGGATAACGTCCAGAATACGGCGGACGAATTTCGCTACCTACTGATGTACAAATGTACCTGATGTACTTGATCTTGGTACTCGTTCGAGCCAGGGAGGATAGGGTACCTCTCCGATGGGTCAGCCTCTATGTTGTACAACACAGGTTGTGTTCGGTGATCAAAGGGAATAAGAGTTGTTATATTTCTTAGCCTCTGTCCTGGGCAGTAGTCGATTCCCTGGTAAAGAAAAGAACCAATTAAGAATGCTAAGGTTATCTTTTATCTTAGAAGGATTAACGCCATCTTTCACTCTCTGTTAGGTCTAAACAGGCAATGATGGTGGATTCAAAAAATCAATCCCTTCCGCTCTCGCCAACAGGAAGGTCACATGCGCCAAAATTACTAAGATAAACTTAGTTTTAGGCTACTTTCAAATAACAAGGTCAGCTGACCAAAAGGTTGCGTGTTCTCACTTATTCTGATTTATGACCTTACGACCTACAAAACTTTCGATAATTTCCGGACTAACTTTGGGAGGACCTTGGCAATTATATCATTCAAAATAGAGAATGGAAAACAACATAAGGGTTTCAAATTTTGTTAGAATCAGCAGAATAGTTATGATGTTATTGCCAAAACAAAATAATTCTCGGGCTAACCTTAGGAGGACTTTGGCAATTATATCATTCGAGAGATAATGTGAAACAACATAAGGGTTTCAAATTCGTTAGAATTGGCCGAATAGTTATGATGTTTTTGCCAAAACAAAATAATTCCCGGGCTAACTTGGGAGGACCTTATCAATTATATCATTCGAAAGAGAATGTAAAACAACATAAGGGTTTCAAATTTCGTTATAATGGGCCAAATAGTTATGATGTTATTGTTAAAACAAAATAATTTCCTGGCTTACCTTGGGAGGACTTTGGTAATTATATCATTCGAAAGTGAATGTAAAACAACATAAAGGTTTCAAATTTCGTTAGAATCGGCCGTATAGTTACAATGTTATTACAAAAACAAAAAAAGCAAAACGGGGTCCGACTGACATAGGGAGATGTAGAGTCGACCGCGACTAGACTGCACGCGACTAAAAACAACAGCACAAAATTTCCCAAACAATAGAAGGAAACCAATGAATTATAAAGAAAACAACAATGAAAAAAGTATCCCCAGATTCTCCAGCGCAGGCATACCTACCTCAGGGACCTAAGCAAACCAATAAAATTTAAAAAATAATAGATAATATAGAGAAGGCCCTATCGAGTGGTATATTGCAACCACTTCATCCGTAAAGACAGACGCAGCACCCGGACGAGCCCCGCTGGCTTCAAATAATGGGGATGGTAGCATGAAAACCAACCTTCCCTTCAGACTTGGAGCCATCTGTATACAACAGCACGGCAACGGTGAGACACAACGTGTGCTTCAAAAAATAGGAAAGCAATTTTCCCGGTCCTGTGGAAGCTTATGGGGCAGAGGTGTGGCGACAAACATTTAAAGATGGTATCTTCCACCGAGACATCTTGTGCAGGGGAGTTTCCTTCGAATTTAAAGTTCAATACCAACGAGAGGGCATCGCAATTTGTAATGCAAGATCTGTAAAGAAAGTGATGAAGCTTGCGAAAGTAAAAATATGTGGAAGACAGCCACAGATCTTCTGCAGGAATTGGGTCCGGGAGGGCACTCACTCCTCCATAGTTCAGCTGCAGCAAGGTTACGTCTTGAGCAGAACCATTGGTGTTTCCTGAACCAGAAATGTTTATCGCTTGATTGGCGTCTCGTGTCGGCATAGACACTGCCGAGATTGGGTGCAGACGAAATGGTTCAGCGGAGGCGCTGAACCACCCGCGCGTACAAACGGATCACAGTACACGGCGTAAGGCGAATGAGATCCCCCCTGCACCGACAAGGAGAGGCCCTGTAGTGTACGTGGAGAAGGCACCAGTCGCCAACCAGAGAGACAGCCTGGTGGATCGAATCCACCTTCCACGATAGATGTTCGGATGCCAGGTGCAGTGAAGAGGGACAATGTGCAATTTATGTCTTAGTAATGAGGTTATCTCGGAAAAGGTATGGATGACGTCGCACAAAAGGATGAGGCAATACAGCTGCGTTAAAGTAAAGGGATACTAACGTTGAGAAGCTCCCGGGGAGTCGTGTTCCAGGTCCATAGGTGCATTTTGTAACGGCCAAACCGGACTGCCATGAGTCGATTCCCTCGGTAGAAGAACACAGACCTGCAACATAGAGAGTTTTTGTAACATCTTCTCTCTGATCTTGATAAAGCTTCGTGACGCTAAATACCCAAGAAAAAGTGCATTCCTAGCACTTTCTCTTTATTGATAAAGACCTCTTCAAGCAATGCTCATAAAACGAAAGCGCTAGGAATTCACTTTCATTTACCTTTCGAGATTTCTCGCCTCATCTTCCACCTGTACAATGAGCATTGTGAGTCACCTACACTGCTTTTATTCGAAACAAAGGCAAATGGAAGGAAAGAATAACAATAATATTATAATGAAAAAAGGAAGAAAAATCTACATAAAATCTTAATTCTTTTGGACAAGAGATCAGGTTGGGATTAACTACGTGATACCTGTGTGTGAAGATATCAATCTATCTTCGGGAGAGATTGAAGATGGGAAAGGAATCAATTAGAGCGCTATAAATGTTTGATTTAATCCCAGTCTATTAGATGTATTTTAATGAGATGTGATCAAAGAGGGCATTGGAAGCGCTTCCGGTGCGCATGTTACATTTGTGTTCGTGTATGCGTTTGTATGTTTCTGCGGTTTGTCCAATATATGATTGTTTGCAATTTTGACAAGGTATTTGGTAGACACCTTTAGTCATCTGTGAGGAGAGTTGGGGGTTTCATGAGTTCTTTTTTTGGTGTCGGGGAAACTGAAACCTATCTCAATGCTCGTGATTTTCATCTATTTTAGAACTTTTAATTGGGTCTAGTAAAGGTGGCGAAGCGGTAGTAGGTGTTAGTGGGATTTGTATTGACATTAGTTTTGTATAAAAGTAGCGTAGATGACTCACAATGTCCATTGTACAGCTGAATGATAAGGTGAGAAGTCTCGAAACAAGACATATACTTAGAACAAAAATTTATTTTTATATTGCTTTTTTTACCTGGGCTAAACGCCAGGTCAAGGTGTCGCATTTTTTCTCAAAAGGAGTAAAGTTCAATTGTATCCATTTAGAGTTATGAAATGACCAATATGACCATGGGACATATGGTTATTCACCCTAAGGATTTCAAATCTGTCATCGGATTTGGAGCTGGGTGGCACCATCTAGTGTAGAAGCCTCATTTAGCCATTCACAGGCACTTGTAAGTGATTTGAACCATGGAAAACCATCAATGCAATAACCATTTATCATCTTATCACAAAACGAGGCAGGTCTTTGGAGGGACTTTCCCTCGTATTCTCCTCTTCTCTTCTTTAGTAACCTCTCTGTTATATAACATCAATTTCCTCACTACCTCCTTCAAGAGATGGCCAAGTTTGTGCTTCTGAGTCCAGGGGAATATTTCTAACGTGCCCTCCCTGCACTCTTTGTTTACTTTAGTCCTTTTCCATTATTTCTGCTCTATTCATCCACATTTATCAGTCTCCCTCCCCCTTCCTCATTCTTGCCTCAAAGGTAAATGTTCTTGCTGATTACGTCAAATTGCTTCTACTTTTCAATTATAAAAAAGTAACCCTTTGCAACACATGTGACAGTTCTTTTCCTATACGCTACATGACCCCCTTCTAGTTATTGTTTTTTTTTTGTTCGTCATACATCAAGTTCTTTGTTCTGTAGGATTTTCACAAGATTATCATGAAACGGTCAAAGAAGAGAGGTTGACTAAGGAGATGGGCGAAGGGGGTCTACAGTCCTAAAGATTATGACTCTTCGTAGAAGTTGACTTAGTAGGTGAAGTTCAGGGATGTTGATGTTCCAGGATTTTTTAACCCTCAACAGAACTTCTTTTTGGGAAGTAAGTTGAGAGGTTTTGAGGTTCTAATGATTTTGAACACCAACCAGAATTCGCTTTTTGAACTCAAGTATAGGGGTTCTAAAGGTTTCAAACATTGTCAGAACATTCCTTGGGAATTAAAGTTAAGGGTTATAATGGTTTCAAACCTCTCTAGAACATGCATTGGGAAGCAAACTTGAATTATGGTTTTTTGATGTTCTAAGGATTTCGAACAGTAACCAAAACTTGCCTTAGAACAGAACTTTTGTACTTCTAATGATGTCTAACCCTTTTCAGAACATGCCTGGGTAATTAATATTTAAGGGTTATAAAGGTTTCGTCGCCCCCCCTAAACTTTTTTTGATATGCGAAGTTAAGGAGCCCTAAGGGTTTCAAACGCCAACCAGGACTTTCCATGGAAAGTGAAATTGAGGCCTTCTATGATATCAATTTCAAATCCTAGTCAGAACTTTCCTCGGGAAGTAAAATTGAGGCCTTCTATGATAACAATTTCAAATCCTAGTCAGAACTTTCCTCGGAAAGTGAAATTGAGGCCTTCTATGATAACAATTTCAAATCCTAGTCAGAACTTTCCTCGGGAAGTGAAATTGAGGCCTTCTATGATAACAATTTCAAATCCTAGTCAGAACTTTCCTCGGGAAGTGAAATTGAGGCCTTCTATGATAACAATTTCAAATCCTAGTCAGAACTTTCCTCGAGAAGTGAAATTGAGGCCTTCTATGATAACAATTTCAAATCCTAGTCAGAACTTTCCTCGGGAAGTGAAATTGAGGCCTTCTATGATAACAATTTCAAATCCTAGTCAGAACTTTCCTCGGAAAGTGAAATTGAGGCCTTCTATGATAACAATTTCAAATCCTAGTCAGAACTTTTCTCGAGAAGTGAAATTGAGGCCTTCTATGATAACAATTTCAAATCCTAGTCAGAACTTTTCTCGAGAAGTGAAATTAAGGCCTTCTATGATAACAATTTCAAATCCTAGTCAGAACTTTCCTCGGGAAGTGAAATTGCGGCCTTCTATGATAACAATTTCAAATCCTAGTCAGAACTTTCCTCGGGAAGTGTAATTGAGGCCTTCTATGATAACAATTTCAAATCCTAGTTAGAACTTTCCTTGGGAAGTGAAATTGAGGCCTTCTATGATAACAATTTCAAATCCTAGTCAGAACTTTCCTCGGAAAGTGAAATTGAGGCCTTCTACGATAACAATTTCAAATCCTAGTCAGAACTTTCCTCGGGAAGTGAAATTGAGGCCTTCTATGTAACAATTTCAAATCCTAGTCAGAACTTTCCTCGGAAAGTGAAATTGAGGCCTTCTATGATAACAATTTCAAATCCTAGTCAGAACTTTCCTCGGGAAGTGAAATTAATGCCTTCTATGTAACAATTTCAAATCCTAGTCAGAAATTTCCTCTGGATATGAAATTGAGGCCTTCTATGATAACAATTTCAAATCCTAGTCAGAACTTTCCTCGGAAAGTGAAATTGAGGCCTTCTACGATAACAATTTCAAATCCTAGTCAGAACTTTCCTCGGGAAGTGAAATTGAGGCCTTCTATGTAACAATTTCAAATCCTAGTCAGAACTTTCCTCGGGAAGTAAAATTGAGCCTTCTATGTAACAATTTCAAATCCTAGTCAGAACTTTCCTCGGGAAGTGAAATTGAGGCCTTCTATGTAACAATTTCAAATCCTAGTCAGAACTTTCCTCAGGAAGTGAGGAAGGAGAGCTCCAATATTATAAAGGTGTCTAACTTCGTCGAGTACTTGTGATGACGAGGGATGTAAAGTATTTTATATGTTTTATTTCAAACCCTCACAGGAACATTACTTAGGATAATGAAGGCAATGGTTTCTAAAGTCTTAAAGGGTTCGAACTTTGGTCAGAACTTGCTTTGTGAGGGTAATTAGGGGGGTTCTCATTTTCTAATAGGTTTCTACCCCATACAAGAACTTACATTGAAAAGTGACGATGATGTGCATATTCTAATGTTCTTAGTATTTCGAACCCTCGATGGAACTTTCCTTTCTAAGGTTTTAGAACATTGGCCAAAAATTGGCTCGAGAAAATAATTTTTCTGTTTTCTAAGGTTTTAAGTGTTTGGACTCTGCTAGAACTTGCCTTGGAAAATGAAGCTAATGGGTTCGACATTTCTAGGACTTTCGAACCTTGGCAAGAACTTTCTTCGGAGAGTGAATTAGGGGTTTTCTATGGTCTAACAATTTCGAGCCCGGCAAGAACTTGCCTTTAAAGATGATGATGATATATTCTAAGGATCAAAGTGTTTTGGATCCCAACTAGAACTTGTCTTAGAAAATCATGTTGATGAGTTCTACATTTCAAAGGTTGTAGCACTCTGCCCAGAACTTGCCTTGGAAAATGAAATTGGGGGTTTGTCAAGAATCTGGACAAAGGAAGGCCATCGAGGAAATGGTCGGCTGGTAGTTTGACCCTGGCAAGTTCTAGAACCGTAGAGAAAATGTCCATCTGAGTCCAGACCTGCAAACAGTGAGTGAAGGAGGTTTAACACTTAAAAAAAAGAAAACCAATGAGGGCATATCCACCGGAAAGATTTTTCGAGTTTCTTAAAGTAAGGTAAGGAAGTGCAAATGTGGGAAGATATAATGGCCGAATGGCCAAAAGAGGAGACTACTTAGAGATTTAGAAACCTGGAAAGCCATCAACGAGGACGAATCCTCTAGTAAAGGGAAGGGGCGCTATTGTGAAGACAAAATATAAAGGAAACAAAAAAAGATCAACAGTAAACTTGAAAAATACTGCACGCAGTTGGGGCGGGGGGGGGGGGTGAATAGCCCTTGTATAAAAACGAGGGAATAGACAAACGAGAGGAAAGCCAGAAATAATTGAAGTAAAACTTTAAAAAAGAGGAGTAAGGAGGACGAGTTGTACTCGAAGGCTCGGTAGTCATGATAACCGAGGGTTAGGCGTCTCGTCGTATTAAGGTCTCGACCCCGAAGTTGTGAGGTTTAAAGCAAACCCCTTGGTATCATTCAGGTTTCTCCCTTTTACTGAAAAGTGGGTTCGTTCAAGTATGCTTACAGAACCCCTCCGTTGCCTGCGCCTACCTGGTGTGTTATCGTGCCCGGTCGAATGACCCCCGGCCAGTAGAAGATGCCCGGCGATCGCATCCCACCCTCGAAAGTCGTCTGCTTCCCGCAGAGGAAAGGGCCGTTGCTTCCACCTGAGGGGAGTCAAATGGGTCGATTCATTAAAAAAAATAAGCCAAAATCCAAGACAAATTGAGGTTTCGTATGGTTTCCTAAATTGACCTACCGTCCGTTTTGCTAACTAGAGCAGCTCCATTGTCAGAGATGAAAACGACCAGGGTATTATTGGAGAGTCCGGCGTTCCGTAAGGATGTCAGGATTGCCCCTACGCCTTTATCCAGTTCAATGACAGCTGCCCCGTAGACGCCTGTTGTGAATGTAGACATTAGAGGCAGCTCCATCGGTATACACAGCAATGAAGTGTGACTGATTCGATGCAAATATTGGAAATAGTCAAATCTCTCTTAAAACACCTAAAAAGTTTTCTAACCGGTTTTCTTCATGGAGTTACAAAAATCATGAGCAGAAAATTTAATGTGTGTATACGGAATGTAAATGCTATATGGAAGGAAAATAAGACAAATTATTGTTGAATTGATAATTTTGCTGTCATGAAATAATTTGAAGATTTTTAATGAGTAGGAATACATAGAGTTTTGACCTAAATATATAAACAAATCCTATGATAACAAGGTATTCCAAGTTTGAACAACCTACATGAAGCAATTGTAACAAATACAATGAAGGAAAATTTGCTGAAACATAATTTTAAATAAGAATTGCTCAAGAACCAATAGCCAATGGAACCCTTCCTTATTCAGAATATCTTGGAACTTTCTGTTATCTATTGATTCTTAGGATTATAAGGTCTGACTTAAGATTATTAGGTCTGACTCCAATGCTGAGGTATTGCGAGATGAATTGACCAAACTATTGCAATGGTCGTAAAAATGGCGAATGGTATTTTACATAAGCAAGTGTGTGAGAGAATTCCACGTGGAATCTCTTGTTCAGAACGGAACTTCCATGCGCTGTAGAAGGCTCTGTTAGGCTTACTTGGTAAGCCTAACTCTCCCCCCCCCCTTCCACAAGCGATAGCCTCGAACCGCGTCCACCACGATTCACCTTTACACGGGTAAGAATAGCCTCTGCAAGAAGATTCGAGGCCATTCGAGAGTAAAGCTGTTTCCCGCTAGCCCCCTCCCCCCCGGGAGAGCCTCGGACATAAATAGTGCTCGACTCCCATGAGGAGACACAGAGTTGATAAGTTTCGCCCGGACCCCAAGTCAGGTGCTAACAACAAAGCAAAGTGACAGCTGAACTATTTTTGTGTATTGGAATTAGCCCCAGCCAGTGAGATAATTCCATTTAACGATCGCTACCGAATGATTTTTCTGACTTCTCTTGTCAACTCCTGTCGAAGCCCTCCTCGTTTGTCCCTCGTTTTCGGGTGGCCGAAATACTCTACCCTGGACCGGACGTTACCCTACCCCTCTTTTTTTGGGAGAACCGTCATCACTTTAACATCCCGCTCAGAAGTTTCGAGCGGCCTCGCCTCACGTGCAGAAGACATCCGTGAAGCCTAACCCTGACGACTCACCCGGAATCCTCTGTAAGCCAACCCCCTCTCCCCCTTCAATAACCCATTTGCGTTAATTCCTCCCATTTGAATAGTCTCCTCCCGCAACACATTAATTTTAACTTCATAGTCTGATTCATAACTACAATCACCCCCCTCGTTCATCTGATGTAAATTTTGCCCGTCAGCCCGTCTAAACTAGTGGTGTTCCGTCTATTTTCGGTTCGCTTCTAAGTTATTGGTTCCTTCCTATAGATATAATATGGTATTGATGTAATATAATGTCATACCACGACAAAGTGTAGTGTGCTTAGTATAGGTAGGAGTAATCCGCTGAACAATTTTAATTGAATGGGAGTTTTAGGAAGTCAGTCTGCGGAAGAGACTTAGATGTCCTTGTAATTGTTGACCTCCGGCCTAAGATTCATTGCGAAGAGAGTGAGAAATAGGAGTGATGATGTCATTCTGAAACTATACCTGGCATTAGTTAGGCCTCATCTTATCTATGCAGTGCAATTCGGTCACCATATTATAGGATGGATATTGGTTTGCTCGAGTCAGTACAAAGAAGGAAGGCTAAGATGATTCATTGTTTGAGGAGATGAAAGCTGCATACTTTAAAAAGAAGAATAGTTCGAGGGGATTTAATTGAGCTCAAAATCAGAACCTTACAGGCTTACGCCTGCAAAGTTCTGATTTTGAGTAAACAGGATAGGACACGTAGCAATGAGTTTAAGTTGGACAGGTTTAGGTTTAGTAAAGAGATTGGTAGAAATTGGTTTACACATCGAATGGTAGATAAATGGAATAGGCTCACTAGTCATGTGATAGATGCGTCCTCCCTGCGGGGTTTTAAGTATAGACTGGATAGATTTATGGATGCGGATGTTTGGTGGGACTGAAATGGGTAATGGGAACAGGAGCTGCCTCATATAAGCTATTGATTAATCGTTTTGTAGACTCATTCTTTTCTTATGTTCTTATCATATCTTGGATGGCTTCCAAAGGTAATTTTTGTTGTTAAATTGCCTGCCATATGTGCAAGTCTTTCTTCAAGATGCTCCACAAGTTTTCTACTGTAGTTAGATGGCAAGTGTTAAAAGGCCAGTCGATGATTGAGTCTCTTACAAATCATTTAGACTCTAACCAATTTTAAAGAACTTGTAGGCAGGACTAAGAGCATTGCCCTGCATGACATAAGAGAGTTCACCATCATCACTGGCTCTCTTTTGAACCAACGTCGGAAGTTTTGCTCCAGGATCCCCCAGTGCACCTTCGAATCCATTTTGACACCCTGCCCCACTTTTAAGGTCACACCAGCTTGTCATCGGCAATTGCAGCCCAAATCAACAAATCTCATCTTCTGTGTTTTCGTTGGTGAATACTTCACCTGACGTCCATTGACAACTTAGCCCCATGTTCAACCATCTGGCCCATCTAGACAGCCTTTTGATTCGCCAGCGAAGATAACTTTATACAGCCGTTTTCCATGTATCTTTGGGCCCACACCAGACGTTTTTATTTGTTGTTTTTTTGCCTATGAACGGCTTTCTTGTTTTATACTAAAGGTATACAATTTGTTTTTCTAGAAACAGAAGGAGCCCCAACAGCTTTAAAAATTGCTTTGCTGCCAGCACGAGCGGTTTTTAGTCACTTTTTCTTTTGAGTTGAAAATGATCTCTAGGAGTAAAAGCTCTAAATTGTGATTGACGCATTTTCTTGCCTGGCTGAATTCCATTCTCTACAATTTTCTTCACAGTACAGACAACACTTTTTTTATCTATTTCCTTCCCGACATAATTTCTTTTTTCATCTTGGGAAATACATTTTTCCTGATAATTTGATCATAAAATGCTTCATGTAAAAGATGTCTGGACGTTCATTGCAATAGAATTTTAGGAAATCGACTATAAACTATATAATAACTGAAATAAATATTTTTGTATCTACCTATGAGTAGTTGTATTTATTACATTAACACAGCTGAAAAAAAGTTTCAAACTTTTTATGGAAAATAAGATACTAAAGAGGTATTGCATATAATCTTTACACACACTTTACACAGGAAAGTCAAAGAGTTCTGGTACAAAATAAGGTAAGCTTTTATTGATTAAAAATATCAAAATATGACACAATTGTTTTCAACCTAACCTCCATTCAGGTATATACACTTTTGAAGCAAGTGTTTTTTTCTCTCTAATCCTCCTGTAAAGAATTCTGAGATCTTACATTTCCACCATATCAAAATAGTAGCTCTGACATCATGGAGGGTGTATAATCGTCTTCCTTTCAAATTCTCTTCGAGTTTGAGGAACAAAAAGAAGTGTAATGTGGCAAGATCAGAGTTGGAGTGTTGATGGGGCAAGGTCTGCCAACGATATTCTCGTAGGACACCCACTGCTACCCACAAAGAATGAGCTGATGCATGGTCGTGATGAAACAAAGCTCGTCACACAATTTGCCTTGCGTCTTCTTAGCTAATGCAGCTTTCATTTTTTAAAACCATGTCATAATAAGTTCCTATGATGGTCTTTTTATCTATGTAACACTTTCTCTTTACTTTTGAGGTGACCTCTCTGCCTTGACTTTTACTGGTCCAGTAGATCACTTCGGGGGCCTCTGGTTTGATTGGATTTTGTTCTGTGAAGGGCAGCCTCCCGAGCCACAGCCAAGTGGACTAATGAGGACACATCTGCGGATATCAACTGGACCCAGAGACAAGTTTAAGCTTCTTTTGTTTCGAATAAACCTATGTAGATATGAACTGGAAGTCCGGGTCCAATTCGCTTGGGCCCACCCTCTTATAAGTTTAATTTCTAAAGACCACGTGTAGAAATACAGCCTTATGAGTAATATCTACATCTACAAAAATATCTGCATGTTTGTGATACAGCAAAAAAATATAGAGTAGAAAATGTTAAGGTTTTAAAGTAATTGAAACTTTGAGAAACCTTAAATTGGTACTTGTGATTCAAAATGGTCTTGAGTTTCGGCCTAATTGAGTGTAATCACCGCTTTCGATTTCAGCCAGGTTAATCCACATCGGACGTGATTAGTCGCCGGATGCAATCCCGATTCGGGTCGATTTCACGGCGGTTCTCATACCCTGTAAATAACCGTGGTTCGGATCCCCCGTTAATCAGTAGATCCTCAATGAAAAATAAAAGGAATCTTAAATGAGTACCGTTCGGAGATGAAACCCCTAACAATTTCTTTTTATCACTCGAGGATGTTTCTTAACCCTTTGATGCCCTAATTGGCTTATATGTATATAAAATATAATAACCTTTAAATCAATATATATATTAAGAGTCAAAGTGGCTTGAAATTATGGTTCCACATGGCAACATAGGTACTTAAATGATTAAATGTTAAAAAACACTTATATCAAAGAGGAGGCATTTCATTGGTTCGATCTAGGAAGCCAAACAGTTGAGCTTCAATATGTTAAAATAAATTCTTAATAACCATTTTTTAATAATGAATGCAATGGTTTTATATATTTTTTATTTAGTGAAGGAGCTGATCGCGAAATTAACAATTAATTGTAAATTAACATCGAAACTTTGGTTTGTAACTACATAGAGTTTATTTCGTGCTACCAGACCTGATAAAAGTTTTGATAAAATATTATCCGACATTTATACACATCTTACACACTGCCGCAGATACTCGTACAAACTTGTGTGTCAACATGTATTTCCTGAGTAAAAGGTTCGGGGAGCCTGGCTGAAGAGTGAGAGAATCCGCTTGAAACGTTTCCAGTCTAAATTTCCAGCCGAGCGACGCCCGATGACCACGCGAGTTTAATCTAAAAATGTCACTTATTTGATGTCCGTGGAGGTCTACACTGAGATAGGCATCAGACAGTGGTATAAACTCGTACAAATACTACACTAACTCAAGCCATGCATTGGGAGTACACGTCCTGATAGGGAAAGATCTGGAAAGAGGTAGAAGTGAAGTGTGTGCGTGTACGTGTGTTGAGTGCAATAGATGGCAGAGCGCAAACACTAATTGTCCCACTCAAAGTGGCAAGTAAGTCGGTATGTACATACAATTCGCCCGTTGGTTAAAATCGCACCTCTTCGACTTGATTTCAGAAATGGCTTCGAGGCGAAGGTCGGAGCGTGGGTGGCATCCGGGGCCCACAAGAGAAAAAAGGGGTCCGATTGTCCTCTCCGGCCCTCGATGAACCTCACGGCCTCTTCGGTGTAAAGACGGGTCATGTTCGATTCCCCGGTGGCCTTATCGATCAAGAAATCTTGGTGGTATCTGGAAAGGCCGGAGGGGGGTGGCTATTTTTAGAAAAAAAAAACCCGCTTCCATTGGGTTTGATCGGTTTTTAAATCTTAAACCAACGTATGCATCAAAAGAGAGTCGCCAAGGCTGCTTGGGGGTGAAAGTAGGGAAGTTAAAGGATGATGAAATGTATAGAGTAGCCAGAAAAGATTGCATGAGGAGTTCGGGAGGATTGGGATGGCATGCGATTCTTCAGGACTTTCTCCCGTTCCTCAATGAGGCGAGGATCACATTAAACCGAACTGAAGATCTTCGTTCCATACCCTGATCGATTACTTCTAATAAAATCGCATTCGGGAAATTCGGACATGTGAACTTAGGGCTTCCTTCAGAGGGTAAAAATCAAAGGGCAGTAAATTAGGGTTCCTCTCACCTTCCAATCATTTTATCGTCCCTAAAAACAGGGATATTAGGAGTGTTGACGTTGTCATAAGGTCCAAAATGGCAGTTGGTTGATCCAAAGTAGTGGTGGAACCCTCTTTTAAGAGGAAGATACTCTTTTCGGTGTCCTAAATGCCTGAAAAAAATGAGTGGAAATGGATATGGCAAAGGTGATTTAAATTCTGCAACAGTACTTGTAGTGCAAGGGGGGGGGGACTGCTAGAGGTATAAACTTCCTTTCCTATTTAATTATGTCATTTGATTTAATTGTCTTAAGGTAGTTTTAATCACCTTCTCATACCTTTCCTTTATTATGGTATCCTAGGGGCTCTTGGTATTCTTTCAGCTTAATATATTTTTAAGGTGCCCATCCGGCGACCCCCACCGCACAAGTTGCCGCAATTACCTTTCAGCCTTATACTAGGGCTACATTAAAAACACAAAACAATCAATAAAACCCTAAAATCCCAAATCCTCCAAAAAAAACCCAACAAAACCAGACCCCCTTCCAAATTAACAAAAAAGCAAGAAAAAAAGTAAGCACGATCCGGCGTCGGGGAAAGACCCACCAACTTTGATGTCTGAGGATCTGACCAACACCAAAGGGGTTCAAATAAAATGGAGGAGGTCAGCATCCTCCAATAAGTCAAAGAGTTCGTACAGCTTCTGATATCAGCTAAATGTTCTTTCATCCTCTTATTAAAGTGGCCTGACTCTCTGATGTATGTTAATTTGCAATTATAGCATGGTATACTGTAAACTCCAGCATCGAGATTGATTGGGCGCAGTCTAGTCAAAGATTTTCGAATGGTATTAGAATGGAAACAGAATAATTCTCTACCGTTTCTAGTTGTAAATATCCACCGTTTAAATAACTATATTCAGTGTTTAGTCTATCGAAAGCCTACAAATTCAAATGCTTACAAACATTTTTTTTTCTCACTACATAACAAATCCTTTAAGAGATCTGTTATTTCTTCCCTCTTTCTCCGAGCCTATAGAACGTGTGACCTAATCTTCCTTCAGGATGAAATTAACTACTTTATCGGCAATTTCATTGAACTAAAATATCCAATTCATCTCATAAAAAGATGCCATTCCAAAGCACGAAAAAACTTATATGCCACCTCCACACCACGAAGGCACGATTTAAAAAAAAATTATCAGTTTTCCATATGCTCCAGCCTTGGCTCCTCTAAAATCATATGCGAACGAAAATAACATAAATGTCACATTTGAATATTCTAATACCATTCGAAAATCCTTGACTAGACTACGCCCAATCAATCTTGATGCTGGAGTTTACAGAATACCATGCTATAATTGCAAATAAAATATACATCGGAGAGTCAGGCCACTTTAATAAGAGGATGAAAGAACATTTAGCTGATATCAGAAGGTGTACGAACTCTTCAAGTATCTTTACGCACAGGCAAAAGCACGACTATAGAATTGATTTTAACCATGCAAGACTCATTTATAAATCAAACAAATTTATTGAGAGGAGAATTGCGGAATCCATCGTCATCAACAAAGTTGATAATTTTAATTTATCTGAAGGGCAATATGAATTTAACAAATATATAATGAATAGAGTCGCAAATCTTATTTATAAGCCCACAAAAGGCGTCCGGGGATTAGCAACTCTCCACATTGTTTTCGGTTCCATTTTATTTTGTTTAGCTTGTCATTCACGCCAGATTCACTCGAAATTATTTTTTTTTTAGATTGTTTCCTGCTATTTCATTTTGTTTAGGATGTGGCTTACCTTATATATACTGTGCTCTTTGCCTAGTTTCTTCATTATTAGTTGAAAATGGCATTTTGCCGAAACTGGTCCGATAGTTATAAATAAAATCTTCGATTCAAATATTGTGGTTTGCCATTATCATTCACTGATATACATTACGTTAATGTGATATCTTCTATATATATATATATATATATATATATATATATATATATATATATATATATATATATATATATATATATATATATATATATATATATATATATATATATATATATATATAGACAGGCTGCTCCCCCCCCCTTAAAAACAAATCCTTTATCTATAAATAATTATTATTTATAAAAAAATCCTCTTAAAGTCATTTAATGAGTCAATTCGCCTATATAAAATAATGTTTAAGACATTTTTTTGATTTTTTGATTGATCTGCTAGGAAGTGGAAAGAAAAAAAAGAACAAAATTGAAAAGGCAATTTCAAAATCGAAGTCAAGATTACATGCTGTGGTTGACCATAAAGGAAGGCATATTAATCCATTCATTAAAATTTAAATTTAGTTTAAAATTTTGAACTTTTTAAAGGCTGAAATTTAGAAAATAAAAAAAGAAGTTTTTTACAATAGTTTTTTAAAGGCTAATTGAATCATTAAATGACTTTAAGAGGATTTTTCTAAGGAATAATTATTTATAGATAATATATTATTGATCTTTCATTTGTTTATATTTCATGTCCCTAGATGCAATGCTTATTGAGATATTTCTTCTCAAAAACGGTCCAATTTGTGTGGGCACCCTGTATATATATATATATATATATATATATATATATATATATATATATATATATATATATATATATATATATATATATATATATATATATATATATATATATAAATATATATATTTATATATGTGAGAATGGATGGGGAGAAAGAAAAGTCCAGACACTACACAGAGCTCTTTATTGACGTTTCGCCTCTTGGCTTCCTCAGAATGGAACTGGACAATAAAGAGCTCTGTGTAGTGTCTGGACTTTTCTTTCTCCCCATCCATTCTCACCTATACGTCGAGTCTTTCATGCCATATTTATATATATATATATATATATATATATATATATATATATATATATATATATATATATATATATATATATATATATACATATATATAATGATCTTAAATTTAGTAGACAATAAATGCATTGAAGTAGAGAAAATTACTTCAAAGATCCTGAAGTACATACATTAAATATCATTTTAAATACAAGAATGAAACTATATTTCGTAATCAATATAATGTATTAGTCCGCTCGAATTTGTAATAAATATTGTATTCAGTTTCGGTCTCCGCAGTTGAAGGAGATTGAAAAGTTTGAGCAAGGGTAGGCCAGCGCCACCAAATTAATAGCCTCTCTAAAAAAAGGGACTAAAAGAATGCGAGGCCAGCTGATAAAAATATTCGAGATAAATGAAAAAACGAACAGGAAAAATATGGATGAAACTAGTACCGATGTTTTTTATAACAAATCTATGTAGAAACTATTTTTGTTTAGTATTGTCAACGTTTGAAATTAGTTATGAGAAAAATAATATCCAGTAACTCAGTAAAGGATTTCAAGAAAAGAGAGATGAGATTAAAATACAATGAGTTTTTAAATATCTTAATTTAATAAAATAAAATTACAAGCGTAGGCTAAAAGTCGCGAGGTACCTAGTAATATAAAGGACTTTGGAGTTATATATTTCGATATCTATGTAAATATTTGGACATAGGATTGAAAACCTTTTTTATCCAAATCAGAAGATTCAAAACTTAAACTTTACTTTTAAAATTTCTGGTTGTGTTCTAAAATTCATCCCAACCTAGTATCTTTCAGTTTTACGTGCCCACCCTGGCTGGTGGAGTGGTAGAGAGGGAGAGCCTTCATCTTTATTGTCCACTCTTTCTCCCACTTTATATAATAGAATACGTGAATAGTAAGTTTAGAGACTGCGGGAACACATTCTCGGTATATACTAAAAGGTGTTTTAATTAAGGTCCGTACTTTCATTATAACTCCTTGTAAGAGACATACACTCTCTCTCTCTCTCTCTCTCTCTCTCTCTCTCTCTCTCTCTCTCTCTCTCTCTCTCTCTCTCTCTCTCTCTCTCTCTGTTTCGCTATTTCTATTTGTTACGGTCTTGTAGCGGTCTATACCCCTACAAATGAAATATTTATTCCTAACTATATATATATATATATATATATATATATATATATATATATATATATATATATATATATATATATATATATATATATATATAATTCAAGAAGGGTTGGTAACCATGACTTAAATCGAGATTGGTACACCCGCTCTCCCAAGCGTCTTAAAATTAACCCATGAGGTTCATTCGTTGTAAAATGGATCGGTGAATCAGGTCTGTAATATTTGAATTGTAATTGTTTAGCTAAATATTTCCCAAAAGAATCCCGATTTAATGCGTGATTCTTTTCTCATTTACAGACCCTTCCAACTCCATTATAATCTATTTATCAATCCATTTAACTATTTATTATACCATTTAACTATTTATGTAATTTATCCCATTTAACTATTTATCCAATTTAAATATAAACTATTTAATATTAAATATTTATCAAAATATTATCAATTACTATTTATCAAACAATTTACCAATTAATAATTACCAATCAAATTACCAATTACTAATTATCTCAATGATCATATGTTGTACTCTAATTACCAAACCATATTTATCAATTGTAAATCCATTCTCGTTTACTCATGCAAATTTAATTCACACGCGTAATTCAATCCAATCATAAACTGCTAATGTATAAATTCACTTTTCAATAATAACTATTTATTCAACAATATATATTTTTATTAACTCTTTGTTTTTAATACACGTATTCCCCCAATGTCCTCCAGATTTAGGATTAAGAAAGTTCGTCTGCAAAAATTTAGATTTCGCTTTAGCATCTAATTTTATTCCCTTGAATAACGAATTATAGGTTTTTATGTTTATTGTGATTAGAGCTATCTAGGATATTGACGCAATATTCACCCAAAATCTATAAGTGGTGCCCAGAATAGTTTAATTATCTCCCATCCATTCATTCATTCGTAAAATTAATTTTCACCGTCACGCGTGTTATATTTTCGGAGGTCGCATTCCGCCTCATTCTGTTTCATTTTTTTTCTCGCCTGGACTCATATTTTTCACGAGTGACTTTTCGACAAGTGCTCATTTTCAATCCTAAGTTTACCTTAACATCCTTAAATTCTGCCTTTGCAATTTCGTAAAATTAATTATAATTTACAGTAATAAATACAAAGAGTGACCAATATTCAATAATTTTTTTTTAAACTTTTACTTTCAAGCGCGTGAATTGAATTTGTGTATACACACACGCGCACTTTTATTTTTCTATAAATGGATTATAACCGAGACCCAAGCTACGCCCCAACTTCGGGCACAGTAACGACGACCCAAGCATCCTCCCCCGCAACAACAACGACGTATTCATCCACCTTCGCCCCCTACGCAAGCACCCTTCCTCATTCCCCTCCCGCTCAACAACGCCCTTTCCCCACTCCATTTTCGGTTCAGCTTCCGCCATTCTACCCACAAAATCCCATTGGCTGGTGGGAAATGGTGGAGCTCATCCTCCTACACCAGGCAGTTCCTGGGGACCATATAACAATCGTCGTAGCCCAGAAATTACCTCTAAGTATTTTTTCCACTTGAGGAAGGTTCAAGAGGGCGATCATAGAGGAATTTGGGAGGTCGCAAATTGAGGACCTGTGGATCCTTCTCGATACGCAGGAGATGGGGGACAGGCGATCTACGCATTTTCTGGACCATCTCAAGGCCATGGCACATGCCAAAGGAGCACAGCTCGACCAACGCGAACCACTCATAACTGAGATATTCATGCGTGGGATGCCGGACCAAATGAAGCCCCTCATACAAATGTCCTCACCATCGAACATGGAGAATATGGCAGAGGCAGCTGACGCCCCGTATAACAATCTATTCGTTAGCTGGGGAAATGCAGGCACCAGGTCGTTTAGCGATGTACATAGGGGATGTAGCACATCATACAACTTTAATGTTAAAAAAAAACAACTCACAATTGTCCATTTCTCAGGTTAGGTCACCAGCCGAACCTCCTTACAACCAGCCAGGACTCCCTCAGAATGAATCCTCTCAGGCTTCGAGTCTTTTATCCGTTCTGGATAGGATTGAAATGGCTATTCGTGTCCTAAATATACGAACGGTTCTTCACCAAGAGCAATATCGTGAGCAGGACGAAGGAGTCAGACGTCATTCCTCCTCCAGAAAAAGGCAATACCAACGAGGGAACTCCAGCACAAGAGGTGAGGCACATCAGTTTCATTTCAAACCTAGACCTAATTCCCCCTATCCTGACAACTCTCAGGGTAGCTGCTGGTACCATGCTAATTATTGGAGCAACGCTGTCCGCTGTGTTCAGCCTTACAATTTTTACCGAGCATCATTTCATGCCGACAACTTTAACCCTCATTCTGGTCGTGCTACTCATAATATTTACCAATTACTATTTATCAAACAATTTACCAATTAATAATTACCAATCAAATTACCAATTACTAATTATCTCAATGATCATATGTTGTACTCTAATTACCAAACCATATTTATCAACTGTGAATCCATTCTCGTTAACTCATGCAAATTTAATTAACACGCGTAATTCAATCCAATCATAAACTGCTAATGTATAAATTCACTTTTCAATAATAACCGTTTATTCAACAATATATATTTTTATTAATTCTTTGTTTTTAATACACGTATTCCCCCAACGTCGCCCAGATTTAGGCTTAAGAAAGTTCGTCTGCAAAAATTTAGATTTCGCGTTAGCATTTAATTTTATTCCCTTGAATAACGAATTATAGGTTTTTATGTTTATTGTGATCAGGATATTAACGCAATATTCACCCCAAATCTATAGTCTCTCTCTTCTCTCTCTCTCGCTCTCTCTCTCTCGCTCTCTCTCTCGCTCTCTCTCTGTCGTGTTGTAAACTCCTTACCATTTTCCAATGAGGACATTTGTGTAATTCTTTTGTCGAAGGAGTTCTGGAAGAAGGATTTCAGATGTTTGTATCCCTCCAACGATTTCTTGGGGTGTGAAAGCTGTTGGCAAAGATGTGAGTGTTATCATTTAATAACAGATTTGTACACAGAGTTTAGTTCAGCAAGAACCTAAGACTGTGGACCTTTCACTGGAAACTTTCTGACTACTCCCAATCATTGTCGGACCTATAAACGACGTTCACCCAACTTATTAAACTTAAATTGATATAGAAAGATTATATTCACGTCCTTCTCTTGCCCTTCACTTGCCATTTAAACGATTAATAGTTTACAATCATACGAGACATAAGTAGTTTGCCCATTTTGTGTACTGGACACCACGTAACAATCTTGTACAAGAATAAACTGCATTATCAATATTATTGGCTGAGTTAATTACATTTTATATGGAAAGAAGTCTATTATTTTTTCTAACTCTGATTATTAATTTACTTTTTACCGCCATTGTTTAAACAATATATAATGAAGTTTTAGCTAGCCAGGAGGATAATGCGTTCAATTTCCGCGCCTGGTTGCCCGGGTTCTCTTTCTGGCAAGAGCAGAATTTCGTGATTCTCAGGGAGCTGCCGCCAATCAAGCGCTGCACTGTCTCTGAGACATGCCCCCACATAGCTCCGGCCATGTACGTCACCACGCATTCATAGCTAATCACAACATTACTTCCTCTCTCATCATACCTTCCTTCGTGCGCATTACAAACGACACTTCCCTCTCAAATCCCTCGAAGGAGTTTGCATATCAACACTACCCTGACGCGGAACGGGTGACTTTTCCTGCGGTCACGTAGTGCGCAAAATAATGCTATCGCTCTTTCTGCACCTCCATCCTCCTACGAGGACCGGCCACTGATGCCCTCAGGCTTGTCAACGATTTTCATTCGGATCTTTTGTTATTATCGACCTCCACCGATGTAAGGGGGTGGGGGGCTAGTCTTTGATAGTTTTGGAAAAGCTAAATGCCTTTCCAGAGATGCTTTGAGACGAGTTGAGTACCAAATTATTTCGTTCGTTGTTAGTTAGTAATATAAAGTAATAAAAGATGACTTAATATCTGAAAATAAGGTGTTAAAGTTTGAAAGGAAAGAATAATTTGAAAAGAGGCTGCACAATGCAGTCTGAAATAGATTTGATTGATTTGACAGTACGTGTAAGGCAACCAAAGTTTCCTGCTACGCGATTTATTTGACAGTACAAAATTACACCACGATAAAATAATCCAGCTAAGCACTTACCTTTTTTCCATAAATAGCCTAAATGGGCTTACCGTTAATTCACAAACACTTTAAAATATTATGCTTAAGAAGAAAGAATTCAATTAGAAATGGTGAAATGAGATTGCTAAAGAAAATTGACACCAGGGTTCCTTTCCTTTCTTCATAAAGGTGCCAGCCAATACACACCTATGCCCTTCCAATAGTGGCTCTTGACTTTCTTTGAAAATGGGTAACTGACTAAGAGGACTCCACCCGAGCCCACCAGAGTGGGGAGGCAAGATCGCAAAAACACCCCTACTTGATCCCACGCTTCTAAAATGTGCTTCTACCCACCCCAACCTAAATTAGAGGGCGAGAGACGTAATTCCGTTAAGAATCTCCCAGGCTCGGCCTAAACGAGAAAACGTGCGCGCTTTGACCCCTCTCCAGCTTTCGACAGCAGAATTTCCAAACACTTACCGCAGGTCATCACACAATAAAGAATATCTAAACACGTGAAAAATAGACCAACAAAGAGTGGAAAACAAACGAAACAGGAGCAGATAGGCGAAAGCTGGAGGGAATAATACACTAGTCGAAAATATTTGTTAAACATTTTTGGAATTTCGTTATCCTGTCGAGGGACCTTGTGAGTACTAAACTCATCTTCCATTTCTCCCGACATTCAATCAAATCAAACAAGTAATCAATCACCCTCAATCCGTTAAACAACCGATTAATCCATCCATCTCTTCCGACAATACACACAAACACACACATACACACACACACACATATATATATATATATATATATATATATATATATATATATATATATATATATATATATATATATATATATATATATATATATATATATCAGAAAGTCGACGACGAACGAGTACTCATTTTTTCAATTGCTTTATTATAATGTTTCGAGCCACAAGCTCACCTTAGGGGATTTAAAAAAAAATAAGTTCTAAATTTAAACAAACGCAACTTACGTCAACCTCGGAAGTAACATCAGAGATAAAGAAACATTTCAAAGTACAAATAGCCGTATTTATAGTTAGATTATGGCAAAACATTGATATATAAATGGAGATTAACTAAAATGTAAATGAGTTACACGTTCAAAAACACTACTTGGAGCGAAATCCACCTTCACAACATTCAACCAACTTTTAGTAAAAATTCAGTCAACTTTTAAACTGAGTGACTTAAGCAAGTACATTCTATTGTTGATTTTTATTAATCGAATGGTTAGTTGGATTGATTGTTTGAATGTTTATTACACTTAAGAGTGGTGTAGAAGAATTGTCAGAGTTCAGACTTAGACAACGATCTTATTTACTGATTCGGAAAATGGAGTAAATTTTGGTACTGTGTTGGATATATTATTTTGAAATCTTGAATTGTCACGTTACTTTTAAATTTTATATCAAGTTCTCTAATGGCCGAATGTTATTTTCGTTTTAGGATGTTTCCTGTTCTGAGACTGAATCCCATATTGGAGCAGATCATAGCTTCAAGAGTACGAACAGTGCTGCCAATATATTTTGCCAGAAGACATCGTGAGCAATTATATAGGTAAACAACACTGCTACGCAAGCCACTAAGGGATGGATTTTTGGTTAAGAACTTGCTCCCAATGGTTCTCTTGTTGACATAAATTAGTCGAAAGAGATTGAAATAAAGAAAGAGATTGAGAAGGGGAGAGAGAGAGAGGGATGAGGAGATCTGTTTATTGAGTGATGTGGTGATGTTGAGGGGGCATAATTCTGGATAGTTACAATTCCTGCCGTCGATGTTGGTTGTGTAGAAGCCATTTCTTATTGGTAGTCGCCCGGTGAGGAGTGAAGCACGAGCTGGAATGAAAATAATCACTCTTACTTCACTCTATTTCAAGTCCCCTTCTTCATTTTCACAATTTCATCACCATTATGCGCCCTAATTTCTCATCTTTATTCATCGTTACTTTTATCCCGTTTATTTTAATTTCTTCATTCCCCTTCCCCTTGTTATATCCTTCTTATTCTACCTCAAAATTGCTTTTCCCGTATTTTCCATTCATCTTTTACCTTTCCTTATCATCTCTCTTACTTAAGACTCCTTAATTCAACTCCCTCAGTTTATCACCTACATTTCATCTCTTTTGCAGGGGTTAGCCCTTTCGGGGACGGGCACGGTTCTACCCTGCTTGCTGTTGTGAAAGCCCTGGTTATTCTACACAATAATAATAATTATTATACTTTTATGGGGAATTAACACAATTTTCCCTTAAATTTATTTAATTTAATTTAAACATTTTTTTGCATTCTTTTTAAATAATTTTCTCTTTCCTCATTTTATTTTTCTTATTCCATTTTATTTATACTTGTATTTATCTTCCATTCTAAGTGATTTTGCTCTTTCTCATTCATTACTCCTTTATTTTTTCACGTATTTTTCCCCCACTGACTCGTATGGTTCCAATTAAAAGACAAATTCTCCCCTTTTCCCTTAGAGTAAAAGAGGAGGTGGTAGAAAGTATTGTACGTACATGGTGAGCACAACGGGTTCGATGTGTACATACTGGAAACAGTCATGCCCCGTAGCGCCATCTCGTCAAGGTACGGCGTCTCTCTGTTTGGCTCGCCGTTGCAACCGAGATCACCCCAGCCCATCTGAAAATTTCAAGGAATGAATGAATGAAAAAAAAGAATAGATCACTACTATTGATTACAAGGGTAAGAAGAAGGGGTTTGTGTGAAAGTAGTCATGGTGCTGGGGAAGCAACTCCGTTTTAAAATAATCTCTCCTTCATCACCACTACTCACACCTCCTTTTAAAACCATAAACAAGACTCACTATGTTATTAGTCTAGTTTCAAGGCTGGTCTACTCGTAGTTCCATCAGCCTTCCTAAATGTAACACCACATTCTTCGAGAGGCTGGTGCTAGTTGGTCGGTACTAGTCTAATATGCGGTCTACCTACCAAAGTGAGTGAATCTACCTCCAATTTTTGTGCGCTCTCCCCCAAATAATTATTTCATATACCTAAAAGCCAGAAAAAGAAGAAATTAAAAATGTGATTTAAAAAAAAATCCAGTCATCTGAAAATCGAAAAAAAGCCCACCGGTGACATTTAATTTCTGCGTTTACGTAAATGTATGCAAATATTCTTGCTTCCGAACTCAGTGCCTTTAGTTTATTGTGCCCGTGTAGCCTCATTTGTGAGGTTGCAAACGCTGAACCATCGTGGAAGTGAAATGTACGAGAAACGTAAGTGAGTTAGAGGGAGTGTTTCGCCCTATTTTTCGTCGCCCCTCAAAAGGCTGCCAAACTTCCCACTCATTAGAAAAAGGAAATTATTTTATTTATTTATTTATCAGATCTTTATAATAGAGTTAATAGCAATCTTACTTTGAGTGACATTCTAGAAATGATTTCCTTTTTTTGCTCGAAACAAGGCATACTGCAATGGCTTTAACTAGAAAAAGTGTTCAAACTATTAAGGACTGATACAATTTATGGAGGGAGATGTGTGGTATAGTAGTTTCTCTCCGTTTTCTAGGTCAAATGACTGGAACCAAAAACAATCCAATAGAGATAGACGAAGCCATATTTTGCATTGTGTGGAAAGTATAACCGTAGCAGACTACAACTGGCGACCATGCATTCCTAAACTAGGGAAGAGGATAGTGACACGGGTGTAGACATCAAAAGGAACCACGAAAAACGAATAGATAGATAGAGCTTGGGTTTGGGGGCTCGGGTAAAAAAAGGAATGTCCCTACTTTTATGTAGAGAGAAGCGAGAGGGAAACACTAGCTCCTATTATTTTACAAGAATGCCCCAAAAGATCAGTTTTACATTCATAAGAATGGTCATCTAACAGAAATTTTAATACACTTGGCTTCAACCTCGCTATGGTAAATCATCCTAATTATGTCAATCCCGATTTAGGAGCCAATACTCAACGTATCGAAAGTTCATGGATAGATGAAAAGATTCGCGTAATGATAAAGACAAGAGGAGTTGGCCGCACTAGATTCCGATCTTATGTGGACCATCGTTCCTAGAAAACCTTACGGCAAGAAGAACCTGATCAATTTATTGCCTTTTTAAATGATTTAAGACTTCTATATAGTTAGATATAATTTGTTTGCTTCTTATTGTAAGTTTTCGGTGTAGCTAAAAAATATATCTAATAAATAAGTTTTGATTTTGTAGGTAGAACGAACCATAGACTGCTCGAACGCCGGTAGACCGCACATTAGACCAGCACCGGTTAGCCTTTCATTCTAGCACTTCTTGGTCTCTTGGCAGTCTTTAATACTATCACCCACACTGTTCTTTATCATCTTCATGAATTCTTGTTTTTTTTCAGGCTCAGCAATTTCGTATTCAGTTTATTCATGTCGGTTGTAATATATCTAGGCCGGTGGAAGTGTGTTTTGGTGTTAAGCAAGACTCGGTTCTTGATCCACTCGGGGGCTGTTGTTTTTTCTATTTCTCTTTCTCTTGCTATTTTTATTCGTCACCCAGGTCTAACATTTCATTTCTATGCCGACGAGAGGTAAATCTGCCTATCTTCCCATCCTTATTTGCTGAGAATATATAAAGACTCTTATCCGTGGACGACAAACTCATTATTGAATTGCTCTTACACAACTTTCTGAAACTCAATCATGAATAAACTGTGATGTTACTTGCTGATTAAACTGTAAAACTCTTACTTTCTTAACCTGGGTGGCTCCTAGTTTCAATTTACGGACACTGCCTAAATAAGGGCATAACCTCCGATAACCAACTAGTAGTTATCAAAATTTATTTTGCTACTGTCTGCCAGTCTTCCCTCTGCCTCCTCTGTGATTGTAATTTTATCCTATCTTCTTTCGCTTTAACCACATGTTTTGGAGAATGACTTCTACGCTTTATTTACCTTCCACCTGGATCAATGTAAATTCATTTTCGCTGGATCCTATAGTGAAGCTATTTAACCCCATTCAACTTGTGCAAAATTTGGAGCCAAGGACGTTTCTCTTTTACAACCTTCTTTTTCTTGAATTCTACTGGCTACCCACCTGTTTTCCCATCGCATTCAAAATCCTCCTTTGCATCGCATTCAAGGTCCTCCTTTTTGCCAACAAGTCTTTAAATGCAACGGCTCCCTCTTATCTGCCTTCTTCTCTGAACACATTCCGGAGCCCACGAGATCCATTCATCCGGCCTCTGCCCCTTTATTGATTGTACGTCGTTGGTTGTTCCAGTGCTCTACTAACGATTGCAGAGCCTTATTACGAAATAAATACACTAGGCAGTTGCCCAGGAGACCACCATGTTGACATGTTCATGAGAAATCTCGTGGCAGAGGCACCCTAGTGAAAAATCGTAGGACTAACGTTGTTGTCCTATTGAATAACAAAACTTCCAAGCGTCATTTTGCGCAAATTTAATAAGATCATTAATTCATTTTTGTTGTTTGGAGTTTATCGAGTAATTAAAGATCGTGCTAACACGTAACACGTCATAACTTCCGCTAGCCATACTCTTATCATATTTGTCACTCATCAAAACCTCGCATTCAACATGTGCGTGTGACGTTATTGCTTTCTATTGCACTCTGCTTTGCAGAGTGGATAAATTACTCAACTTCTCACCGGAAAGGCCTGGGATTCGTATCCATTTTCAAATTTTGTTTTTGAGTTTGTAGATCTAATAAATGATATTGATTATAATACATACTAGGAATCTGCAATAATATTGTAGTATTTATGCAATAAAATTGTATTGTTATAATTGATTTGGGAATTTTTTTTTGTTTTATATCTGCCTGACTAAACAGGTTTGGTCATTGAATGGTTCGATTTTTTATTTCCAAAACTCTCGGAATGGTTAATAGTAATATAGCAGATATTAAAAATATCTTTATTTCTTTTCCAGGTGGATAACCGTTAAGCAGAAACGTATAATTTTATAAGTGGAGGACAGAAAAATAAAGTAATTACAGATGAAGAGAAGAAAAATCCAAAGTTAACATCTTTGTTCAAACCAAGTGAAATGTTAACTACTAGTACTGTTCCTGCAAATATATAGGATTGAAATCAACAGCCACTTCGCCTGCATCCAGTCGTCACTATTTCTGTTTCTGGGCAAACTCCACAAGAGTAAATACACAATCAGTAACGCCAAGGGACCGTGCTAGCCACACCAGAAATCCTGGGTTATGCAAAAAAAAAAAAAATGCTAGTACACTGGATTCGTGGTGTGCCGACATCATATCAGAATCATGATGACGAATTTTAAAAATTACTTCGAGTATACAACGGATGTGGAAGAGACAGAACTCAAACGAGGTATTTTATAAACAAGGTATGCTGACCAAAAAGTCACGTGCTCTCACTTATTGTGATGTATAACCTTACGACCTTCAAAACTTTAAAAATGCCCGTACTAACCTTAGGAAGACCTTGGCAATTATATCATTCAAAAATGAGAATGGAAAACAACAAAAGGGTTTCAGATTTCGTTAGAATTGGCAGAATAGTTATGATGTTATTGACAAAACAAAATAATTCTAGGGCTAAACTTGGGTGGACTTTGGCAAATATATCATTCAGAAGAGAATGGAAAACAACAAAAGGGTTTCAAATTTCGTTAGAATTGGCAGAATAGTTTTGATTTTATTGCCAAAACAAAATAATTCCCGGGCTAATCTTGGGAGGACTGTGGCAATAATATTATTTGAAAGATAATGTAAAACAACATAAGGGTTTCAATTTCGTTAGAATCGGTCGAATAGTTAGGATGTTTTTGCCAAAACAAAATAATTCCCGGCTAACCTTGGGAGGACCTTGTCAATTATATCATTAGAAAGATACTGGAAAACAACACAAGGGGTTCAAATTTCCTTAGAATGGGCCAAATAGTCATTATGTTATGGCCAAAACATAATAATTACCGGGCTAACCTTGGGAGGACTTTGGCAATTATATCATTCAAAATTAAATGTAAAACAACATTGAGGTTTCAAATTTCGTTAGAATCGGCTGAAACAAAATAATTCCTTGGCCAACATTGTGAAGAATTTATTAATTATATCATTCGAAAGAAAATGTAAAACAACATACAGGTTTCAAATTTCGTTAGAATTGGCCGAATAGTTACAATCTTATAACAAAACAAAAAAAAAGCAAAATTGGGACCGAACAACATAGTGAGATGGAGAGTCGCCCGTGACTAGACCCACACGCGACTTAAAATATGTGAACAAACATGAATTGCATGAGAGGGTGTCTTTCGATTACGACTCACAGACCTTCAGGTTTAGTTTCCTAGCTTTTCGAAGTCCCCTCTTTATTTGCGCGCAGAGCTAGGCTAAATCCTCGGTCGCAATCACTTCCGCGACGGAAGCAGGAGTTCGGAGAGGAAGATTACCCTAATCCTTTGTTTTCAATGCCTTCAAAAGCCATGATAACAAATTCCCCTCAACAGGGGTAGGCATCAAATTCCCCGAACTCGGATCAGGAAAAAACTAGCTTGTGAATGCGTAGATACAGGGATAAGGCAGGAAACCTTCACGCGAACAATGCGACCTTTAACCTTTTCAAGTTTCTCCAAGGAGAATCGGGAAACGACGCAAACCCAACAATAGAAGCAAACCGTTAAGCCTAAATACAATGCCAACTACAAAGTAATTAGGTAATAATTACATAAAATCGTTTGGATGCAATTTTAATGAAGTAGGTACGGTACATGCATAGAAAAAAAGAATAAATTTAAATCACCGAGAGCGGATATGATCGTGTCAAAGGTTCACAAAGAAGTGAAAGACGACGGTAGAACAAATAGCGTATATTTTGAACTTATCCCTTGAAACTGGATATTTTATAATGTTATACCAATATTCAAGAACTTGCTAGCAATTATCGCACTCTAAGTTTGACCTCAGTAATTGGCAAAATGCTTGAAAACCTTATTGCAGAAAATAGATCAACTCTTACCACTATACTGGACGTCTTCCATTCCACACAAATCACGACAGTGAGAGGTAAGCTGATATTCTTTACATAGGGTTTCACAAGGCTTTTGATAAGGTACCGCATGGGAAATTAATGTCCAAAATTAGAGTGTTAAAAATGGGTGAAGACATAAATAACAGGATAGAAAGGTTAGCTCAACCACCGAAGGCAGTTCGCGTGGTCATCAAGAGGTAAGAATCATATTACATCACAGTGACCAGTGGTGTTCCTTAGGGTTATGCTCTAGGACCTTTGCTATTTATTGTTTAGATTAACAATCTCGACGTAGGGTTGTTTTCAAAAAACTCCAAATTCGCAGACCATTGAAAACTAGGTAAAATTATAGTTACAAAGAAAGATAATTAGATTTTCAAAATGTCATTGACCAAATAGCGAATTGGGCTGAAAAACGAAATCTTAGTATTTGTGTCCAATAATCTTAAGTTTAGGCAGCAATTCGTTGAGATACAAAAGAAAGCTAATTGAGTCGCTGACGAGTTACTTTGGCCTCAGAAACATAAGTCCGAGCGTAAGACGAGGAGTGGCGCCTATGGATTAAAAGTCGCGGATTGGATTGTGTGAATCGGTCAGAGAATCCTTGAGGTTTTAAATTTCCTCAAACCAAGGACGAACGAACTTATATGAATACTGAGATAGGGAGCGACGATTCACGGAGGGGCGAGTGCGCGAGTGCGGTGAAGCTGAGGTAGTCTTAAAGCATCTAAGATTGCCAATGGAAAAGTTGTTATCTTCGAGGATTTCTGTATGCGTCCTCATAGAGGGTTGGGGCGAGAAACTCCATGCGTATAGCAAGATTTTTAGAACGCAGTGCGCAGATCGAAGATGGTACGAAGCTTCTCATCGTCTAGGCTTAGAAACGCCATGCTTGAGATCGGCATGATGTCTCCTCAGATGCTTCACGCGTGGCTGTGCTTCATAAGGGGTCTGCGCCCCCACAAGTCCATTTCCTGAATGATCACAAGATTCGGCTATTAAACTACCATGGTCAGTCGTATAACAATGAACCAAATATGCATGGACGGTATATTGGATTGTAGGAGGCATGGATCCGTCAACTGAATGAGTTCGCTATCTAGATATTCCCCTTGAACTGGGCATAGACGGAACTTGGTGTGGTTAAAAGCGGCAGAGTGATGTCTACTGAGTGTAATACCGTTGACTTGTTGCGCGTATGAATTTCTTTCTATCAGCTTCTACACATGCACTGGATTTTGGATTAGATGACATTGACGATGAAGTAAATATAAAGAGTGAGTCAGAAAGAGTTAGCGAGAAAATGAGAACAATGTGCAGAAATAATTGTAATTCTTATTTATATAATGATTTTTTTTACTTTTTTAGGCTTATTAAATATTGTTCAAACGTTTGTGTCAATTAATTCCTTCTTTACAACACTTTTTATGTTTAGGTATCGATTTTGTTGAAAATACCAATAAATCTACAGGTTTAATTTTATTGATCGTTTACATTTTTATTCCTGTCGGGCGGGGACAGAAAGGAAGCATTGCCCCGGTACTTTGCTTTGCACAAGGGAGGTAAAATGATGTTAAGATGGCCCTGGTCAGCATATTTTTAACTAGTGTCCGATGTTTTCGTGCGGTTTGGGACTTTATGTGGAAGAATTCTAACACTGGCTTCTTATGCTGATGCAGTGTGGAAACAGTTTGATAATTTTGTCTCCTTTGTGTCAACCTCCGTCTATAATATTTTCCGGTCTTCCTACTATAAGATGCATTTTTAAATGGTCATTTTATAGTTTAAAATCCTCCAACCGCCCACTAACCATTTGAGTACAATGGTCACTAACTTTATCTACACCAGACGGCGTATGTATCGTGGAGTCCGTTTGTGCTGTTTTGATTTTAGGTTTAAAATTGTATAGAAAACCCTCTCGCAACGGACTTTTGTGTGGCCATTATTTTATGCTTTTTAGTCACGTGCGAGTCTAGTCGCGAGCGACTCTACATATCACTATGTCGGTCACACGGTCGGTCGGTCCTCGTTTTGCTTTTCTTTGTTTTTGTAATAACATCATAACTATTCGGCCAATTCTAACGAAATTTGAAAACTTTAATTTGTTTTACATTCTCTTTCGAATGCTATAATTGTCAAAGTCTTCCCAAGGTTAGCCCGAGAATTATTTTGTTTTGACATTAACATCATAAATATTCGGCGGATTCTAATGATATTTCAAACCCTTATGTTGTTTTACATTTTATTTTGAATGATATAATTGTCAAATTCTTCCCAAGGTTAGCCCGGAAATTATTTGGGGGGCCATAGCATCATAACTATTCGGCCAATACTCTCCTAGACTAGACTAGGCTATAATATGCTATAGTCTGCTAAGCAAGCCTAGAATAGGCTATACTATGCTAAGCTATACTATAATATGCTAGGTTAGACTAGGGTCTACTAAGCTAGGCTAGGCTATACTATGATGTGATAGGTTAGGCTAGGCTATACTAGGATAAAATAAGTTAGGCTATACTAAGTTAAGGTATGATAAAGTAGGCTATACTATGCTAGGTTATACTAGGTTAGCTAGATTATACTAAGCTAGGCTAGGTTAGGCCCAGCACAGCCAGGCTATTACTATTTTAAGCTAGGTTCTAACGAAAGTTGAAACCCTTATGTTGCTTTACATTCTATTTCGAATGATAGAATCACCAATGTCGTCCCAAGTTAGTCCGGGAATTATTGAAAGTTTTGAAGGTCATAAGGTCACAAATCAGAATAAGTGAGAGCACGCGAATTTTTGGTCAGCAGACCTTGTTTCTCCTCTCAGCTCTCTCTTGAGACAAGTTTCATGTTGTAAGAAACTCACACCAAAGGTTGTCGTTCAAAGATTTCAATCCTTTTACGAGTAGTAATTGAAAGAATACAAAAAAGCCGAACTTTTCTAAATACCTAAACGAATGTTAGTGTTGCTTATTCATATCGACACAAAGTTGACAATCTTGAATGATAAGATTGATTGGGTCGAAAATGCCTAATGGTATCTTCTCAGATGGTTCTCTAATTCTGTTTCATATTCACCTAGTATCTGAAACTGGTTGAATTACCCCAAATTTGAGTTAATTAGAGTGAATGTGTGATTATTCTTCCAGAAGTACTCGCTGGACTTAATTATAAGGTTGCCAGTTTGTTATACATGCTCTGCCTCGTCTTGGTACATGAAAGTACCGTTAATCTGGTTGGATCCCCCCAAAATTTACCTAAAATGTTATTTGTCAGTTACCAGCACATTTTATTTTTTTATATAAAAGCAAAGTTTTACTAAAACTTCAGAGGCTCTTCAGAGTTTTAAGAGAAATTTCCCTTCCTCATTTACCGTCTGAAATGGCTCAAAGATTGTATCAAAACGTCATGTTTGTTGAGGGGCGTCTTTTTTGGTTCTCGTGTGAAACTTTAATTTCACACTCATATTTGTTTGGGAAGTATACATAAATGCGGTGTACCAACATTACCTTCTATGATGGTAACTCCTGTTTTTTTTCCCCGTGGGATCATATGTAGTGCCACATTGCAAGATGAAATAGGATTAACAATGAAGCCTCACAAATGTGTGTCATGTTTCCTATAAAGTCTCAAGATGGGTACGCACATAATTATGCACATGCAATAATATAATAAAATTGTATAGCATATTATTATGAAATCATATAGATGCCATATTCTGGTAAGGACCACATAGGTAAAAGTAAATTCAAGACACTTTCACACGGTCATACATTCACAGAAGCAAAGGCGGCTCCCGCATTATTTTTCTGACCATTTCAGGTCCCGCAAAATTCTGGGAGGTGCCACAACTGTACAAACAAACGCCGACGCTGAGCTGAAAATAGGAAAGATGCTGGACTTTTTTTTACTGTCACAGAGGTGCGAAACGCGAAGTCTTATTTCCTAAAAACTATATCTGTCCCCCAGATAACCAGTCAAGGCCTGGGTCAATGGGTCAAAGTTCTCTCTGTCTGTCTCTCTCTATCTCTCTCTTGCACACATGAACAAACTTTCTATTCAAGCAAGCTCCGCCCAAACCGCATGATTGGTCAACGGCGGGCCACGCCCACATTTTTCGAACTGATAAATAATCATTCAAAATGCAGTCCAGAGTCATTGGTTCCGTCTTTTAATTACGAAGTAAAACTATCCGCTCGAGAAAATAAGCGTAGGCCATCCGTAGAGCCGGACATAAATAAACCCGCCTCGAAATACTAGACACATCAAACGAATTCATTTATGCACCAATGCCTTACCAAACTTACGTCCGAAAAAAAAATTCTGCCCTCTTGGATTTTCCTTCTCCACACGTGCATTCAACCGATCCTCTCATCCTAGCCTACAGAGCAGTAAAGAAAACAAATTCGAAGTCAGCTCAAGGTCAGCGCCCGGTAACTCACTACCCCCTGTTATGATAGTTATGAGTAGTGATGAGAATAGCTGCCTTATAACCTTTATTGTAATGATAGAAATGAGTAGTAAGGTATATGCAAACTGCCCCTTCTATACGGTTTAATCAACTATATTCATAATACATCTAGAAAAGAACCTCTCCCCCCAAAAAATATTAGTAACATGAATACATATGAACAAATATAAATGAATAAGGGAGAACATATAACAGTCACTCCTACCAAAAAGAATTCATTTCTTTTCAAAATTACAAAATATAGTGTATCAGCAACAACGTTTTCGTGACCCGGGCGATGATGACTATGGAAGGAAAATGGAAGTAATTCCATACGCCAGCGCATGATCTTATCATTTTTGATTTTAACTTTTACATTGGTACTAAACATGAAGGACACAGCTCTTTGAACAGTAGTTGGGTCAAAATGTCTACCAGCAAAAAGGTTGCCATTTACGTATGCTCTCTACCACCGCATACACTTCTTTTTCAACAATGTGGTGTCTCTTTTCTGATCGGTTCAAACAGCGTAAGAAGAAAGTCACTCGTCGTCGGCACTGTGATGAGGTGGCACCGATTGCATTATCTGATGAATCCGTTTCTATGGAAAAGGGGGCGTCTTCATCAATAACTTTCATTGAAGATTTGGCAATGTCGTTCTTTAAAGTTTCAAATGCTTGAAGAGTTTGAAGAGGTAAAGGAAATCTGCAGCAATCTACAAGAGGCTGTACATTCTGTGAATAGTTGCGAACCCACTTAACGTAGTATGCAAATAACCCCAAACAACGCTGCAAGGATGTAATGATAGAAATGAGTAGTAAGGTATATTCGAACTGCCCTTTTTTATAGGGTTTAATCAACTATATCCAAAATACATCTAGAAGAGAAACAAAACATTAGTAGCATAAATACATATGAACAAATATAAATGAATAAAGGGGAACATATTACACCCCCAAAGTGCTACGTCGAAGTTAAGCAACATTGGGCCTTGTTAGCATTTGGATGTGACACCGACAAGTTGACCTTTACCAGTGAACACTTAGCCAACGTCAACCATTTCCTGGCCATGACATCCTATACATACGTCATTTTTTTTAGTAATACTGGTCATCTCTTCATTTTGTAGACGCTTCTGAAAGTTTCTCTACCTTCCTGACTTTGTTTCCCTCTGTTCTTTGCAGTAATTTTGAAGGGTTTTCTTTTTTTTACTTTAGCTGTTTTGGATTTAACATTTAAGGTTAATTTTTAGGTCTTCAGTTTCACTCAAGTTCAGCCAAGACCATAACTAATTCTTCCCTATTGGTCCATCGCTAGTTTTGTCCCGCTCAATTCTGTTGTCATTATTCCTAGACAAAAGTGAAAGAATCTAGCCAAGGGAATGACCGACCCAGAGTGCGAAAGAATAAATTCTCTAGCTTCTCACTAAATACGGAGGAGACAACAGTCATCGATTGATTTTATCCGTCAAGGATTACTTCTCTCTTTCCACATCATTCGACGAGATATGATTGACGAATATAAATGATCGGATGTAGCGTGTATGTAGAGGGACCCAGTAAAATAGTAATATTTCCATCCCCCCTAAGATATTACTTCGGGAGAGAAAGCGAACCGTTACTCCCACCGCCCCCGACTTCACTGTTTTTGGACTTTCCGCCAGGTCACTGAGAAATTCACACCGAGGCATGACGCTGTGATTGAAGGCTCTTTACCCGCCGTCTTAATCTTCCCTCCCCCGAGTCGGAAGATTATTCGTCTATTTGTAGGTTTGCCAATTGCCCCTTTTTTATCCCCTCAAGACAATTTTTATGGCTCCAGCCACTGGGAGTTCCTTCAGACCTGCTGATACCGGCCTCTTACACTTTCCCGTAAGGACATGCTCTGTTGCCCCGGCTGATAGAGAAGGTTCCAGAAAGTCTCTCTCCCTCTCCATGTTTTGGAGAAATCCGGGTATATCTGCGCCCTCTCAAGGATTACTCGCAGATTCGTTTAGACAACGCTTCCCAGAACGGACATTCGCTCGAACGACCCTCTCGCCCGAGAAGTGTCCAGTGACGGTCGCAGGCCACGAAAGAGCTGGACATCACACTCGTAACTTCGGGTCAGGGAGAAAAGTCTCTTGAGGCAACGTCAGCCTTTCTCAACCACCTTCGGATCAAGGATTGGAGAAGCCGTACTCCGAAGTTCTTTGGGTGACCTCTTGAGGACAAGAGGCCCAATAGCTCGCTCAATCCGAGTATGGAGACGTCCCTCCCCCCCCCCTCCCCTCTCCGAAGTTCGTCCGGTGACCTATTGAGGACAAGAGGCCCGCATCTCACTAAATCAGAATTTGGAGAACGTAACATCACCATCTTCGGGTTCCCGTCTACACCCGTGGGTAATCAAGGTCACCAAGCCCCCCCCCCCCTCAAGTTCGCCCCGCTTTACTCTCGAGGTTATAACGAACTGAATCTCTCACCACTCCAAATCTCCCATTCTAATCATGTAATAACCCTGGTTATCCAATCAGTATTCGGAACCTAATTCCGTCTTATTCTTGTATGTATATATATATATATATATATATATATATATATATATATATATATATATATATATATATATATATATATATATATATATATATATATATTATTGTGTACCCTTTATCCAGTGTAGATTAAAATCTATTTTTGTCGTTGCGTTTGGAATATTCCTTGGTCACACAGCCGCAGCTAGCTATCCAAATCGCACTCTTAGAACAATAACCTTTGTTGCCTTGCTTAGCCAACCTTAGGGCCTTTGTGCGTATATTCTCGTACACTTGGCCATACTTCGACAGTGTAGAAATTGCCGACGTTGGCGATACTGGTAAATTACCGACCATATTCTCAAATTTTGGGGGTTTCTTTGCAGTTTTTTTTTCTTTAGTTAAAAGCACTGACGCAGCCTCCTGTTACACATAGTCGTCTTATACTTTTTCTTTTCACTTCTCTGACAACATATTATTTATTCACTGCCCTTCTTTTCATTCCACACCTTCCCCCCCAAAAGTGAAATGAGCTTTTATAGGGCCCACATCCAATTATGCGACACTATGCAGGAGAACAAAAATTGTGTAGGAGAATAATGTACAATAATCTTAAGATGTATGTTTAGTAACTAAAATATTTATTACATATTCATCTACTTGTGTGCATGGGTTTTTATTGCCTTTTCGACACTCAAAAAATGTGATCTTAAAAAACTAAAAAAAAAACTGTTTTTTTTTGTGACCATAATTACGAATCTTTAAAGACAAACTTACAAACGAAAATGTACTTTCAAATTCGAGGCCTGCTGCTCTTATTGTTGAGAAATCCTGGAAAAGTTATTCCAAAAGTTCGATCAACTTCCCATTGCCCCATACATCTCCATTTCATTGGCTAAATCGAAGATAGAAGGAACTTTAGGTTTCTTATTTTTGCTGGCCACTTTAGTGAAGTATTTATGAATCATTGGATCACTAAATTTGCTAACAATGGAATCTGAAAGTAAAATGTCTTGTACGCTACTTTCCTTTTTTCCTATCTTTCCCCTCTTCAGTTGCTATAAATAGCTAGTTTAATGTTTTCGTTACCCTCTCTATCGTTTTAGGATTTAGTGACAAGAAGGGTACTTTGAAATCACCTTTTTTCACTACTTCACGGTTTTCGAGATAATTTATTAGTCCAATCATTGTTTTATTCAACCTTCTCAAGGAGTATCAAAATTTTCTTCAGAGTTGTAGCTAAGCCAGAAGTGTGATTCTCCAAATCTTTCAAAATGAATTTTATAGAATTTCTTCTCATTTCGACAATGAATCGTCTTCTGAGGAAAGTCATTTTAAAGCTATTTCGAAGGGATGAAGTACATCTACGAGAACACCCACAGATCTCCATTCGTCGTTGGGTATCATTTCAACAACTTCACAAGCTCTCAGAGCACGAGGAACAGTGATGGATCCAAAATAAAAATTGGGGGGAGGGGGGCTAACCTGAACGTTAGGGTTCTCTTTTTTGGTCCCAGTGTGAATCTTTAATTTCGCACTCATATTTGTTTGCGAAGTATATAAATGTGCGGTGTAACTACATTACCTTACATGATGGTTACTCTTGGTTCTTTTCCCGTTGGGTTCGTACATCATTTTTTTTCCAGTAGGACTCTCTGAGAAGTCTGAGAAAAAGACATTAAACACTGATAATTGTTATCTTTCCCACCATTGATAATAAATAACAGCATCTCATAAAGGAGTGAAAACTAATTATCAGATCCGATTTTTTTTCACATATCAGAAAATTATGAATTGTAGTTGCTGGACGTCAGCTAAGATGTAATACTTAATTTAATAATTATTTTTGAGATTTACCTGTATTGTAGACCCCTATCATATAAGATACATTCGATCGCAGAGATTTCAATATATATATATATATATATATATATATATATATATATATATATATATATATATATATATATATATATATATATATATATGAATGCAATATCCCGCAGGAAAAAATGAAAAGGTGTTTCCAAGTACTTTCGAACTTTATTAAGTTCCTTGATAAGGAACTTAATAAAGTTCGAAAGTACTTGGAAACACCTTTTCATTTTTTCCTGCGGGATATTGCATTCATTTGCCACCCTCACGTGATACTTTGTGAGTTTTTCATTTCATATATATATATATATATATATATATATATATATATATATATATATATATATATATATATATATATATATATATATATATATATATATATATTCTATATTACTCTTTCTAAATAGCTGAATACATATATGACTTAAAAATGAAATATAAGCATAAACGGGTCTGAAATTTGCTGAAATTTGGGGGGGCTTCAGCCCCCTAGCCCCCTTTCCCCTTGATCCACGCCTGACGAGTAATGCAATTTTTCAGTTCTCTGAATCTTGAAATCCTTGCAATCACCCTGTTCCATCTTGTTCCAAAGTTCGTTGTCTCCTTCAAAAAGAAGCAGTAGATCCACCTTTAAAATCGATGCGTTGAACTTTAATGACATCTCTTCAAGTCTGAAATCGAGCCACCAGCCCGGTTCAAAATCTTATGCCAAGTTAAACCATCAACCTCGTTTTTACTTTTTCTTGAAAAGTACTGTCTTACGTTACACTTTTTATGGGACATAGTAAAGATTTGTTATTTATACTTTATATTAACTAACAATAAAAATCGAAATAATAAAAGTGTGAAACAGGTCCGTGCAAAGCATTCAAATAACTCATCAATATGGTTTATATACACTTAAGAACTTTCTAGAAGTCTATTTCAACATCTCGCTCTCTGATGGGAGACTCTTTCGAGTCCTGTTGAAGAACTTTAAATATCACCTGATTATCCATCGTCCCTCAACCACACTTTAAATTCATCGAAATTTAATCTCTCTTTTATTGCAATTTATGTAGCTAAACAATGTTCTATGGCTAAGCTCCATTGTTCCCTATTTAATTTACTTCCAAATAAATCAATGTTGTTTCAGATTAAGAGTCTCCTTCTGCCCGTATTTGCATCTCATATAGGCATGTCCATACCTTCTCAACCATACTCTCGCACTGTACTTAATAAGACTTTTTTTTCATTTCATCCATTTAATATCATGCAACCATGAGGATCATGTAGGCAGATTACCTCTCTGAAAGCTAAATATCTCGGCAGGTCCTTCATCTAGATATGTCCTAGTGGCATTTAATGAACCAGAACAGAAATTAAAATATAAGGACGTAGTAAAGAGACAATTAAAAGCGATGGAAATCAACGGTGAGAAATGGGAACGGATCGCAAGCGATAGGAGTAGCTGGAGAGATGCCCTCCGCGATGGGAAGGATGTGATGAGAGAAAGAATCGCAAGTGAATATGAACGACGACACTGCCAGAGTATCAACCCAGGATCTCATGCATCTACTTATTGTGACAAAACCTTTCATACCGAAGGAGGAATGTTGCAACTGAAGCCCTGATTACTCATCGTCAATCTTGACGGATTGTGTGCTAAGGTAAAGTAAGTTATCAGAATGTACCCGTAGGTCAAATTTAGCTTGAATGATAAGCAAATAATGTTATTGTCAAAAAAAAACTTATTCCATGGCTAACCTTGGGTGACTTTGGCAATTATATTATTTGAAAGGGAATGCAAAACAATATAAGGGTTTCAAATTTCGTTAGAATCAGCCGAATAGTTATGATGTTATTGCCCTCAAAAACTAATTCCCGGGCTAACTTTAGGAGGACCTTAGCAATTATTTCATTCGAAAAATAATGAAAAAAAAAAATAATGATTCAAATTTCGTTAGAATCAGCAGAATAGTTATGATGTTATTGCGAAAACAAAATAATTCCCTGACATAGCCTAGTATAGACTTGCATATATAGCCTAGCATAGTATATATTAGAATAACCTAGCTCAGTATAGTATACTTGAGCCTATCACAGTGTATCCTAGCCTAGCCTATCATAGTATAGCCTAGCCTACCTAGCAGACGATAACCTAGCCTAGCTTAGCGCAGCCTACAATTGTAGTCTAGCCTGCTTAGCTTACCCTAGTTTACTATAGTCTAGCTTAGCCTAGTTCACTGGAGCCTAGCCTAGTATATTCTATCCTATCCTTGCTTAGTTAGCATACTCTAGCCTAGACTAGTATAGTATATCATGGCCTACCTTACCCTACCGTAATTAGTATAGTATAGTATAGTATAGTATAGTATAGTATAGTATAGTATAGTATATCATAGTATTGCCTAGCCTAGACTAGACTATTAGATCTTAGCGTAGGGTTGCCGAAAATTTATGATGTTATTGCCAAAACAAAATAATTCCCAGGATACTTTGATAGGACTTTGACAATTATATCATTTGAAAGAGAATGTAAAACTACATAAATGTTTTAAATTTCGTTAAAATCGCCCGAATAGTTATGATGTTATTGCCTAAGCAATATAATTACCGAAGTAACCTCGGGAGGACTTTGAAAATTATATCATTCAAAGGAGAGTGAAAAACAACATAATGGTTTGGAATTTCGTTAGAATTGGCCGAATAGTTATGATGTTATTGCCAAAACAAAATAATTCCCGGGCTAACCTTGGGAGGACTTTGTAAATTATATCACTCGAAAGAGAATGTTAAACAACATAAGGGTTTCAAATTTTGTTAGAATCAGCCGAATAGTTGCAATATTATTACAAAAACAATACAAAAAGGCAAAACGGGACCGACCGACCGACCGCTCGCACGCGACTAAAAGAATAACTTATAAAATTTTATTTACGAACATATTTGTTAGTAAGTTTATTTTAATACAATGAAAAATTATAAACTTTGTATAACTCTAGAAATTAAATTTTAATAATTTAATTAAAACGGTATTGGTTGTCAATCGTATCGCCACATAAATTCCGGTAGATAAGATTTTAGCATTTCCCTCTTATATCCTAGCATGAGTTTAATTCTTGGTTTATGCTTATTCCAGTATCTTAAAATGACGATGTCATAACCTGGTATACCTCCCATTTTACCAAGGAAAAATCATCCCTTCCCAATTAACCAATTAAAGTTAATCCCTCCTTTTTGTCTTAGGAAAGACTATCTTTACTTGATCAGATTTTAAAATCGGAAATAGGACCTATTATACCAAGCAACTATTTGATTATAACTCCATTTAAAATAACCACCTATCCTAGTGAGCTTACGTCATCCATGAGCATAATAATGAAGTTAGGGAGGGTCCCATCTTCATTTCTCGGATTCCCAGTCGTCGCTAATGATCTCGAAAGACCAAAACTTATAACCAGTATTAAAGTTATGCCTGTCATCTCAGGTGTTGTTTTCACTTAATAGTTTGTAATTTAGTCACAAGGGAAACACAAATGTGAAAAAAAAATTCTCACTACACTGATAGTTTCATCATTTCTAATTAAAAAAGACCCGACGGGAATTCACACTGTCATTTCAACAGCCATAGAGAAGCAAAAGTTGGCTGATAATGTTTAGCTACAGGTGCCAGTTATCCAATTATATAAGTAATTTAGAATTCGATAAGATATACAAGGTGCCCAGGTAAGATAAGTTCCTCAAAGAAAATTGAAAAATACATGGGATACCAGAAAAATATATATGCAATTAGAACTTTTAAAAAAGTTTAATATACTTTTTTTACAAGTCCTATCTTTGAAATGATCCCCATCAGGCCTTGAATATTCAAGGACTTTCGTAAGCCTTGCAATCTAATCCGATTAATTTAGGAATGGGACCAGTAACACATGTCCGTTAAATATTATGTTCATGTTACAGCATAAAGAAACATAAATCATATAAAAACTAAAACCTTGTTCCTTCTAATTACATATGTATTATTTTCAGTATCATAAAATATTTACAAAATAATGAAAATTTAATTTCAGTCCTATATTTAGTGGACACCGTATGAATACTCTCAGGGGCGATATGAATTACCTATGTGAAAATTTAAATGAAATTGCCTTAATTAACATCACTCTTATCGTTTCATTCAATGGTTGAAAGGCAAGGAGAGTTTTTTTTTTAATGTAATTAGTATCATGGTAACTCTCAGGACACACAATTCACACTCTCCTAAGGGAAAAAAATGTGAAAAAAATAAGAACTATGCCAACATAACACCTCTGAAGTTTGATGGGTTCAAATCCTTCAATTTAATATGAGATCACGCGTTTATTTTAGGTATGGAGGGGGATGGGGGCTAACCTGAATTCCTCTCTATGAGTAGTCTAAGAAAAGGGCATTGATGATTAATGATTGTTATCTTACACAAACAACATTGATAATAAATAGCATCTCATGCAGGAGTGAGCACTAAATCACTGAGATCTGAATTTTTTCCCAAACATCAGAAAATTAGGAATCTTAGTTTGGGGACGTCAGTTAAGGGATAATACTGAATTTAATAATTATTTTTGATATTGAACTGTATTTTATACATGTATCATATAAGATACATTCGATTGCAACGGTTTAAACAACTCTATTATTAAATAACTCTTTCTGAATAGCAGAATATGGTTCAAAAAAGAAATATAAAAATGAACGAGTCTGAAATGGCGGGGGGGTGGGGGGACTTCAGCCCCTTATCCCACACCCCGGACCCACGCCAGCTTCTTGCATCACCTATATACAGAGATTCTTTGAATTCCTTAGGCCTTTTTTATTCTCCAGTCGATGTATGTCACTTCTTAGCTCTCGCATGAACACCTTCCTTTGTTTATGAACGTGGAAATAAACGATAAATTTGACTTGAAAAGATGAAAAAAACGATCCTAATTTCGGGTTGAATGATCTCATCCAATTAAGGAGAACAATATTCATTTAGTGAGACGCTTTTGTGGCCTAGTGGATAAGGCGCTGGATTTCGACGCCGGAGTGCAAGGGTTCGATTCTCAAATAGAGTCGACAAAAAAATTACGCCCTACAGGAAACTCCCGCCAATCATAACAGCAGAGGCAGTTCCTATCTCGGACTTCAGAGCTTCTACCGTCACTCGAGCCTTAGTCTCAACATGAGGTGCTCGTTTTTGTGTTCCCTCAACGATCATGACTGATCGTGGCAGCCAATTTGAATCCCACCAATGGGATGCACTCATGGCAGTGGTTGGATCCCTTCGTCTACGTACACAGCAACGCCAAAGCAACGCCAAAGTCGAATGGTTACACAGGACCCTCAAGGCAAGCTTACACTCCACCGATCCAAACATCACTTGGGTGGACAAGCTACCCTTAATTCTCCTGGGAATTCGTGCATCCTTGAAAGAGGATTTGAATTGCTCTGCTGCGGAACTCGTCTATGGTACGCAACTTCGTCTTCCAGGACAATTCCTTTCTTCCGCTGACTGTCCTCTTCCTTCCGACATACATCCTGCTGCATACGTACACAATTTAGTACCGGCTATATCTGAGGTAAAGCCGACCACCACAAGAGTGCCTGCTAATCAGAAACTTTTCCTGCCAAAGGAGATAGCAACTTGCTCCCATGTGTTTGCCCGTCGCGATTCGGCTCGCACATCCTTGCAACCTGTCTATGACGGACCCTTTCTCGTCGTATCCATTAAGACGAAATTCTTTGTACTGCAGCTTGTCACCAAACAGGATACGGTTTCCATCGATCGGCTTAAACCTGCTTTCATAGAGGCCGTTCATCTGGAACAGCGACTACCTTTTTCTTCCACTAAAATTGGTCCAGTGGTCATCCCAGCCTACCTTCCGCACCCAACTATTCCTTCAATACTTCCAAACCAACTAACCCCACTTCCGAACCTTTCCTCGGTTCTTTCAAATCAAACTGCAACTCTTCCTCCCACCTCTTTACTCGAAAACCTTCTGCCAACCATCCCCCCCCCTTCTTCTTCCCAACTGCTGACGCCTCCTTTTTTGTTGCAGGACCATTCTACAGCAGCTGGAGAACACCAAGCGAACAACGCGCAACTCCTGACAGTCGCCTTTTCGAGAGGTACAGAACAATCGTCACCCGACGCTCCGGTCTTCTCTCGCGACAATCTCCTGCCCTAATCGAGTGGCACTACTAATCGCGACCTGACCCGCAATCCGAGTCAGCCAATTTCAAGAAGGGTTGGTAACCCTGACTTAAATCGAGAGATTGTTACACCTGCTGTCACAAACGTCTTAAAATTAAGCTATGAGGTTCATTCGCTTATCTCTCCGCATCTGTGAAACAGGTCTGTAGATAGTTGAATTGTAATTGTTTAGCTAAATATTTCCCAAGAGAATCCCAAATTAATGTTTGATTCTTTTGTCTCATTTACAGACCCATTCAACTCTGTTATTATCTATTTATCAAACTATTTACCAATATTTACCAATCACTTATTATCCAATTACTTATAATCTATTTCTCAATCTATTTATCAAACTATTTACCATTATTTACCAATTACTATTTACAAATTATTATTTATCCAAATACTTATAATCTATTTATCAAACTATTTACCAATTAATATTTATCAATATATTTACCAATCAAATTACCAGTATTTACCAATCACTTATCATCCAATTACTTATAATCTATTCATCAAACAATTTACCAATTAGAATTATCAAAATATTTACCAATTACCAATTATAATCTATTTAACAATTCACCAATCCAATCTATTTAACAATTATCAATTATAATCTATTTAACAATTCACCAATCCAATCTATTTAACAATTATCCAATTACCAATTATAATCCAATTATCAATCATCATTTGTTATAGTTTAATTACTAAACCATATGTATCAATTGTAAATCTATTCCCGTTAACTCACTTAATACAATTCTTAATACAATCATATACTGTTACTGTATAATTTCACCCTGAAATAATCTAACTGTTTATTCAATAATATATATATTTTTCTTAACTCTTTGTTTTTAATTTACGTATTCCCCCAACGTCGCCCAGATTTAGGCCTAAGGAATTCGTCTGCAAAATTTAGACTTCTCGTTAGCATTTAACAATTCATTCCATTGAATAACGAAATATAGGTTTTTATCATAGGTGGGCGCGATAACGAAAAAATGTATCACGGTAACCGATAAATCGATAACGATTACCTTATCGGCGATAAACGATAATCAATAACTGGCGATAAAATTATCGCCCGATAAGGTGATAACCGATAAATCCAAAATTATAATACAATAATGATTATTGACTATTTATAGCGTTATTTTATAATACAATAGTAAGAATATTTGAACACTGTTTCTTAGTTTCTTACCTGGTGAGGCTCTTCTTCATCTCCTCATAGGTTTTGAGGATCCTCCTACCAGCTCGGACCTACTTATTTCTGCCTCCGAGGCACGCGCGGCTCGCCCCTGTGCTAAACTCGAACCAAAAACTGAAATTATTGATTATCGCTAGTTTGGAACCAAAAGTATCGGCGATACCAATGAATCGATAACGCGGGGAAAAATATCGGATAACCAATAACCCGATATCGTTATCGCGATACCGCCCACCTATGGTTTTTGTTTTTTGATCTGATAGCTATCTTGAATATTGCCGCAATATTCATCTGATAGCTATGGCATTCCTATAATGGCAAGACTCCCAGGGAATTTTATTATATTAAAATGTTCTCCAATCAAATAATCAGGATGATTTAATCAATGTATATATATTCAAATTGTAACCCATCTCAACATAAACGGGAAACCAATTTTACTTTCAAAATGTATTCCCAAAAATCCCTTTAATAAAAGATTTTCCCTTATACCAACACACACACAATCCAATTTTTTCATTGAGCATTCGTTGATTTTATAAATATATATTTTGTTACCGTCCGTTTTCTTATACCCCTAGCCTTCGAAGTTTTTCATATTCAGTTCACGTCAGTCGTTAGGCCTAAATATTAGCAGACGACTATTCCATCCAATTCAACAAATTTATGGTAATGGTTTTCAAATAGCTATCTAGGCTGATTTATTAACTAAAATCAATCCCACTAATAACCAATACCATAGTAGTGACCAATGATCCGAATGCTTTAATATTCGGTCGTTATAAGAGCTTAACCTGTACTACTAATACTATAATTGTAAACAACATTTGTAACTCGAACTCACCTTTAGTTAATCTTACAAAATATGGTTGCTCCATGGTTGATAGGGGATGCACACCTTGTATGATAAAATCTGAAATCAGCTTATCAACAACAAATTATTTGACCTTCTTAGTATTCACCGCAAAACACTCCGGCAATGTCTTTAGTTTACCACCGCTGGATGAAGGACCCTCGTCTAATACTGAACATTTTATTTTTCAATCTTTTCTTTGAGTTGTCACGTAGTTATCCGCTTTTTGACTCAAGGCAAGATGCTTTCTCTGTTGATAAATGTACATGATCAGATAATTGAAGGACAATTGTTTGACGTTGCCATAATTCACGTTAAATTCAATCAACATATACTATAAATAAAGGTGTTGCAAAAGGAAGCAGGTAGGTTCGTGCTTGGTAAGCCTACGCTACTTAACATTATCGTTAGCTACTAGCAATTTTGCCATTTTTTAAAAATAAGAAATTGTTAACCTTGTCAATTCAATTAAGTATCATATAATTAGTTTTAATAAATTCTTACCTTCAAATGAATGCGTAGATTAGAAGTAACATTGCTCTCCGGAGAGATTTCGCCATTGCATGATGTACATACACACTTCACTTTTTTCCGTCGGAAGATTTAATTCTTTATCATGTCTAATCTCTCTTTTTCACACTCTTTGGAAGAAGCTGAAGTTGACATGCAGCAGTTGAAATAGCGCTGAGTGCTTACACTATACAACCGAACACAACTGTGGTCATCTGTTAACTAAATTTGAACTGATGCAAGCACTCTTCCCTCACCAGCTCACGCAGTCAACCGTTTGTGTACAAGTTGCGACAAACTAAAACATGCATTACGCGTTCTTAACAGCTATATAAACCTATTATCAGTAAAATGCGTGCAAACAGTATTTAAATAGATTGTATTAAAATACTTTCAAAAGTATTTAAATACATGATTTCAAATGTATTTACAAATACAATTTTAAATATATAAATGTATTTAAATACTGCCCACTTCTGTGCATATTCTTATATACTCCCTCGATAGTCGAAACATCCACTCCCAGGTTAGGATCGTTGGCAAACTTGGAGATCTTAGATATTATATCATCGTTTATATTGATATGAAAGATGAAGAGTAGTGGATCTAGCAGAGGGCCCTGAGGAAACCCAGTTTTTACATGGACACACTCAGATGCCACGCATTTGAATACTAAACCTTGTATAATGTCACGAAGCCACTTCTCGATTCCATAAGTGACATCACGGGGAATTTGAAGCGCACGAACTTATACATCAGTTGGCGGTGGGGTCCATGATCATAGGTTTTTAGAAAGTCCAGAGATATAACACACATCCTTGCTCTGGTCGTTCTCAGTGAACATATTGTGAAAAGAATCAAGTAAGTTCGTGAGGCAAAACCTTTAACGCCTAAATCTATGTTGGAACTCCTCTTGAGGCAGTGGGATTATTGACAGTCAACTGTCACTTCTACTACTATTACCTTAAGGAATTTATCACGGACAGAGGTAAGATTTACAGGTCAGTATTAACAGAGGTGGGCACGATTCGAAAAAAATTGAAGTCCGATTAGCGATTACCGATTCGCCAGCTTGTCAAGTCCGATTCGATTATCCGATTCGGGTGCCAAAAATCTAAGTCCGATTAGCGATTATCGGATTCGATTAATTTTTTTAAATGAGATTCGATATTTTTAAAAGCGATTCAATGTTTTTAAAGCGATTTTAATGTTTCTAAAGGGAATTTAATGCTTTTTAACCCTAAATAAGCTATTTCTAACTAATACAAAGAGAAACAAGGCTTTTAAGATAAAAAATAAACATTTTATTTTAATTAAAATATAATATAACAAAAAATTAAACTATACAGTACATATTACACAAAATACACAGTAATACTAATAAATTCTCTCAGAAAAAAAAGATACGGTCAACTAACAACTTTGTTCCATAGATACCTCATAATATTTCAAATTTTCCACTCTACTCTACTTTAAGCCCGCCAGCTTAGTCCTCGTCTTTCTCCTCCACCTCGTGGGCCTTCTTGAGGAGGTGGAGGTTGCCCTTCATGAAGACGAGGGCCGCCCTTATAGGCCTGAGGATGTCCAACCCATAGCTGAACACGCGCTCGACCGAGGCGGGGCTCGGAAGCGGCGTATTATACTTGAGGAAGAATGTTACCCAAGCATCACGGAACTCGAGCGGGAAGAGATTGGGCGAGAGCACCGGGTTCCGCCTCAGCGGCTTCCTTGACCAGTTGCTGACCTCTTCCCTTCTCCTCTTGCTGCCCATCCTCCATGGCGAACAGGTAGTCCGTTCTGCTGGAGACTGGCTGGGGTCCCTGCTGGGGGGCAGGTTCCAGGTGCTCGTCAGGCCGGACGAGGGCGAGAAAGTCCCTAATGAGCTTGTCCCTCACCAGGTCGCAGTAGACCTCATTGTCCTGTCTCCTGCAGATGACCCTGACCGTGGCGAGCTTGTGGTAGGGGTGCAGCGCCGTAGCCATCAACAGGTGCATGTCCATAAAGAGGTGGCTGAACCTGCAGTAGAAAAGTTTTAAAACAAATTTAATAATATATCAGATTTGTCAATTGAAAAATTAAATTTCATTACACTGATTTTAGTTCATTTCAAATGAATCATTTGACCAGCAAGGATTATAATCATTTAATAATAATATAATATAAGAAGAAAAAAGCACTTATTAAGTTTTAACTCACTGCGATAAAATATAATAATAATATCATAATATGTCTAACCTGTCACCAAAGCCCTTTGTTCCAGGCTGGTGGAGGAGGTGGGCCACCTGGTTCTGGGCATGGACAATGCTGGTGTCGCGCGGCAGCGCCTCCAGGGAGTCTTTGAGCACCTGGAGGTCGGGGAGAAGCCACCGCATTTATGCCTTCTCCTCGCCCTGGAGTACGTCTAGGCAGGCGGCGAGGGGGGCGGTCACCTTGACGTACTCCGACCAGATCTGCACGTTGTCTTGCGTGATGTGCGGCATGGGATGGGGGTGCTGCTGCTGATAGATCTGATTCAGCTTGTTCCTCTTGTCTAAGTCAAGCACCTCGGTCAGCAGGCACTTGTAGGCGTCATAACTAGAATTCCACCTGGTGACGCCAGGGGTAACAAGCTTCTTGCTCAGAGCAGATTTAATGTCATTGGCGGTAACTGTCTTTCTGTTCTGGGCGTTCCACACGCTCTGGGCCTTGGCGGCCGGCTTGTTGAAGGCCGGCCTAGGCTGGGTGGTCCACCCGGGCACGTTCTCCACATCCCTTGGAAACAGCAGGTTTACTGTGTGTGCCGCACATCGGCGATGCTTGGGGAGTTGCACCACCTCTTCCTGCTGGTTCACCTCCTCCAAGGCGTCTGCCACCACGATGGTGCTGGTGTGCACCGCCTCTGGATCCTCCACGTCTTGTCCTTGCTGCCCAGCATCCCGCTCGATGTTGCGGTTAAAGGCGCTGATGTAGTTCGCGCCATGGTCAATGGTGGTGCTGACAACCTGAAAAGCAAAATAATGTTTTAAAACAAAGTTAAATTTCATTTATCAGTATGAACTTGAAGTATGATTCCAAAGTCAATACGATAATAGGCATCACTTCGTCATTTTTACAGACTCCCTCAGTTCTCTTCAAAGTATTAACGACAAACATACATAACATATTTCACGCAGACTACAGCATCAAATTCATACAGTATTACAAAGTAAAAATGTAGAATTTTGCTGGATACTTGGACAAATATGAAAAATTCTTAGAGTTTACACACCTTTCTTTTGATGCCGAATTCGTCGTGCAGCTCGGAGATCGCCTCCGCCAGGTAGGTCCCCGTCTGGCTCACAGTGATCTCCTTGATCCTGATGACGGCAGAGTGCCTCTCGAAGGTGACCTTATCCAGCTATGTCACAGTCATCCCCAGGAAGGCCCTGTTGCTTGCCACCAGGTGTCGGCCGTGTTGGCGGTGAACTCCTGTTTGGTGAGGAGGTCCGTCATGTCGGCCTTGGCCTGGTCCCCCATCCCCCTGATGTCGCGGGTGAGCTTCCGCCTGGAGGGGACCTTGAAATGTGGGCAGGCGTACGTCCACAGGGCCTTATTGTGCTCATTGTCTGTCTCTGGGGCAAGCTCCATGCAGCCAATGAAGGACCTGAAGTAAAATTAGAAGTTTTAGAATAAATTTAAAATTACAAGATTTTTTTATTCATCATATCATTTTTTATATGAGTGTATGAGACATAAATTGTTAAAGCATGTTTAAGAAGTAAAAACAGAAAACTGTTAACAGTTTAAACCATCTATATTCAATTTAATGAATTTATTAATATTATTAAATCATTCAGTGTCTAAACTGAGTTTCACAGTTTTAAAATTAAAACACTTAAAAATAAAAATAAAATATATTGATAATTTAACTTGAAAAATGAAAATTACTCACCTATAGTACAGGTCGAAGCACTTCTTCTGGGAGAACTTCTCCTTGAAGCTCTCCTCGATGCTGGCCTTCCTGCTGATCGCGGCTGCGTCCTGAGAGGACTTGTGGCGGCCGCGTTTGTTGGCGCTATCGAGAGCTGCCTTGAGGTCGTGCACTTGACCAGGGTGTATCTAAAAAGTAAAAACAAAAATAAATTAAAATTCATATAGTAAAAACTAAAAATAAATGCCTAACTTTTAGCCTGTTTAGTCTTTGTCAAATAATTATGAATCTTGGTAAAAAGTCTTTAAATAATTATTATAATAAAATAAATTTAAAGTCACTTACAGGATTGAAATTGTTCCCTGCTAAATTTCGAGTGTCTTTGAGCACTTGCTGCAGGTAGCCTTGTTGTTGTCCACGACCTTGAACAACAGGAAGATGTGTCTCCAACTGTTTTCCTGGCTGAGGCTGGAGTTGTCTGTCTCCATTGAGGCTTTGCTCTCAGTAGACTCGTTCGAGTCCAGCGACATCCTCTCTCGCTGCGCGAGAGCGGAAGGGTCACGCCGCCCATGATGTTTTCGTTGACCACCGTCGCCTGGTCGCTGTGTTGGGAGCTCAAGGACTTCTGGTTTGCGCCGCTGGCGTTCCTGTTCCTGGGCTGAGGAGTCAGAAATCTCTCCATACTGGATGTAACGGACGCGTCTTCGCCCGCTATCAAAGGTGTGAATAAAAGGTAAATTCTGTACAAAAATTCAGTATTTAGAAACAAAATTACGAAACGCACAAATAAATGCCAAGTTGAATGTACAAATAAATGCTAACTAGCAACAAGCAGGTGCGCACAAGTAAGAAGCCAGTGCGCACGAATACATGATGAAACTTGTATGAAATGGCTAATTCACGAACTTTAAGCTTGATTTATCGTTACTTTATGAAACTAATAGTCTAGATATGATCATATGAATACCATTAAAACGAAATAGAAATACTAAATGCAAATATTAATGGTGCAACTTACTGCCGTTGGGGTCCACAATAGCAGGAAAATGAAAACAGAAGGATTACTTCGAAGCGTTTACAAGTGGTGGCAAGGGAACAGCGCAGCATCAGCTTGCTCTCACGACGACTGGCCCTAAACTAGTGCGGCGCGTCACTTAACCGATATGAGACACGTACGAAAAACCAAAATTAAACACGTATTATACCTACTTTATACTTGTAAAATATAGCCTTTTTTATTATATGATTTAATAATTAATCATGATATTTTACGCATTATATTATAGAGAAAATACGAAAGTGTGAATAGAATAGAATAAAACGAAAAATATTTACTTGAAAAATTTATTAAGAAACTGCTATTGCGAAAAAAATTAATCATGATATTTTACGCATTATATTATAGAGAAAATATGAAAATGTGAATAGAATAGAATAAAACGAAAAAATATTTACTTGAAAAATTTATCAAGAAACTGCTATTGTGAAAAAACAAGACGACGTAAACCTGGATTAATCGCAAATCCCTTTAAATTTTCGGCAGTCTGATTCGTTTGGTGGGAGGTTAGTCCGATTAATCGGACCACCAACCTCTGGGTATTCATCGGGTTGCCGAATGTCCCCTTCTTAAAGCATAGGCAAATATTCGCCTTCCCCCAGGCACCGTCTCTCGCCAGTTTCCAGACTTGTTAATGATCGTTGCAAGAGATGTCACCCATCCCACTTAACCTCTTTTAGGAGTCTTTAGAAGATACCCTCAGTACACGGGGATCTAAAGATTAATTATTAAGTCAGTCTATCATTCTGGCTATATCCTGGACAGGACACCTAATCAATTTTAAGATTTTCCCCATTGTAAACCCTGATAAGCTCCGGCGTGTGATCATCATTTTCGACGGTGAAAACTAGGCAGAAATAATTCAATAGGTATGCACTTCCTTTATCTGAGGAATGCAGAATCATATCGTCACAAAACAACGGCAGTTTTTCCACTTATCGATTCATAACGTAACCGTATAATTATTTTGAGTCTTCCTTGTGGATATAAGCTATCCTCATCTCTTCGTTCCACCTTGGTGTACTGATCTTGCTTTTTAACCACTCGTTTAGGATATTTGTATTCCCCCAAATAGCCAGTTGCCCGTGCCCTGAAATATTATGTCTTCTTACGCATTAGTGCTACTACACCTTTTCTATTTAACCATTTCAGCTTAATAGAACACGGCTCCGCTGGTTAAAGAAAAGTAAACGAGTGTCTACTCAAATTGCTCATGAAGTGATAACAAAGTTCGGCAGTGCTAGCCTTTACCCCGATCTCCAACTGTCCATGTAAGTCTGCTCTTCAGAAACAGAGTTTTCTGGAGTGTGCCCCCCCCCCCTTTCCCAAAGCACTTAGCGTCAGGGACTCGTTAAACACAAAACGAAGCATCCTATGTAGGATGCTACTTAATTCTTCTACGCTTGGAAGCTCCGAGATGATGGACCAGTTGAGACCTTCCTGTGAACAGTACATGGGTATCAGATATCAACTGTGGGCTCACAGAGCTTCCTCATCTCCTTGCTTAATGCCTTTATGAAGTTGTAACCTGCAGAGATAGCTTTCTAAACTATGATTGAGTTTCTGGTATTACATGCAGCTGAGAAGCCAGACAGGTTCAGAACAGGAAAGCCTCTGTTCCAAACTAAAACCACACAACTGTGCGCCCATGGAGCTCTCTCAGCTCCTAACTTAATGTAATTTTCAAGTTGTAACTTGTAAAGGTTTTTATAAATTCTCATAGACTCGGTTATTTACTGAAAATTGATAATTATTATTTGTTGTTCTATCTTGTATAAGAGGTCGTTAGCCACCGAGTGAGCCAACATCACATCCCTTACCTGTTGCATCATCGTGGAAAGCATGCCTCGAAGAATAAATGCCAACATGAGTACCGAGGGGCTCTCGACACGCTATTGAGCTTCCTGTATCAGTTTGGTGTTGCTGTAATTTTCAAAGAGCTTCATCTACTTGTTATATGCTGCTGTTACATGTTTCGAATTTTTTTTTCATTCTCTCTCTGAGGAGGAAGGGAGCTAGAAGGAGAGGTGACGCCCCCATGTCGCGGGAAGAGAGCTTGTGTGTACCTTTGACTTTTCGGGCTATGCCGGCGGGGGTACCTCTCTTCTGGGTACCCCTGGTAGGGCTTCCCTTGTCGATTTGATCGGAAACGAGGTTCCAGACTAAGTGCGTCCTTCCTTCCTTTTTTTCACTTTTATCCTCTTCTCTTCCACTTATTATACCAAAAACAAACAAAAAAAACCCTACTCTTATCATGTCACTCTTACCCTTGTTTCCCTCTATCTACATATAAGGACTTGACAACTATCTCATGCGTCAGAAGAGAGGCTTTGGAACCTCTAAAACAACGCCAATCGACGCTCACTGGTTGCGAGAGACTAGGACTAGAGGTGTCCTAGGCGTTGGGGCACGATGAATGGGATGAGGGTAATGCCTCGTGAACCCCTGCCTGGCGCGTAATTATTGACCGTTGACGTGTGCCTCTGGTAGCATCGGTCCAAGGTGACGGCCCTTTGTTCCCAGGTTGGTTGCCAGGCCAATAAAAAGCTCTGGGTTGAGTCTCTTGGTGTGGCGAGATATCCATTGAACGCTGCTCCGAGATCTTGGCCGACGTGAAGAGAACTAGTAGGAGTTTAGTACGGGGCGTGCTCCGTTGTTCACCTGGTGAGAAATCGATGGCCACTTCGGTGACCGTCAGTGCTGCTTGGTTGGGAGCCACGGCACGCCGAGGTTTAACGACTCGGTCGGACGAACAGCAGCACATGGAGCGTGCCTTCTGAAAGATCCGAAACATCCCAATCGATAGGCGGGGAGAACTCACCAAACCCCTTTTTTACTATTGATTGGTCGCAAAGTTTTGAGAGAGAGAAAGTGTTCAAAATGGCAGGGAAAAAAGGTCCAGCTGCACTCAAATATACATGTGCGATATGCCAGAAGGATAAGTGGTGCGTGGACTTTCCGGAGGGATGTTTTTTGAAATGCCACCCGGGAAGTATATGCATCGACTGCATCCTTAAAGGAGAGGTCCGAGTGACATGGCATACTGCAATGAACTGAAAGATCTCTTCACAACCTCTGAAGAAAAATCTAGGGCACTGGAAAGTAAAATACAGACCCTAGAAACGCAGCACGCGCTTCAGATTCGGCGTCTCGAGGAGAGAATCATAGAGCTAGCCTCTAAACTAGAGGCCCAGTCAGCTCAAGCTCGAGACGAAACTCCCACTGACTACGGTGGTTCCGCCGATGAGACTCCAACTCAAGGAGCTGAAACTGCATTCGCGGTGCCACTTCAGCCATGCGGAGAAACTAATAAGAAAAAGAAAAAAATGACCTTAATGCAGCTCCCCCCAGTGGAGAGGATTCGAGCGTTACTGGTGCGCAAGAGAAAGTCGAAAGAGAAGAAGAGAAAAGAGAAACATAAGAAAAGTCAAATGAAGATAAAAAAAGGGAAGAAAAGAAAAACAAGGGAAATACGGAGACGAAAGAGAAAAGAGATAACTCTGGCCAAAGAAAAGAGTGCAGGCAAATGTGCGAGGGTCAACCTTATTGGGGACTCTCAAGCACGGGCCCTGCAACACCTGCTAGCAGCACGCCTTCGCACGAGTGTGAAGCTAAGTTGCCTACCAGGAAGGGAAAACCAGCAGATCAGAGTAGAGGCGGAGAAATCTCAGATTTCTGAGAACTCAGTCGTTGCCCTAATGGTAAGTGGCAACGGAGGAAGGATAAGTCCCACCGAAAAGATTCTTAATACAGTCATGGATGCTGTGGACGACTGTGGGCTAAACACACGCAGACGTGTAGTGGTCGGGATGCTCCCGAGAAGAGGTCCAACCCGGACCGCTCACTCGAGGAACGTCTTCCTTAATAGACGCCTCGGAGATTTGTGTACGGCGGAGGGGGTCTTTTTTGTGGACCCTTACCGCACCTTCTATGGTATAAATGATCTCTACCAAAGGGATAGAGTACATCTTTCCTTTAAAGGAAAGGCCGTACTCTGCAACATGGTACAAGGTGTCGTGGAACAGACCCTAAGGAGTGTCAGGCCTAGAGTGAAGGCGGACGTACGCCAGTACGCCTGTGTCACTCCTGTAACGGCCTTCTCAGAGGTCGCAAAGAGTGGGACCGCTCCAGCAAGCAAGCCGGGAAACGGAAGAGAGTAAGATTTAAGATAAGTTACGGGGGGTTGCTGCCCAATCCAAGTGGATTCTATATGGCCGCTAGGGTGAAACGAGAAATATCATCTATAAAAGGTGGAGGAGACCACTTTGTGACAAAAATTTAAAAAACGACTGGTTAAAAGATTCCTCCGCCAATATGAATCGAAGACGGGTGTGTTGAGGAATAGTTAAAAGAATCGGGAAACAGGGCAACCGGAGAATGGTAAAATGGCTACAATCCAATAAAAGATGGACAACCGATTGGTCCTCACCGCAAAAACGACAGCAAGGGCTGATATGGGCATCACCCGAAACAAGATGGCCGTGAGTAAGTCTCGTGTGGCCAATGCAAACTCGGCAAAGGGCCACCTCCAACGACCGCATTCTATGACGACTCGAGGGCCAAGAGCGAATATATTTTTTTATTGTGTATAGTTTGGATGTTGAACAGTCATATCATTCATTCTGCCACAGTTGAAAAATATACTTTCTTATTGAAGGAAAGTAGTCCCTAAAAGGCAGAGCCGAGTTCTCAGGGGACACAGAATGTGCTGAGCGGGCCAGCCGATCAGCCTTCTCGTTGCCCAGGACCCCCACATGCCCAAGGACCCAGCAAAAAATAATTCTATATCGGGATGCATTTTGGATCAGCCAGTTGCAAATTTCTGTGACCAGGGGATGGGACGCATTGAAAGATCTAATTGACTGTAAGACACTCCTTGAGTCGGAAAAAATAACAAAATCACTAAAAGGTAAATTTGGATGAGTCTAAAGGCTAAAAGGATTGCTGAAAGTTCAGCGGTAAAAATGGATGCTGCTGGTGGCAAAGATAGAGTTAGGAATTCTCCTCCTGGGTAGATGGCTGCGGCGCCCACGCCACCGTCCGACTTAGAGCCATCCGTGTATAGTGGGCAGCATTGTTTGTGGGAGATCGAATGCTCTAAGAACAGGCTTTTAATGATGCGAGGGTCCATGGAGGACTTCTCCAGGCTCCACATATTGGTACATACTGTGGGGAGAGGAGCACGCCACTTAGGGTTCAGTAAGGATGGAAGGGTAAGGACCCTTGGAGCACCCAGGTTAGAGAGATGATCTCCTATGCGAAGGTTCAAAGGGCCGGGGTAAAGATGGCAACTTATCATATGCCGCCGTTGATTCGGCAGCATACAGGCATCTGTAGACCTCTGATACAGGGGCTTGCTGTACTCGGCAGAGGTATCGCATGCAGATTTGAAGTCTATGGTAGGGCAAAGGGAGTACCCCACTCTCGCAGTAAAGGCTGTTGACAGGAGAAGTACGGAAGGCTCCACTAGAAAGGCGAACTCCAAGGTTTCGAATGGGGTCAGCATTTTAAGGGCTGAAGGAAAGGCCGATAAGTAAATTTGACAGCCATAATCCAATTTGGATTGAACGAGGGTTGTGTATAATGTCCACAATGTTTGTCAGTCACTGCCCCACGAAGTGTGTGAGAGGACTTTCAAAATGTCTAGAGCCCGCAGACAGCCTGTTCGAAGTCGGCGTAGGTGTGGTAACCAGGATAACTTTGGATCGAGAGTTATGCCAAGGAACCGAAACTCGGAGACAAACTCTATATCTTCGCCTTGTAGGGATATAGATGGCGGAACAAAAACACCTCTGCCTCGGTGAAAATACATTGCTTTGGTTTTGGTCGTGGAAAAGCGGAATCCCTTAAGTTGTGCTCTTTTGGATACAGCATCGACCGCCAGTTGTAGCCGACGCGCTGCTGATGAAAGGCGAGGTGAGGAACAGTATAGTGCTAAATCATCGACAAACAGAGTTGCCGATACACCTTCTGGGAGAGACGAAATAATATCATTGATGGCAATTATAAAACATAAGACACTTAAAACACTGCCCTGAGGAACTTCCTCCTCTTGGGGTTGCAGGTCAGAGTATGCGTCTCCAACACGTACCTTGAAGGATCGAGATGCTAAAAAACTTTGAATAAGTGAAGGTAAAAGGCCTCTCATCCCCCAGATGTATAACTGCTTCAAGATGCCGTATCTCCATGTTGTGTCGTAGGCTTTCTCAATATCGAAAAATATGGCTAGGACTCGGTGCTTTAATGAGAAAGCTTTCCGGACTGATCCCTCGAAACGTACTAGTAGGTCAAGAATACTATGACCTTTGCGGAAGCCACATTGAAATGGGGAGAGAAGGTGATTGGCTTCTAGGAACCAGTTTAGGCGCTCCAATATCATTTTTTCCAGCAACTTACTCAAACAGCTGGTGAGAGCTATAGGGCGATAGTGATCTGCATTCAACCCGTCCCTGCCCGGTTTGACAAAGGGAAGGATGATCCCAATGCGCCATGATGACGGGTAAAAACCCTTCACCCATCTAAGGTTGTACAGATCAAGCAGGAAGAGAGTAGAGTGTGGATGTAGGTGCCGAATCATGTCGAAATGGATCTCATCAAGGCCAGGGGAAGTAGATCTGCAAAGGGACAAAGCGCTTTGCAGCTCATAGATGCTGAATAGAGCGTTATACAGAAGGTTAGATTTGGTTGTAAAGTTGAGAGAATGAGATTCTTCCTTTGATTTGTAGGATTGAAAAGCCTTATCGTAGCGCCTGACACTGCTGACGGCGCGGAAATGGTCAGCAAAAGCATTGCTGACCGCCAGGCCGTCATTCTCCAAGGAACCGTCTAAGTTGAGTGTGGGGGTATGATGATTAGCATAACGGCCCCTGATCTTATAAATCCTCTTCCAGATCTTAGCAGTAGGTGTCATAGAGGAGATCGTTGAAACGTATCTGCGCTATGAATTTCGGCGAGCTTGACGAAGGGTTCTTTGGCGAAGCGCACGAGCTCGGTTTCGGTCGACCTTGTTGCACAAAGTTGGGTTCTTTCGGAATCGGGCATGGGCTAACTTGTAATTTTTGATAGCTGTTGCACACGTCGAAGTCCACCAGGGCACGGTTGAGCGGCCCGTGACAGGTCGCCTCCGTGGGATGGTCTGTGTTGCTGCATTGTAGATAGTCGATGTAAAGTATTTTACTGCCGCGTCCACTCCATTGAAGGTCCCCAAAGATGCGTTTGTGAAGGACGCCTCTTGGAAACCTTCCCAATCTGCATGACCTAAGTCCCACTTAAGGGGCATGGTTGTATGAGGGCTAACTTGAAGGGCCGACAAGACAATAGGAAAGTGGTCACTTCCATGGAGATCGTCGAGAATTGACCATCGAAATTCCGTGAAGCAATCAGGGGAACAAACAGATAGGTCAACACAGCTAAAAGAGTCCGTCTGGACATGATAAGAGGTAAAATCGCCAGTATTTAAAACACAAAGAAAGTCAGATAATAAAAGAGACTCTAAAACACTGCCTTTGGCATTTCGAGTGATGTCACCCCAGTATGGGTGACGGGCGTTAAAATCTCCTAGTAATAAGAATGGGGAGGGCAACTGGTCTATAAGTTCTAAAAGGTCGGATCTTGACAATGATAAACAAGGGGGTAGGTAAATAGAGCAAACGGTAAAAAGCTTAGTAAGAAAAACCCCCACAGCAACAGCTTGGAGGGTAGTATGTAGGGAGATGGGAGAAACATGGTAGGATGAAGATACCATGATTGACACCCCTCCATGAGAGGGGCTTCCAGCAGGAGCAATAGAGTTGAAAGTGAGAAAACCGGGTACCAGCGGAAAGGGCCGTATACCCAGTTTATTCTCCTGGAGACAAATAACAACGGGGTGGATAGTCGTCAAAAGACCTTTGAGTTCTTCCCACTTTGGAAGAACTCCTTGACAATTCCATTGTAAAATGGAAAATATTATGTGTGACGATTAGATACCACTGTGGATATCTTTTTCTCTTTTGAGGCCGATAATGTATTTGAGGTTCTTCCCAAAGAGCTTGGGAGACGGAGAGCTGATTTTGAGGATCCTGCTTTTGCAGGGGGGGAGATCCTAGATGGAGTAGTAACTGAGGTTTTTTTCGTGGGTTTTGGAGAACCGATCGAGGCCCTTGATTGTAATTCGGGCTCGCAACCTGGCGGACAAGGAAGATCCAGAAGGGATTTTCGGCCGGTAGACCCGGATTCATGGGTCGGGGGTATTTTCGGTGTCTGAGGAGTTGGTACAACCGCCGCAGTTGGTGATGTTGGAGTATCAACTGCTTACATCGGATCTTGGTTTGGAGGGTGAGCGGGACGAACAGGTGATCTGAGCGAGGTGTGTGGAGCTGGGTGTATTTCTGCCATCGTTTAGATCAGGATGGGGCCTACGTCCTGTGAAGGGCGAGACGGACTTAAGGGCAGAGAATGTTCAACCATAGGGAAAGAGTCCATTGGAGATTCTCGGGGTTCGGCCGAGTCGGCTCCAGAGGCTGCCCGCTTATTGGTGGTCGATGACCCAGGTGAGGAATCCTTTCTCTTACCACTGGGCTTTGAGTCTCGTGGCCGGGTGGATGAACCTTCACTGGTCGATGTTGAGGATTCTTTCAAATAGCGCCTGATGTCTTCAAGCGTGTCACCCTGAGCGTCTCTCCCAGTTAGAGCTGCTGGAGAGAGGGGGGCTACATTAATTATCTCGGTATGAGAGCGATGCTTCGACTGCATATTCTGAATATTTTTGACGCTGCGAGTAGATCCTAGGGTGAAGTGCTTCAGGCTGGTCGGAACTCGCGCGTGATGGTCGGTTTCGTCCAGCATCACGTACAACGTCAGAGAAGAGCCGGCCGAGTGGCGAGGTTTGTGCTCGGGCACGCTAGGCGGGCCTCTTTTATATATAGACGTAGGGAGTCGCGCAAAGCGAGAACTTCCTTTTCATATAAAAATAGAGAGCAAAGTTTCGACGCAGCACTGTGGGTACCTCCGCAGTTGGCACAGTGGGGCATTTTGGTGCATTTGGGGCCATGGTAGTCAGAGCTACAATTCACGCAGGAGCCAGGGTGCTGACAAGCTCGGCCAACATGTCCAAATTGATTGCAATTGAAGCAGCGTCTGGGTAGTTCGATGTAGGGACTAACCGGGACATGAAGGGACCCAGCTTTAATATACTGCGGCAGTTCTTGTCGTTCAAATGTTAAAATCAGTGTGGCGGTTGGAACTTTAGTGGAGCCTAATGTTTTAGTTACCCTGTGTACATGTGTGACACGTTGGGTACTGAGCTTACTCTGAAGGCGGGTGGGGTCGTAGTCCTTTAGTTCGTTTGAACGGACGACACCTCTGACGAAATTCAGACGCGGATGGGGCGAGACAGTTATTGGAATTTCAGCTATCGAAGATAGATTTCGCACAAGGTTGTGTTGAGAGTGGGATGACACCTCGACTACGACATCACCACTTCCTCTTGACCACATCCGGCGGGGTTTACCACAGCGGGACTCAAAAGATTCATTGACGTCAAACACATCGACTTTTGCAAGTGGGATGTCAGATGATGAATTCATGACAAGAAAGCGAGGAAAATCAAGATCTGGGTCTACTTCGTTGGAATGGGGGTCCAACGAGCGAGGAAAGGCTGAAAGGGAAGCTAATGAACGTTTGGCATGAGAACCCTTACGAGAAGGGGAGGTTTTTGGTTTATGGCTAGCCATTGCAAAAAGAAAAAAAAACTTCGGATTCTTCCTCGGGGCTCCCCACCATGGAGGCCTACAAGAGCCCGGCACTACTGCAACTATACAATCAGTTACGTCCAGTATGTCCTCTTGGAGAATAGATACGGATCCACCACACCATCTTTATAACCCTAAGAGGCTGCCCGAGTTCTCCTACGCACGGAGAAAAGGGGCCAACGATGGGTTTCTCCTTGGGCATTCGGTAGACGAAGGCGGTGGAGATGCCCAGCCTCTTTCACCTTCATGAAAGAACAATTGAGAACCAATCCATTAAACGAGCAGAGGTCGGGTATTGATATGGACCACTAGATAGGTGAATTCATGACAAGAAAGCGAGGAAAATCAAGATCTGGGTCTACTTCGTTGGAATGGGGGTCCAACGAGCGAGGAAAGGCTGAAAGGGAAGCTAATGAACGTTTGGCATGAGAACCCTTACGAGAAGGGGAGGTTTTTGGTTTATGGCTAGCCATTGCAAAAAGAAAAAAAAACTTCGGATTCTTCCTCGGGGCTCCCCACCATGGAGGCCTACAAGAGCCCGGCACTACTGCAACTATACAATCAGTTACGTCCGGTATGTCCTCTTGGAGAATAGATACGGATCCACCACACCATCTTTATAACCCTAAGAGGCTGCCCGAGTTCTCCTACGCACGGAGAAAAGGGGCCAACGATGGGTTTCTCCTTGGGCATTCGGTAGACGAAGGCGGTGGAGATGCCCAGCCTCTTTCACCTTCATGAAAGAACAATTCAGAACCAATCCATTAAACGAGCAGAGGTCGGGTATTGATATGGACCACTAGATAGGTGAATTCATGACAAGAAAGCGAGGAAAATCAAGATCTGGGTCTACTTCGTTGGAATGGGGGTCCAACGAGCGAGGAAAGGCTGAAAGGGAAGCTAATGAACGTTTGGCATGAGAACCCTTACGAGAAGGGGAGGTTTTTGGTTTATGGCTAGCCATTGCAAAAAGAAAAAAAAACTTCGGATTCTTCCTCGGGGCTCCCCACCATGGAGGCCTACAAGAGCCCGGCACTACTGCAACTATACAATCAGTTACGTCCGGTATGTCCTCTTGGAGAATAGATACGGATCCACCACACCATCTTTATAACCCTAAGAGGCTGCCCGAGTTCTCCTACGCACGGAGAAAAGGGGCCAACGATGGGTTTCTCCTTGGGCATTCGGTAGACGAAGGCGTTGGAGATGCCCAGCCTCTTTCACCTTCATGAAAGAACAATTCAGAACCAATCCATTAAACGAGCAGAGGTCGGGTATTGATATGGACCACTAGATAGGTGAATTCATGACAAGAAAGCGAGGAAAATCAAGATCTGGGTCTACTTCGTTGGAATGGGGGTCCAACGAGCGAGGAAAGGCTGAAAGGGAAGCTAATGAACTTTTGGCATGAGAACCCTTACGAGAAGGGGAGGTTTTTGGTTTATGGCTAGCCATTGCAAAAAGAAAAAAAAACTTCGGATTCTTCCTCGGGGCTCCCCACCATGGAGGCCTACAAGAGCCCGGCACTACTGCAACTATACAATCAGTTACGTCCGGTATGTCCTCTTGGAGAATAGATACGGATCCACCACACCATCTTTATAACCCTAAGAGGCTGCCCGAGTTCTCCTACGCACAGAGAAAAGGGGCCAACGATGGGTTTCTCCTTGGGCATTCGGTAGACGAAGGCGGTGGAGATGCCCAGCCTCTTTCACCTTCATGAAAGAACAATTCAGAACCAATCCATTAAACGAGCAGAGGTCGGGTATTGATATGGACCACTAGATAGGTGAAGGAAGAGGGGGAAATAAAGGGCAGTGGAAGAGCGTAATAGAGGAGGAAAGAAAGAGGGGTATGTTAAAAGTCTTGTTGGCAGCACCATGGGTCCCCTAGGGGGCTCAGGGCTGACCCCCCTCGCCACGAGAAGGCCAGAGCCTCTCTGGGAACCCCTGAAGAAAAGATCCCAGAGAGGGAGGGGGCGGAAGAGAGTAGAGAGTCCTATATTTGGGGACTCCCTGAAAGTTCTTCTGTTCAATGCGAGGTCAATCAGGAAGTTTCTTGAGCTCCGTGGCCTCGTACAACAGAAGAACCTGAGATGGTAGCCATAACGGAGTCGTGGATATAAACCTCAAACCGAGATTTTGAAGGTGAATTCACGATTCCAGGTTACCAGCTCTTCCTGAAAGATAGGCCAGACAGAGAGGGTGGCGGTGTGATGTTGTATGTGAAGGATACTTTCAACTCGACAGATTGCAACATCTCATCCGACCATGAACTACTAGGTGTTGACCTAGAGATAGGTCCTGCCAAATACAGGACCCTGGTGCTTTATAGACCTTCTGCCCAACTCGTTGAAAAGGACAGATCTGTACCAGCTACTAGGAGAACTTGTCGAAGACAGTGTGTGTATCGTCATGGGAAATTTCAACACACAAGTTGACTGGAAAACCAGATAACCCTGTGGCGAGAACGAGAACGCACTACTCTTGGAGTTGGCGAACAACCAGTTCTTGACTCAATGAGTGAGAGAGCCAAAGAGAGGAGACAATATCCTCGACTTGGTTTTCACCTCTGAGGATGACATCGTTGACTTCTCTGTTGGCGAAGAGCTCGGTGGCAGTGACCACCGACTAATTAGATTTGTAGTTAAAGTCCCCAAGGCAGGGCCTGCAACTAGTAAATCGAGGAAACTTGATTTGAGAAGAGCAGTCTTTGCAGGTCTTCGTGCTGCACTGACTGACGCGAGGCTGTTGAAGACTCTTGGAACAGTTTCAAAACTACATTCATGTCTTCAATCGCGTTTCATCGGTCTGAAATTTCCCCCGTCGGTCTTCTGTTCAACCAAAGTGGTTTAATTGCGAAATCGGCCAACTGCTTAGGGAGAAGAGAAATGTGTACCGGCAATCGAAGATCTTGGGTGACTTTGACGAATACCGGAGGCTAGCCAGGAGAGTCAAGTCCAGCATAAGGGCGGCTAAGCGGTCTGAGGAACTCCGAGTGGTGAGACTTTGTAAAGAGAATCCCAAGGAGTTCTTTGGATATGTAAACGGCAGGTAAACCAATCCGTCGAACGATTGGCCCTTTGAGGAATGAGAGCACATTAAAGCACTCAGATGCCGAAAATGCCGACCTCCTCAACGTCGACTACTCTTCAGTGTTTACTGAAGAGTGTGGTCCCATCCCTCCAGCCAAAGGATTCATACTCGAGGAAAAAGCTGGAGGATATGGGGTTCACCGAAGGGGAAATAGAAAAGCTCACTGACCTAATGACGAATAAGTCACCTGGCACGGATGGGTTTCTACCTAAAGTGTTGAAAGAAGTGCGCGATAGAGTGTCACGACACCTGAGCGCAATCTTCAAAATGTCAATCTGGACCGAATGCGTTCCTAGAGACTGGCGTGAAGCGGAGGCGACTCCTATCTTGAAGAAAGGAGACCCTAGCCAACCGTCGAACTACCGACCTATCAGTCTGACTTCGATAGCCGGTAAACTCATGGAAAGCATCATGGTGGATAAAATGACGTCGCATTTAGAGTCAAACTTGCTACTGAGGAGTTCCCAGCACGGTTTCCGAAGGCAACGGTCATGCCTGACGAACCTTGTGGAATTCTTCCACTTCGTCTTCAGTGAGCAAGATCGGGACAAGGCGGTGGATGTGGTCTACTTAGACTTTCAGAAAGCCTTTGATAAGGTACCACACCGCCGCCTTCTCCGGAAAGTGCGAGCGCTGGGCATAGACGGAAAAGTTGCAGGCTGGATAGATAATTGGCTAAGTGTCAGACGGCAACGGGTGGTGGTGAATGGACAGGCTTTTGAGTGGGTGCCCGTTACTAGCGGGGTGTCTCAAGGTTCTGTCCTGGGACCACCACTATTCATCATCTACGTCAACGACATGGACCGTGACATGGTTGCCAAGATTTCTAAATTTGCCGACGATACCAAGCTTGGTATGAACGTTGCAAAGGATGGAAATACTGCCCGCCTGCAAGATGATCTTTGGAAGATTAGGGAGTGTTCTGATAGGTGGCAAATGCCTTTCAATGTAGACAAATGCAAAGTGATGCATATCGGCCACCGAAATCCCCAATCACCCTATATCCTTAAGGGGACTGCTCTTGAATCCACCGACACTGAGGACTTGGGCGTAACTATTACCAGTGACCTCAAGTTCTCGAAACAGTGTATTGAGGTGGAGAAGAAAGCCCAAAGGATGTTAGGGTATATAAAGCGCCAGTTTGGATATCGGAACAAGGAGATAGTACTGTGTCTGTACAACTCCCTCGTCCGACCGCACCTGGAATATGCCGTACAATTTTGGAATCCTTCATTTCGAAAGGACATCGCGAGATTGGAACGCGTGCAAGCCAGGGCAACCAAACTGATTCCCTCTATCAGACATAAAAATTATGAAGATAGATTAAGGGAATTAGATATGTTCTCGCTGGAGACCGGGAGACTACGTGGTCAGCTTATCCAAGTGTTTAAAATACTTCGAGGCTTCGACAGACTGGACTAGGCGGATATTTTCCAGCTCAGCGAGGGAAGAACAAGAAATCACGGCTTTAAACTTGAACTGAAGCGATACCACCGTGATCTGTGTAGAAAATTCTTCACTTACAGTATCTGCGGTAGTTGGAACGCACTTCCGACGGAAGTTGTCAACAGTGAATCTGTTGACCAGTTCAAGTCAAGACTAGATAAAGTCTTGCGAAATCGCCGTTAAGATCCTCGCGAGTGATCTTCGAGGTGGTTGCCAACGGACACCTTCGAAGATTGCGCCAAAAGTACCCTCCTTGTATGGACCGTAAGGTCTTCTAGGGTACTTATTTTCCTTGTAGCTCATATTGATATGCAAATAAAAATTTAACGACCCTATTATTTAATTTCCAAAAATTGTCGAGCTGCCCTAAAATATTGGGCCGCGGCTGTACGTATGCAGAAGAATCCAAAGATAAATATTGGTCAGAAGAAGGAAATAATTGGCCGGTAAGACGGTGTGTATCGTAAACTAGTTCTTCAGCAGAGAAAGACATCGTTTAAAGATGAACGAATCTCCAGGATTAAGAGATGCGGATTTTCCCAAACGCAAAACTAGAATCAGTGGATCGTAGGCTTGTAGATAGCTTGGAGTAGAAAAGGGGGCAAAGAAAAATAAGAAAAGTAAGGTAGCGAAACGTCCCGCGTCCCATTCAAGCCGCTCGCCTGAACTCGCATGCTACACAGGCCCCATCCTAGAAGCACTTCCCGCGTCGCTGGACAGTCTAACGTTAGCGAGCCTTAAACCACTCGGCCATCCCGAGTCCCCCCCCCCAAAAAAAAAAGACTCGTTCAAACAAAGCATTTAAGTGGCTCGCCTGAACTTCTCGCACGCTACACAGGCCCCCTCAAAGAAGCTGAGCGTATTTGGAGGGATTGAGGACAACGGCGTCTGGATATGTTATTCGAGGACCAACGCTCTCCCTCCCCGACCTCCCCGGTCTGCGGCATCATTGTGGATAGCTTTGTGCAGGCAAAAGGAGGGAGGGGGGGAGAAAAATAAAGAAAAAACTGTAGCGAAACGAGTTTCAAACGCGCTTCCCGCCTCGCTGGACACCCAAAAGACTCATTCAAGCCGCTCGCCTGAGCTTCTCGCATGCTACAAGCTAGCCTTGACCAGACGATGAAATAGTTGACCAGCGCCGTTTAATCAATAACTGACATGCGTGCTTGCCACTGATGTGATTCAAATTAGCTCGTGCATTGGGTGATATTATTGGAACGTACACCAAATCCAATCATCAATATTATATTACATCCAATTTCAATTGACATACCCTCAATAATTTTTTAATAGCGTTTTCTCTCCTGCTAATTCCTAGACTTAACAAATTAGATATTTTCTTTGTAAAGCTCATTTTTACTTTCCTTCATCTCAAATTTTATCTTGGTGTAATGAGGTACCTGAACCGCCTTATATTTACACCTTACTTCCATACGGGTATTACATTGGGTGAAATTTAATTATCTCGGTAGAGACGCATTTGTTCTTACACTATTCTTAGCGCTTTTTCGTTCCTGTCGCGAATGCCTTCCATCGCTTATAATTCAATATCATTTTTTGGTAGTAGTTTTTTTTTTTAATCGCCTTTCTTAAATTTAATTTTATAAAGGGATTTTAGCTTCTAGCAATGAATATAGCCCTATACCCAGCCATTGCATCATGTCAGTCTCTACGACTACCATTCCCCTTTCTCACATCGACAGGAGAGGTTCCGCGAGAGCCACGATCCTTGCCGTCATTGCACTCCCAGAATAAAGCCTTCAGGAGCGTGGCTTCGCATGCCAGCCGACCGCTATCCGGGAGTAGACTTTTTACAAGCTGGAGCACGGTATGGGTATTCTTCCTATCCCGCATACAGGCGACATTCTTAGTTTCAAGCCACTCATTTAGCCATTCAAATCACTTTTATAACAAACCCATAGTCGATGGGCATGAATATGATGGTGACAATCCCACTGGCTTAGGGTCCTACCACGAGGTCAGCGGTTTGGACGAACTCCGCTGACCTGAAGGGGTTCTGGCAGTTCGAGTATTTTGTGTTTAGCAGCATTAAATAAGAACCAAGACCCGGGAATCCACATTACAACAGTACCTAAATAAAATTCTGTATCATATTTGAATACAATTTTTTTTCTTAGCACATCTTTTACCATATAGTTATGGGCTTTTACTTTTTAAAAGTGACCCAATCCGAATATTGTTAGGTTGTAATAGGAAGAATGAACAAATTTAACAACCGTGGGCATTTTCATCCAGTATACAAACCATTATGGATGAAAAGATTGATTGATATCCTTTATTTATCCTACCGCATTGACACATGGCGTTTTTCAACCTTTTCGCTATAAGGGTGTTAACATACATAAATCTAATAAGATAGAAGATAATAGGAGTAAATAGAATAGAGAGTAAGGGTTGAAATGTTCACCATTATCATCACTACCCTAGAATAGACGATGACTTCCGCCAATACCATAGGAAAAAGGAAAATTAAATAACCAGAAATCATCTCCCTCACCCACTGTCCATGGTTTTTGTTAGATTATGGAATATAATTATTTATGGCAATCGAAATTTTATGAGAATCAACGGTAGAAATTAAATTAACTTTGATTAGACTTCTTCACTTATTTTACAGCAATAATCTATTATATACAATCACTTTTAATAAAAAAATAATATGTATAAGCTGCACTTTAGCAGCCGTGGCAGTGACTTTGTAGCGCGAAACTTCTTATAAAGTAATTTGGGCAGGGGTTTACCAAAGAACGGCACTCGGTTCGAGACCTTTAATTTCTGACTGTGGACCTACTGATTAGCGTGGGCTCCGAACCACGGTTATTATAGCCGCCGTAAAGCAGAGTCGGGAGTCCATTCGGCAAATTACCATGTCCAATATGGCGTAACTTCGTGGTAATCGAAAGCGGTGTGTCCACTCAACTCTGCCATAACTCGTGAAGATCCTAAATCTTTCCAATAAATTATAGATCGTAGAAGGTATTTGAATACCAGGATGGGTTTGTAAGGGGGTACAAAAGGAAATACCAAACTACAAGGCCACTAACATAGACTGCTAAGAGCTTGTTTCGCTGAGGATCTGTCTTGGTGAGCAGATCCCAAATTTCTGGTAGGCCCATGTGGTTGCAAAAGGCATGGACGATGAAAAGTGGCAAAAAGTGACCTGAAAGAAAGAAAGAAAATGGCATGAAGCCCTTAAGGAAGTGGTCAGTTAAGCTACAGCTATCTGTACGAGTGAGAACGATTTTAAGGAGACTTGCAAATTTAAGCAGATCCTACTTTCAACAGAGCGGGAGTCGGCGTGTTTCAAAGATAATAAAACTGCCCCAACCCCCTTATGCCCGGTTAAGCAAAGGCGCCCATCAGTTTGTCCATGAGGATTGCCCTTCAAAGCGATGGGGTCCTATGTACTTTAATATCTCGTCTTGTCATGGTTTATTTCAGGTCGTAAGGCCTAAAGCACCCCCCCTTCAAACCATTAGAGCAATTTCTCTCTAAAACACTAAACTACCCGCCCCTTGCACGCCATTTATGTTCTCGTCCTGTCAGACTTTATCCCCGGGGAGAAAGCCCCTGGGCAAAACCTCTAATCCGATTAATTCCTTATCGGTCAACCCTTTCTCACGAAACCAATCATATTTACATTTGCAGGATCTTCCATACCCACATTATACAACTCAAAGTACTCTCGCCCATCTACTTTTGAACTCATTTCGGACAAGTACGAGTACCATGTCATTCTTATCCTCGATGCCCACACAGCTACTCTTCTAGTTCCTCCATCACCTCACCCTTCTCGCATCCTTCCGGAATAGCTTCCTGTTCCCATCAGGATCATCATTCATCTTTGGTCAAATGTTTCATTCACTGCTTTTGTACTGTTTTATTATGTGCTTCACTTTCCATTTCATCTCCGTGTATGAATTCGACCGCATCTCCCTGACATCTCCATCTGCAATATTAAGCATTTGAAAGTTCGCTTCCATTTTGCTTTTTAACTATAACGCTTCACATACTCATTCCACCACTGAGCATTTTGCTTCTTCGTTCCAGTTATGTCACACCTAAATACAGCCCTTGCATGGCCCACTACCACGATGTTACATTTGCTCCCATTTATTTCCGCTCTTCTTCACCCAAGCATTCTCACGTACTCTTCCCTTTCTCTCTGATTTAATAACTTTTAAGTACTGATTCTACCTTCCTCACATGTTTTCATCCATGCAACATCCAAATGAACCTTACACACACACTACAATCAGATTGTCCTAAACTCTTACATCTTTCACATCAAATACAACCTGGAGCATATTCTTCTTACTAAGCACATATCACTTATACTCTTAACTCCTCCCCCCCTCTTTTTTACCCAACGCATGTGTATTTAAGCACATCCTTGGGATCAATGGGTTTGCTATAAATGTTTCTTTCAGCACATAACCCTACCACCCTCTCTCTCCAGGTGTACCTGGAACCCCAGTTATCCTAACTCTCATCCTGCTACCTATTCGTCTATCCATATCTCCCACAACCATCAAACGATACCAAATACCATCCATCACTCATCACAAGTCATACCATAACACCTCTTTCTCAGTCTCATTTCCTATCATTACAGGGTTACTACAGTACTACACATCGTCTATCCTTTGCAAATCTCAGCTTTCCCGAAATAATTCACACATTCATACCCAACCAGCCAGTGCATCATGCTGCTCACTTAAAACGATTGCCACATCCTCTGATCACACTTCATCCCCAGAAACACTTCATTTCCTTTCATGTTTGTCCCACATAGAGCAAGCATCTACAATCTCCTAGTCTTAGACACATTTCCACTCCCACCCTCACATTTCATATACTCACTCAAGGACGCGGATTAACCAGCCTGAAAGGACTGGGCCGGAGACAGCCCCACCCATTAACGTCAAAGCGTGATGGGGTCCTAGAATAAAGCCTTCGGGAGCGCGGTTTCTCAGGTCAGTGGCCACCTATCATGGCTTAGTCGACTTTTACGATACGTACCGTATGACGGTATGGGTATTCGCAATAATAATAACTGAACAAGTGCAACAGCAGATAAAATCACATGGCTAAGAAGGGTCAATTTGGCAGGTGATGGGTAGTTTTTAGTTGTTGATGCATGCCACTATGCTGGGAAGCGATTAATGGTAATGATCATCATCCGCATCCACTTTGCAACAAAGCGGGGTCGGTTCGCATCAACACAACTAAAAAAACACGCCGCGCTCTCCCACTCCTTTACGCTTCTAAAAGCAAACCATCATGGCGATGAGTTGGTATGTGTTGTAGCATCATCTCCAACCAGGATTCCTCCCTGCCTGGGAAGAAAGTCCTAAGCGTGAGCCGCTCACCCCCCCCCCATACACTATACCACCTACTTGTTCCTCAACGACCCCCCATTGAGCAAGAACTTTCACTTACCTGTTCGAATAAAGAGGAAAGCAGAATAGAATCCAAACAATGAAGTATAAACAAACTGAAAACCTGAAAGTAGGGATTAGTAAATATAGGGGTACCATAGCATTTACCTATATGTAAGGCAGGTAGAATACCCATCCACCTAAAACGCCTAGGGGACATAGCAATCTCAACCATTACAGACATTTTCAACAATACCAGTCCCTCAATCTAAGATACAGCACACCACACATTATACTAATACTCAAAACAGACAGGCCGCAACACAACCAAGCTCACACAGACACATCTCACTATTGCACTGGCTATCAAAACTCTTGGAAAAACCTACAAAAATTATTCAAGATATTCGCTTCACACAACATAACACGGTTTAAGAAAATATCACTCGACCACAATTCTCATAACCAATCTCCCGCAACACAGTATAGATGGTTTCATCAAACCAACCCCAATCCTTGCAGCAATCGACATATGCAAAGCCTTCACAAAGTGCAAAAACATATTCTTGAACATAGAATCATAGACACCAGTCTCACTAACAACAAAAAAAAATCCTAATGTCATCTTTGGCAAACAAGGACAAGGTGCAGAGAAAGCACACAAACCACCACTCAACAGTGACTCATGGGGTGCAATTTTCAATTTATTCACTCACGATACTCCGCAGCCACAGCAATTCACAAACACACAAGAAAAATGACTTACACAAAACAAAATTACAGCCTCCACCATCAAATCATCAGCAACATTATTCACACAAGACAATTGCATATGAAATAAATACCCACCATCCAGGGAATGAAAAAGACCCAATCTGGTGGGAACCAACAAGTTCTACCTTCAAGCAAACACTCCCCCTCTTGGGGATTGCACTCAACACTCACTTGACCATAACTTAACACACAACTAACAGTCACAAAGAAAATTGACGCCGAAAAATCCCTATAAAACATTGCCTTTGGACCTTTGGAGACGAGTTCTCATTAGTCTATTGGATAAAGCATTGGATTTCTAATGCCTAGATAATGGGTTTAATCAAAGTGGGAGTACGCACTTAACCACTTTTTGTTATGTTGCACCCTTCCCATGACCAGAAAATGAAATCAAAATAAATATCAGCATGAAAATTCCTGTTAAGCTTAAGGGTACCAGGGACCATTCAGGGCGTATGTGTGTTTTGACGCGAAGCAGCGAACAGGGACTGGCCATCTATTGGGGATGCGTAGTACTAGCTACTTACTACACACGTCATCATGCATGCAACCAATCACAAGACTGCTGTCTTTACCTTCCCTTCTTCCCAATGCAGCATATCCCTTATATCCTCTGTATGGTACCTGGTGATAGAGTACTCATATCCAGAGATACTTAAATATATCAATTTTAATCCAGTGTGAAGCCAAAAATAGGTATAGGATAATAGAATTACAGGTTCAATAACAAAAATACTCATCTTCTTCAATAACTCATTAACTATCCTTAATATTGTCAATTGTGTTGACCAAAGAATTTTTTTTTTCAGTTCATTAGTGATACTCATGTCAATGATGGGGAAATTAGTCACCAGACATAATATGTCAGGAAAATCTTAAAAAACACCAATCTTTGGATGTATCTGTATGTAGTTGGGCCTTAAATTCCTAAGTATATTAGGGGAATTCATCGAGGACTAACTACTTAGGACAAGATTGGAAAATAGATACTACGCTAATGTCAACTTACAGGAAATCAAAAGAACTGTCACAATAGGAAGTCCATTTTTTATCCTGTCGATGGCATGATGAAGATGAGCTGCAGATAAAGAAAAACTTTTAAAAATAATGCATGTAAGAAATAAGTATCATTAATGGTTTCAAGCTTTTTTTTTCATTTATAAAAAGAGGAATCTTTCCCAGTAAGTTTTTGATTACAGTAAACCCTCAATGTAATGAACCTCAATATAATGAATTTCAGATATAACAAACTAAATTTCCTGGCTAAACTCCATCGGGTTTAACAGGCAAGGGTTACGACCAACCTGAGTGAGTGTTGGTGTGTCACATGTCTCCTACAGTGCAAGGTTCGTATTAATACTATGTTGTGTAGTCCACTTAATTTTATTAGTAATTACATACATATTACATATCCATAATGAACTTGGTTCGTTATTTCCATTGCTTTTAACGTCCATTGGGTTTAATGAACTTTCGGCTTTAACGAATGACCCCCCGCCCCATATAGTTCGTTATATCGAGGGTTTACTGTAGTTTAATAATTATATTATAGTAAGAAAAGATCACATATAGAGAATTGTGGGTACCCATGATAGCCATAACCCTTAGAAGGAGAGATGAATTATGAGTCGGTATCAGAGAAATAATCTTAATGTGATACATATTTGTTGAAATTATAAACATAAATATGAATTATGAATAAAATAATGATAGGTAGCATTCCTTTCTTGTAAAAAAAGTGTAATTTTGAAAAAACAAAACAAACCCGGGGTTTTTCAAATTTCATTTGAAAAAGCCTGAAAACCCCCATTTCTTTTTAGGGCTGGGTTTTTTTATTTGCCAACCCTAGGGATAGGTCCATGGAAACAATGTCAAGCAGCTAAAGTTCCCCTCAGCCATCTTCTTTGATAAGCAGCCCGGAGGCCTGGGTGATTCCTACCAAATAGTCAGTGTGAAGAAGAGCCAAACGCTACTCAGGTCAGGTACCCAGTCCTCAAAGACTCTTCGGTGCCCTCATTCCCCACATATCCAGAAGCCCAGCAGAAGATAATCTTGACATCAAAATAGCCGACGGAAACCATGGCATCACAGATACTGCAAATCAGGGGGTGTGGAGTTTCCAGTGCCCGAGAGCACTCAGGGCTCATTGTGAGTCGCTAAAAATCACAATCTCTTCTCCAAACCGTGAATGACCAGTTATCTCCCATACTGAGCAATCAGCTCAGTTATGAAGACAGTGGAGCACGTGGTAGAGCCCCCTCCCCCCCCCGAGTTCAAATAGAGTGGTACAGCGTGGAAACAAATCCCCTCGTGGGAATTGGAGCAATCCAAAGAATTGTATAGTCTGAATGCACGAACCAATCCCGAGTACAAGGGACAAGCGGTAGCGACCCCATTTTTTTTTTTTAATTAAGGGGCTATCTGGCGACTACCGACTTAGGCATTAGTCGCCGTAAACAAACAGCCTAGTTCTAGGCTACTTTAAAAATTAAACAGGAAACAATAAAAAGAGATAACAATAACAATAAAAAAGCAATAACAAAAACAATAACAAAAACAACAACAATTAAACTGGGTTAAATGAAAGGGAGAAGGCCAGCCTCCCCCAAAAAGTCAATAAGTCCACTAGTCATGGTGCACGCACTCGTCCCGAGTACAAGGGACAGGCGGTAGCGACCCCGCCCATCCCGGTACCGGGACAGGTATCGTGCGCGAAGATCACCCAGACTGGGACATTCGACAAGATTGTGCTGAACAGTCTGGGGGACGACGCAGTCGTTGCAATAGGGCGCAGGCGAGCGCTCCATCAAGTAGCGATGCGTCACACGAGTGTGTCCGATTCGAAGACGACAGAAAGCAACCTGAAGCCGCCGCGGCATTGGGGGATAGGTCCATGGGAACAGTCGGGGCGCAATGGCACGCAACTTTAAGTTCCCCTCGACCGTCTCCCATCTTCTTTGCCAAGCAGTCCGAAGAGCTGCCCGTATTCCTGCCATGTAGTCAGTGTGAGGAAGAGCGAAACGCTGGTCCGGTCGCAGAGTCCTCGCGGACTCTTTGGCGCCCTCATTCCCCGCAATTCCTACATGTCCAGGAACCCAGCAGAAGATAATCTCGACATCTGCCCGGCTCGCCAAAACCGTGGCATCACGGATATCGCGAACCAGGGGATGCGGAGATTCCAATGCCCCGAGAGCACTCAGGGCGCTTTGTGAGTCGCTATAGATCACAATCCGGTCTCCGAACCGGGCACGTCGTGTAATCTCCCGTACCGAGTGGTGTATTGCCACCAGCTCGGCCGTGAAGACAGACGCAGCACCTGGTAGAGCCCCGCTGACTTCAAACAGAGGGGATACGGCGTGGAAGCCGACCCCCTCTTGGGACTTGGAGCCATCCGTATACACTGGCACGGTACCAGCGTGACACGATGTGTGCTCCAAAAAGGTCAAACGCAATACTCCCGGCGCAGTACAAGCTTTGGGAGCAGAGGCGTGGCGACAAATAGCGAAATGTGGTACCCTCCAGGGTGGCGTCCTGGGCAGAACCAGGGGCGCCACCGGCCCGAGAGCTATATCTACTTCTCGAAGGAGTTTCCTGGCCCTAAACCCAAAGGGCTTAGGGTATGACTGGCGTCTCTCGGCGGCATAGGCACCATCGAGATCAGCTGCGGATGCAGTGAGAGCTGTTGGCGACTGAGGGAGGCGCCGGGCTCGCGCGTACAGGCGAGTGATGCACTGGACGCGGCGCAGAGCGAGTGACATCTCCCCAGCATCGACCAACAGGCTCTCAATGGGGAAAGTGCGGAAGGCACCGGTCGCAAGGCGAAGGCCGGTGTGGTGGATCGAATCCACCTTCCGCAATAAACGCTCGGCTGCGGATGCATAAAACTCGCATCCGTAGTCGAGCTTCGAGCGAACAAAGGATCGATAAAAAAGTAAGGCGGTAGCCCTATCAGCGCCCCAAGCGCTGAACGTCACGGAACGGAGAATGTCCATGGCGCGGGTACAAGAGACCCTAAGGCTGCGAATATGAGCCTCCCAGGGGAGGCGTCGGTCGAATACAAGACCAAGGAAACGGTGCGACTCAACCACATCCAGGCGCACCCCATTAAGAAACAAATCTGGGTCGGGGTGAAGCCGTGGATGGCGGCAGAAGTGCACCACCTTAGTCTTGGCCAAAGAAAAGCGAAACCTGTGCGCTTCCGCATAGCGAGAGACGCGGTTCAATGCCTGTTGGAGTCGACGCTCCAGAGTTGGCATCTGGGCCGCGCTAAAAGAGATCGAAAGGTCGTCCACGTAGAGCGTAGCGAGAACATCTTCCGGCAGCACCGAGTTGATGCCGTTGATGCTCAGGGCAAAGAGTGTGACACTGAGGACACTTCCCTGCGGGACACCCTCTTCCTGCTCCTTTGGGCCGGAGAGGGCTCCCCCCACCCGTACGCGGAATCGACGATCTCGCAAAAATTCAGATATAAACATTGGGAGGCGTCCCCTCGCCCCCATCGTGTGGAGAGTCTCCATGATACCGTATCGCCATGCGGAGTACAAGCCTTCTCCAGATCAAAAAACACCGTGGCGTAGTGCTGTCTACGAAGGAAAGCCTCGCAGACGGCACTTTCCAGTCGGAGCAGAGCATCCGACGTGGAGTGGAACTTACGGAAGCCGCACTGTGCAGAAGACAGATGGCCTCCGCTGTCCAGGAAATAGGCTAATCTAACATTTACCAATTTCTCCATCAACTTGCACACGCAAGAGGTTAGAGAGATTGGGCGGAAACCGGTCGGAGTAGAGTGATCTCTCCCCGGCTTGCGAAAGGCAAGCACAGTAGCGATTCGCCAGGAGTCTGGGAGAAGACCTTCCACCCAGATCCTGTTGAACAAATCTAACAGAAAAGCCATGCCTCGCTGACCCAGGTGTCGAAGCATGGCGTACGGGACATCGTCCGGACCATGGGCGGTGTCCGCGCACGAAGCGAGAGCGGAACGCAACTCACTCACAGTAAACTTGTCGTTGAATGGTTCCCCGCCTCTGGAGGTAAAGTCCAGGCGGCGGCCTTCGGCGACATCACGACGTGCATTGAATGCTGGCGGAGCAGCATCACGGCTAGAGAATGCGGAAAAAGCGGTCGCTAAGGATTCCGCCACGGACGCGGGGTCCGAGATTGCGGTCCCATTCTCCTGGAGAACGGGAGGGGGGTCCTGCAAGAACTTGCCCCGAATCCTTTTGACTCGCTTCCACACCTCAGGTAAAGGGGTCTTCCCGTTAAGTGAAGACACGTATGCCCCGCCAAGAAGAGCGGCGGGCGTGCTTCGAAATATACCGGAACCTAGCCCTAGCCCGACGAAATTCAGCGACAGTGAAATCGTTCGGGCGGCGCTTATAGCGCATGTAGGCATAACGCTTCTGTTTGAGGGCCGTCTCACACTCGGCCGACCACCATGGGAGTGGTCGGCGTGCAAAACGGCCAGACGTCCTAGGAATAGTAGTCAGGCCCACGGCGATGAGGTTGCCGGAGAAGAACTCAACGGCCTCATCTACCGACCTAAACTCCTCGACTGAGATAGAGAATTCAGTCATTTCCTGAAATGCAGGCCACCGCGCCCGCGCCAAGCACCACCGAGGTGGTCTCTCAGGCGGCAGTTGCCCTGAAAATGATATTTGAATGGGAAAGTGATCACTACCATGGAGGTCATCGACCACCCCCCAATCAAAATCAGGCTGTGCATCCGAAGTGCACAAAGATAGGTCAAGGCAAGAAAATGAAGCGGTTCTCGGACAGTGATGCGTAAACTCATCCACGTTTAGGACACCCATCTCAAGCTCTTCGATCAGATCGGCAAGGACTTGTCCCCTGGGATTTATGGAGTAATCTCCCCAGAGAGGATGCCTGCCGTTCAGATCTCCAAGCAAGAGATAGGGCCTCGGCAACCGTGCCACGACGCGGCGGAAGTCCCCCGCGTCGAAGTCAGCTGACGGTGGAATGTACGCAGAAATGATAGTATACCTCCTATCCAGGTGCAGCTGCACAGCCACTGCCTGAAAGGAGGTATCTAAAGAGAAAGGAAGAACGGAGACATCATGCCGGGTGTAAACCGCGCATCCCCCAGCCCGGCCATCCCGCGGTGGTGGGGTCGCAAGACCCTTATACCCCGGGAGGGCAGGCAGGCGGCACGCGCCTAGCATGGTCTCCTGCAAAAAAATAGCTAACGGGGAACGGGACGAGGCAAGCCTCCGCAGCTCCTCCCAGTTGGCCCGGAGTCCACGGCAATTCCATTGAAGGAATATGCCCTCCAGGCCTAGCTCGGAGGAGACGCGGGGGCCCTCCTCGAATTGAAGACCCTCACGAGAATGGCCGTACGCTTCCCGGGGGCAGAACCCCGGGCACTGTTGGCCGGACAAAGCGCTGGAGGCGCTGTCGCCTTCGAGGACTTATTGGGGGAGGTTGGGCTCGCCATGCGAGTCTTTTTCTCCCTCCGCCTCGAAACCTTAGGCGGGCGCTGCGGCTTCGGAGGGGAAGGGGGCCTCTTTTCGAGGAACCACCGTCTCCGAGCCACTCGCTCCACCTCGGGGCGTGGGCGAAGGAGCCGAAGCTCCTTTGTTGCTGTCCTCCTTTCGGGGGACAGCTTTAGGAACCCCTGAGGATGGCCTAGCGACCATCTTCTGGGGTGTTGCCTCCTGTGAGTCTAACGACTCGGTGGAGGCGCGTGGCCGTTTCGCCTTGCGGGAAACGGTCACGCTGGGGGAAGAGGGGGGAGCCCTGGTTTTAGCCGGGGCTGGGTATGAACCCTTTTTGCCGCCAGCTTTACCAGGGGAGCGCCCGGGTTGGGTAGAGCCCGCAGAAGGGCTCCGAATGGGCGCGGAAACAACCGTGCTCGTTGGCCTGGATGGGCCAGAAGCAGAGGGTGCCTTTCGAACTACTGAGGCATATGACGTCCCAGGCAGAGCTGGGCGCGCCAGCACCAAGTCCTTAGCCTCGCGGAATGAGAGTCTATCCTGGGCCTGAACGGCCAGGATTTCTTTCTCCAGGAGATATGCACCACATTGCTTCGAAGAAGCAGGGTGCGGCCCTCCGCAATTGACACACTTGGCCACACACGATTTGGACTTATCGTGTGCGACCTTGGAGCAATTTACACAGACTTCGGGTGACCCCGACTTTGCACGTCTACATGAGCGATTCGTATGGCCGAAGCGGTGACAGTAATAGCACCGCCGCGGCAGTGGCACGAATGCCTTCACGCGGTAGCGGTACCAACCGGCACGCACCGACTCAGGGAGCTTGTCACTGTCGAACGTGACGAAGAGTGTAGGGGTGGGTCTTGAAGCCCCTCCCTGTTTTCTCATCACACGTTCGACCTTGACCGCCCCATGGTCGGCCAGCTCTAGGGTGATGTCCTCAATGGAGTAGTCAACGAGTTCCCTCGCATAAACTACTCCTTTCACAAAGTTCATGGTAGAGTGCGGCGTCACACTCACCGGGGTGCCATGAAGTGTCCGAAGAGCAATTATCTTGGGTGCCTCGGCGGGATTCGCCAGAAGGCTGCCGTCCGAGAAACGGGTCACCTTCGGCTCTCTACCAATTGCACTAGCTAATCCTCTCCTCTGATGGATCATGTTGCCCTTGGACAACATGGTGCCATCAGTGGAGCGAATAACGAGGAAGCGTTTGAAGCCAGCGGGCTCGAAAACGCCAGGTAACCTCTGAATGAGGGGCCCCGATGTCATCGAGGCTCCGCCCTGTGCACTCTTGGTCAGGGGCTCCGCACACGAGGGGGTAGAGGGGCCGGATGTGCCGATCTTGGCTTGGTCGCCTACCAAAGTGGTAGCAGACCCATCCGTCCCCGCAGCCCCCGCGGATGGAGAGGAGCCCCGAGTCTTTTTCGTCTTTTTAGTCTTCTTTGTCTTTTTCTTTTTTGGAGAGGAGGGCGGGGAATGAACCCGCTTTTCACCTCCGCCGGCAGAAGCCCCCAGGCCAGATGGACCGGCCTCAGCCAGGTCCCTCTCCGAAATGGAGAAGGTCCTGGTTGTCGTAGGGGCACCTGTCGGAGGAGATCCCTCCCCCTCCTTTTACTGCCTCAGAGCCCTCAGCCATTTGAGCAGGACCTTGCATAGGGGCGGATTCGGGTTCGGTGCTTGGCGCCGAGCCCGAATTCCCCCCCATGGAAGGCCCTACCGTCTGAGGCTGGGTCTCCTCAAGGACCATGTTTATCACAGGAGGGGCCTCCAGTTGGCCATCCCCTCCCAGGACATCACAGGTCCCCTTGGCAGTGTCGCCAGTCTTGTGTGGGGAGGCACAGGCCTTGACCCCAGCAAGGTTTAAAATTCTTGCCAGCAGGTCTTTTGAGGGAAGCGACCGAAGGGGCCTGGCTTCCCTCTCCCCCCTAAGGGGGTTTGCCCTACCGAGCCGCTTTGATGCGGAGCGGCTGGCTAAGGGCTGCCTGCTGGCTTTCTTGGCAGTCCCCTTGGAAAGAAAAGAGGGGACTGCCGCTGGGAAAAGGGAGGTGCCCGAAAGCACCTCCAGAGAAGGGGGTAAGGGGGAGTCCCCTGCACCCGTAGGCGAAGGAGAGGAGTAAGCCTCCTCTCCGGTTAGAGAAATATGGAGGGTTCCCTGTGCAAGCACAGGGGGGGGGGACCTCCATTTTTTTGCTGGAGCTGCCCGAGGGCGGCTCCGTCGATGAGCAAGGGGGAGTTAAAGGGGTTTGGTGTTTTGAAAATTCATCCATGGGCATGGTGACCCTATTTTTGCCACGGACGCAATAGCTCATCACCTCTTGCAGTTGCCCGCAATGCAAGAGGTGCTTACAAGCCCGGCAAAGCCAGGCGCCGCCATTTGGGACCACCCCTCCCGCCTGGTGGCCTGGCAGTCCATCGGCATGGCGGCTCCACCTTAGACACGGCGTATAAATGATAGATTTTTGAAGACGAGAGGAAAAGGGATGTGAGGAAGGTATGGGTGGGGATGAAGCAGGTAGTTAAAAACCAGCCACCCCAGACCGGAGCTCAGGGGTTAGGTAACATTGTCCCCCACCCCCTCAGCCCCGATGCGGGATGGTTGGCTGAAAGGAAGGTCAGCATCTACCCTGTGAAATTAGAGGCTGACCAGAGAAAGTTGTGGGAGAGGTTGTGTGAAAAGAGAGGAAATAAGTGTTTTAAAGGAAGGAAGAGAGGCTAAGCTGGGGCCGGACGGAGTGCTGAGTCCCGTCAGCACGGTGGCCAGGATGGCAAATCGCCGCGCCCCTTACGGGGCGGTAGCGACCCCACTATGGAGGTACCAGGACAGGTAACATGCATGAAGACCCAGACTTAGACATTCAAGAACAATGTGCCAAACAGTCTGGGGGACAATGAAGTCATCACAATAAGGCGCAGGCGAACCGTCCATCAAATGGTGGTGTGTCCTGCGAGTGTGTACAATTCAGAGATTAAAGAAGCCATCGTGGCATTGGATGGTAGGTCCATGGGAACAGTTGCTGCGCAATGGAACGTAACTTTAAGTTCCCCTCTCCCTGTCTCCCATCTTCTTTGCCAAGTAGCCTGAAGAGCTGCCTGTATTCCTGTTGATCTGGTTGCCCAGTTCCTGCGTACTCTTTTGTGCCCTCATTCCTACAAGTCCAGGAATCTAGCAGAAGATAATCTCGACATCCGCCCGGCTCGCCAGAACTGTGGCATCACGGATATCGCGAATCAGGCGATATAGATATTCCAATGCTCCAAGAGCACCCAGGGTGCTTTGTGAGTATCTATAAATCACAATCCAGTCTCCAAACCAAGCGTGTTGCGTTATCTCCCGTACCGAGGGGTGTACTGCAACCAGCTTAGCCATGAAGAAATGCGCCTGGCAGAGTGCTGCTGACTTGAAACAGACGAGATATAGCGTGGGAACTAACCCCCTTTCTGGCATGGATGAAGTGTGCTCCAAAAAAGCCAAATGCAATACTCCCAGTTCTGTAGAAGCTTTGGGAGCAGAGGTGTGGTGACAAATAGTCAAAGGTGGTACCTTACAGGGTGGCATCCTGGGCAGAACCCGGAGCGCCACTGGCCCAAGAGATATACTGAGCTATCAAATGAGTTTCCTAGCCCTAAACCCAAAGGGCTTAGGGTATAATTGGCGTCTCTCGGTGGCAGATGCAGTGAGAGCTGTTGGTGACTAAGGGAGGCATCAGGCTTGCACATACAGATGAATAATGCACTGTGCACAGCACAGAGCGAGTGGCATCTCTCCAGCATCGACAAGTGAGCTCTCTATGGGGGATGTGCAGAAGGCACCAATCGCCAGTCTAAGGCCAGTGTGGTGGATTGAGTCCACTTTCTGCAATACATGCTTGGCTGCTGATGCTTAAAACTTGCATCCATAGTGAAGCTTTGAATGAACAAAGGATCAATAAAAAAAGTAAGGCAGTAGTCTATAAGCGCCCCAGGCGCTGGACGTCATGGAACAAAGAATATCCATGGTGAGTATAGAAGAGACCTTAAGGTTGCAAATATGAGCCTTCCAGGTGAGGCATTGGTCAAATACAAGACCAACGAAACGGTGCGAGTCCACGACTTCCAGGCCAACCATATTTAGAAACAAGTCTGGGTCAGGTGGAGCCGTGGATGGTGGCAGAAGTGAACCACCTTAGTCTTGGCCAAGGAAAACTGAATACTGTGCATTTAGGTATAGCGAGAAGTGCGGTTCAATGCCTGCTGGAGTCGATGCTGCAGAGTTGGCATCTGGGCTGCATCAAATAAGATTGAAAGGTTTTGAAAGGTTGTACATGTAGAGCATAACAAGAACATCTTCCGGCACCACTGAAGTGAGCCATTGATGCCTAAGGCAAAGAGTGTGACACTTCCCTGCAGGACAACCTCTTCCTGCTCCATTGGGCCAGAGAGGGCTACCCCCCACCCATACACAAAATCGATGATCTTGCAAAAATTCAGATATAAAGATTGGGAGGCTTGCCTTCGCCCCCATCGTGAGGAGAGTCTCCATGATACCGTATTGCCATGCAGTATAATAGGCCTTTTCCAGATTGAAAAACACTGTGTAGTGCTGTCTACGAGGAAGGCCTCACAGACGGCATTTTCCAGTCAGAACAGAGCGTACGACGTGGAGTAGAACTTGTGGAAGCCGCACTGTCCAGAAAAAAAAAGGCTAATATAACATTTACCAATTTCTCTATCAACTTTCACATGCAGGAGGTTAGAGAGATTGGGGGAAACTGGCTGGGGTGATCTCTCCCTGGTTTGTGAAAAGCGAGCACATTAGCGATTTACCAGGAGTTTAGGAGGATATCCTCTACCTAGATCCTTTTGAACAAATCTAACAGAAATGCTATGCCTCTTTCAACCAGGTGTCGAAGCATGGCATAAAGGGACATCATCCGGACCAGGGGCAGTGTCCACTCACAAAGCAAAAGCGGAACACAACTCAATGTAAATCTGTTGTTGACGGGTTCTCCGCCTCTTCAGGTAAAATCCAGTCAGTGGACTTCCGTGACATCACAACATGCATTGAATGCTAGCGGAGCAGCATCCTGACTGGAGAATGTGGTCGCAAAGAACTCAGCCATAGATGCGGTGTGTGAAGTTGCAGTCCCATTTTCATGCAGAACAGGAGGGGGATCCTGCAAGAACTTGCCCCAAATCCTTTTGACTTGCTTCCACACTTCTGCATAGAGCATAGGGCATGCTTCAAAACTACCGGAACCTAGCCCTAGCTCCATGAAATTCACCAACAGTGAAATCGTTTGGTTGACACTTATAGCACATGTAGGCTTAACGTTTCTGTTTGCAGGACACTTCACACTTGGCTGACCGCCATGTAAGCGGTCAGCGTGCAAGATGCCCATGGCAATGAGGTTGCTGGAGAACTCAATGGCCTCATCCACTGACCTAAACCCAACTCAGACAGAGAAATCAGTCATTTCCTGAAATGTGGACCATGGCCCCTATGCTAAGCACCACCAGGGGCGGGCTCTCAGGTGTTAGCGGCCAAGAAATTATTTGAATTGGAAAATGATTGCTACCATAGAGGTCATCGACTACCTCCCACCCAAAATCAGGCTGTGCATCCTGAGAGCACAAAGATAGATCAAGGCAGGAAAATGAAGTGGTTCTCGGGCAGTAATGCGTAAACTTATCCACATTTACAACAAAAATCTCCAGCCCATCGATCAGGTTGACAAGGACCTGACCCCTGGGATTGATCACCTGGTCTCCCCAGAGGGGGTATCTACCGTTCAGATCCCCGAGCAAGAGAAAGGGCCTCAGCAACTGTGCCACAACATGGCGGAAGACCCTGCATCGAAGTTGGCTGATGGTGGAATGTATGGAAATAACAGTATACCTCCTCTCTAGGAGCAGCTGCACAGCTAATGCCTGAAAGGAGGTGACTAAAGAGAAGAGAAGAACAGAGATATCCTGCCAGGTGTAAATGGTGCATCCTTCATCCTGTGGTGGTGGGATCGCAAAAGCCTTATGCCCCGGGAGGATGGGTAGGGTGCATGCACCCAGCATAGTCTCCTGCAAAAGATAGCTAGGAGAAAATGGGAGGGGATGAGCCTCCAGAGTTCCTCCCAGTTGGCCCGTAGTCCGCAGCGATTCCATTGAAGGGATATGCTCTCCAGGCCTAGCTCAGAGGCAATGCAGGCACCCTCTTCGAGACCTTCATGGGAATGGCCATACACTTCCTGGAGGCAGAACTCCAGGTGCTGTTGGCCGGATAATGTGCTGTCGCCTTTGAGGACTTATTGTAGGAGGTTGGGCTCACCATGTAAGTCTTTTCCACCACCTACATCAAAACTTTAGGCAGGCAGGGGGGTGGGGGGTCCCTCTTTGGGAGAAGTCACCCAATCTATCACTCGGTGTGGGCATAGGAGCCGAAGCTCCTTTAGTGCTGTCCTCCTTTCGATAGTCAGCTTTAGGAATCCCAGAAGGTGGCCTTATGACCAACTTCAGGGGTGTTGCCTCCTGTGAGTCTAATGATTCCAGGAGGCACACAGCCATTTCACCTTACAGGAGGGGGGGGGAGGAGCCTGGTTTTAGCCAGGGCTGAGTGTGAATCATTTGTGCCACCAGCTTTACCAGGGGAGTGCCCAGGGTGGGTAGAACCTGCAAAAGTGTTCTGAATGGGCTCGGAAATTACTGTGCATATAGGCCTGGAGGGGCCAGGGATAGTGGGTGTCTTTTTTAACATTGAGGATTAAGACCTCCCAGGCACCACAGGACCAAGTCCTTAGCCTCACAAAATAAGAGAAAATCCTGAGCCTGAACAGCCAGGATTTCCTTCCCAAGGAGATACATACCACATTGCTTTGATTAAGAGGGGTGCGGCTCTCTGCAATTGACACACTTGGCCACACACGATTTGGACTTATCATGTGCGGCCTTCAAGCAACTTACACAGACTTTGGGTAACCCCAACTTTGCACATCTCCAGAGCGGTTCATATGGCGAAGTGGCGGCAGTAGTAGCACCTCAGTGACAGTGGCATGAATGCCTTCACAAGGTAGCGATACCAACTGACTCAGGGAGTTTGTCACAGTCTAACGTGACAAAGAGTGTAGGGGTGGGTCTCGAGGCCCCTTCCTGTTTTCTCATCACATGTTCGACCTTGACCGCTCCTTGGTCGCCAGCTCTAAGGTGATGTCATCTATGGAGTAGGCCACAAATTCCCTAGCATAAACCAGTCCTTTCACAAAGTTTGTGGTAGAAGGCAACATCACACTCACCGGTGCATTCTCTAGAAGGCTTCCGTCCGAGAAACGGGTCACCGTCTCTCTACCAATCATGCTAGCTAGTGCTCTCCTTTGATGTATCATGTTGCCCTTGACCAACATGCTATCATTAGTGGAGCGAATAACGAGAAAGCATTCAAAGCCAGAGGGCTTGAAAACTCCAGGTAATGTCTCAATGAGGGACCCCAATGTAATTGTGGCTATGCTCTGTGCACTTGCAATTTTTGTTTTTGTCTGGGAGTCCCCATCGGGGGAGATCTTGGCTTGGTCACTTAGCAAAACAGCAGCAGACCTGTTAGTCCTCGTAGCTCCCGTGGAGGGAGAGGAGCTCTGAGTTTTTTCTTGTCTTTTCTTTTTAGGAGGGTGGGGAATAAACCCAGTCCTCTCCCCCACTGGGAGGAGCCCCTAGACCAGATGGACCGGCCTCAGTAAGATCCTTTTCTGAAATGGACAAGGTCTTTCTTGTCACAGTGGCACCAGACGGGGAGGGGATCCCTCCTCTCTTGTGAGGCCTCAGGCATCTGAGCCATCTGAGGAGAAGCTTGCACAGGGGTGGAGTCAGATTCTGTGCTCGACACAGAGCCTGAGTTTGAACCCATGGAAGATTCTACCGCCTGGGGCTGGGTCACCTCAGGGGGGCTTTCATGTGCACACACCCCCTCCCCAGAGACATCACAGATCCCCTTCAAGGTACCTTTTCTCTCATCTTGGGCCGGTAAACTGGCATCCATCGGGGAAGAGAGGGGGCAGGTACACTGACCCCCTGCACACAAGCAGGACACTAGGGGGCACAGGCTGATAGGCCCTGCCATCCCTTGCTTCCCTAAGGGAGATGGACCTATCGAGCCATTCCCAAACCAGAGCTCAGGGGTGAGGGGGCATTGTCCCCTCCTCCATCAGCCCTGATCCAGGATGGTTGGGTGAGAGGAAGCTGGTTGGTGTCTACCCTGTGATATTAGAGACCAACCAGAGTAAGTTGTGGGAAAGGTTGTATGGAAAGAGAGGAAGTAGGGTAAGAAGACAGTGTCAGAAAGAAGGAGAAGAGGCTAAGCTGAGGGTGGACAGGGTGCTGAATCCTGTCAGCACATTGGCCAGGAAAGCAAATCGCTATGCCCCTTACAGGTAGAAGAATCTTCTAGCTGGCTATATCCTGCATTCAACCACTTCTGCCTATCCTATCTCAGGTTTTTTGACTTTTCACATCTCCATTATGGGTGTATTAAAGTTTGGCCTTTGTATCTGTGCAGTGACCTGAATTTGCCCAGTGTACTGGTCAATTCCCAAGGGCCACAGCTCCCAACTAAGAAGGCAGAGAGTGGATTTCGTTACTAGGTCATACCAACCATCAACAGGACAGCCAAGATCTGAAAAATCTATTGTGGCAGAGCCCAGAGACCTTTTCATTAGACTGCCAGCCAACAAGGCAGTAGAGCCCCCCCCCTCCCCCCAGCCACAAGCATACAGCCTTATGCATCTGAGAATAGCCACAGGGAGATCGTCAGTCCATTACACATAAGGAAGAGCTTATTGGGTCAAAACTGATCTTCCCATTAATAGCCCCACAATGTACAGGATCCCCTCAAGTTATGGACTCTTGTAACCTGCAGGTGCTAAAGCGCTGTTAATAAAACTTACAAAGTCTCTCTTCTGATAGGGCATGAGATAGTTTGTTAGCTCCTGAAGCATAGGTCAAAGGTTGAGGGAGATAGTCATAGAAAAAACGGAATGCTGAGAGGGAATGAGGAAGCGCACTAACTTCCCTATCCCTCTCAGAATTCAAGTCAACCCAATGATGGGGTTTCCCTAATGTACAGCTCCATTAGGTATCAAGTGTAATGGGCAACACAGGGTAACCCTTGAGGGGTCACTGGATCAAATACTTCCAATCTTGGATATCTCCAACTTGTTCTAAATCAGATGCCAATATTCTGCTCAGCTTGGTACATTTTTCTTATGTAGCTTTCCTGTTCTGTGATCTCCACTAAATGCTTTTTATCCAGAATCACCTCCATACATATAAAACCTTTACCACTCCAGAATCCTTATTCTCATATGTTTTTCAACTAAATTTAAAGTAAAAAACTCAGAGCATCTCCTGTCCACAGTTTGTAGGAGAGATCTGTAAAGAAAGTGGTGAAGATAGAGCAAGTGGAAAGATTAGACCACAGATCCTCTTGCAGGAATTGGTTCTAAGAGGAAATGCAATCTTGCAGGGATCAGAATGGGAGGGGGGGCATATTATTCCTCCAGATTACAGGTAGGGCAGGGGCTTTAACCCTACAAAAACATCCAGCCCCTTGGAGGCTGTGATCATGCTTTGTCAACATCTGTTCCAAGAATGGGGAACAGATATACACCCCATCCCCATCTCTTGGTAGAAAGAGGACTTCCGTGAAGGACTGTGGTTTTGAAGAGCTGTGTGTGCTGAACTGTGCCTGGGTCCTGGTGGCAATGGTAGGAGATGTCTGTATTTGTCATACTGGTGCAGTATTTGCACTTAGTTGCCTGTGGCAAACATACCTGAGTCTTGCTAGTCTGAGTTATTATCTGGTGGGAAAGAATTAGAATTGAAATGTTTTGAACTCTGAAATTGGATGGCTATGTTATGTGGGAATGGTGATGGGGTAGCAAAATAGTTCAGATCCTTCTCATTGCTGCCAACTACTGAGGAAAAAAAGGTTCTCACCAATGCCAAAAAAAAGTGGTGCCACATATATGGATGTCACAGGGTGAAGACACTGAAGAAGAAGTGGCATCATGCAAGCTCTAAAAGTAAATTCTTCTGAAAAAGGCGCTACCACTTGATTCCTCCACCATATTGGATTTTGAGATGTATTAATCCAATACTGGGGCTCTAAAAGCAAAATTGAAATAATATCAACCAAATGTCTCAAGCAGTGCTTCTATTTCTGTTTCTTTCATGATAAAATGAATTGATTTAATGGAAAAATTCTCATTTTTATTAATAAACATTGTAGGCAAAGACATCATCATCAATGAAAAACTATCACTTATTAATCCTAAGCCTCTACTCACAAAGTGAGTGTCAGTTGTAGCACGGGGTAGGATGTGAACATGTGTATAATATCTTCTACACACTTTCACTTCTATCTTCACCACTTTCACAGATTTTAAATAGATGCCCTTGTTGGTTCTCGCTTTAGCTTAAAAAATTCTTAACCTATTATTGTTATTATTCCTTCATGCAGTGGGATATTAAGAATAACTACACCAAGTTATCCCCTGTAAATCTTGGACAAATACATATAACTGCATCCATCAATGAAATAAGCACACACTGAATTGACCATCTACCTTCCTATCCAGTGCCCCATCCCCCCCAAGGCAAATGAACTTCAAATTGTGCAACATTGTATAATAATCCCATAAATGCATTAAATGAATTTAGATTTGGTCAGGGAAGTCTCTGGACCTGGCCCACCTTCGGACACGTTAATAAATCAAAGTTTATGATTAAGCACAATAATTTTAATTATGGTTAGGGCAGGTGTTGGTTTCTTTGGATAAGAGGAAAAATATGATTGCAAGTAAAGTGTTGTTAAAAGCGTATGTGAATTAAATATTTCAGGGATGGGTACTACTAATAAAGCTTGGCACCAGCATTGAGTAAATACTGATAGCAGAGCCCCATCTTTTTATTGGCCTGTTATCTTCATCATTGACCATTATCTCACAAATTGGAGTTAGTGACTCCAATAAGATACCCTCTGTATCATACCTCTTTATACCCTCTTTAAACCCTCTCTATCATACCTCTTTAAACCCTCACTATCCTATCTCTTTATACCCTCTCTATAATACCTCTTTATACCCTCTCTACCATACCTCTTTAAACCCTCTCTATCATACCTCTTTAAATCTTCACTATCCTATCTCTTTATACCCTCTCTATTATACCTCTTTATACCTTTTATACCCTCTCTATTATACCTTTTATACCCTCTCTATTATACCTCTTTATACCCTCTCTATTCTACCTCTTTATACCCTTGCTATCATACCTCTTTAAGCCTAGTCAAACACGAAATTAATCATAATTTTTACCATTCGTCTTACATTGAATCACCCTCCCCTCTAATTTAAAGTATAATAGCATTGTGACCATATCATGAAGAATGTTTGTAACAAGAGATGTGAAGATAGTAAAAGTGTATGGAAGATATATAGCCGCAATCCTTTGGCAAGCATTGGGGATAGGAGGGCACATAGACCTCTAGATGTTCCCAACATTATCTTGCAGGTGCATCAAAGGATAGATAATGGAATGAGGAAATAGGGATTAAGAGAAAATGGTGGTAGGAATGAGACAGATGTGGTAAAGCCCACCACTGAAACCAGAGCAAAGAGGGATGGGTGAACCAACCGGATCCCCCTCTTGACCCTGACTAGGGATGAAAGAGTGTCGGTGACTAGACTGCAATATGAATAAAAAAGGTGAGAAGAGGCTTGTAAAGAGTCACTAAAAAAGGGTAAAATGGATGCCTAGAAGAAACAAAGCTCAGGTAGTCTCAATCTAATGAGAATGTAGTAAGCAGTAAGGTTTAGAAGGTGAGCTCCTCCTCCAGGAACCCAGTGTAACAGTCGACTAATCACCCTTTTATGGGGCACACTTCATTGAAATGGGGACTGTCCTGTTGTAGACACCTCATAAACTTCCTCCATACACATCAATACATATCATCTACTTGTTCATCTGTAGGCTCCTTTCTTTTTAAACACTTTCACATGGTATTCCAACCATTCTCACACCAGGATACTGACACATTCTTTACATATCCTCTCTTCTAACATGCTCATAACATCAGAGAACATTCAAGCTCATTCATATCTTTCTCCACAACATACAGGGTGTTCAGGCTAAATTTGATGGTTTGTATAAAAGAACAAAACCCTGCAATATCTAGACAAAAATAAATGGTTGTTGTGCAACTGGTCGTGGCAGTTCTTTTCATTTGAGAAGAACCAGATCATACCCAGCTCAACAAGATACTTGAGCTTGTTCAGGAGCTTATTTGCCTTCATCAAGTGGTGCTCTTTGGTATTGGGTGTCAGAATTTGTCCCTTGCATCTCTTGTACAAGTGGTAGTGAAGGTCCTCAGTTAGGGTCATCTTCATGATGGTAACTCCAACACCCCCTTCTCTCACCAAATCCTGGATTCCCTTGCTCATGCCTTCTATCACCTTGTCCAGCAGTTGTTGGATGAATTCCGGTGTGTGCACACAGTCAGAACACCTGCTGTGTTCCTTTCTGCTGGCCAAAGTTTCGGTCTCCAGTGCAGCTACCCATGTCATGTCATACAACCTCTAGAGTTAACAGAGCATTGAGCATCAGTCATGATGTCAGCATATTGATACCCGGCGCAAATCCTTATGATGCAGGTAACTTTTCCAATATTCATGGTAGACTGCAATATGTCATCTAACTTTTTCTCAACTAGAACTTTACTCAGTATGCTAGACAACACTGTTGATTGTTCATTAATCCATCAACATTCCTGAAAAAAATAGACATTAAAAATCGTCAAATTTAGCCTGAATGCCCTATATATATAACTCTTAGCCACTCATTTCTCCTTTCTCAAACTCTCCATTTGAAGTGCTCTCACTCTTAATCAACCAGTATTTCTCTAATTCTTTCATTCTCATATTCTAAAGTTGAGACCAGCATACTTTCGTACAATTTATGAGAATATTTCACACATAAACCCTTAGTATAACTGTTATGGCAGTCTACCTCATTCATACCATTCACTTTAACTCCTTACCATGGATCCTTCTTGATAGATTGTTACACCAGTCATCCTTGCTACTTGGTTCTTTCTTACTTTTCCTATCTTTCTATACATTCCTTCAATTTTTAACCCAAATGTAAACATGTCTACAGCTCTCTTGATGTATTTATAAATGATCAAAAATAAATCAGTCAGATGTAAAACTACACTTTGTGGTTGCTATGATATTGATAGAAAAATATACCAGCATTTCAGTGCCCTAATTACATGTGCACTCCTTTAATTGAATATTAATTTAAATAAAATTTTAATACTTACGGAAGTAAATAAAAAGTGTAGAGCGTAGAGGAACTACTTTATGATTTTGGACAATCGGTCCAAAGAAAAGCACAAAAGTCAATAATAAAGGTAATATGGCAGCTGTGACTATTCCTTCAAGTCTGAAACCCATAAGTTGGTAAAGAGAAGCCTAGAATGAAGAGATGAAGAGCAGAATTTATTGAAATTTTCTTTTATATTTTAATAAAATATTTGAAAAGAAAAAGTAATCCTTGTAAATAATTCAAAATTATAATCTTACTAGCTTAAGAAAAAACACTAAACACTGGGTAAATAATGTGAATAAATGAAGAAAATAACTAAAGAATTCAAGAGCATAGATTCTCCTTTACTTACAATGTTCAGTTACATTATAATAAACCACACAAGTGCACCTAGACTTGCCAGATATAAGAAAGTGTGATGCAATAAAGGAAGTTGTCCTTAGCCAATGTATCAGGAATCACTGAGAGTTACTGTTAAGCATTTAGGTTCAGTAGAAAAGACAAAAATGAATATCCATTTCTATCTCAAATAAAATCTACAGCAGTGGTTTGGAGGAGTCTCAGCACTCAGGATTATGGATATAAAACTTTTATATTTGAGTCTTACAAAATAAAAGTTTTCACAGAATTAGGCAACTACTGTATCTTGATAGGAATGGCACCTTAGAACTGATGCTAGCAGGCTGCAAAATTAGCAGACTTGTATTTGTTAATGAATAGAATAAAGTACACAGCATTAAAAATAATGGGGTTAGAAAAAGCATTTTTAACCCTTAAGTCGCCAAACAAATTAATTAAAAATCAATGCCAATCAATTTACCCTTGGTATATCATTAGGAAAAATAATAAAATAAAATATTTGAAGCCTTTTATATAAATCAAATAATAAATTATTTTAATTGAAAAGAATTATTCTATTGATCTAACTTAAAAAATTATCAATAACCATCTACATATTTAGAATTATGATTGGAAAATAATTGGTTGTTCCTAAAAAATGAAATTTCAGCTAAAAAAAATATTTTTTTAATCTTAGTTATCGCTTAAACTTCTCTTATTTAAAAAAATTGGCTCCTATTTATGGGAAACATTTCTATATTTCCAAACATTTACAATTCGTTGATATATTTTTTTTAACCTCTCATGCTGCAATATTTTGGCTAAATATGCTTCCTCATTCATGTGCTTTGAATAACATGCTAACCTAAGGCATTTCTGTATTTTAATTGGATGAAAAAACACAAACATAAGTGTTTGACACCCCCAAAATGGATGAAACATCAGAAAAATGTGAGTGTTTACACAAGTCTAAAGCCAAATGCCATAAAACAACCGTGTGTTTGCTGTCAAAAGAAATCGGTCAAAACTGGGTCAAGTTACTCTCATTCTTAAATTACTGTTAACCCATTAGTCACCTGAGGGCCTTCATACATCCTTGATTCAAAAGGCCAAAGGGCCTTTTGTGGCCTTTCACTTTTAGACTCTTATGAATCAGAGTAACTTTGCTCAGTTCTACGCCACACCATAAAGCGACCTCAAAAAAAGGGGCTGATTTATGGTTCACACACGTTTAAACCGCTGTTTTTTGACAACTCTTCCTCTTTTTTTTAAATACACTTATGTTTTTCATTTTTCACTCAATTAAAATCAGCATGTTATTCAAAGAGAACTAAGGGAAGAAAGCGGTATCTAAAATATAATAACTAATTTCTTCAGTTAAGAAATATTTCCAATCATAATTCTAAATATGTAGAAGACTATTAATAATTTTTAGGTTATATCAATAGAATAATTCTTTGCAATTAAAATGATATATTATTTAATTTATAATAAAGGATTTAAATATTTTATTTTATTATTTTCCATAATGCTGTCCCAGAGCTAATTTTGCCCAGGGTGATTGAGAAAATAAGATCGGTGCTTTAAGGGTTAACAAAGAAAGAATGACTGACCTAAGGCATTTCTGTATTTTAATTGGATGATCAATCACTGACATAAGTGTGAAACCCCCCAAAAGGAGGAATCATCATAAAAAAGGGGATGAATACGAGTCTAAAGTCAAAGGCCGCAAAAGGCCCTCTTGCGATTATGTAGCACTGAGTCGGCACCCTCAAAATGCCCTCGAGCAGCAAATGGGTTAAAAATGTAAGTTACAAAGAAAAAGTGACATGTGGAAAAAGGAAAACTTAACGAGAGCAATAATAGAGAAGGAGCACAGTAAAGTAGACTAGAAGCTGAGAATAAGAAGAAAAATGTACATGGGGCAAAAACGGGAAGAAGTATTGTGTCTGGTATTGCTGAGAGGCAGGACAATGCATCACTGCTTGTAAGTTAGCCTTAAGAGAAGGAGAGAAATGAAAAGCAAAGGATAAAGGTAAGAAAAGCCAGACCATATCCATAGCATGCAGGGAAGTAGTCCTGAATTAGGTGAATAGCAGAGGAAATCGTGACTATATTCACAGGGGTGAAATGCCTTTTAGTGAGCAAGAGAGTCCAGTGATGGTAAAGCTAATCAGAGAGACATTGATGGAAACTTATACTGGGCAGAAAAACATAGTTGAAGCGGTGACTGACATAAGGACTATCCCAGTGGTAAGGCATTATCTTTATTCTATTTTTTCAACTGGATTAAATGAGTTTGAAATCTACGACTCCTTAACAGAGGGAGGTGTTAGGTGTATATTAGGCAATGAAATTGATAGCATCATGTAGTACTTAAGTCTAGAGTAGTGAACATTCCTTTAGAGGCTATAGAGGGTAAGTACCCAGCATTATTTGCTGCATGCTCTATGAGGGAGAGGGTGAAGCATAATGGGGATCTGAAAGGTCAGATATGGATGAAAATAAGGGTCATGAAGGCAAGCCACTAATTCAGTTTATTGGACTGAATGCTAATTGTGAGTGTTAAAATAAATGAAAATTTGAATGAAGGTGATGTGATTCCCCAGAAGGCTTGAATGAGGGAGGAGTTATTCTCCAAATGAGATTGAGTCTTTGCTTGCTAGAAGGGTGCTGAGGAGATTTGTAAGTTTAAATAGAAATACAAAGCAGCTCTAGAAAGTGTGAGATTGTTTGAAGAATCTGAAATTGGAAAGACATAATTTGGATGAATGGCAAAAGGATGAGATACTGTAATATTTCAGTTTATGGAGGGACAACCCAAAGAAAAAGTATTTTACAAGGGGAGGGATTCTGATGAGGTTTAAGTATCCTGGATACAAGAGAGCAGGTGGTTGGAAATGGTGCAGGTAGTGGTCCCTAAGTTCTATAGTCAGAGGGTTCTGTCCCTTGCTCTTGACGGAATATGGGGGGCACAGGTGTACACAAGATGTATCAGAGGATACTAAGTCAGTTCTATTTGTTGAGCATAAATAGTGATGTAAAGCAGTATGTCAATATGTGCCACATCTGTCTGATAGCTGGGAAGGGGCAGATTGGGATAAAGAAAGTTCCATGAACATATGTCTATAGTTAGAGAACCATTTTCTTCTATATTGATATGTAGACTAGGTATCTTGGCCCACAGTATGCATAGTATCATAGTGAGCTGTCATAAGTGGTCAGAATATGTGGTAACATTGTGAGATATGTAGGGAAGCCAATTGCTGCAGCATATGCCTCTCTGTTTAGATACTTCTGCACAAGGCTTATTAGAACCCTCTGTTGATTATACGCTGTAGCAACCAAAAGGCTTAGTAAGTCAACATTATACATGTTGTAAGGTGTGTCCAGGAAACTATAGTAAGTCATTTGAATGTTTATTCCATATTTTTCTGCAAATAAATAGTATTTTCTTTGATATCTTTTTTGTCTACTTTAGTTGATTGTATCCTTGTAGTTTAAGATATTTTAGAGCAATTTTATAGTAATGATTTTCTTTATTTATATTGGTTGTTTAATGATTTGCTGGGTAAACTACATTTAGGGCTAGTTAGGTATGATTTGTGAATTAAAGTTTTAAACTGAACTTTGGTGTTGCTGGGTAGTGCATGGCAATGCTCTTCTCTGAGCTACTCTCTTTTCAAATTGGCTTAGGAGATTTGAGAGGTTCCATCTTGTGTCTGGGCTGAATAAGCAGCCTCTAGACATGCAAATTCATACATTAATATACACTATATGTATAAAAGCTGAAGAACTTATCGACTTCCTCCATCTCTCTGAGGAAGTGAAAAGCTGTGTCATTGAAGTAAAAAATTACAGGCTTTTTCAGTATCTGCGTTAATGTTATTTATACAAGAGCTAAATTCAATTAAAACAAACAGGTAGGTGAAAGTGTTAAACAGTTTATTAGTGCTTTGTAAACACTTGCTAGTAAATGTAGCTATGGCAGTCTGCAAGTTATCTCAAGCATTTTAATTGGATTAGAAAGTAACGGGTAAAGGTAAAAGGTAACTAAGGTAACAGTCAGAAATTATTTCCAAACAACAGTTTATAGTAAGAAACAGAAATTTAAAAAAGTTGACTTTGCAGAAAAGCAAAGTATCAAAAATGAGAATAAGCAGCATTTTAACTAGAGGCAAAATCAAAATCGTTTTTTCAAGTCACCACCCCTCTCATAGACAAGGTTTTTGTTATCCTGCAAGGAGTCTATATGTAATAAATATAGAAAGTGAGGTCACTGGTCGAGATGTTGCAAGTCTAAAAAAGTTAAGGAACCTCAAGTGGAGCCAGACCCAAGTCATAGGATCATCTTAGGTAAAGTAGTTATTTCTAGGGTAGGTTGATGTGAGCACTGGGTAACTAGCATTTTAGTAGGGGAAAGCCATTCTGCAGTTAGTTTTGAGGAAGATAGTAGTGCAGATGTTACTGCTATAAGTGATGTCCAGTTTCATCTTTATGGGGAGAGCTGAATTTTGAAATTCAAAATTCAAAGTATGAATTCTACTGGATGCATAACCATTAAACCATCATAAAATGGTAAGTTAAATGATTGTAAGTAGAAGAACATCTCTGATATTAAATATTTAATTTCTAACATTGTTACTTTTTCCACAGAAATTTTCTATGATTTATTTGTCTCCCTGTGGTGGAAAATAGGAATGCACGCCTATGGTTAGAGAATGACTAAATGTGGTCAGACCCATATAAGAAATAGATGCATAATAATCCTGTAAATGGATTAAAAAGGATTGCATTATGTCAGAAGATGCCCCAGCTACAATTCATGATTAGATCACATTTTAATATATGCTTTTTTCCAAATTCTCTTCACACTGTATGGCAAAAAATATCATTTTGATAAATTTACATAAAACTAAGAAGCAAAAACCATCTCCACAGAATTAGTTTGTGTGGAGCAATTTGGAAAGAAAATTATGAAGATGGGTGGTGAAAATATGTGAGAGCCAGAGTAACCTATAGGTTTCTACTTGCTAATAAGCTCAGGACAAGGACAAGACATGTGTCCAAAACCCACCACATTTAAGAAAGATCCCCCCTGCCAAGCATTGGGATCAGGATGGCATGTAATCCTCCAAATATCAGCTGCAGCAGGGTTGATTCATACCAGTCAAACAGCAGTGCTCAGGATTTTTTTTTTTAAAAGGCCATCTGACAACTGCCACCAAAGGCATAAGGCAGCATAATCAATCTAGCCTATTACTAGGTTATATTAAAAAGACAAAAGGCAACCAGAAAGAAGGCATGCTCCAGCATTAGAGGGAGGAGACCTGCCTCCAAAGCATTCACCCATACCAAGAAAACAGATCAAATGAAATGGAAGAGGCTAGCCTACAAAAAAGGTTAGTGTCCATATGTCTATGCACATAAATCCTTCCCAAGCACAAGGGACAAGTGGTAGCAACCCTGCTCATCTCATACTGGGTCAGGTAACATGTGCAAAGATCCCCAACTGTGATACTCAACAAGAAAGCACCAAAGTGTGGGATATAATGCAGTCATAGTAGAAAGTTGTAGGGGTGCCCCATCAAATGGCAGTGTGTGCCATGAGTGTGCCCAATTCAAAGATGACATGAGGCCATCAAGGTATTGGGAGGTAGGTGCAGGGTAACAGTTGTGTTTTTCATCATTGTCCTGTAATTATTTTATCATTTATTAGCCTTAATTTTGTTTTATATTGATATTTCATTTTCTTGTATAATTGTTTGGTATTCATTTACCTATTAGTATTTATTGCTTTCTCAGTAGCCATAGTTCAATCTCCTTTCTCAGTTTCATACCCCTTGGCCCAGGGTGAGATTGACTTTGGTACTATTTTACCAATTATAAAATGACTACTTAAAACCAGACAGCTCAAAAGTGACTCATTCTGGGAAGATTCCTCGACATCAATACCTCAGATGAAAGAGTCTAAGTTGAGTTTGAAAGCTTAGTAGAATAAAACCTACAGATCAGTTGTGCCTAAATATTCCTACATAATGTATCCTGAACAAGTTTTTTGGATATATCATTTTTATGTAAGTAACATAGGATAAATTTAAAGAAAGTAACCCATATGAATGAATAGTCATTTTTGTATAGTTAGTCATCTGATATCTCGGGGAGAACTGAAATCCCTTTATCATATAGGAACAAAATGGAGACAAATAATATTCATTATGACCACCAATCCATAGAAAGGCTAAACTTTGTAGTTCATGAATGGACCCAGGAATTCAGTTCTGTCCCCCACTGTATTTAAAGTTAAATAAACTGACCTTTTGCAGAGTTGCATCATTTAAAAAATATATAACAAATAAAGGTGAGATTAGTGTCATAAAAAAGACACTCATACAGCGCTTCTTAATGGTAGATGGATGATCTCTGAAATGAAAGCAATATTGATTAATAAAGTGAACTGAATTCATTTTTTTTCTCCTATTTTATTGTTGGTTTATAATAAGCAAGTTTTTTTCAAATATGAAAGTATATAAAAATAGTAGTAATAGTGATCCCTAAAGCCTAGCTGAGTGGAAACAATGCTTAGATTTACAGCAAAGTTAAACTATATTGATGGTGTGGTAAGTGACTAGATGGAGTACCAATTCAGGTTGACTTCTCAATGGCTACCATACACTACATGTCCAGGATTAGGATCACACATTACCTGTATGTCTCCAATGAAAAATAATATTCCCAAAAAAGTGTAGATCAGTGGTAAACCTTGACCAAAATTAATTATATCACAATAAACTTCAAAATTATGATATAACATTTTCTTACAAATATAGTGGCATAATGAATGATACTAGCAATACTGTTTTTAATTTAGTTGCTGGATGTTTCAACAATATATTTCAAAACCATCCATTTGCAATATAACTAAGAATCATTTATTTATCTTAACCATACTAGATATTGATGCAGCCATAGAATGAAAAAAGAAATGAATAATAAATAGGTAGAATAGATTAAAGTGGCTTTAGAATTAACCTTATACTAAATGAACTAATCCTTCAGTTTATTAAAGGCAATAATCCTATTAATCCTTTTTTCTAGAGAGCTCCATAGATTATAATGCACAGAAAGCTAAAAAATAATGCAAAATTTAACATTTTTTTGCACCTTTTCAAATCTTTATTAGACAATTTTATTTATGCTGACATAATAGATATCCATAAATATCATATTTTATATTTTAAATATAAAAATAAATGTGTGTGGAGGGGCAAAAGCTAAAGTGAATGACATTGTTGTTAAAGTGCAAGTTTCATTTGATACTAGTAATATACAAAAGAAAACAATTTGGTAAATATATGTACACACAGTATATTTGTAAAAATATATTTAGCATATATATATAAAGTTAGTTTTTATTTCTAGCACTGACAATATTTGCTATGTGCTTTTTAATAAATAATTCACTTATTTTATATTTGCCTTCCTCCTAAAATTGAAATTATAGAAAATCAACTCAACTCTACAATGATTAGCCAACTTCACACTGCATCACACATGTTTGGGAAGATGCTCTCCAGCCATACTAAGTGACTGTATCCAATAAACTAATTTAACAGCCATAAAAATGCCTGCTAAATTGGCTATTTTAAACTTCACTTTTGCCATCACAATACATGCAGGGTTTTATCCACCAGTGAAACATGCTAGATGTTAGAATTTTTAGTAAAACTGCCATGTACACAGGGATTATATGTGCTTATTCTACCATTAACATCATACTACATTGGGCATATATAGGGAGTGCTCCAAATGCAAAGCAAGTGACTAGCCAATCGACCAATCTAAAAACTTTAGTAACCACATATGATCACCACATACATGGAAGTTTTATCGACAATTGTAACATAAGCAGGTGCACATGAAAGAATGCAAAACCCTTCTTGTACTCTGACTAGAAAAGTAAAAGTTAAAATAGCTAATTGAAATGGTTCTTTTTAGTGATGACCATATTAGATTGATCAAATGGATGTGTAATCACTTACATATATTGTGAATGAGTTTCCCCCAGGCATTTAATGATAATTATCCCTACAAGCTTTAGCATATATGGTTCATCCAGTCATACCACATAATATAACTAAATTAACATTATACAGATAAAACAAGATAATAATAAAGTATGAAAAAAGCCACTAGACACTATCAAAGTCATTCCAGTCAGAGTATCTAAAAACCCATTTAGTCCCCACCATTGTATAATCTACATACATTGGATTCTGTTATCAGCCATCAACTACTAGTCTTGTCATAGAGTTTATAATACAAGACCACAATCATGCAAGTACTAATAAAAACATACATAAGCCTACAAAATCAGATTCTTTATATATGCTCTTCCCTCATATACTTGTCTAGCTTTCCTTTGAATGACAGTGCTATTTATAACAGCCTAACATCCCCAAACAAAGCAGTCCAAGAATCTACAACTCCATCACTGAAATAATATTCCTTCAAGTGTAGACTGCATCTAGATTTTTTAATTTTCAAACAGTGACCCCTTGACCTATCATCAGTCTCCAACTTAAAAACTTCCGTAATTTTAATTTATCAATCTCCTTAAACATTTAAAAAAGCCAAATTCCTTAAGCACCTCCTTTCCAATGAAAATATGTTGTGTCCTCAATTGAACCATATAATCAAGATGTCTTAAGGAAGGCAGCATTCTTGTTGCTCTTCTCTGTATTACCTCAAAAATGTTAATATCCTGCCTGTGAAGTTTGGGAACATGCCTGAATACAATATTCCAGGTGTGGTCTAAGATAAGAGATATAGCTTGAGAAAAACTTCCTTACTTTTATAACTACTATTTCTATTAATAAAGCTTAATACCCTATTTGCCTTATTGCAATTAGTCTATTAAAATCCCTTTGAAATTTTGCCCCACACTGGTTGCTTTGTATCATCAGCAAATATTAACATTTTGCTTTTAGCATCTACATCTCGGTCATTAATTTAAACCAAGAATAATAAAGGGCCCAAAACAGAGCTATGAGGTACTCCACTTATAACACTCACCCATTGCAATTTCTTTCCATTTATACTAACTACCCTTTGCTTTCTATTCTTCAGCCACTTGGCCAACCAATTAAAAACATTACCAGAAACTCCATACCTTCTTAATTTATGCACTAGTCTGCTGTCCTTTTTTTAACTACTTTATAAAGTAATTTACATACTAGTGAAGTTAGACTCACTGGCTTATAGTTATTAGGATCATCCTATATTCCTTCCCTTTTGAGTGGAACTATATTAGCTCTTTTCCAGTCATATGGTATTTCCCCAAATCTAAGAGATCTAACAAATATCTTGTCAGGAGCCAGTGAAACACTTTCCGCTCCCTTCTTAAGAGTCTTAGAATGATAATTATTAGGACTCATACATAGCTTTAACATCTAATCCATTTAAGAGTACCCTAATATTTTCTCTATTGACATTAATATACTCTAAAACATTTTGTGGCATATCGTTATTAGGATTAAGCCTCATTGTTTTACTGGGATATATGTCAATGATGGTCTGGATTTCTGTGACAAAGTCAGGTCTTATTTTCATATGAAGTGCTTAAAGCAGTTTCTGAGTCACCATACCCTCATAATCAAGGCCTGAATCATCCGACTCTTTCCTGATCCTTGGCACCATCCTCAGATTGAGACCCAAGCACTTAAAGAGATCTTTGTATTGGAGCTCCCAGCATGAATCCCAAGTAGCAAAGGTTACCCTTTCCAAATTTTGGAGGATTGAATTAAACCAGGGTATTGTTTCCTTCAGAGACATACAGAATTGAGTCTACTATGACAGGAAGGAGAGAGAACTGTTACGAGATAACATGGATATATGGAATTCAGAGATGCCAAGAGTGACAAATTATACACTGGATACTAAATAACTAAAAAAAAAAAACTTTCTTTGATTGTTATTACTCTGTGCTAACCTAATTTCAGACAACCTTTTACTCTTTTTTGATCATCTTGTTCAACTCATCCCTAACTTTTCTATAGCTGTTTAGTTTATACTGCATAGTATGTGCTGATAATTTTGAACAGCCCCTGACTTTTTCCCCGAGATCTGAATATCCTTATCCCCCCCATCATAGTTTCCTATTTCATTTATCTAAGCAACTTCTCTGGGATAGATTGCTCCGGTACCATATTTAAAACGCGCTTGAAAGTATCCTCCCACATCTCTTAAGCATTCCTATGTCTGAACTCCTCTTTCAGTCAATTTGTTATAATAAGCTCTGTAATTTAATAATTCTCTTTATTGAAATTTGCAATTTTAAACTATTCCTAAGAATGTTTAACTTATTACCCAGAGTAAATCAAACTATCTGATGGTCACTATTGCCTAATGCTTCCCCAACTAAAAGTTCCTAACTAAAAATTCTTGATTGGTTAGAGCTAGTTCCAGTATAGTTTCCATGAGTTGGCTGATTTACCATCTGCTTAAGGAGGTTATCAATACCTATAAATTTTTTCCCAATCAGTTGATGATAAATTGAAATCTCTAAGGATAACAGTTTCACAATTACATTCCCAGTGAATTTCTTCTATCATAACCTTATCTATCTAAATGGACTTGTTTGGTGGCTTATCAAATACTCCTAGCCTTACTTCCTGAGTTTTAATAACCCTAATATCTACCCATCCCCTATTCTATAATTTTGATTAGATTGGATGTTACTTTTAGCTTAAATAATTAAGCCTCCTCCAAACCAATCAGTCCAATGGTTAATGTACATAATGTAATCATTTATTTCATACTCATTTCTACTTTCATTACATTTGGCTTTATTAACCTATGACTGTTATGTGTACTATATCTATATCTTCCTCTATCATATAATTATACTCTTCCCTCTTATTTCAAAGAGTGTGCATTACAATAAACACTTTATCCCTTATCACTGAAATATCTTTTGGTATGGTATGTTCAGATTCCCTTTGCTTCTAATTAAGATATTAAAAAATAGAATTCAGACTTGGTTGTTTCATTTAAAAATCTACCCATACACCAATTTTCATCAAAATCCAAGAGGGTTTGGTTCAATATTTCAAATATTTTGCAGGATTTGTCAGAATTGGCCATTGGATACAGCAACATTTTAGCTTTTATGACCTACCCACCTCTTCCAAAGCTATTGTTAGAGTTTACTGTCTAACTAAAGCAATAGTAAAAAAAAATAGGTGAAAAGGAAGGGAAGGGGGGGACTTTTTTGAAAAGGAACTAATTTAATGTAATTTTTAGCTCTTTATGCAAATTTATGATACCTAACTCCCACAGAAAGATTATGATACCTAACCACCACAGAAGGATGACTGCACTATAATCCTCTTAGTAATAAATTTGATATACTATCATCACTAAATTCTCTTTTGACTATATATTTTATATATCACTAGATAGAAAGACACAATATACTAAAAATGAAAAGAAAATTATTTTCAAAAGCTGGTAATATGACTATTATATATATATATATATATATATATATATATATATATATATATATATATATATATATATATATATATATATATATACGAGGGGCGGTCAATAAGTTTGGCAATTCGGATATAAGGAAAAGTGTTTTATTATTTTTCAATATAACTACCCTCGACTGCAATGCACTTGCGCCACTTGTCCCTGAGGCTTCGAATTCCCGACTGCTGTTCAATCCACTCCTGGACGGCGAGCTGGACATCTTCATCATCCACAAACCAGCATCCATGCAGTGCAGCTTTGAGCTGGAGGAATAAATAGTAGTCGCTAGGGGCCAGATCTGGACTGCAGGGGAGATGGTTGAGCTCCTCGAATCTGCACTTGCGCGGGGCAGCTTGTGCAACTCTGGCCTTGTGGACAGAGACATTGTCGTGGAGGAGCAGGAGACCGCATGTTCCTTGCCAAGCTGCTTCTGACGGATGCACTTTTTCAACCTAGCCAGTTCCTCAGCATAATATTGGCCTGTGATGGTCCTTCCACGAGGCGCATAGTCGATCATCAAAACTCCCTCAGAATCCCAGAAGAGGGTGGCCATGATCTTCCCGGCTGAGGGTTGGGTCCGGAACTTGATGGGGGTCGGAGAGCCCCTGTGCTTCCAGGTCATGCTTTAGAGCTTGGTCTTGGGATCCCAGTGATGGACCCATGTTTCATCACCTGTCACTATGTGTGACTTGAATCCCGCCGGTTCTTGGTTGTATAGGAGCAGCAGCACCTCTGAACTTTGACAACGTTGAAGTTGATCATGGGGCGTGAGGTTTCTAGGGCCCCAATGGGCAGAGACCTTGGTCATGGCCAAATTGTTGCGGATAATGTTGATAACACTTCCATGTGATATTTAAGTTCTCGCTTAATTTCTTTGACCTTCACCCGTCGATTTTCGAAGATCATCCTCTCCACACAGGCCACATTTTCCTCGTTGGTCACATCTGACGGGTGTCCTGGATGGGGGTCATTTCAAGGGACTCACGACCATGGCGGAACTCCCTATTCCAGCAAGCACAGGTTGCATAAGAAGGGGCAGTGTCAGTGTACACTGCAACCATGCGTTCATGGATCTCTTTTGCATTCTTGCCTTCCTTGGTCAAAAATTTGCTCACTGCGCAGTGCTCAACCTTCTCCATTGTTGAAAAATTTGTGACTGACGATCTGCAATCAGCTACTGCTTCTTAAATAGACGAGGCAGGAGCGTGCAGTTGTAGGTCCTAACTTGTCCTAACACCCCCACAAACAGCCATCCCTCTTCCTCTGTTTTGCCCTACCGATTCGCAAAACTTATTGACCGCCCCTCGTATATATATATATAAATATAATTTACATAATATTTATCCACTATAATAGTAACTGGGGAGGCTAAACACATTCTTTCAAGTGTGGGGTATTATGGAAGCCTTGAGCATTGGTGCAAACATAGGCAACCTAATATTAACTAGCATATAAAGGGTCCATTCCTATAACGAGTTATCTAGCATCCATGTTATAAAATTATGTAAACTTACCTTCCCTGATTTCCAGTCCAAATATATAGGCTACCTACATATAATACAGAGAGGAGAATACACCCCAAAATTTCTTGAAAACAATCAAACATTACTGAGAGATATAAAATTGTCTTTCACGAAAGGGTTTTAATACACTTTGTGCTGGTTTCAAGAATAAATAGTACCAACTCTTAACAATAAATAGTTCATTATTATCCTTATCCACTGAGCATTCTTAATCCATAGAAGTTTCTTGTTTTCCATTATCAAAGTATATTAGATTTTATTGGTCACAAATGGGAAGAATCACAACTCCAATAATAATGCCATTCAAAATTCAAATCCATAAAATATAAAGCTTGTTAATATTTTCAGTTTATTGGTAACTTGCTACACAGGATAATATAAGTCATTACATAACTTTCTGGACCTGAAAAATAAATTTAAAATTATAATTTTCTGATCTTAAAATTTATGACCATAAAATTTATTTAACAGTTTACAACAAACCTATTAAAAGTTTCTGTCCTACATAGGTTGTAATCTATTTATGCAGCTGATTTTATTCACATTTTCCCTCCCCAAATCTATTCTTAATATCAAAAAATTTTCTAAAATCATTAATGGACATCAATGCCACCAAAAACCTCATCAGCACTTCGCCCAGCGTGGATTCATCCTTGGGCCAAAGGCAACAAACCTGTTTCCTGGGAAATCCTCTTCCATGCACAATATCAACAACTTACTCCTCAATGACCCTTTCTCTCTCAAACACTAATTCACAATCATCAACCTTTTATGTGGGTCTTACAACCCTTCATACAACCTGATAGACTAATTTATTCTCTTTACAACCCTATTTCCACACATTCTTATGACATACCAATACCACTTGAGAACAATGACAATAGCATTCACTATATACCTATTATCAAGTTGTTCCTTACTTATCTAACCTTTACACACCAATCATACCTTTCAAATTGTTCATTTGATTTGCCCTAAACCAACCCTACCCAAACCACCACCACCACCCAGACTAAAAATAAAAGTATCCCAAACACATCACTACCAACTCCAGTACAATTGCCTTCCCTATTCTCCTCAATAAAACATTCACACTACCCTCACAGGCAGAAACTTAAAAGAAGGACAACTCAGTGAAATCACTACACAGGATTTTAGCCCAACATATTAAAATTAGACCACCTATGATTCATAAGTGTTTCATATTTTTATAATAAGACGAAAAAGGACCAAACATTGATAAAGAAAGGGAGAAAATGGGATAAAGAAAGACAAAAGGGCTTGTGAATGTCTTTCCTTATTCTTCGGGGGTATTGAGCATTTACAGGGTATCTACTTGTTTGGTGATTTTGAATTCAAGGACTTTTCAAAGACTTTTTAAAAATAATCAAGGATGGGTTTTAGCCATTGTTTTTTTTGTCTTTAAATTAAAAAAGTGCAATAAACATTATGGGACATTGACGATGGTGAGGTATTTAAGGAAAAAATGGGTTATAAGCAAAGCATAACCCAAATCAATTCACCAGTGCAAAAAAACAAGAACAAGGTATCCAAGCGACAGTCACAGAAGTATAGCAAGCATCAATCATAAAATACAATGCATCCAAAGCATACATATGTTCACTGAGTAAATTAACTTAAATATTACTATTTTCCTAATAGACTTAAAAAGTATATAAATAATGAATTTGAAAAATCATTTGAACAATCACTCAATGATTTATTTTTTAAATTCAAGCTCCATCTACCTTTTTCATTAAATTCAAGGACTTTTCAAGGATTTCAAGGGTAAAAAAATCAATTCAAGGACTTTTCAAGGGCAGTAGACACCCTGTAAAAAGTGTCATCTAATTGTATATCTTAAATTTATAGATTTATAGAAATTACTTAGTGAAATCTACATCTCAGCTATTAGGCCTATTCACCAAAATATGTGGTTTGGCACTGAAATACTGCCAAGACTACTAAAAAACACAAGAAGCGCATAACAATCAATCTTAGAAAAGTGACTAATGTGCTTAGTAAAAAATGTGCTGGAAGATTGAAAAATAAGACTGATTGTTGTGTGTGAACTGTTGGACACAAATAATGAAAACCCACACAATACTTAGAACCACTTAAAACAATGAGACTGAGCAAGATTCAATTAAATCATCTTCAATCAGTGATTTGAGTAACGTATCTTCAGTTCGAGATCTGGACAGTGATTGCTTGGTTGAAGAAAATCCTTCAACTTCAATTGAACCATTTGGACCAAACACCAGTCAAAAAAGTAAGTACTAAGATAATATATTTTATATTTCACCAGACAAGTGTGTTTGATCTATATGACCGATTGAATAGAATTTAAGATACTGTATAAAACAAAATTGATAATTGGCAAGCTTTTACTTTGAAGGATTTATTCTTTAATGATGCTCTTTAGTCTACACAAAATGCCAATTTTGCTCTATATAATAATTTAAATACATATATTCTTTTTTGGTTCTATTCAGAAGGGTTGTCATTGAGCCAGAAAAAGCGCAAATCTCGTGGTAAGCGATCAGATGCTCAGAAACACTTGAAGAAGAGACTAGAAGTCAGGTATGGTGTTCATATTAGTGAGCAAGTAAGTGATGCTTCAAAACCTGAAACAGAATCTGAAAAACATCTAGAAACATTAATGAATGAATTGAAACAGTCATTCCTGGAGAACAAATGTCATAATCACAAACTACAAATACACAATACACAATTGAAACACTGCTAGTTTCTTTCAAACTACAACATCTATGGTGAAAAAAAGCTGTTCACTAAAATCAGAATTTGGAATCCTTCCAAAGATTCCAATAATGAGCTAAGGAAAAGTGATATCTGAAGAACACAAAGATATAGTTAGAAGATTCTATGAGTCAAATGAGGTTAGTCGTATGTGTCCTGGCAAAAAGGATTGTGTGAAAGTCATCAATGCCGAAGGTGCAAAAATGACAGGTCCTTGGGAATTTAAGAGAGTTATATGAACTATATAAAAATGATAAAGAGAATCCCAAAATAGGATTTTCCCCATTTGCTAAATTACAGCCATTATATTGTATGCTTACCGGTAGTGGTGGGACTCATTCTGTCTGTGTGTGCACATATCATCAAAACCCCAAATTACAGCTGGCTGCATTTGGAGAAAACGGTCTCTCATACAAAGATCTTATGGATTACAGTGTCTGCAGTACAGAGAGCCAGGCTTGCATGATGCAACTTTGCAAAGATTGCCCAAGAGAAGAGGGTGTTCTGAACTTTCTTGAATCAGCTCCAAATGAAATATCTTACAAGCAATGGGTGACTGTTGACCGTTGTACAATGGTAGACAAAGTGGAGCCACTTCATGAATACTTATCATTAAGCATAAAAATATCCTGCATAGTTCATCATCATTTTGTTACACAGCAGCAGTCACAGTACTTAAAACAGTTGAAAGAAACACTAGGGGCATTCTATGTGAAGTGTACACACTTTTTGGCAAAATCTCAACACTAGGTCATGGATTTTGATGATATTTTGCATGCAAGTTGGGTCTGGTGAGATAACATCACATATCAATTTTTATGGCTCTGGGTCACCCATGGCCATTTTTTTTATGGCCATTTTTATGCAAGTTGAGTCTGGTGAGATAACATCACATATCAATTCTTATGGCTCTGGGTCACCCATGGCCATTTTTATGGCCAGGTCAATTTTTGGTCAAACTGGTTGACCAAAAATGTTTGAGAGGTCATAACTTTGGCTTGAGTTAACCAATCAGAACAACTTTGGTACCAAAATGCTCAGGAGAGAGATCTTTCAATGAATCCAAGAATGACATTCCTTGGACAATTTTTGCCATGATGACCCCTTTTTTTTTACTCTTTGACCTTTGACCCTGGCCAAAGTGCAACTTCAATCCTCCCCAAAGAATTTCTAAAGTTAGCTCTATTTATCCTCCATAGCTCCAGGAAAAATAAAAATGGAATCTCCATGCGCATTTGGCATTTATGTACCATCAGGTGGGTGGTATTTTCAGTCATGTTGCTCTACTGGGGACGTTTATGACATCAGACAGTGTTAGGAAATAGTGATTTTGAGAAAGTTTGATGAATCTTGACACAATCATATTTCAGTCTTTCCAAACACAAACTCTTCCCCTTCCTAGGCTGCCCTGCCTTTTTTCAGTCTTAGATTCAGAAATGTAAGACAAACAACATAATACCTTTCAAATATTACAAATTTACCATTTTTATTACCTATACAAAATGATATTTAATACAAAACATTAGACAAAAGATTATTTAAGACAAAAATTTAAACAAAAACTTTTAGACAAAACATTATTTAATAAATACCTAGGTACTCATTTGAGCAGAGCCATCACTTTGTTTGTTGCATCAGACTCCTTCTTGCTAATCGTGTAGCTTCTTCCCGTTGCAGTTTTTGGTTCAGAGATGTCCATAGTACAAGAATCTTCTATTTCAGGGAAGCAAAAACTGTGAGAGGGCCCATGCGTGTGAAGAAATTTCCCAGTCACTTCTTGTGACTCTGGAAAAGCTTCGGTTGTGCAAGCAAGCCACCAATGTCCATCGTAAATCACAGTGCCATAGCCTGGACATAAAATATTTTTTGTGACTGATTTTAATCTAAAAGTCTCAGAGACTAAATGGGCAAACTTGGAGAGCCTCCTTTAATATTGGAATGAATGAATTAAGTATTTGTGTGCCTGGAATAGTTTGGTCGCAGGTCTGGTTTTCAAAGGTTCTTCCTCTGTTCATATTCCTTTTGAGTTCCATATCCAAACTTCATATTCCCAAGAGTTTCAGCGAATACAAACAAATCTCATGGTAATACAATCTGTTTGTCATAGGGTCTTCTCAAGCTCTCTTTAGTAGCCTCCCTTTGGATGGTGCCACCTATGCCGTCTGATGGGCCCTTCCCATGGCTAGTGGCAAAAAAATGCCACTCTGCTTCTATACCATATTCCTCTTTATGCCAGCAAAGATTCTGGAAAGATTTACAGTTTTTATACTGTGCTGCAGAACCGTCCAAAAAGTAGTAAATTTTCTTTACTATTTTCAGATACTCTATCAACATTTGCTGAAATAGATGCACTGACACATTATCGTGGATGTTACACTCTGAAATTATGGTGTATGAGTCATGATAGAGTTTTCCATCTTTAATGTGATAAAACATCCAAGGATGTATTGACACCTGTGTGCAATTCCAATGATATCCCTGGGCTGCGTCTTGTATTACAAATGAATAGTTTTCTGAAAAATCACCAATTACTACAAATTCACCATCTACAATAATGTTTTTCACAGTTTCCAAGTACTGTGCTTGTGATTTTGCAACAAAATCATGTTGCACCAAAGTTTCAACACAATCACAAAATCTATCCATGAAATCATCAAGCGATAATACCATGGTTACCAGCTCAGATCTATCAGTTGATGTTCACTGTTTGAATTCAATATTATCCACATTCTCCTGTTCATAAAATCCAAATAGTTTTGCTTTTAGTTGATCTACTGGTGGACAGTACTCGCACGATCTCATGTAACATGCTGGACGGGCTGGATTACATACGACAGAGGCAACTAGGTGATGGTAAGAGGGTAGATCAGTGATATCAGACATCTTGGATCCAACCATCATCAGTTTTACATTTTTATGTAGGTATTGTACATACACATACTAAGTGAGTTCCACTGCCTCCCACGTGGTCGTAGAATAGCAAACTTTGAGAATGATACTTTTACCTCAGGGTACTTCACTTTGAAACTGCTATGAAGTTCCTTAAAATTGTTGAGAACGAGTCATTTCTGTAACCTCTGCTTTTCCCCTTCAATTCGCACTACTAGACAATCCTTCTTTCCTGGTAAATCCCAACTCATATCATCACTACGATAATATTCAAGGACTAAAGATTTTAGTTCCTCAGGAAGCACTGTGCCGAGATTAGGGTTAGGTGAAGCTAACATTCCTTTATCCTTTAGTATATGGTGAGCTTGTACGGCCATTCTCTGAGAGCAATCAAACTCGTTCATGTTTTCTAATGCTCATACTGGTTGCAAATATGGTTAGAATTCTGATTTGATTTGTACGGTTTGATTGCCAATATTTTTCCTTTAGAGACTGGATGACTTCTGGCATACAGTTCACATTACATCTTTGCAGAAAATCTCCTTGTTTTCTCCTAACAAATTCTTTAACTTTTAACCTTTTCTCAGGTACGTAAGTCGGATGCCTTTCGGCTTTCCTTTTATCAAAGGGGCTCTCACCAATGAAAGACAATGATTGGTTCAGTAAGTCAACTTCCACAACATCTGAATCCTTTTTTTTGGCTAGGCATCTCATTGAACTCCTGTTCAGATGCTGAAGTTCCGGACTTCTCTGGAGTATTTTGCTCCATTGGTAACTCTGAAAGCTTCTTCCTACATACAGAACAAAGCTTATCATCTTTGCTAAGAAGAGATGAGAACTTATGCAAAAGCTGAGCAGAAACATTTCTTAGGTCTTTCTTTTGCAGGGATTTATGGATCTTCAGCGGATTGCTGCAGTACTGCGGATTGCTGCAGTACTTCCGATTCGCCATCTAAATGAAACAAAGCCTGAAAAAGATCCAAATAGTAAATTACTGGTTAAAAACAATATACAATAAATTGATTAAAATAAACACCTATATAAATGATTGAAGCAATTATATTTAAAATTGCCAATATACAATATCGCTGCTTCAAGCATTGCATTGACCTAGAAAATTGGTAAGCAAAGAAAAAAAGTGCATAATAATCGTCAAGTATTATATCTTAGTAGAAATGTCAAAGTTTAGGTGCAAAGGGGTGTAGGTTGGTAAACTGGTTTATAACTAACAAACAATTCCATTAAGAGTAGGTACCTATTCAATGATCAACATTATTTTTAATTATTTTCATGTTTTCTCAGTCCAGCGCTTCAACCCTAATAGCTATTAAGTGCGCTAATGGCTACATCATAATGCATTGCTGAGAATAGGTTTAATACACTCTTAGTTTAATCTTTCTTCCATACCTATTTTTGGAGGGTATAACTACCTATATTCTGTAGGTACATTTAGTTTTGATCAAATTAAAGGATTTGGTGAAAATTGCCTTCTCTCATTTGAAATAGCCTGGCATAGTAAAAATATGTGATCAATCAAAAGTTACTATTAATTAATGGGTGTTCATTTTAGATGCCTAATAAGTAATAAATCATTCTCCTCTTTTTCATAATATAATAATTTGGTAGGTAGGTAGCTGTGTAAAAATCATTAGGTATTTCAAAATATCAAAAATAAATAACAAAATTAGACACCTGTAAATTATTTTAGGATCTGCAGATAATCTCACAATTAATATTAAGTAGGTAGTTTGGAAGATATCTTGAAATTATTTTAATTTATATATTGAAGGCATAAATGACATTGGTATCTAAAAAACATACACTAATTAGTTAAGGATTAATGAAAGGCAGTTAAAGACTGCTTTTCATGTTACATTGATTTGGCAAGATTACCTATACAAGGTGTCCCAGAAAAAAGTTAACCATACTTTCAATTAGTATAACTCAAAACCTATTAGAGATTTTTGAGTCCTGCAAAATGAATCAAATTTATCAACTATTTACCTGTCGACTCTGGAAATTTCATTAAATTCTCTTTTACGATATTGATACACTAATGTGTTTAGTGGAGGCTATCAAAATTATGTTCGCGCAAGGAAGTAAAATAATGAAACTTCGAAGTTTAAAATCAACAAATATATTTAAATCCATTTTTAACAAAAACACCTCTTCATATGTGTATTACAAATTCATTTTTTAATTTTCTAAGCACCGTCTCCTTCCACATGTCCTCCATTTCTTTCCAAGCACAATTGCGCCTTTGATCGCATTGATTGAACAACCTCTTTGATTAACTTGTGATTTTCCTTAAGTCTATTGACTTCACGTGTGATACTATCTCTTAACTGGTTGATGCTTTGTGGTAGAGTAGAATACACCTTATTCTTTAGATATCCCCATAAGAAATAATCACACGGTGTTAAGTCAGGGGATCTTGAGGGCCATTCAATTGCATGATTTAGCGTGACAATCCGGTTGTCAAACGTTTCTCTTAGTTTTGTTCTTACAGCAAGCTGTCTATGAGCTGGTGCGCTGTCCTGAATCCACCAAAGTCTATTGAATTGATTGCCGTAAATCTGACGAAATTCCGGGAAGATCCTTTCGTTGATCATGCTCAGGTAGGCAGCGCCATTCAAGCTATTCTCGTAAAACAATGGGCTGACAAGAAAGCCATTCCTGCATATTCTGATCCACAGAGACACTTTCTGCTGACAAATACGTGTGTCAAAGTTGAATGCTGGAGGGAAGGGCGGGTCAGCAGCGCATACTTCCGAATGTTATGGCTATTTACCTTTCCATTCATGAATTACCTTTCCATTCATGAAAAAGGCTGCCTGTCACCAATCACAATGTTTTCCAAGAAACGAGCAGGTTTATGGAGAAGCCATTCGACCAATTGTCTATGACGAGGAAAATCAGTTTCAAGAAGCTGGTGTCTTCCATGCATCTTAACGGGGGATGCCATTTTAAGTCATGTTTAATAATGCGGCTAATTGATGACTTTGACAATTGTAACCCATTCTTTCTGACTGATATATGTGGATTTTGAAAAAGTGTCATCTGAAGATTTTCAATATTTTCTGTTATTCTTATGGTTCTCATACAACCCGAATGACCTTTATTTAGATTTAAGCATGTTCCTTCATGTTGGTATTTGCAAACATTTTTCCAAATTATGGGCTTGCTTGGTGGGTGCCTACCTGGAAAACGTTGTTCAAATGAATCTTCTACTTGTTTAATACTGCCAGTCTTAATAAAGTTTGTGACTACAAAAATGCGTCGATCTTTTGTTAACTATGCAAGTAAACTTTTAAACAGACACGCTTTGATTTGCTTAGTAAGCAATAATGACAAGACTATACCACAGCGTGGTGAAAACCCACTGTAAAATGGCCTAGGCTTTGCTTGAAGAATTGCACAGTGACATAGGCTACCTACGCTTCTCTTGAAAGTGCACGGTGGCCTAGCCTTCCTTTCATTATTTTACTTCCTTGCACAAACGTATTTTTGATAGCCTCCACTAAACCCATTAGTGTATCAATATCATTCATTGAATGGAATTTAATGAAATTTCCAGAATCGACAGATAAATAGTTGTTAAATAAAACACCTTTAGCAGGACCCAAAAATCTCTAATAGTTTTTAAGTTATACTAATTCAAATTACGGTTAACTTTTTTCTGGGACACCAGGTATAAGGAAAGTACCTAGGTATATAAGGTATATATAGGCAGTGATGTATTATTTATTGATTCAAAAAGATTATATAAGAGGTATATAGGCCATGCCATGGTTAGGACTTAGGTAGGTATGTGATATCACCATAATTTCTGAGTTAATAATACTTTTAGTAGGTATACCCAGTGTAATATAATTGCCCATAGATTCTAAACCCATGGAGATCCCATTTCTATTTTTTCTGGAGCTATGGAGGATAGAAAGAGGTAACTTTAGAAATTTAGGATGATCTGATTTGCACTTTGGCCGGGGTCAAAGAGTTCACAAAAAGGTCATCATGTCAAAGATTGTCATAGAAACAGCATTCTTCCACTCATTTGAAAGATATCTTTCTCCTGAACATTTTCATATTAAAATCGTTCAGATTGGTTATTTCTGGCCAAAGTTATGACCTCTCAAAGGTTTTGGGTCAATCAGTTTGACCAAAAATTTATCTGACCATAAATATGACTACAATGACCAGATAGGCCTAATACTTAGTATGTGAACTTTATTCTTCATAACCAATAAATGATGTAAATTTCATGATTCTGTGGCCAAGGTGTCAGCAGGGTGTGTACACTTCACGTAGAATGCCCCCACTACCACCTCAGAGCGAGGCAGTTATATTAGGTGATTTCTCTGAAAATTATTCCTTCCTTGTCGAAGTTGCTGCGCAAGGATTACACTGGGACAATTCACAATGTACAGTATCCCCTTTTGTCATCAATTATAGATCACCTGTGGACCAGGAACTTAACCATTTTAGTCTGTTTCTTATCTCCATCACTAACACACAAGACTATAATGGTTTACTCATTTATAATAAAGCTTATGAACTATGTTAAATTCAGATGCCCACAACTGAAGAAGGTGTACTATTTTCGGGATGGATGTGCTGGCCAATATAAGAAAAGATACAACTTCACGACCTACTGCTCGTGCCAGTTTGCAAAGAACTACAGAGAGGCAAATTCTTACACCAGAAGACATGTTTCAGTTTTGTGAAGAAAACTTGAGCACAACAATAAAAGTTTTCTTTGTAACTACATCCGATTTGAAAGATGCAGAACGAAGGTTAAAACATTGATTCAAGGACAGTAGGGCTATTCTTGAAACTCTGAAATATCATAGATTTGTTCCCATAAACAAGGAAGAACTGATGGTGTATCTCATTTCAAGTGGCATTGGAGAAAAGAAAAGAATAAGGAAAAGTCATATTACTAATGAACCTGCAACGGTTGATAACCTAAAATGTGTCAAACCAGGAGAGTATATTAGCTGCATTTATGACAGGTAAGTTTGGCATGGAATTGTGGAGGAATATTTGATGATTACATAGTGAACTTTTTACATCTATCTGGGTCATCAGGAGCAAGTGCATATCATTATCCATCAAATAAGGATTCATGTGCAGTGCCAGGACATCATATATTAACTTTCATGAGTTAGTTGTCCTACACTAAGAGGTGGCAGCAGAATTAAATATATTTTTCCTCAGAAAGAAATTGATGAAAGTATCAAATATGCCACCATTGTATTAGGTTAACAGGTCTTCCCTATCATTATTGTAATTATTTTGTCAGTGAGGATTATCAGTGAAATATCATTTTTTTATTCTTAAAGATTTAGGTCAAGTCATAGTGATAGCTAAAATAAATTCTTAAATTGACCTGTAATTTATAAATATGGTGTCAACATAAGTTAGTTACATGAAAAGTAATAGCATAAACAACCTTTTTATGATTGTTTCTAATAGCCAAGACCTTTGACTGTTTTTTATATGCAAAAAAAAAATAATAATTTCAAATATTGCTCATTTATGTGTTAATTACTTGAAAAATACTAGCATAAACAAACTTCTTTTTTTTTTATTGATTCTAATAGCCAAAACATAATGCCTTCATTTTTCTCATTTATAAATTTTTTCAATTTTGATACCCCAGAGGTCAAATCTTGACCTCAAATTTTTCAAATGTATAATTTTTTTTTATTTTTCAACCTAGAATTGTAAAACTTTCCTATTTGGATTCTGTCCTTTTCTGATTCTAAATATATATACTTTTATATAATTATGACCATTATTGCCCTAGTTATAAGTCACCAAATGTTAGTGACCTTGCAGTGACCTGAAAATGTCTGAGGTCATATCTCCTGAATCATTGGTTGGATTGACCTTAAAATTTCAGAAATGGGTTTAGGGCCCCCAAACTTCCTATAAACCAAATCAGAGAGATGAGGAGGTTAATTTGCAATTTTTCTGGTTGACCTCACAGAGAATGCCTCAAATTAAAAAGGTTTGGGATATCTGGGAGTTTTATTTTGGATATCTGAATGGCTGAGGGATAGGAAGCAGAGGCTGGTAATAAATGGAGTACAAAGTCACAGTGGAGGGACATTATTAGTGGAGGTGCCTTAGGGAGATCAGTTCTAGGACCATTCCTATTTGTAATATACATTAATGATCTTGGGGAGGCAGTTAATAGCAAGGTGTCTTTTGCTGATGACACAAAATTGGCATCACCCACCCCCACCAATAAAAGAATTTCAGAGTAACTTCAGAGTGCAGAATGATTTTAATAAATTAGTATGTTGGGCACATAAGTGGAAGATGACTTTTAACTTTAAAAAATTCAATATTATACATTTTGTAAGAGATAATAAGGAATTTAGCTATGGAATGGCTGAACTTGGTTGAGGATGAAAAGGACAGTAATTATAGCTATATAGTTCATGAGATTTTCTAACAATGTATTAAGGCAAAGAATAAGGTAATTGTTAAGATTAGTGACGATTTTGTTAGGGATTAGTACTATGGAATACTACTAGATTATTAAAAATAGTGAGTGGGAGGGGTGCTACCTCACACAACCAAAGGGGGGTAGGGGGCAAAGACCCCATTTTGAAATTCCCTTCAAATTAATGATATATGATACAAAATGATGCAACCCTAAAACCAAAAATCTCTAAAGAAATCAAGTACCAATAATCTTACCAATTACCCAAAATAAAGCAAATAGTGTTGGTCTTCATTAAGAGTAATGGTAGTTACAAAAGTAAGGAGGTTATCTTCAAAGGGCATATTAGACCACATCTTGAGATTTGTATACAGGTATAGTCCCCAAATTTCAGACAAAATATCAACCTGCTTGAGTCAGTGCAAAGGAGCTACAAGGACAAGAAGTACCTTAGGAGACCTTACAGTCCATTCAAAGGAGGGCAACAAAGATAATACTTTCAATGAAGCATCTTGAATTTCTAGATAGACTGAGGGTACTGAATATCTTCTCCCTTTAAAAGGTGTGTGAGAGAATATATGATTGAGTTGTTTTTTTTTTTAATTCTGATAGACAAAATTGGATATTAGCAAATTTCTCAGATCTGGAGGGCAATAATAGGATCCTTGAGGTACACCACTGATAACATCCCTCCATTGTGAATGGGGTGAGGTCACAGTGGAGGAACGATCTGTGGTGTACCTCAGGGATCCGTTCTAGGCCCTTTATTATTAATAGTTTATATAAATGATTTTGAGGAGGCTGTAAATAGCAAAGTTTCAATTTTTGCTGATGACACTAAATTGGCAGCTGTAGTCAAAGAAGTTAATGGTAGGTTTAAAGTGAAGAGTGATTTAAATAAGTTATTAGCTTGGGCTCAGAAGTGGCAGATGACTTTTAACCTTAAAAAATGCAAAGTTCTTAACATGGAAAGGAATAATAGGGAATTTAGCTATGAAATGGATGGGCATTGGCTGAATTCAGTTGAGGATGAGAAGGACTTAGGTGTAGTAGTAGATATAAGAACATAAGAAGAAGAAGAAAAGAAGGAGACTGCAAAAGACCATTCATGGCCTACACTTGGCAGCTCCTGTTCCAGTCAACACACAAAAGATTTATGTTACTGAAGTTTTCAAAGCAGTGTATTGAGGCAAAAAATAGAGCAAATAGAGTGCTAGGATACATTAACAAGAATGTTAGCTACAAGAGTAAAGAGGTTATCCTTAAACTCTACAACTTGTATGTCAGGGCACATTTAGAGTACTGTATATAAGCATGGTCAACACATTTTAGACATGACATCAACCTGATAGTTGGTACAAAGGAGGGCAATAAAAATAATACCTTTCGTGAAGCACCTTGAATATGAAGCTAGACTGAGGGTATTAATTATGTTCTCATTTGAAAGATATGTGAGGGGAGATATGATTGAGCTTTTTAAAATCTGTTCTGGGATGGATGAGTTGGATTTTAGGAGGTTATTTGAGTTAGAAGGTTGTTATAGGAGTAGGGGTCACCACTTAAAAATTAAAAAAACAGAGGTGCAGGTTGGACATTAGAAAATATTTTTTCACCAATAGAGTGTTAAATTACTGGAATAGTTTGCCATCTGAGACGGTAGACAGTCCAAACTTGAATGTTTTTAAATGCAGATTAGATGATTATATGGGGAGGGAGGGTTAACTTGGAAGGGGGGGGGGTATTCTGGACTCATTCCTGTGAATGCAGTATTTTATTATTGTATATTATAATTGATTTGCATTTTGACAGTTATATTGTTATGTTATGATGCTTTTTGTTTTTGATACATTCCTGTGGATGGTTCTAATTGTATATTGTAGATGCATGACCTAACATAATCCTATGGATGCATTTTGTAGGTGGGTTTTTGACAGATGTGGATGACCTTTGATAGGCCCTTGTGGCTTTTGTCATCCATGAAATTATATTATGTTAAAAGGGTCTTGAGTGCAGCAATTTGAAGCGTGACTGGACAAATCAGGAGCTGGTATATAACTATAGAGCTCAGATTGTCCAATACACACCACCACCAAATGTTAGTACTAATATAGATCTTGAGTCACAGGCATAAGCCTCTTTCAGATCATTTGTGAGTATCACTTGATGATTAAAAACAAATGTATAGGTCAGATTTGTTGAAATATTTTTTCACCAATAGAGTGGTAGATTGCTGAAATAAATTAACTCAGGAGGTTGCGAGTAGTCCAAGTTTAAATGTGTTCAAGGGCAGGTAAAATAAATGGATAGGCAAAGAAGACTAGGGGAAGGGGTAGTTTTATGTTGGCCAAATGTCGTATTTTAATGTTGATGCATATATTGTAACTGCATGTTTTAAGTTTTTGATAAGACTTTATTGGTGATGCTTTAGGTGCAGTATTTGGGGCTGATGTATAATTCTTGCAGGGCTCTTTGAATGACTCAGATGACCTCTGATAGGCCCATGTGGCATGTCATTGATTAAATTATGTTATGCTTAGCTATGAAGTGCTTGTTGTTTCAGTAATAACTCTTAGCAGAACAATCATTTCGTTATCTTACTCTTCATTCACATTTTGTTTAGTTTCTATGGTGGTGAACAGTTTTCTTTTCTTTTTTCCGAGACTCCAGTCTCAGGCAAAGGAAGGGGGGGCTATGATTGAGCAGAGGGCAGGGCCACAATTTACAGTAAATAAAAACTATGAACCACTTGACCTCAACTTTTTACTAACAAATGAGGAAGCCAATATGTAGATATAAAACGAAATATCTAAGGAAATGCCTACAGTAAGAGAAAAAATAAAGGCAGCACAGCTTCCCTATCCTAAAAGAACAGACGCACCTCTAGAAAATCGGGTGATTTTTACTTTATCAGTTTTAGGTGTGTGCCACCACTTAAACCCGTGTGTAGTTTTATGGCTGAGGTATCTGCACCACTCAGTCAACCTTTCTCAGGCGGGATTGGGAGGGACCATGGCAATTAGGTAGAGATTAACTGCTAAAGAAAAGCTCAACTCTCAATACTTGAGAGACGCAATGGTACTTCAGGTACAAACTGAAATAAAAGAGCATAAACATTTAAAATTACCAATTTGAACTTCCTTTCTGGAATTTACTCCTCAGGAAGACCTGGGAAATATTTAGTGAATTGATATCATCAATTGGGTGAAATATTATCATCCATTGCTACAATTTTTTTTTCATCGCATAGAAAAAGCTAGTTGTTATTTTCTGGTTATATCCGTGGGGCTTGCTTTCCTGTTTTGGCTACATTCTAAGTAATCCGTATATTAAATTCTATCTTTTAATCAGTTTAATCTTTACTTTTGAGTCCACTGACGAATAATAATAGTGCGTGCCACCTATGACACGCAAGGGAATTTTTGTGACACGCAATCATTATAAGGGAGGAAGTAAACGGGAAAGTAGGTAAGTATCGTACGTTTGGCATACAACATGTTCTCCTAACTGGCTACTGTTCTCTGTTAATTTATTTCACGTCGATTAGTTTCATTTTATATGCCGGTTGTTACTTTATTTGCTGATTTTTCTCTTAGTTTACATACACTTGCCCCTATAAATATTCGTGTAACAGCTTCTGATTCTTTATATTAAAGTCTCTTATAATGGCCAAGTCAATTGAAAAAAACAATAAATTGTCGAAGGGAAGTGGCAGACGTTTCCAAATTTGGTGGACTGAAAAATATGGAGTCACTGAATGGAATGGACATGCTTTATGCATTTTGTGTAGTGATACCATTGTGAGCAGGTCTTGGAATGTGAAAAGGCATTTTGAGACTCAACACCATTGGCTTTTACTGAAAGAAGAACAAGAACGTAACGAATATATATTGCAACATTTAAAGCGCCGACATTATTCGTTAAATAATTTAATAAAATTGGGAAATAGACCCACAAATTTAAGGTCTGCAAGTCTCACTATTTCTCGCACTATTGTTCAGCATGGAAAACCCCTTGGTGATGAAGATTTTGTTAAAGAAGCTTTTATGAACACTGCGCCATTTTTATTCGACGACTTCAAGAACAAAAGTTCTATTATTAAGCGTATTAATGATTTACTGCTGTATAAAAATAGCATTCAAAATAGAATAATGACCATGTCTTCTGGTGTAGAAGACAGTCGAGTGATACAAGACTTGAATACATGTGATTTTTTTTCTATTTGTCTTTATGCCATTTCTTATTCTAAGTCGTCAACCTTCTTAACTATTATGGCAAGATATGCCTGTGGTCACAAGATATGCGAGAAATTGCTAAAGTCGGAAACTTTGGCTGTAAACGCACCAGGAACGGTTTTGTCTGAACTACTAGTTAGGATATTTCGGGACTGGAATATAAAAATGTCCAAAATAGTAGCGGTTATGACAGATGGTGCCTCCAATATAGTTGAAATTGCTGAGTTTGTAAAGCAATTTACAGGTTCCGTTGGCCATCCCTTTGTATCTTTTCATTTCTGTATACACGAAATCTTTTGCAGCAAAGCAGGCTTAAGTGAACTTAATGAAGTAATGACAGTTGTAACAAAAATAGTCACTTTGATAGCTGCCTACGCGTCCCCAAAACGAGAATTCAAATTACTCTTAAATGAGGTAGAAACTAAATATAATGGTTTATTTATGCATAATAATGTGAGATGGTTATGTCATAGCCAGATACTTACTCATTTCGTGCACTACTTAACGGAAATTAAGCTATTTTTAGTTAAGAAAAACTTGGAAGTCTTCCCTCAATTAACTGATATTGTTTGGCTGACTAGACTTATGTTTTTTAGTGACTTGTCATTGCCTCTTATTGACCTCACTACTAAATTGAAGGATAATGGAAATACTATAGACGTAATGTATGGTCTCATCAAAGATTTCGAAAGCAAATTGAATTTTTTAAAACGTGACTTTGAAAGTAGAAATTATGAATACTTTCCCAGGTTAAGGGCTCATTTTGAAAAAATCGAACTTCTAGTCAAAGATGAAGTTGACAAATTTCAAGAGCAATGCCTAGAAATCTTAACCTCAATAACTGAACGATTCTCAACAAGAATTGATCCCTTCAGAGAGCGAGAGGAATTAATATATTTTATAAAACATCCTGATAAAACTGTTTATACAAAGATGAAATTAAATGGATTCGATTGGTTAGAATTAGACGACTTTGAAATCCAATTAATAAACTTCCAATCGAATGCTATTTGGAAACAGAAGTTTATTGACCTTAGATTTGAATTAAGGGCAAAACGCAACTGCTTACTTGGATCTCTAAGTGATATTCATGACGATGAGATTCTAAAGGCTTGGAATAGTCTTCCAGAAACTTTTAGCGCTCTTAAGAAACTCTCCAAAGCTCTGCTCACGATTTTTTCATCAACTTATTCTTGCGAAACGTTGTTCTCTGTAAGTATTATGGTATATATATAGTCCCTAGAATTTAAATCGAAAACTAATGAGGGCATACCCCTTTGGAAGTTTGTAAGGAGATATCTGTAAAAAAAAAAGTGAAGATGGGGAAGTGAAAATTTTTGGAAGATATATAGCCCAGATCCTCCTTCAGGTATTGAGGCCAGGAGGGCACAAACTCTCCAGATGCAGGCCGCAGCATAGTTACCCATGCTAATTACGAGAGATTATTATCATTATTATTAGCTTAAAACTAAGAAGTGTGAAAACCAACGAGGGCACTTCTGCCTCGCAAAGTTAACATAACATAACATAATTTAACGGATGACAAAAGCCACAAAGTTCTGTGAAGAAAAGTTCGTAACATAAGTGGTGAAGTTAGGGTAAGCAATTATGATATATATATATATATATATATATATATATATATATATATTCCCTATAATTCAACAACGATGGCATCTCTCGTTTGACGTTTGTAAAGAGATATTCGTAAAACAAAAGTGGTGAAAATAGGGGAAGTAAAATGCGTGGAAGATATATAACCGCAGGTCCTCCTGAGGGTAATGGGGCCAGAAAGGCACACAATCATCAATCAGTTGCAGCATCGTTGCCCATGCTAGCAGCTCCTAGCAAGGTATAAAAATAAAATAAAAATGGGTGGAAGTAAAAGAGGAAAATTAAGTTAAAAACTACCATCCTCATTTTTTTTGTAGAATTTAAAGCGCAATAGCAACGAGGCTGCGTCACGCATAAAGGTTGTCAAGAAGGTTGTCTCCAAATGTATAAAAATAAAATAAAAATGGGTGGAAGTAAAAGAGGAAAATTAAGTTAAAAACTACCATCCTCATTTTTTTTGTAGAATTTAAAGCGCAATAGCAACGAATGCGGAAGTGAAAATTTTTGGAAGATATATAGCCCAGATCCTCCTTTAGGTATTGAGGCCAGGAGGGCACAAACTCTCCAGATGCAGGCCGCAGCATAGTTACCCATGCTAATTACGAGAGATTATTATCATTATTATTAGCTTAAAACTAAGAAGTGTGAAAACCAACGAGGGCACTTCTGCCTCGCAAAGTTCTGTGAAGAAAAGTTCGTAACATAAGTGGTGAAGTTAGGGTAAGCAATTATGATATATATATATATTTTCCCTATAATTCAACAACGATGGCATCTCTCGTTTGACGTTTGTAAAGAGATATTCGTAAAACAAAAGTGGTGAAAATAGGGGAAGTAAAATGCGTGGAAGATATATAACCGCAGGTCCTCCTGAGGGTAATGGGGCCAGAAAGGCACACAATCATCAATCAGTTGCAGCATCGTTACCCATGCTAGCAGCTCCTAGCAAGGTATAAAAATAAAATAAAAATGGGTGGAAGTAAAAGAGGAAAATTAAGTTAAAAACTACCATCCTCATTTTTTTTGTAGAATTTAAAGCGCAATAGCAACGAGGCTGCGTCACGCATAAAGGTTGTCAAGAAGGTTGTCTCCAAATGTATAAAAATAAAATAAAAATGGGTGGAAGTAAAAGAGGAAAATTAAGTTAAAAACTACCATCCTCATTTTTTTTGTAGAATTTAAAGCGCAATAGCAACGAATGCGGAAGTGAAAATTTTTGGAAGATATATAGCCCAGATCCTCCTTCAGGTATTGAGGCCAGGAGGGCACAAACTCTCCAGATGCAGGCCGCAGCATAGTTACCCATGCTAATTACGAGAGATTATTATCATTATTATTAGCTTAAAACTAAGAAGTGTGAAAACCAACGAGGGCACTTCTGCCTCGCAAAGTTCTGTGAAGAAAAGTTCGTAACATAAGTGGTGAAGTTAGGGTAAGCAATTATGATATATATATATATTTTCCCTATAATTCAACAACGATGGCATCTCTCGTTTGACGTTTGTAAAGAGATATTCGTAAAACAAAAGTGGTGAAAATAGGGGAAGTAAAATGCGTGGAAGATATATAACCGCAGGTCCTCCTGAGGGTAATGGGGCCAGAAAGGCACACAATCATCAATCAGTTGCAGCATCGTTGCCCATGCTAGCAGCTCCTAGCAAGGTATAAAAATAAAATAAAAATGGGTGGAAGTAAAAGAGGAAAATTAAGTTAAAAACTACCATCCTCATTTTTTTTGTAGAATTTAAAGCGCAATAGCAACGAGGCTGCGTCACGCATAAAGGTTGTAAAGAAAGATATGTCAAGAAGGTTGTCTCCAAATGTATAAAAATAAAATAAAAATGGGTGGAAGTAAAAGAGGAAAATTAAGTTAAAAACTACCATCCTCATTTTTTTTGTAGAATTTAAAGCGCAATAGCAACGAGGCTGCGTCACGCATAAAGGTTGTAAAGAAAGATATGTCAAGAAGGTTGTCTCCAAATGTCACCCGACATCCGGTTGCGGTTATCCTCAACTGGAACTAAGGCCGAGGTCTAACTCCCTCCCGGTTTCGGCCAGGAATGAATTAACGAACGCTGGTCGGGGACTAGCCACCAAAACTAAGATGGCTGACTGGTGCCTTCCGCTCGTCCACAATCGAGAGCCCCCTTGTCGATGCGACGGAGATAGCACTTGCTTTACTCTGTAGACATTGCATAGGCACGGGCTCAACCCCCATCCTCCTCCGGGCCGCTAAGGGCCCTCATTTCGTCAGCTGATCTCGAGGTGCCTATGCCGACAGGAGACGCCGATCATACCCTCTACCTTCCCGGTTCAGGGCCGGTGCCCCCCCCCCTATGGTTCTACTATAGAGTATGGTACATTTGAGTGAACCATTGAACATTACTCCCTCGTAAGGGGCACGGCAATTTGCTTTCCTTGGACGCCGTGCTGACGGGACTCATCTTCCCGTCCGGCCCCAGCTTAGCCCCTTCTCCTTCTTTCTGACATCCTGTCTTCTTCCTCTGCTTCCTTACTTTCCCTACAACCTCTCCCGCAACTTTCTCTGGTCGGCCTCTAATTTCGCAAGGTAGATACCGACCAGCTTCCTCTCACCCAACCATCCCGGATCGAGATAGGGGGGGGGTAACGCCGCCCTCACCCCTAAGCTCCGGGTTGGGAGGGTGTTTTTTTAACAACCTACCTCACATACCCTTTCACGGTCTATCAATTTTACGACCAGCCATAGACCTCTTTAACACTGGACTGGCCACTGCGCTGTTTTGAATGTTGCCTGTGCATAACGGCCCCACTGAATTCAAACGCGCCGCCAGTCGCAGGGAACGCCAGTTTGAGTTCATCAGTGAGTGCAGCCACAAGTCACGCGCGCCTGTCTCCCTAAACTATGGTAAGTTTACATTATTTTTGTACCCAAAACTGCATCCTTTTTGCTCTAATGTTCAAGAAGTCTTAAAGAGGTCTGCGCCTTGTTCCTTGTGTTTTTTTGGAAAAAATTGTTTTGAAACCTTTAAGGACGAGACTTTTGTTTTTGACGTGTGTGTAGAGGAGGGGGGGGGGGGCGGTGAACTACTATTGTTGCTAATAGTAGTAAATAGTCATAGTAGTATTAATATCGATAATATCACCATTTTACGCTATTGTAGTAAGAATTGATAAGTAGAAGAATATTTTATATATTTTAGCACTCTTTAATAATAATAACAAGGTAAATGGCTTCGCTGCTCCCACTACGGTGGGAGATTGCGCTTCGCTACTAAGATTAAAATTTAAAATCTAAAAAAAAAGCAGCCATGGTTAAATTTTTATAAATGTTCTGAACTTCGCCAATTATAATAATTTTAAAAAGGAACTCTAAACTAAATTTCCCCCCTTTCAAAATATCATGTTGCTAAAATATAGATGAATAGAAGAAGATATATAAAAATAAATTTTCTGAAATTCAGCATTTGTAATTCTTTGGGTTTTAAAAAGTTCACAAAATTTCGATACTTATATTTATTTCTGAACTTCACCATTTGATTTTTGATATTATAAAAGAATTATTAGATATAAGTCATAACCAAACTAAGATGAAATTATTATTCAAATACTCAAAAAAATCCGCTTCTTAAATTATAGAGTTAGCGATGATGATGATGATGATGAATATTATTATTTTCAGTATTATTATCATTATTGTTGCTATGACATGATAATGATTACCGATACATTTTTTTGTTATTTTACTACCCTTATGTTCACACAGATATGGTCAACTCAACATGGTTAAATGTGCTGCCGTCAATTGCCGATCTGGGTACAGACCCACTAAAGCAGAAAAGGAGGCTATTGCAGCGGGTAGCCAAGCACCCTGTAAGCACTCCGTGTTTGCCTTCCCCAAGTCTGACAGGCAAGAGATCCGTAAGAAGTGGATCTCTGCTCTAAAACGTAGTGATACTGGCTGGAACCCAGACCATGCTGGTGTGTGTGAGTTGCACTTTTTACCGGATGACTTTCACCACGAAACATTCCGGAAGACAGAGCGCCAGCGGAAGTATCTCAAACTCAATGCTGTTCCTTCGGTCTTCACCTCCTATCCAGAGTGAGTAAATTTATGGTATCTTAAACTTACGGTTAACATCCCTTTAGTGTATCCATATTATGCATATCAATGTACTGCTTCTTAGTATTCCCATCTACATGCGAGTTTT